>OZ024723.1:44643357-45243357 GCA_964016875.1 Fallopia convolvulus
AAAGGCGGTGGATACAACACCTTTAATTTTCTCATATTGTAGTCTTTGATCGTATAATAGAGAGCTGAGATCTCCTAGGCAAGCTCAATCAGATTGAATAAATTATATCAACTGTTTCTGTTTGAAACTTTTCATGCTACATATACTAGTGCTTAACCTTTTTGGAATTAATAAGTTATGAGGTCAGTTTCGTCCTTGTGCTCACATTTACTTGAGTTCTGCTTATCGATTCATAGTCCCTGGCTGAAGTGGATGCATGATTTTTGTCTCTTCTACTGAAACAAGCTTAAATTGCAGATGTTGGGGACCCTCTTCCATGTCGAATCACAAGTATTATTCACAACTCTCATTCATATCCAGCCTAATATTATATGATCTTTAAGTAATTAAAAGCAGTTTTAACACCTGTTACATGTCTTCAAGCCAAAGGATTGCACCAAAATGTTCAGAACATAAATCAAAAACTCTCTGCATTTATACAAGTATGATCTTAAAAAGCTTATCACTTTGTATATGATCTTAAGAGCGTATTGCATTGTATGATCTCAGAAGAAGTAATTTTGTTTGTCTAATTTGTCAATTCTTCCTTTTCTTTAGGCAATGAAAGATCCATCCTCCTATTCCTCCTGTTGAAACAATCATACTGGTTACAATGGCCATTGCTGCAAGGTTCTGCTGCATATTTTGGAGCAAAAGAAAGCTACAAAATCGAGGACTTGGACAGTTTCTTGAAAATACAGTGAGCCTAAAATTGATACACTTTTTGATCTCAGTGTATGTTTGGCTTCTTATCAGCATATTTTGGCCATACTTAGAGATCTGCTTTGCATTTTCAGCATTCTCTTCGCATAATGAAGAAGGAATATGATAGATCAATGAAAGATCTCAAGCAAAAAGTTGTTGTAAAAGGAGAAGAGCAAGAGGAAGTGTCAACCGCTCCAGGTCATTGAAAAGTTGAGTAATATGGTGAGAGAAAGGGAAGGTTTAAAGAGAAAGCTCTCAACGACATATAGCCTAGGCCATGACTTGCCAAGTGAAGCTACAAGTCTACAGCGCTCGAAATGTATGTTGCCTTTGTATTATGGAGAAACACTAGGAGCTATTCGTTTTAAAGCGGTAGAAACGAAAATGTTACCATCTTTCATAGGGATGCTCGTAGCGATTGCTCGTATTACCATCTTTCAGGATCCATTTCATCATCAAGATCCCCATCATCGAAATCAGGTTTAGGAGAAAGAGGTCCAGATACAAGATCTTGTAATTCTAGACCGACAGCGTACACAGTTGTCAGGTACATATTTCAACATCACTAGCATATACATACTCATGAAATCTAACTTTGAATCTTTTGAAAAAGCTTTTTTACATATGAATCTTATGAGCTAAACTGAATTCGTATATCAGTGCATAAATTCAACACCATTTATTTAGTTGATAGGGGAATTTTATAGCACACATCTTGTTTAATGCTCTCTTGATTATTTGTAATTGCATTCATTCATTTGCAATTGCAACCTTGATGAGATGCAAGTAAATTATAATAATGAGTAGACAAGGTCGGTCAATCATGGGACCCTACTTCCGACTTATTGAATGTGTTATGATTTTAAGTCTTAGGCAGTTCATGATTATGTTGATGAATCCAATTTGTGTGCTTAGGGATTTTGACAACCCTTCTCTGCCCCAAGAACCAAAACGACAGGTCTTCTCAGGTATTATGCTTTATATCGATTAATACAAGGTTGATTACGAGTTGTAAATTTCACCTGGAGCTCTTTGTGATTAGATTTTTTATAATTTTCTTTGTTAGTGCAATAGTCTGGATATGTAGAAGCTAGAAGTATGTATGCAAATCAAGCTGTTGGTGCTCATGCAGGTGCATATATGTGGCTCTTATGATTTTATCTACTATTTACTATTGTATAAACATTTTATCTTTTTGAATGAACTCATTACTGATTTATTTTTATTCATATTTTTGTTTTCAGTTGCATTTTCACAAGTTGTACATCTGGGACTATGTTATGAAGCTTGATGAGCTATTTTTCCCTTGGAGCAGATACTGATTATCTACTATTGCAAGCTTGATGAGCTGTTTATATTTTTTTTCTATCTACTAATAGATGCAACTATATGTTCATCTTAGAACTCGTCACTCATTAATTATTGTGTTGAACTGATTTGCTTAATTGAAGGTTAGAGTTCTCAAGTTTTTCCTTTTCCGATCTTATACCATTTTACCTTGCAGCATTTATGTTTAATACTAAATAAAAATGTAAGCAATAGAGAACCGAGCTGTATATTTTTTTTTTTAAAATGAATTGTTTTTTTTATCCCGGTTCTTTAGAGAACCGTGATAAGTACATGTAAGCAAACTTTTCACCTTCAATTTTTTCACTTTGAAACCAAGAGTTGTATTTCCTCTTTTTCTTCCTTTTCTTCCAACTCCCCCATACTTACACATAACTCACACAAAATACAACCACAACCTAAAGTCCTAAATCCCGGATTATGGGTCAAGCTTATTAGGCTGGGAATCATTTTGTGGAGCTATCAAAAATAGACTTCAAGCTTAAAAGAAATGGGGTATCAAAAACATGGATCTTGTAAGGTAGGAAGGGAAATAATAGGCTTAAAAGAAACATTGCCTCAATCATTTTAATGTCATGTATTCAATCATATAAAGCAGCCTTGAATCAGAGGGTTAACGCAAGTTCTAGAGCTAGATAATCATGGTGATACACTCAAAAATGTAGAGAACAAATATATCATGAAAGGCCAAAAACATCTCACAAGGCTAATTTTTTGTCTAGAACTTCAGAATGAATCAAATACTCAAGCTAAATACATGCTCTATCCTATTATCAAGGTAATTAATCAATGATCATGCTCATATCATATTAACTTCAGCAAATCATGCAAATCATGGGTTAGAACTTATACTTAGCATTGAAAAACAAGAGGAATCAAACAATGGGGAAATAAGAACCTAAATGCAATATTTTTGTATTTTTTTTTCAAAATTTTCTGATTTTTTTTTTCATTTTTCAAAAATTTAATCAATGCATGCTAAAATTTTAAATATGACCTATTCTAATGCAACTACATGTAATGCAAACAAGTAATTCCCTTCCCCCATGCTTAAAACATACTTTGTCCCCAAAGTATAGTAAAAAGTAAAGAGAAGAGAAATACTCACAAAAACTCTAGTGATCCGGGTAAGATGGCGGGAAATCTGACAGTGGTAGTTCTTCGGGTTATCAATCTTTGAACCTGGGATATCTAACACACACACACAAAACTACCTAAAAAGCAAAAGATTATAACTGAAAAACAAAACTACTCTAAACCTTGGGTTGCCTCCCAAGAAGCGCTTGTTTAATGTCATTAGCTTGACCCTAAGCATGATTTCACAAGATTAGACATTGTCAATGCCCTTAGTAACCTGTCAAATCCCTGTGCACACATCTCAAAAAGACATAAGTAACACAATGATAAATCAAAGATGCATAATATAGCTTTCAAAGACCGTTTTAATTTATCAAACACGTGTGCCCAATTAGCATGAGATGGCAATTGCTCAAAAGAATTCAGCACAAGTGGTGGCTTTAGAAAATACTTACAGTATGAATTAAAGCACTTGTCAGCAATACCACTTTTATCCAAGATGAACTCCATACATTCTCCATCTTCCACCTTGTGTTGTCGACTTGGTTCCTCATCTTGAAACTCCATAAGCTCCTGATGTGAAAAGGTGGTGAAACTGAAGCAACGGATGGCAAGGCCTAACATAGGGTGCACCATGACATCGGGAGACTTAATAGATGCATCATGTTGTTTTTCTCCCTCATGGTTGTCTATTTCATCAGCAAAGAAGTCATCATGGTCGACAAAATAGTCTTCTTCCAAAACCACAAAACCCTCAAGCAATTTACTCCACATGGGTGAAGATGACTCAGGCTCCCTAGGTTCTGTAAGAATCTTTATGCCTGCACAGACTTCCTTTGGCTCTGTGATAATTTGCTCAACTTGCCTTGTAGGTGAAAATTCGTATTGAGCATCAACTTCATCATCATAACCATCATCAAGTGTCTTAGATTGCTCCTCAACTTGAATATGAATACTTGACTCTTGATTGTTTGATTCCAACGTGATTCCACCACTTCTTCCACACAACTCAAAAGGGCATGAGATTGTGGGATGAAAACTTGAAGAACACAACTCACAGTGCTCCATGATTATAGCATCCACCCCTTTGGAGAGATCCCTGATTATATCCTCAAGAGACGTATCAACCGGCTGGGGTGGTTGGGAAGATGACTCAACCAGAAAGCTTTGATGGCTCATGAAACAGCAGAAATCCCAGCATTCCTCAGGTCCCATAAATAGAAGCCTCTCATTGCTCATGTAGTCGGCCAAACCTCTTGTCTCAAAATTCATACCATGGATAACTCCCATGTTCACCTCTCTATCACTGTATTGTAATCCCCAAGCCCCAAGTTCAAACACATGGTCTTGAAATCTTGAAAAATATTCATGGAAGTGTTCGTCCTGCAGCTGCCTATAATCAAACAAAGCGATAGATTAGTAGCACAGGTGTTATGAACCGTAAGATAGGTTCACAACACCAAGAATAGCACAAAAGTAATAACACAAATAGCGACGAGTCCCCGACAACGGCGCCAAATTTGATGAGGTATTTTTCGTGGTCGTTTATACCTATCAAAGAAACCTTAGCTTAACCAACTCAGTAGAGCGGTAAGTAAGGGTCGATCCCACAGAGACTCGTGTATTAATGTTATTACTTGTGTGCCAAGTAACCAAAGGGGGGTTTTCAGAATGATTATCTAAACTAATATGCTAGAATAAAACTAACTATGAATGCAAAAGATGATTTGAGTATATGAGAAACAAACGTGTTCAACTAGTTAGATCCATCATGATATTGATTCGTTGATCATCGATTCTCTTCTCACTTGAATAATCTATTGTGGATAGTGATCCTACTAAGGATTAAAACCCGAACTTCAGATTTAGTTGATAGAACAACCAGTCTAACAACCCTAATTAAATAATAACCTAGAAGACCTTCTAGATTCAATTAAATAACAGCATGACGATTCAAGTTATCAATAGAAACAAACAACTTAGAGCAACCAGACATCTAAGTGACTTGTGAATTTATTCTCTACTTTAATCAACTTGTCCAACCGGTACTAAATTAATTAAAGTCTACTCTTGATCTAATTAACTCCAACCGGTAATTAATCGGATTCAGTTGTAAATTCACCTAGAAATTCTATTAGGTAGCTAATCTAACAAAACCCTAGAATAATTTTGATTCAGTTAAGCACAGGGAATAATTTCTATTCAAGTTTGTTGAGAATCAATCAAACCTCACAACTACATACAAATCATGACTTCAATAACTAGCCAAACACTAAAGAAATTAGCAATGCATAATGAAATTAAAATCAAACTTACAAAGGTTTCAAAGTCTTCCTTGAGAGAAAAACCCTAGCCTCCAAAAGTTGATCAAAAGTTATGATAATGATAGAGAGAGAAAACTAAAAACAAGGTTTAAATACCCTAGAAGATATCCAAAGATAAAATATCCCAAAATTACATCAAACACGTCGGTCAAGATCTATCTTAAGCCCATCTCGAAGCCCAAACACGCGGCCCAACTCTCTCACGGCAGAACATGAGGCGCGGTCTCTTCATAGGGTGGCGCGGCCGCGGCATATTGTTCTCCAGCCCGCGGCACTCTCAGTTCAGCATTTCAAGCGACACTTCAGAGGCTGTTTTCACCCCCTTCGAGTTGGAATTTGGACTCGGAGTAAAAATATGAATTGTATCTCTTCGAGTTAGTTTTCCAGTGATAACAAATTCATCCTCATCCGAGCACTATAACTCCCAAACCAAGCATTTCAAGATAGAGGTGTCGAAACAAGAACTCCAATGCATAGCCCGGATTTAAGCGTTCTTTTCACAAAAGCTCTTGGGTCTTGGTTCTTCCAATCTTCACTTGTATCACTCTAAGCTTCCTCAAACACCTCCATAGTCCACTAAGGTCCATCCCGTCCACGCTTGTTTACCTAAAGATCTGCAAAACCGAACAAAACAAGCGTAACTACCCGAAAACACAAGATCCTAAAAACTAACCTAAAACTAATTAAAACTAAGTAAAACTTATGCAAAACCAATATAAAACATGCATCTAAACTACACCTATATGCAAGCTATCAAATCGTCACCTGTCGACTTTGCTCACATCAAGGAGAACGACAAGCATCGTTCGTCGACAACCAGATTTCCGATTGCCTTATCGCTAGGGGATAACGATGCTAAGGTTGGTGATGGATTCAAACAAGACATCGAACTAGGGAAAAAAGGTGAACTCTTATCTGACAAAGCGAAGTCACTTGATGGTGAATTTCGGCTAGAAATCCAGAATCTCGGACCACCACCTTGGTCTAGAGGAGGGAGGGACGAGATCGTCAATGGCCAACAATTACATGGAGGTCCAGTTGTGGCTGCCATGGCGGACATCGGACGAGAGGAAGGAGGTGACCTCAACCCCGAGCCAGAACCTCCAACGATTGATGAACTTGCGGTCGATCAGAGCAAGGTGAGACTCGATAGCAATAATGCTCTTCAGATCCACGACTCCATTTACGAGAAGATGGATGAGAATAAGGTCGGAACAAAAGGGAAGAGAAGTGGAAGGTTGTTGACCATTGCGATTTGAACTTGCGCAGAGGGGAAGTAGCGAAAGAATTTGAGAAGATGATGAAGGCAGCGCATGAAGTGCAATCCGAACAAACACTTTGGGTTGTAGGGTTTGGGCACAAACCCATTTTCCTAGTAGTGATGGGAATAAAGAAGTTTGGGTGTGAACCCGAGCGAACTCCTGGACTGGTCAACCCGCCTTCTTAGGTCAGCGATTATTACACGTAGGCCCACCCCTTTGGCCCAAGACTTCAGTAAAGAACATAAAGCCTGATGGTTTCCAAATTCATGACAGGCCGAAAGGGAAATACGAAGGACAAGCCATCGATCATCTTCTTCGTCGACTGTCCATCGCTTCCCAAATTTCACATCAGTGATTTGAACCACCATCGTTGCCGCCGGATAAACCTCCACCGACAAGTAAACCGCCTCCTCGATTGCCGGATTTTTCCTCGGATTTTCTAAGGTTAGAATTAATCCCGATCCCATCTGTTTCCCATTCCACTCCCTGTCCCGTTCTCTCCAATTCAATGGCAAGGAGGAGTCTGCCGGCGACGACTCGGGCGACATTCGGACTCATCAATTCTTCTTCTGGGTGTCCAATTTCTATTATGTACACAACCTTGAGGACAAGGATAGTTTGAAGGGGTTGGAAAGGGTAGTTATCTCCCTAAGAGAAGGTAGTTACGTTGAAAGATGGGGTTTCATGCCACCTCCACTGGCTGAGCCACCACCACACCAACCATCTGATCTGATATCTTGTTTGAAGAGGTTGGGAAGGGAAGATATAACCCTCAGAGAAGGCAGCTATGTGGAAGGGTGGAGTTTTGATCCTCCACCATCAACAAAACCTCCACCATCTGATCTTGTATACTTTCTCTTGGTCTTCGACAACACTTTGGAGTTTGGATTGCACCTCTTGCCAGCTGAGCGGAAGAAAGTGAAGCTTCTAGGGATGACCCGGGCGACATCCTGTTTCTCCAATCTTCAATGGCATATTATAAAGAAGTTAGATCGAAGCTTGAGCGGTTGCTCATGACTGAAACAGAAATGCACATTGACCTTGGTTCCTATTTCTTGAACATCATGTTTATGGGATTTTGGGGTATTCCAACAAACAAGAGTATGTTCAATCAGAAAAAGAGAATGTTGAAAGAATTGTGAAGTGGTTTGACCATTCTCCGTGACCTCCTGAATTTTTAGATGATGGAGTGAGTCTTAGGCAAGAACAGTGATAATGAGTATCATGAATGGGATCAACAAACGCAAAAAGGATATCGCGCATTCATGGAATCAATCAAGATAAATCATGGAGCTAGAAGAGTTCAAGAAGACTTTCGGTTCAGCAGCAGCGGATAGACTCATATCTAGGAATGTACACCCTTAGTTTTAGAATGTTTTTCCTTACTTCAACCTTGAGGACAAGGTTGTTTGAAGGAGAATGGCATTGTTAGGAAACATGGCAAGATAGTTATAATGTTTGTTATGAAGGGCATGGGTGTCTTTTTGTGTGGAGTTTGTTAGAGAATCCCAGCCTGCGTGCTTAGTAGCCAGCTAGTGGGCTTGACTAAAAAGTAGCAAAAAAAATTCAGCCCACTATTTTATGACTAATAAACAAGAAACGCCAAGGGCATGGAGTTTGTACCCATAATGGATTTCCAAAAGATAGTCGTTCCAGAACAAAATTCTCCAAAATATGATAACAATGGGCATATTCTTCCATGAAAGCCATTTGCTCTTGACCAGCAAAGAACATCAATAACTTAGGGTTCCATGGTTGACCTCAACTCTCAAAGAATCAACAAAACAACAGCTGAAAATATGCATCCAACAAAGAGCCAAGACATAAATCTCTAAACTAGATTAATTGTGGGATCCCCCTTTTAAAACTAGAGACAGAAAAGAGTATTTATAGAGAAAACTTAATCTATCTAAAGCTATCTATAAGGAAATAAATCTCTAAAAGATATCTCCCTTAACACTACTAAAGACATAAAAGATATAGGATAAAAGTGCATGAAATGTGACGACTCTGCTGCTCCTACTGACACAAGACCCTCGGTATCGACCCCGTCAGGGTCGATAGAACTTCTTGAATTTCTTCACTTCTCTTCTTTTGCTGAGAGCCTCGTTACCGACCCTGCACACCTCGGTAACGACCCATCCAGCCTCATCATCGACCCCCTTCAACCTTGAAAACAGCCTTGTAACTGAGATATCACTGCTGGAAAACGCATATGTAGCCAAGCAAATAGCCACAACTTCAGCCACAAAAATAACCACGAAATCACGTTAGCCACGAGATCTCCAATGGATTGCACTACGAAAGGTGCCCTGGGCTAAAATGTCCGAGGCTAAGTATCAATCTGGAAAAGAACCATAGAATTCCAGTTTTGTGGCTATTTAGCTGCAAATAATAGCCGCGAATTAGTTCATTGCTAAATGTGTGGCTATTGGCCACGAAAGTCACATTCAACCATATTAGCCATAATTGAATTTCGTGGTTAGTTTTGAGTGCATCACCATCAAATTTTAGCCACAAATGTATTATGTATCTAAATTCGAGTCGAATTTGAACTCATTATCGCCCCTAATTCGTGGCCATTTAGCCTTGAAATTTGCAATGAATCTATTTCGTTTCAAATTTCGCGGTTAAATAATTACGCATTCAAAAAATAAAAAAATTATACCATAATATATATGCTAATTTCTCTCTAATGTTCTCTAGTTTAGTCAAAGCAATAGTAAAGTATACAGAAAGTTGGACATCAAAAGCAACAAAAAAAGCAAACAATGCAAGAAGCAAGTGAAACTAGTACTGCATAATGATCCAACAAAGAACAAAACTAAGCACCCTTGTTGCATACAAATGGTAGAAAATTAATGTTCAAACTCAATACCCCAACAATAGTTTCATGTCCTAATTTTAAAAACATGCCTCCATTGTTCAAACTCAAAAACAACCTTAGAGAATAAAAAAAGCATTAGTACAAATCTCCAAATCAAATTTAGATAATACTACTCCGAAGAAATCTGACCAAAAGTAGACCACCAGGATACATACTTGGACAATGAGGCTGTTTCAATTGCCACCTGCAAAGATAATGATAGAAATTAAAACCAGACAATTTAGTATAGAAGGGGTATGCTAGACATTAAAACCAACTTGTTACAAATGAGATGCTCTAGGGAATATGATACGAAATGGAGAAATCAGCAAGCTAAAATGCCCAGACTTTATATTTGAAAATCATCCATGTGTACCCCATCATTTGAAAATTTTGCACAAATCTAAATCCATTTGCCAAATTTAACAATCCTGTATAATGAAGAAACTCATTCACAAGGTGAATAAAGATCTGGGATCCCTTGAAAAGAAAGTCAAATCAATAGTCATAGCTAGGAAAAGAGAGAAAGAGAAGATATTGATCTGAAGAATAATACATCTAGCAGATTGTTTATACTTTTGGTTTGTTCTTGGCTGCTTTTGAGAACTTCCATAACAAAGACATTCTTTTAAGGCTTGTGAAGCATATGTACTTCTCATTACCACAGGTTTATACAACTCTAAAGAAAGCAAAGTGTAGTACCTTCAGCACCTTCAAAAACCAAACTTCCAAAAATAGTTCACACCAGAGAAAAACATTAACACATTAGCAGGCCTAAATATTTTAATATCCCAAACTGCACTTAAGAAAAGACATAGCCAATGGTACTCAATTACTAAAACCTGATAAGATAGGATAATTTTAAGTAGGCAAAGGAAGGTCATAGCCAATGGTACTCAATAGTCAATATGTCTAGTAACTTGTACATCAACCAACAGAATACCAGAAAGCATAATTATCCAGACAATTCTGTTGACATCTACTAAGGGCCAAGTTTAATCTAAATCCAGCTCAAGAACTTTGTCGCAATAATTTAAAATATGGAAAAACTCAGATGGGTTTTGTCCAAGTTCATGCATTTTTCTTTGCACAATCTTATTCAATAGTTGGAACACTATAGTGACAAATTAGGGGGCAGAAATATAATGATTACACAAAGAAAGAAAATTAATAGCACAAACTTCCTACCCAACAACACAACAAGTCTAAATCTTACAAAAGCATGTTGAAGCTTTATTTCATTTCCCAATTGAGCTACATCAAAGCTTTCAACCACATATTTTGTAAATATTGTATAATTAGATTTAGCTACTCATTTCTGTATAAAATTGAATAGGCTGCAATTACCAGCACAGTGGGCAAAGCTCAGAAGCACTTGCTTGTTGCCGGACTAGATTCATCATACTCACTCTTTCGTGTTGCACTCCATCCCTAATACACAATTTGCATACTACTTGATTGATTTAATAGATTGAAAGAAACTAAATATAATGAGATAACAAAGCAAGCACACTACCTCAAACACCAAAGGGCAGGGCACGATGATTATCAACTTCAGAAGCCCTTGCAAGGCTCCCTTGGTCAATTACCAAATCTACATAGGCTGCACATAGTAGTAATATTTCAAAGTCCATTTCAAATAAGATCAAGAGTTAAGACTTACACAGTGAGTCATTCTCCACTGGCCACAACAAAACGAATCAAGTAGTATAGCATAAACTAATGGAGGGCTTAAAGTATTCTAGGTTTATAAGCATACAACAAAATATCATAAGATCATGTACAAACTAGTAAAAGGCTGATCTTCAAGATTGAATAAAAGCATCAGAAAATTGTTGTAACATGTATCTTACAGGCTCCCAAGTGGCTTCAAATTCATGCATATTTTTCCAACAAAGAAACCATTCACTAATTGATTCTCCTGCAACTAAATAACAAACTCTAACATCCAAAATAGCAGAAGGCCCCAGTTCCATACAGAAAAAGGTCAAGAGTTCCATACAGAAACAGGTCGGGAGTTCCATACAGAATAGGTCGGGAGTTCAGTTCCATACAAGCAATGGCTCTGGAAATTAGTTCCATATAGAAAAAGGCTGGGAGTTTGTAATAACTGTGGTTTTTAAGAATATTTTTGAATTTTTCTCGGAAATCCTTTTAACCTCTTTGTCCGTTTTAACGCTTAATCCAATATTTTTGTTGGAATTTAAATCCTAGAAAAATTTATGGTGATATCCTAAAATCATAAAGAAATGATTTTATGGATCGGTGTGAATTCTAGGATTTTTCAGTGGAAAAAAAATATTTATTGGATAAGCCGTCTTTTTAATTATGTATTGTAAAGGTTTTAAAATACGAAACGGAAGCCTTAAAAATTAAAGGTAGCAAGATAAAATCATGAAAAATTGGTTTTATTGGTCTACATAATTTACGGGACGTTTTGTATTTATTAAGTTTTTCCACCCAAGGTACATAATTTTACCACTTTAACGCGAATTCCGTTTCGAGACGGGTTTTGTTTTTAAACCGCCTCTTCTTTGCCTTAATAAGAAAGGAACGAGTGAGAAAGAATTCTTCTCCACCGGCTTAACTTATCTTCCTTATCAAAGTTTGCAATTTTCTTCTACAAAGAAAGAAAAGGAACCAGAGGGTTCAGGACAGCGACGGACTCGGGGAAAACTGAATTCTCACCGCCGGCAATCTTCTCTGCCCCGTCAACCTCCTTCTCCACCGCCTTCTCTGCCTCGCCCCTGAGCTGCAACCACCAGGAAGCACCTCCAGCTGGTCTCGCTGCCTCGTTCGAGAGGGAGAAGAGCAGCACGGGCAGCAAACCGAGAGGGGCAAATGAATTCGAATCCTTACCGCCGACTATCTTCTTTTCCTCGCTACGCGACGTCGCCGGCGATCACCAACCCTCCGACCACCACCCACCGTAAGGGCCACCACCGGAAAACACCCAGCCACCCTTGGGCTTGGGGATCGAGCCACTATTGAGCCAAACGAGCCATAGGCTCAAGTGAAGGTATTTTCGATCGAGATTAATTAGCGGTTTGGTTGCTGACCCACCGTAAGGACCTTTCAGTTCAGCTTTGCTAATTAAATTTATGGTTTTTATAATCTTAACGTTATTACGGTCCCACCGTAAGGACCTTTCAGCTTTGCTAATTAAACCGCTCGAGAAACGGACGTCAGGATCTTCAGTTATAGCGAATAGAAGTTTTGACACCGATTGGCAGGTAAAGGACTTCAGATAATTACTCGGGATTCGTTAGTAATCCATAAAATTCGAGTTTTGGTCACCTTAAGGAACTGTTACTGATGAACACTTTTTGTTTAGAAAGTTGTTTCAAAAGTGAAGCGGATAATTAGTTATAATATCATCAAGATGGCTCCTTAAAGCCTGATAGCTAAGGGTTTATTATATAGTCGATATACGAAATCAAATCTTTTATCGATTAGGAAATCGTAGGAATTGAGTATACAACTAAGAAGTGTATCCACGAGCTCGTTGTTAAAGAACCTTTTGTTATATCTGGCAGAAGGATGATAAAGATTAATGTTGAATTGCTAAGGACGTTGAGCACGCCTTCTAAGGCAAGTGGACGGATCTCTCTTGCTTTATGGTTATTAAATGAGGAATTGAATTCCATTTGATCTTCATGTTGGGAATAATTTGTATGTTGAATAAAGTTTTGATAGGTTGTTATTTTGTTAGAAATAACGACCATGTCGTTATTTCAGTTTTGCGCTAGAACTGAACTTAGGACCGTTGTGTGACCTTGTGTGTTTAGACATTGTTGTGAAGTAAGATAGTCAGAGATGGGAGTGTAGACTCCAAAAAATCTCTTTAGTGGTTCTATGCTGAAACACTGTTGTAAAATAGGTAATCCAGGGGTAGGAGCCGAGTCTCCAATGACCTCTTTATAACAAAGTCTGTATTGGGGGCGTAGCTTGCTAGCGGATCCCAATATTGGAGTCATGATTCATGTCTCGCTTTACGTTGAAGGAGGACAATGGTGCACTCTAGCTAAGTGCAAAAGGAACTGATGTGGGTCAAGTGGTCATGGATGAAATAGGCCCTCTCACCCTGACGACATCAGTTACAAGAAATTTATCGACAACAGTTTGGGTCGATTAAAAGTTATTAAAATGAATGTGTAATGCTAAAATCACAAAGTGAAGAGAGTGCGATAGGCACGTTTATGTAACTGAATGGTTAGTTCTTTTGATAACCATTCTTGCTCCTGATTAAGGATGATTCTTAATCAAACTTTGATTAAGTTAAGTTGATTAGTCGTTGAAGACGATGGTGAATGTTGTGTGGCTAGTATAAGTTTCCATTAATCGTTTATGCTTCTTAAAGGAACCACAAGATGTGGTGTTCTCCCTCTTGATTATGAAAGTCTCCTTCTTATGCTCTATAAGACTGCTAACTGTTGGATCATAATCCGAGTCTAATCGGATTTTGATGCCAATATGTTTAGTTACAACCATAATAACCAAGTTAGTTTCTCCACTTGCTTAGTCTTTCATTAGACTAACTCGTCCATCTTCTTTTCTTTTGTATGGTCGGCTGGTGTCCACCGTTGGTATACGACACATCAGGCTCTTCTTAGAAGTTGATTCAAGTGGTGGATACAGAGGTTTGAAGCTCCAGAAGTTGAAGAAAGGTTTCCAATGGCTATACTCGAGTGAAGTTCTTGGTTAAGTTGCTGCAAAGCAAAGTGGGAAAGAAGTTAAGAACTTACGGAAAATTTTTTAAAGACTTTGTTTAAATAGAAGGTTGTTCTATTTATTTATTCTTTTTAAGTTAAGGTTTGTATAAGACATTTTTCTTGTTTTCCCGCTGTAATATTTAACTTAATTTTGTTAGGTTTTAAATGGTTTATTTTACCTTGTTCTAGTATGTTCTGTCAGGTTAAAGCCTTGGGTAATTCTGGTTTAGTCCTAATCAGGGTTATTGGCGGTAATACCTCCAAGGTAATTAAGGGGGTGTTACAGAGTACCATACAGAAAAGGGCTGGGCTAAAAACAGCAAAAACTCTACTGGCCTTTGCTGCATAAAGAAGTTGGGAAGTGCACCACATGGTGAAGCAAAAGGCCGGGAGTTCTCAGGGGCACCCCCACCGGCGGCTGGAAGTTCTCAGCGGCAGAAAACAAGTGAAAATTTGGATATTTTTCAATTGAGAAATAAGAACCACGGTTGACCTAAAGACATTAGGAAACAAAATCTAATTGAGATGAACAAGCTCAAACCGATCAATTTGGAGACGAACTTGTAGACTTTGCCGAGGCGGAGAAGATATGCCAGCGGTGAAGAACCCGGATTCTTTTTCCCCAAGTATATTGTTCCATCCTGATTCTCACTCTCGGATTCCTTTCAAATTGGAGACGAATTTGTAGACTTTGACGAGGCGGAGAAGACAGGCCGGCGGTGAAGAAACCGAATTCTTTCTCCCCGAGTCCGTCGTCCCATCCTGATTCTCTCTCGGGTTCCTTTCTAAAGGAGCTAGGGTTTATCAGTTGAATGAACTGGACATTTGCCTAACATTAGCAAATAGGGTTTGAGCCCGCCCAAAATTTCCTTTTCCCTCCAAGCCCGCCAACAATTTAGCCCAAAATTTCGTTTCCCTCCAAGCCCGCCAATATAATTTAGCCCAAATTTCATTTTCCCTCTTAAAGTAATATTACCTTCTATTAAACCGCCAATAATTTTTGCACCCATTTTTAACAAAAAATTTTAAAAGTTGAATAATTTAAAAATAAGTAGGATTATAATAAGTTATAAAATCATATTCACGTATTTTTAGTGTAATTCTTAATATAATTTAAAATTCTAGATGATAAGATTAGCAAATAATTTTTCAAAAAATTATTTAAAAACTAATTTATAAACCCTTAAGTGCAAATAATATATTTTAGGCCAATATTGTCAAAATGATAAAACTAGGAAAAGATGAGTTACCGATCATTAACCCACCGTGACTAAAGATATTGAAAATATGTTGATTTCTTATAAGAATGAACGATTCTAAGTGAATATAATGATTTCTTATAAGAATGAACGATTCTAAAGAGATATAACGATTTCTTATAAGAATGAACGATTCTAAGTGAATATAATGTTTTCTTATAAGAATGAACGATTTCAAGTGAATATAATGATTTTTTATAAGAATGAACGATTTTAAATGAAAATAACGATTTCTTATAAGAATGAACGATTCTAAATGAGTATAACGCGTTCTTATAAGAATGAACGATTCTAAGTGAATATAATGATTTCTTATAAGAATGAATGATTCTAAAGGAATATAATGATTTCTCATAAGAATGAACTGTTCTAAAGGAATATAACGATTTCTTATAAGAATGAACGGTTCTAAAGAAATATAACGATTTCTTATAAGAATGAACGACTCTAAAGGACTATAACGATTTCTTACAAGAATGAATGGTTCTAAATGAATATAATGATTTGTTATAAGAATAAACGATTCTAAATGAATATAACAATATCTTATAAGAATGAACGATTCTAAATGAATATAACGATTTCTCATAAGAATGAACGAATCTAAATGAATATAATGATTTCTCATAAGAATGAATGATTCTAAATGAATATAACGATTTCTCATAAGAATCAATGATTCTAAATTAATGTAACGAGTTCTTATGAGAATGAACGATGCTAAAGGAATTTAACGATTTCTCGTAAGAATGAATGATTCTAAATGAATATAACGATTTCTTATAAGAATGAACGATGCTAAAGGAATATAATGATTTCTCATAAGAATGAACGATTCTAACGGAATATAACGATTTATCATAAGAATGAATGATTTTAAATGAATATAACGATTTCTCATAAGAATGAACGATTAAAAAGGAATATAACAATTTCTTATAAGAATGAACGATTTCTAAAGGAAATTATTTTAAATTATTATTCTCAAATAATTTAGTCTTAAACATACATAATAATATTATTCTCATAAATATTATTATTCTAGGAAGTCATTTATAATTTACTAAAAATTATTAATTTACTAGGTGAGCATGATTGATATTTTATTTTAATAAATATTTTATTTATAAAGGCCTATGGGTAATATTTATTAAAATGTTAAAATAATTGTTATTTATAGTGGAAATAATTTTACAAATAATAAAAATTAATTAGGAATGGGCTTGTGAGGTAATAGAAAATCAGATGGGCTTGGGAGTCAAAAGAAATGGGCCTGTTTTTGGATCACCCTACTCGGCCCATATGGAGGAACAGCCCAATCCAAACTCTTCTTCTCTTCCTTCGTTGAAATCTTGTGGTTATTTCTGAAGATTTACCATGAAATGAAGATCTCGTGGCTAATCTCGTGACTGTTTCTGCAAAATTTTCCAAACAAACAAAGTTAGACACGAAATGAAGAACTCGTGACTAGTCTCGTGGTTATTTCTGCAGATTTCTCACGAAATGAAGAACTCGTGGCTAATCTCGTGACTATTTCTGCAAATTTTTCGAAACAAACAAAGTTAGACATGAAATGAAGAACTCATGACTAGTCTCGTGGTTATTTTTGCAGATTTCTCACGAAATAAAGAACTTATGGCTAATCCCATGACTATTATCATAGATTTTTCCAAACAAACTAGGTTAGACACGAAAATAAGAACTCATGGCTAGTTTTGTGGTTATTTTTAAAAATTCTAACGAAATGAAGGAACATTTATGAGTCAATGATTCAAGTTACCCATACAAATAACCACAAAACTAGCCATAAATTTTATGTGGGTACTTAGCTCCAGATTTTACCGTGAATATACACTCGAATCCTTTTTCGTGACTAATTAGCTACTACACTAGAAATGAATCTAGCCTTACGAGACATTCGCGTCAATTTGTCCTAAACTTTAGCCACGAGCATATTTTCATGACAATATGGCCAGAAATCTACAACCAAATTAGCAGCGCGCTCTTTTCACGGCGATTCAGCTTCAAAAATAGCCACAACTGTATTTTTCATGGCAATATAACCACAAACGTAAATATTTGTGGTTAAATTTGTGGCCGTTTCCACCCAAATTAACTTCGACAATATTCGTGGCTAAATATTTTCTAGCTACAGACGCGTTTTCCAGCAGTGTATCTCTTTCGTTAGGGGGTCGTTTGCCTTCGTTTTTGTCTTGATTCTTCCTCCTAAAGCTTGATAACAAGTCTCTTGGAGATGGTTGGCTTCACTTGCACCGAAAATACATTTAGCATCGGGTTTGACTTTATTTCAAACGAAGATGTCCGTAGTTATAGGTGGGTGTTAACTCAATTGAAAGGTGTGTACGACAAACTTGGAGTCCAGGTCAATGCAATCATGACAGATCGCGAGCAGGCTCTAATAAAGGTGATAAGTCAAGTTTTCGGGGATGGAGTACAACATTTGTTGTGTTGGGTGCACATCAGACACAAAATCCTGGCGTACGGCCTAAAGGTGTTTGCGAAAGCTGAAAATCCACATAAGTTGTCACGCGGGTTTGCAAACGCATGTTGGGTGCTATTTTCATCCACCACAGAGGCGACATTTGAAGAAAGGTGTGTAGAATTGAAGAGAAGATGGCGATCGACGCTTATTGCATACATGGAGAAGGTGTGGCTTAATCCATACAAGAAGAACATAGTTCGTGCTTGGACCGATCATACACTCCACTTTCAGACGAGAACCACCAATATCTAATTTCATTTTTAGCATTTCAATTCAGTTTGAATTGTAGAAAGTGTATTCGTTCAATATTTAAACTTTGACATGTGTTTTTTAGGGTCGAAGGTATGCACGTTGTGCTGGAAAAGATATTGGATTCATCTCGAGGAGGCTTCAACACCGTGATACTAAGGATTCACATCCAGATGGAATCTCAAACCAAGAGTTTAAGGACAGCCATTGAGAGAACCAGATTACAAAAACCAAAAAAATACAGACTAATGGAGTAAAAGTTCAGAGCGTTGTTTCGTCCTATACGCGGACACGTTTCAAGGCAATGCCTAGGTAAGTTGTTAGACATGTATTATGATATAGCAATTGAGTTGACCCAGGGTACACTCGAGATGGAGTACCACGACTACTTTTGGAGGGAATGTCACGGTCTTCCATGCAAGCATTGAGTTGCACACACTATCATAACTAAAGTACCCATCAAGCTGGAGGAGATACATCCTTTTTGGAAACAAATCGAATGGGATGTCCTTAGCGATGACAACGATCTTGCCCTTGCCTGCGTACCCTTGACCATTCAAGACCCAACGTAGGACGAAATGGTGGCTCTACATCAGCGTTCACATCAGCGTTCACATAGCGGTCAGATGCCTAGAGACCAGTTTTTGCAAATCACATCAGTGTTCAAAGACTCAAAGCATCTTGAAGACACAAACCTTATTGAGTTGATACCTTATGAGATGTCATATGGAGCCAACAAGTATTCATCCACCCAGGAAAAAACACACCTTGAGCACAAAATGCAAGAGTACAAGAGGAAGCAACAAAGACGGAAAGACAACGACAGTGGAAGCAAAGCAAATACATCGGCGTCATCCCGACCACGCGGACGACCTAAAGGATCTAGGAATAAGAAATGGACCGGAGTTGGAGTTGATACGCCTCCAGTTGCGACCGCGTCTCCTAGCACCGCTACCCTGGCCGATGGAAGCCATCGTGGCCCCCCGACGAGCGTCAAATGGCGCGGGGTTAACTTTGGCATCGGTAATGTGGATAGTTTTGTATTATCATTCATTGATGATCCTAGAGACGTGATGGGAGATGGTCATTGTGGCTTTTGGTCCCTTGCTTGCGTATTGGGGAGGCAAGAGGAGGAGTATTACAGTATTCGATGGGAGATTCAGGCAGAATTGATGCGGAACATAGATATGTATGATGTCTTGTTCACTAGGGGCCTTACATCATTTGATGAGTTCTTGGAGCAGATCGGCCATGTGGAGTCTCCTTGCTCGAATAGATACTGGCTAGAAATGCTGCTACACGGCCTTGTGTTTTCTACTTTTTCTTATCGAGGGATCGAGGCTCCCACACATGTTTATCGTTGCGTATTTTTGGGAACAATCAAGGACATGGGATACCGCCAACAGTCGTTGCTATCGCCCACATTGGTCGACAGGACTACTTCATACCGGTGAGAAATTTGTAATCACTTTTATATGAAGTTGCTTGTTTTTGTAGATCTTGCTTGGGTATATGTGACATCGCATTTCTTTTCAGGTATGGCTGATGGGGAACGCGCCTATCCCCCCCCCCCCACCTCCTCATGCATGGCGTCAATTTCACGACCCTAGCGCCGACTACTGGCTTGACGCTCTTACCCTGAGGATTGACCATTGGAAGGCTTGCCGAAGGGACATCGGTCGGGATCCGAAGACATTTTCTTAGGACAGTCTTGTTAGGGGAATTGTTATGGGATATATGTACTTTATTAAGAAGAACATGTTTTCATATTTTATGTATTGTGTGCCCCGTTTAGGAGATTTATGAACTTTTTTAAGATGTTTCGATGTAAGGGGTCGAGCTTTCGCCGTTTTGAGGACTACTAAGCTCAATTTATCTTAATTTTAATCAAAACCCCCTAGAGGGGACGAAGAGCACTGTCTCTTCTTCAACTATATCAATTTATAAGGTTAAATACATATATGTTCTTACCATCATGTCGGAAACTGTCGGTATCGGGGGAGGCACAGGAGCACGAGGGTCATCTTGGTGCACTGAAATCGAGTCCGCGTACACGTGAGATTTGGCCCTAAACCATGCCAAGTAGCCCTCCTCCACCTGCCATGAATACTCGGCACGCCGCACATCCAACTCGATCAGGTGCTCCGTACGCTGTGCCCAGTGGAGGTCCGTTGGATCATATGTAACAATGTATGGACCAGAACCGCAGGCTACAATGGTGGAGGAGGGATGGTCTGGATACGACTAAACTGGCGCAACAACCTCTTTGGATGGTAAGCCTCATGTATGGTCCCAATTACCAGGACGCCCCTATAGCGAGACACCCGGTACGCGCCATCAAAATCTAGGTAATCACCCCACGACATCCATCGAATCTGCAAAGCGGAATACAAATCATCCATCGTCACACTTTTTTTACAACAATAGGAGGAGTATGTACGTCACGTTGATATCGAAGTTTTACCTCCTCTGCACGGACCGTGTCTAGAATCAGTTGTAGTTCCGCCAGTCTTGCGGTGACCCGGCTGGGGACCGGATCTCTAGTCTGTCGTGCGGCTGCACGACCATCAGCTAGCGGATCCAACGCCAGGTTGATCCAACTCCGGGTATGCTCGAAATAAGTCATGATCCATGTCTAAAACAATACATGTAAGATATTGAACCCAACCAAATTCGAAGAATGAAATAAAAAAGTCGAAGTACGTACCCTCAACACAAGAGCGCAACCCACGCAACCCGTCGTGTCAGCGCACGATGCCTTCCCGAGATCACGACATAGCCCCGCCAATAAACTCGCACCCCAAGCATATCGACACGTCCTGTTGAGGTCAAATAGGAACGCCAATATCCACGTCCTGATCATGTTCCCAGACTTGTCGACGAATAATGTCATCCCGAGAAAGTACCATAGAAACAAAGTGGAAATGGTCCCTGGGGGTGCGGGCCGGACCCCCCTAAACATGTCCGACAGAATAGCTGGGATAGCCTCAGATGGGGCCCATGTCCTCCACGCAAGTGCTGTCTGTGGATCGAGACCCAGCATATCCTCTAAACAAGCCTCGGTCTCCAATAAATCCATCGGGGGTATAAGAGCATCTCCATCAATAGGCACACCGAAAATGCGGTGCATGTCATGGAGGGTGATGGTAATCTCGCCCCACGGAAAGTGGAAGGTGTTGGTCTCAGGATACCAACGCTCCCGAAATGCAGAGATGAGAATGTGGTCCGCCGAGCCAAATTCGAGGCCGATCAACCTGGTGAGACTGCTCTGTTGGGTGATGCCCCACCAAGAATCGGGTCCTCCATGCATATACTGTCGAAACCCGCGTAAAGGTGCCAAGTTCCTAGACCACACTCTAATGACCTTAAGATACTAAAAAGAGGAAATAAACGTGAGTTAGAAAAACTAAACATTGGTTTCAAAAAAAATTAAATACCCATAGTTTGGAAAAGTTTACGTATGTTACGGTCGCTCCAAATCTTGTCTGCCACGTGTGTGGAATACGTCGTCAACGGGCTGTCGTCCATAGGATCTCTCGGTGCGCCCTCCACAGCGGGAGGGTCCTCAGGAGCGGCCCCTGCTGCTGGTGCAAGGGGGGAGGGGTCCGTTTGGAGCAGGGGGAGGGGCAGATCCAGCTGGAACGTGAGGAGGGATGGTGCTGCTGGAACGGGAGGAGGGGAAGACGAAAATGTGGATGTAAGCAAAGGAGTTGAGGATCCCGCCACGGATGTAGTAGGATCGGTCGAAGAAGTAGGTGGAGGGCTGGAAAAGACCGATGGCGGGACATGGGTCGTGGGGGGAGGTAAAATAGAGATGGTGGCCTCGGATATGTGGTAATCGTCAACCGACAAATCCTCCGCAGTACCCACAGGACCATCAAAGTGTATGTTCTGCTCCGTGAAGAGCTGATCGTCCCCTATGACGTCGCCTGGCAAGTCGTCCTGCAGGAACTCCTCCGTAAAATCCACCTCCATATCGGTGGAGGGGTCTACATCCATCTCTATGGCACGCGTCAACTCTGGATCACGGTCTATCCGCTGCTTCTCGGTAGGCGGCACTCTGGCAAGTATAGCACGTGCAATCTCATGGGTCGTAAGCTTGGGCGCCTTCTTTTTCCTCCTCTTCTCGAGTAGGACGGCGCTCAAGCTAGTGCGTATGTCCTTTAGGCTACAAGTTCAAATTAAATTAGTAAGTTTTCTATTAATTATTTTTTTACTTTTATTTATGTAAAGTTAGAAATTCAACCTATGAATATGAATTCTTCGTTTCAGTCGGAATTCAAAATCCGACCCAAAAACTCAATATATCATTACTAGTTTTATTTCAGTTTTCATTAAGTTTGTAATGAAAAATGAATAAAAGAATAATTTTCATTAGGTCGGAATAGTATGTATTCCGACCTAATTTATTTCATTTTAATTTGAAATTGAATTTAAATTTACATATTTATTACAATAATTTTACTTTTATTTCTTTAAAATCACGACTTCAACCTACGACTATGAAATCATATTACAAGTTCATAACTAATAATTCAAAATCAAAATATAACTCTAAATAACACAACTAAATTGAATAAAAGAACTAATAACAACAAAAAAATATAAATATAACTACGAAATTGAATAGTAAACAAATAAATTGAATATCTAACTCAAATAAATAATCAACATTGCTTAACTCAATTTTATCTTCGTCGGTCTAGTCAATATCCAAATAAATTACTTAAAATTACGATATATTATAACAAATTTTATTTCAATTTTAATTATTTTTTCCAAACATAAATATACTCATAATCTAAATATGACTAAATAATACAACTAAATTGAATAACACAACTACAAATCTATATATAACCCTAATATCCGTAGTGGTGCGCTCGAACCGCTCGGACCTGTCACTTGGGGAGACGGCGGTGGTGCGCCCGACGCGTTCGATCACGTCACTTGGGGGGACGGCGGTGGAGTGCCGAAATCGTCGGCGGTGGCTGAGACATTTTTTTTTGCTCGCATTTCGGTTTCGCACAGCAACGAAGAAGGCGACAATGGTGTGGCGGCGCCTCGTGCGAGGTTTTAACCCTAATATCCGCGCAGGCCCGTTTCGAGTCTATTTTGGGCCGCGCAAGCCCGTTTCGAGCTTCTGGGTGGTGGTGGCGCCTCTTGCGACGGTTAAAACCCTAAACATCCGCTCAGGCCCGTTTCATGCCTCTTTTGGGCCGCGCAAGCCCGTTTCGAGCTTATTGGGCCGCGCAAGCCCGTTTCGCACGACAGCCATTTCACGTCCGACATCCCGTTTCCATTTTCTACTTTTGCCCTTCCGCGCAACGTTATTTCGCGCGAATTCTTATTGCGCGTCAATTCTGTGCGATTTTTAAAAAATGTTTTGCGTATGTACCCCGCGTAATTGAATAAAAAACAGGACCGTTGAGCAAAAAGTGCCGGGCTGCTGAGCACTACTAAATGAGAAACAAAAACAGTAAAAGGAAAAAGTCATTATTAAACAGACAAATTCTTTTCAATTTCGCTTGCTGACATCCCCCATTCCCCCACAAGTGTTTTTGAACAAGTGCCCACTTTGTAGTTTACTCTCCTCGTTTGACTCATTTGACAAATAATTAATATAGAAAGAGACCCAAAAGAATAAAATCTGAAGTAAAACAAGTAAAAAAGCAAGACCTCGTGATTCTGCTTGGTTACATGTTTTCATCTTCCTCTTTTTTTTTGGTCAAATTTTCATCTTCTTCTTTTTCTTCTACTAAACGGCTCTATTCTATATGGTCCCTGTACATCTGGGTCAACTGCTGAGAGCTCCTGCCGGCCCTTGATCTCACCTCGTGGGGCCCGTTCGAGAAATAAAGGGCTAAGATGAATCGATGACGAGGGCAGTTGTGGCGTCCGTAATGGACTGGGAATGGTTGTGATCGCCTTCGTACGTCACGATCAACATCGATGGATCGTCCAAAGCCCTCTCCACATGCTTCCTCGCTGGACATCCCCGCACGCTACTACATTTGTAGTACCCTCTGTTTTTTCACAAAACACAAAAAAAAATTAAATTCATTTCCTGAAGATCACTATTTGAAAGGGTATTTTGGTAATTAAGCAGGGAAGGAATTCATTGAATGCGGGGCGGTGTAGCTTTACCTAGGGTGAGGGGAACCCTTGACCGGCTTCTGACCGTACTTCCTCCACGAGTAATCATCCGGTGGAATATCAGCCATCTTCACACTGATTGCTGGGACTCTCACCACCCTCTTTACCCTCGATTTCCTATTCCGGTCAACGCAATCAACGGTCAGGATCACATAAAATTATTGAATAGCATGGACAAAAAAATAAGGAATCGGATGGTATACTTTATCTTGGAGCAATGGCAACGACCAGAAGAAGCGCCACACTTCGAGTCGTCCACGGAGCTGCACTTCCTCTTCCACGAAGAAGTAGACATGGGAGGTTTTCCAGCGGAGGACATGTTAGACAGGTTGGTGATCTGAAATCCGGAGGACATCGACGGCGTAACGCTGTCCATATCGCCGGTGAGCGATGACATATATGAAGTCGCCGTTACAGGCGGAGAAGACGCGAAGTTGATGGTGTTCGACGACGGTATCTCCTTGCGCTCGACCGTCCCGATCGCCACCGTCTTTGGCAGAATCGGCGGCGCGTGGTGGCCGTAGACCTGGTGGTTATCGATGTTGGGAAGCGGAGGCAAACGCTGCGAGTTCGGGGAAGCGCTACTACAGACTTTGGTGAAAGCGGATCCGTTCGGCTTGCTCACGAATCCATGGCCGGGCTTGGGAATCGGCTGCTCCGGAGGCGGTGGAAGCGGCGGGGATGAGGAGGAAGAGGATCCAATTGGACCGCGTCTGAACCGGGCGTGGCCGGTTCGGGACCGGTCGAGCAACGAGATGACCTTCTTGAACTTGTTGACGGCCACGTCCGCAACCGCCTTGTAATCGTAGTCGAACAGCTTGGAATTTAGAGAAGAGCCTTGTGGCTGGTTCTGGTGTTGCGTTTGGGAGAGGAGTTGGATGAGCTTCTCGACGCTCTGGATGCCGGTGACGGCGGCTTCCTGGACGGCGTTCTCCTCCATTTTGGCGGCGAAGCTGTTGGCCTTGTAACGGCCCACCATTAAGTCCACTGCCATACCTAATTCTGTTTTAGTTGCTCTTCACTCTGTTACCTTACAACAAGATGGAGAGAAAATGAAACACCATCAGAGATTTGAAGCACTGGAATTCGTAGGTGAAACATGAAATGAGGGAGATGGGGAGGAAGTTATTGAGAAGAAAGCAAGCAAACGTAAATTTAGTGAGTGGGAGAGGGGCCCAAGGGGGTGTTGGAAGGTCAAACTAATTGATGCCCCTCAATTTTAAATAATTAAAAAAGGAAAAAGATTTAAATCGGGCATCCAATGGCTCAACTGATCTTGTCGTTTCCTCGTTAGCTCTGTGGTCAAACGCCTCTTCCAATGAAAATCTTCCACGTGGCTTCACTTCTTTCTTTGATTCTACTCGGGGAAATGTCTAGCGCCATTGACCTTTCTGTTCAATCTCTTATTTAAAATGAAAACAAACCTGAAAAATAAAATTGGGGCCCACCTAGTTGCGGAGAGAGCCGTTGGATTAAGGAGTGGGTGAAATCTGAGCATCCAATGCAAAAGTCGTAATAAAATAGTCGTGGGGAGTCCGGATGTAAATGGGTGGAGGGCCCCACACATATCTTTTGTTTACCGGACACCGGAGGCTTGCGTCAAAGCCTAAGCAAATAACAAGGCCTACCACCACTACAAGTCTACAACTTATACATGTATCCTCCTCACGTCACGTTTCAAAACAGAAGGACGACTTTTCATGGATAAGTTGTATTTTAATTTGAACCTGGTAATATTTAGAGTATGTTTGGTATGTGCTATTTTTAGTTAAGGCAAAATGTCATTGTAAATATGTTCTAGTGTAAGGTGTCGTCCTTTCACTCATGCCCTAGCATTTTCATGTATAACTTCTCCTGTGCTTATAAGGAAGAGAATCAGTGTGGCTAATTATACATATATAGACACTTAGGCAGCCAAGTTTGTTTGAAGAAGTGAGACTTTCCACATCGACAAATTATATAGAGTAATAAATTGTACATCACATAAATGAGGACAAAACTTATACACATTAGCTTAAGTTTTGAGTTTAAAAAGCAATCACATATTAAAAAAAAACATTTCATTCTGTTTAATTTAGACGCACCAAAACTTCATATCTATTTTTATATTTGAAAAAATAGTACTCGTACACATTTTTGGCTATTTCATAAGAAATGGTTTGCGAGAACCAAATAGGTGCAAGGTGATGATGATTTGAAGTAAAATAAATAGTATTGCGTAGATTTCAGCTATGGTTGCTTGAGAGTTGGGATAGAGGGCGGTTTAGAGGCGTTGACAAATAGAATTAACAAATAAATAATGATACTTACGAACATCAACTTGGTCCTTTCCCTCATCATGAAGATTTGATGTGCACGCATGCTTTTTAAATGCACCAAGACAAGCATTCTCTCGATTCACAATTTATCCAATTTGTTGCTTCTTTTTCTCTTGATCGGCATCAACGTACCACCGTCTATTTAAATGTTATGAATGACTTTTTATTTTGGTAGAAATCAAGTTCCGTGTAAATTTCTACTATTACATTTTTGAGTGCATTATTAATTTTTTTTTTGTTTGAAATAGAGGTAAAATTCTTCATCTTCTTGAGAGAGAGTTATATTAATGATAAAAAAAATTAAATAGTCATTGGCCCTTGATATCATTAGGAAAAATAGATAAAAATCATGAAGTGGTTCACACGATACAGAAAAATTCAAGTTAAAAAAAGCAAGTGAAGTTAGGAAATCCCCTATAGTGTTAGGTACTCTAAAATGTGACGAAAATTGACAATCCAATTCCTTCTTGGATAGCCTTGGCATTGAGACACAATGCGGTGATAACAATCCATAAAGCCTTCCAATAAGAAGGATTAATTGTTGATATTATAAGCAAGGGGTGTAAAAAGGGTGAAAAAGTGATTTTATGTGAACCCTACTTACTTATATTTTGGTAGATAAGTTAGCTTATTTGAAATAAGGTGGGGGATGCTGATTATTTTTTCAGCAGATAAGTATCGAAAGTTTGTACCTTATTTCAAATAAGCAAGTGTTGTCAAACATGTACAATGATACTTATTTTTCAGATAAGCAATTGGACACTTATAACTAACCAAATAAGTGTTGTTGAACGGAGCATTAATCTTCATCTAATTCTCATGAGGACGCTCCCAAGCGATAAAATTCTCAACTCGAGTCCACTTATCTAATAACGGATGACTAGCATATGATATTATATCACTTGCTTGGAAATGAATCCACTTTGTTACTTAAAAAACGTCACTACCAAAAATAACATTATTGTGTCATTTCCAAATCCATGAAATAGAGGTTGCAAACATGTTGACCCAAGGAATTTCATCGTTATAATTAACAACACAAAGTAAATTACTACGAATCCAAATGGAAAAACAAAAATTAAATAAAACTTTCCTTTCTAATGGAAGACGTAAGGCACTCTAGTAATCCTTCATGATTGTACAATCCCATAACAAATGGGTCGAGGATTCGTCTATCGCGCCGCAAATAGAACGAGTCAAAACTACAAAGTGGCACCTAAAACGTTCGTTGTTGGCCATCACATCTCCCTTCAAACCTGCCAAGTAAAAGACTTCACTCTTTTCATAGCCTTCAACGCTCAAATAGCTCTAAAAACTTATCGATCAATGCAGCAATCCGCATCACCCATATGGATCATTTTGAATGCAGAACCAACTGTGTACTCCATACAAGAGGAGAATTTCTAGCTAATTATTGTCAATAAAATTCTCATCATCAAACAGAGCAATCGAAGCCAACTTGAGCAAACAAGAACTTGACATCCGATTGGAAATCAACTCCCATTTCCACCCACCCAAGTTCGACCCAGGTCTCTCACAACAACAAGCCTCTCAGCACTAGTAACCAAAAGTAAGGACAAATCAGCAAGACACTCCTCATTAACGAATGATCAAGCCAAAAGCGAACGAGATGACCCCATGATCCAATAAGAACCTAAAATGTTGACTTTGTCGATCCCTTTCTTTAAGCTTCTCAAAATATAGGAGGGGTTGGTTCGATCACAAAGACATTCGTGCACATATTGGCCTGGACAACCTCACTCCAAAGGTTGTTCTGACCCCATAAGGAAGTGCCAACCTAACCTCTCGATCATAGTCAAATTAAAGCTACTCATTGGATGAAAACCAAGACCACCACAATCCTTGTACTTGCACACATCTTCCCAACTAACTAAATGAAAGCTTCTCCTATTATCCAAAACTCCCCAAACAAAATTTTGGGAGATATTATCAATCGTATTAAACACCTCCTTAAAAGTACACCCGTGACCATGGAATAAGTGAACATACATGAAAGGATCGCCTTAGCAAGGGTTAATCAGCTAGCAAGGCTAATGAACCACACCGTTTCCAACAATTAAGCTTGGCAAAAATCTTCTCTAAGGGAGGGTCAAAAGTTTCAGCCTTCACTTGATCATGGAAAATGGGCCTTCCTAAATACGAACCCAGATTCATAGTCACATGGTCTGAAATCTGAATCTCCACGGCCAAAGGCGAAGAACATTACCGGAGAAAAAAAGTTTAGTCTTGCTAGGGTCAACTCTTTGCCCCGAAACACAACAAAACTCAACCATGCACCTCTAAATTACATTCATTTGCTCACTGGAGGCTTCCCCAAAGAGGATAATATCATCAACAAAGAATACATGGATCTATCTAGGCCACTTCTTAAGAGATGAATGGCCTTCCAAGATTTCAATCTCACCAAATGATTAATTAAATGGCTAAGGCGCTTAACACAAAGCACGAAAAGATAAGGCAAGATCGGATCACCTTGCCAAACGCCCCAAGAAGGAGCAAAAATGTTTGTAACCTCACCATTCCAAAAAATATAAAAGGATGTACAGTGTTACATCATACACATTCATGAATCTAGGTAATCTAAGAACTAGAGAAACCAGCATCCAAGAGAGTGTATAATAAAGTCTCATCTGAGACTGTAGTAGGCTTTTTCTAAATCTAACCTTTTCTGCCCTTTTTCCAAATCATAGTATGCACCTCTTCTTGAGAAAGCACGACCTTATCCAAGATAAAACGACACTGAAGAAAGCTACCTTGATGCGACCAAATAAGCTACCTTAACACCTATTGTATTCCACTCAACAACATCTTCGAAATAATCTTGTAAAGGACAGTGCAAAGGCTAATAGGACGGAACCGATTGATCTTACTCTGGACCTTCACTTTAGTATTAAGAGCAATAAGTGTCTTGTTTATCCCATCAAGAAAACAAAATTATAAAAGAATTGCATAACCGAATTAACCATTGACTTACCAATAGTTTGTTGGTGATTTGTGAAAAGTCATCAATCCCATTGTATGCATGTGATGAGAAAGAAGTCACATAGGAATATCGATTAAGAAGATCGACCTTGTGACTTGCCATGGTATGATTAGAGGGTTGTAAGTGGTCGTAGAAAAGATAAGTCCAAGATATGCACTGACGTCTAGGCACGGAACGTCCTGTGCCAAGGGCGCAATGTGGGCACGGCGCTTGGTAAAGGGCGCACCTATGTTGGCAATGACACCTCACGAGCACGACGTTCGGAAGAGGCATGCCAGTGCAAAGTGTGTGGCTTGAATGTGGTGCAAGGTGTGCGGTGCGAGCGTGGTGCACGGCTGGGGCGTGCCTACGCCTTGGTTGTGGCACACCGAGTGTACATGGTTGGTTGGTAGCAAAGGCAAGGTGTTGCGGTGCGCCTATGACTTGGCAAGAGGCGCCGAGCACCTGTCTTGATGTTCAATAAAGATAGAACATATGTTTTGATCAAGGAAAGAATGTCCTTAGCTTTGTGCATTTTCATATGAATGAATGGAAGCTTCTATAAGCTTGGTGAATGCATTAGACAAGGACTGAAGCATGAGAATAACTTGACACAGTTATGAATGCTAGAAAGGAGTTTGAAAGCTTCAAACTAGTTGTAAGTTAGCTCTATAAGCTTAACTTAGCTCCTAACTCAAAGAACTAGCTTGATAGGAAGCTCATCTAGCTAGGGTTAAGCTCAAGTGTTAGAAGATGGAGTTTTGGTGGTTCTAGAGTCAGTGACTCTGAGTTTGCAAGTCGAGTCGGCAACTTGGCAAAGTCACTGACATGGCCAGCTGGCAAGCGATCTATTTAAGGAAGGAACACACAACGTGTGTGCGTGCACTTGGAGACAGTTGGGCCGTATTATTTTAGGAGAAGATCACCATAAAAGAGTGCTAAAATCAAGAGGAAGACAATTTGATTCTCCTAGAATATTTTCTTTGTATGCGTTAATGTATATTTAGAAAGATATGTAAAGATTGAGTGTGTGTCACTTTCCTAATCGAATGGGATTTGATACACACGAGATCTCTCTTGCCTTAGCTTAAATACTCTTGTGTTTAGGATAGTGGGCAAACTCTTGAGCGTTAATTTATATTTTGTGTAAGAAAGAAAGAGTGAACTTGTGCGTGAGATTCGTACAAGTGGTGCGTCGAGTGTTCTTAGGCATAGCGTGAGATTGAGAGTGTGAGTGGAAAGGTAGAGCGTGGTTCAAGGGTGTGGGATCTATTCTTGTACACAGGAGAGCTTTGTAAACACTCAAGAAATCAATAGAGCGAGTCTAAGGACTTAAAATCCGACCAAGTGAGAAGCTTGGAAGGGAGTGGTTTTTCTCCAAGTAAACTAGTTGGTTTACAAGGAGTTTCCACTATACATCGCTTGTCATTGACTGTTGGTAACACTTGTTTTTCTTGTTTGATTATTCCGCTGCTTTATTGCTCAAAGTCGACGACTTCGTAGGAGTCGCCGACTCGTTTAAGTACTAACGTTCCAACATCAAGTAAGCTCAATTAGCTAGGGTTTAGCTCAAATAGCTTAGAAAGATAATGGGGAACAATCTCCAATATTTTCGATGATAACAAACTCTGGTCCTCTAAGGCTATTGAATTAGAAAAGATTTCGTCTCCTAAGACAATGACTTGTGAATCTTGCTCAGACTCAAAAAACCAAGTCGTCGACTTGCAAAAACAAGTCACTGACCTAGAAGGTGAAAGGCTTATTATGCTTAGGCTCGGTCATGCTAAGCTATTCAAAGAACTAGAAGATCAAAAAGTTGATGATGAGACTAAAAGAAAAAGATGGCTAGATGAGTTTGTTGTTGAAAAGGCTCAAGAGGTCAAAAATGACTATAAAAAGAAATTTGTGAAGAAGATTGATAGGTCTGGTATTAGATATGCTTGTGCACCATTGACTCAGGGTACCAAACATGCTCCCATTTTGTCAAAAGAAAAAGCCCCTATGGGTAGTAACAACACAAGTTGTTCTACTCATGTGGTGGCCAATCAAGACAAGGGGAAGCAACAGTGGTATCTTGATCAAAAGGTGCACAAAGTATGGAAGAAACAAACCTAGAACTCGGCTCTCTCACAAATTGACTTATAATCACGCATCAATAACAAACCCATCTATTCGGGCTACAACAAGTATGTTGCCCTAAAGTCTCACAAGACATGTTGGTATTGTGGCAAGCCTGGTCACTACCAACATGATTGTCACAAAAAAAGGCAAGAGATGATGAAAATGCAAGGTCACAGACTCTGAATGATAGTTCTGGTAGAACCACTGTCACTGACTGTCCTCTAGGATCTATGTGTGCTAATTGTGACAAGTGTTGCCCTAGAAACTACTATGTTGTCAAACCTAGAGTTAGACAACTCTAGGTTCGTAAGAACTAATTCTTTCAATGTAGCTTGAACTAGGTGACAAGGAGCCTTGGTTTATTGATAGTGCGTGCTCAACTCATATGTCGGGAAACCCCAGGGATTTCGTCTCACTTCAAGAATACAAGGGAGGTAAGATTACCCTCGGCAACAACATTAAATGTGGTATTTCTGGTATTGGTACGGTAAGATTTTCAGATAAGTTTTTTTTTTTGATAAACACCACACACATATATTAGCTTAAAGCCAAATCAGAGTCAAGAACCTCATACAACTCTAGAGGAAAAGAAATATTGTTATAAACTAGAAACTGTGATCTAGGACGCCATCGACTCAGCCAGTCAGTAGCTCGATTGGCGTTTCTACCTATAAACTCCCACTTGCAAAGATCCAACTCAAAACTAAGGTCGATGATTAAGGCAATGAGACTTCCAACTGGAGATTTAGGCAAATTCTCTCCCTGCAGCTTTCAAATAAGTTGACCATAAATAATGTGAATTTAGTAGACAATCTTAATTTTAAGCTTTTAAGTGTTTCTCAAATCTATGCTAATGGAAAATATCAAGTTGTTTTTTATAAGAAGGGTTGTCAAGTACAAGAAATTGACTGAGGAAAGATTCTTCTAAAAGGGGTGTGTGAAAACAATCTTTACAAGGTGGACCCCTGTTTTGAACCTGAAGAAAAATTGTGTCTTAGAACAGTTGCTGACGTCGCCGACCTATGGCACAAAAGGTTTGGTCATGCGAGCTTTCAACTCCTTGACAAACTTCGTAGACAAGAATTGGTTAGAGGACTACCCAAGATAAATCAAGCAAACATGAATGTGAAACATGTGTAAGAGGTAAGCAAGTGAAGTCATCCTTCCAATCAAAGAAGGAGGTAAGGTTCACTAAACCCTTAGAGCTTATTCATATAGATTTGTGTGGTCCCATGACAATCCAAAGTCGTGGAGGAAATAGCTATATATTTGTTATTGTTGATGACTTTTCACGATATACTTGGACAATTTTTCTGTCTTCTAAAGATCAGGTCTTTGAAGAATTTGAAGCATGGGTAAAAGCTGTTGAGAAAAAGCTTGGATTTGTTCTTGTATCTATAAGGTTAGATCATGGAACGGAATTTGACAACTCTGAGTTTTTGGTTTTCTACAAGAAAAATGGCATGAGTTTTTGGTTTTCTGCAAGAAAAATGGCACAAGTCACAACTTCTCAGCGCTAAGAAATCCTCAATAAAATGGCATGGTGGAGAGGAAGAATCGTGCCTTGGAGAACATGTCGCGGACTATGCTTATCTCAAGTGGTCTTCCAAGGAATTTCTAGTGTGAAACCATTAATGCGTCTTGCTATGTGATGAATCGAGCCATGCTTCAACCACTCCTTGGAAAAACTCCTTATGAACTGCTTAGAGGAGTCAAGCCCAATGTCACCCACCTACGCACCTTTGGATGCAAGTGCTACATTCATAATAACGGCAAGGACAGTCTGGGAAAGTTCGATCCAAGGAGTGATGTTGGCACTTTTGTAGGTTATTCCCCTCATAGTAAAGCCTACAAAGTGTTCAACAAGAGGACGAGGAAAATTGAGGAAAGTGTGTATGTTGTGTTCGATGAAAACACAATGTGAGGTTCGATGATTGAGGACCTTGATAATGGTGATCAAGGATACTATCTGGTTCAAGAGGATTAACTTCCAGCTGACACAACAGAAAAAGAATCAATAGTTAGTAACAATGCTGGTGTTGTCGACTCAAACAGTTCAAGGGGAAGTAATCAAGGTCAAAGTTCAGGTGTCAATGAGTCGGAAAATGAGAAAACGCCTAAGAGAAGCTCAAGTCCAAAAGATTTTGATGAAGAGTCAGGAAGAACGCCACTAACTCAAGTTGGCAACTTGACAGAATTACAGATCGAGAATTATCAACAGAAAACTGTTCATCATGTCACCAACATCCTCACTGATTTTTCAAAGGGTGTGCAAACTAGATTGTCTCTGAACAATTTCTTTGATTTCAATGCTTTCATCTCAATGTTGGAGCCGAAGAATGTTGATCAAGCATTGAAGGATTCGGACTGGGTCAGTGCCATGCAAGAAGAGCTTCATCAGTTTGAAAGAAATAAGGTTTGACACCTGGTCCCGAGGCCAAAGGAAAGATTTGTCATTAGAACACGTTGGTTGTTCAGAAATAAACTGGATAATGAAGGAAATGTGGTCAGAAACAAAGCAAGGCTGGTAGTTAAGGGAGACAATCAGCAGGAGGGCATTGACTATGATGAGACGTTCGCTCCAGTGGCTCGTCTTGAGGCTATTCGATTGCTCATTGCCTACTCTGCTCATCATGGTTTCAATCTACAACAAATGGATGTCAAGACTGCATTCTTGAATGGATATCTAAAAGAAGAGGTGTATGCTGAACAGACTCCAGGTTTTGAGGATGTCGTCCACCCGGATCATGTCTACAAACTAGACAAAGCTCCTTATGGATAAAACAAGCACCACATGCTTGGTATGGTCGTTTGTCTCAGTTCCTGATTCAACATGGTTATGTTCGAGGAGAGGTAGACAAGACACTATTCTTGTTAAAAGAAGGAAGTCATATACTGGTTGTTCAGGTCTATGTCGATGACATCATCTTTGGTTCAACAGATGATAAGTTAGTAAAGAAGTTCGCTGACGTCATGTCTAGTGAGTTCAAAATGAGCATGGTCGGTGAACTCAAGTTCTTTTAGGACTTCAAGTTGTGCAAGGAGAGGATGGGACACGAGTTCATCAACAAAAGTATCTCAGAGAATGTGTTAAAAAGTTTGCTCTTGAAAATGCTAAACCTTTTGATACTTCCATGTCGTCGACTACCTCACTTGGAAAAGATGACAAGGATCCAGAAGTCAATACTACTATGTACAGGAGTATGATTGGATCATTGCTCTATCTCACTACTAGCAGACCTAATATTGTTTTTGGAGTGTGTCTATGTGCTAGATTTCAAGCTGATTCAAGAGAGTCCCACTTGAAAGTTGTTAAAAGAATCATTCTATATCTTAAGGGGACTAACAATCTATGTTTATTGTATCCAAGAGATTTGACCTTGAATTAATTATCGGCTACACAAATGTTGATTTTGCTGGAAATCGTGTTGATAGAAAAAGCACTTCAGGGATGGCTCAATTTCTTGGGCCTTGCCTTGTGTCATGGGGATCTAGAAAGCAAAATTATGTGGCTTTATCAACAGCGGAAGCAGAGTACATTTCGGTTGCGGCATGTCTCTCAACTCTTATGGATCAAGCAACAAGTCAGTGACTATGGTGTGAAGTGTGGGTCAGTATCCATACTATGTGACAACACTAGTGTAATCAACATCTCAAAGAATCCAATGCAACATTCAAAGACAAAACATATTGAGATAAGGTACCACTTTCTTCGAGACTGTGTGGAAAAAGGCATGGTCACTATGGAGTTTTGTAGAACAAGTGATCAAAGAGCAGATATCTTCCTAAAGGCATTAAATCGTGAACCCTTTGAACAACTCCGCATGGAATTAGGTATGATCTCTCTTCAATGATCTATTTCCCTACATGAATTCCCTCGATGATTGGATAGAATTGATTGCTTTGCATATGTTTTAAAGTCGTGCTATTATGGTATAATTCTTAGCATTCTTGATAGACATCATGTTTAGGAAACCCCATGCATTTGACCTGTCGGTGACTTTTACTACATTCAGTATGTGTGCAACCTTTTTGAGCTCTTTGTTTTAGCCCAAAAGAATCAACCCGATGATCCTAACCCTCATTACAAGCTCAAATGATGGTTGATTCTAATGCTTGTCCCTGACCTATCATGTTTGAGAGTCTCTATGAGCCCTATTTGATCGTTCTTTAGATTTGAGACTTATCATCATGATCGACAAATCCTCATATATATTGCTTCATACTAGGTTTGCTTTGGCACTCCCTGTGCAACCCCAACCCCAAGTAAGTTCTTTAAGAGAAATTCATGGATTGTGCTAAAGTCATGGACATATGAGTGATGTCGCACTTTTTAGTTGGTTTTTGTGGGTAGTTTTCTAGCTAGGTTGAGTCTTTTCTAGGTTTATTGTGTTGTTTTGCATGTAATTCCGACCCTCTTTGGAGAGTTGGAGTCGTTTGCGCTTGTTTGTTGTTTTTGTAGGTATTTGAAGCGTTGAGGAGGAGATATCTCGGTTTTTCAAGCTTTCTAGGAGGTGGCGTTAGAGTTGTCTTTTGGTGATGTTGATAGAAGGGCGAGAGTCGGTGCATTTGAAGGTTTGATGATTCCAAGGTGAAGATTTCAAGATGAAGGTGTTTTAAGAAGGAGCTAAAGGAAGTCTTAGAAGGCCAAGAGTGATCGAAGAAGGAACATTGAAGAAGAACCAAGCTTTGGAGCAAGTTTCGGGCAAAGAAATGAAGAAACCAAGTGCTGCCTAGGTCGGTGACGACCCACTTTGGGTCGGAGACGACCACCTCCGTGTGTAGCGAGATTAAAACTTGCGCCTTAAGTTAGGTTTAGTAAATGTTTTATTTATGGGCCTTTTTAAGATATAATTTAGTTTCCTTGTGAAGACATTCCTACCACTATATAAGGTTTTTCTAGGGTTAGTTTTAAGAGGGGGATTGAAGAGAGACGTTTTGGGGACGTTGTGGAGAAACGGAACAAGTTGCAAGTTTGTTTTCTAGGTTAACTTTGATTCCAAGCTCTTGGACAATTTTAAGAGAGACTTGGAGGTTTGCTTGAGATTGTAAGTTGACTTTTCAATTGAAGTTTGTTTGGTTTGAATTATGTTTTCTCTTTTATCTATGGTTGTTGATCGTGCCATGGATCGTGAGTAGTCTACTTTTCTAGGGTTGGGGTGAAACCCGATGAGTTGTGCATGATTAAAACATGAATCTTTGATTAAACCACTCTTTTAATCTCTATTTTTTATCCTCTTGTTGCTATTGATTCCTTGATGAAAATTGAGGCATGTTCATGTTCGTGATTAAATTGAAAGATTGAATTGTGAATCTGGATAATATTTGGGTTGAAACGAAAGTTAAAACCTTTAGAAAACAAGTAGGGTTGCAAGTTTAGATCTTTACGAAAGTTGAGATTTTTACTTGATTAATTCATGACGAAAGTCATTCATGAGATTATTATGGGATGATTTAGTTTGCATGCATAGCTTGTTGTGGTGAATCCTTTGCTCTAGATCTCTTTTAATTTGATTTTTCGAAGTTTATTTGTTACCCGGATAGGTCGGTTACGACCCCTTTTAGGTCGGTGCCGCGCACTCAGTTTTTCCGGTTTTCTCCTGCGTTTTTGTGTTGAGTCGTAGGTCGGTGACGACCTGGTGTGGGTCGGTGCCGAGCACCTATAGTGTGTGTTTTGCTTTGTTTTGTTTTATTTTGTTAGGATTAATAACTAGATTTAGATACTTCTAATTCCCGTGGACGAACCTGACCTCCCTGTACTCAGCGGGGTCTTGATATAAATTTATTTCTCGTCAAGAAACCCTTTCAACAATGAGAAGACCAGTTTTTGTGATAGAAGTCGCCGACTTGATCAGGGTCAGTGATTGTGTGTTTTGGCACGAGAAAAAAGATCATGGCTTAACAGTATCTTTTGAAATTGCAAAGTATTTTCAAAAAGAAGGAAAGAGAAAAATATGGTGATTTCACAACTTCCTTAATGATGGACGTTCACTTCTTTATTATGTCCAACCGTCAAAAGAAAAAGGTACTTTCTCTCTCTCTCTCGTTCTCTGCTCTCTCTCTCGAACTCAAACCCTCGAACCTTCAAACCCTTCAATGGCGTCTCCCTCCAACACCTCTACCCACCTTGCCTCACCCAAAAACCAAGTCGAGAGTCCTGAATTGGCAAAAAGGAAGATCATTGCCCTCTTTGGTGATGATTTTCTTTGCACCTTATGTCTGGACAATCGTCTTCATCAATCGCCTCTCCAACCACCATTGAAAACCCATCTTTGAATTCATCTTCTCCACAAAACCAAGATCCAAACCCTTCGCCTCCAAAATCAATTCCCTCGTCTCCCATTCCCACTGTAAAACCCCAGACTCCTTCATCCCCACGAAACGAAACCTAAACCCTAACCCTCTCACTAGAATCTGGAATACCGCGCCAAATGGCGCAACCGGTGGTTGTTCCAAAAACCGCTGATTCCTCCACACTCAAACCCTTGGAGAAAGAGAATGCTGAGGAAGAGAGAGTAAAAACTCCCAATTTAGAACCAATGGAGTTTGAGGAAATAGAAACGGTTATCGGGTCTTTTGAGGAGAAGGAAGAAGAAAAAGCCTCGAAGGTTGGAATGGAAGGCACCCTTGAGCAAACTGGAACAGAGGAGGACCAACGGCTATCTCCTAAGGATCAAACAAAGGCTGTCAGTGACTCTACCAAAGTCATTGACAAAGACGCAACTGTGGAGGTGGACAACAAGGTCTTTGACAAGGAAGTCTCTCAGTAGGAACCAGTTGAAACTTCTGAAGAAGGAACTTGTGCTGGTCCAATCTTGGTCTCTAGAAAATCAAAGTATGCCAATTCTGTTAAGAGAAACCTAGAAAATGATTTGTTTGGTGACGACTCTAAGTTACTCAAAGATGATGAAATTGAGATGCATCCTCCTTTTTGCCCTAAGACTAGATTAGCAAGTGTCAGAGCCACAACTGTGGCTCTTAAAGCTAAAAAGGGCAAGGGGTTGGAAACCCCTGAAGCTGCCTCAGAGGGCGGTGACTCTTCTTTTTCTGAGAAGGTCACAAGGAGAAAAGGGGGGAGGTCACCAAAGTCTGTTGTTAGTTCTAGCAAGAAGAAGAAGACTGACACTGTTGTTGATATGTCTTCTAGGGAGTTTACTAAGGATTTGTTGTGGAAGGAAAACTTTTTGGAAGAGTTCAAACTAATGAAGGTCATTGACTGGCTAAAGAAGCAGAAATGGGGTCACTTGATTCAAGGAGAGCACGAGTACAATCTTCAAATGGTCAAAATGTTCTATGAATCCTTGGAGATCGAAGACAATGGGAACATGACCATAGGACGATACACTGTTGAAAAGAAGACGTACTCCTTCACTAGTAAGGATGTTAGTGCAATTTTGAAGATACCTCATGAAGGATTTGTTGAATACTACAAAAGAGTTTGGCCAGAAGGGGTCAATGATCATGAGATCATCAGAATTATCATTAATAGTGATGACAATTTCACCAGTCCCTACCTGGTCAACAAAATGGGAATTGAGGAAAAGGTGATGTTCAATTACCTTATCAGCAACTTGCTTTTGAGAAAACTCAAGAGAAATGCTGCCTCCATTCAAGATCTGCTGGTTATGGACAAGATCATCAAGGGAAAGAAGGTGAACATTCCTCGATTGATGATGCTTCATATGAAGCATGTGCTTGAAATTGATAAACATGTGCTCCCTTATGGCATGTTGATTGCTTTGCTGATGAATGAGCACAAGGTCTATGTGGATGGTGGTGATGTCCTCAACACCATGGTCCTGAACAAGGAAATGATCAGGAAGTTTGGCTGGAACTGGGTTGATGGACAATGGGTGTCAAAGGTTTTTGAAGTCAGTGACAGGGATAACCAGGAAGAGGGAATACAATCTGCTCAAGTGGCCGGTGAACTGGAAGATCTCAAGGAGCAGTATATGATTCTCAAGGGGATGATTGAGAAGCTTCAGAACATGTGTGGCCTTGTGCTTACAAAGATCAATGCAATAGAGGACCGGCTCAATGAATTTGGAGCCTGATGTTAGTGACTGCCACACACTCCTGACGTTCTCTACTCCTCCTTTCTACCCTTACCACATTATCCCTCCAATTTAAAGTTTTTTTTAGTTCAATATGGTTGTGATGCATTTTTGAACTGTTTGTTTTTGCATCGTACTTTTTCTCTTGCCATGGTGGATGACTCTTTACGACTGTTTTGATATTATGCTTTAAGTTTCTATATTTGCCTTTGACTTCTTTTCTTGTTTTAGCAATCTTTTTTATGATTCCAAAAGGGGGAATTAACCGGGGAAATAGATTTATTAGGGGGCTCAAAATACTGAAATCATGTGGTTACTAAGCTTAGGGGAAACTTTTTATGGTTTTTTGTGCTTTGCTCTTTTTACTGTGATTATGTTTGTATGATGCAAAGTTTCTATCAAAATAGGTTGTTTGTCACTATCAAAAAGTGGGAATTTGTTAGAAGATGGAGTTTTGATGGTTCTAGAGTCAGTGACTCTGAGTTTGCAAGTCGAGTCGGCAACTTGGCAAAGTCACTGACATGGCCAACTGGAAAGTGATCTATTTAAGGAAGGAACACACAACGTGTGTGCGTGCACTTGGAGACAGTTGTGCCGTATTATTTTAGGAGAAGATCATCATAAAAGAGTGCTAAAATCAAGAGGAAGACGATTTGATTCTCCTAGAATATTTTCTTTGTATGTGTTAATGTATATTTGGAAAGATATGTAAAGATTGAGTGTGTGTCACTTTCCTAATCGAATGGGATTTGATACACATGAGATCTCTCTTGCCTTAGCTTAAATACTCTTGTGTTTAGGATAGTGGGCAAACTCTTGAGCGTTAATTTATATTTTGTGTAAGAAAGAAAGAGTGAACTTGTGCGTGAGATTCGTACAAGTGGTGTGTCGAGTGTTCTTAGGCATAGCGTGAGATTGAGAGTGTGAGTGGAAAGGTAGAGCGTGTTTCAAGGGTGTGGGATCTATTCTTGTACACGGGAGAGCTTTGTAAACACTCAAGAAATCAATAGAGCGAGTCTAAGGACTCTTAAAATCCGACCAAGTGAGAAGCTTGGAAGGGAGTGGTTTTTCTCCAAGTAAACTAGTTGGTTTACAAGGAGTTTCCACTATACATCGCTTTTCATTGACTGTTGGTAACACTTGTTTTTCTTGTTTTATTATTCCGTTGCTTTATTACTCAAAGTCGACGACTTCGCAGGAATCGCCGACTCGTTTAAGTACTAACGATCCAACATCAAGTAAGCTCAATTAGCTAGGGTTTAGCTCAAATAGCTTAGAAGTCAACTCAACTAGCTGAAGGTCAGCTCAAGCCAGCTCAACTAGCTAGATGTCAGCTCGACAAGCTGAGGGCCAGCTACACTAGCTAAGTGACCTAGCTTGGTACCTAGCTATACTAGCTTGACCTAGGCCATATGGGCCTTGGTGGGCCAGCCCATGGGGCATGGAATTGGGCTAAGATGGGCCAAACACATGGGCTGATTTTTGGGCCAAATGGGTTGCCATCTTGGGCTTGACAATGAGCTTTTCTAGAAGCAATTTTGGACCAAATCCTTGGGCTTTCTTGGCTGGTTTTGGACGACATACTTGGGGGCCATTTTAGTTTTTCTTTGGCAGCCATTATAAGGTGAGAAGGAGAGAGATTTGTGGATAAGGACGAAGGTAGTTATGGAGAGAGAATGTCCTAACTAACTTCCTAGATTCCCTCCTAGATTCTCTCAACTTCTCTAACTTTTCTAACCACCCCATAACCAATTTTGGACAGCCATGGCCTCGCCTATTTAAGGGCTTGTTGGGCGTCCATGATGACACAAGTGCAAGACACAAAATCGGTGGAGACTTAATTAGGGCGGTTCTAAGTGAGTGTTCTCAAAGAAATCAAACACGGTTTTGGTTGTTATCATGGATTGGTTTTCTCATGTGAAGATCAAGGAGGAGCCTCAAGATTCATTTGTGGATGGTTCACTCATGTCAAGATTAAGGAGGAATCACAAGGCTCGAATAAGGTATGTTTATTCTTAATGGAAATCGTCTTGCCAACCTTTCCCATTATCGTTTGTTGGAACGTTTTATCTCACAACAATATTGTGGAATACCCTTGGCATGGAATAGGGGCAATATTTATTGAAGTAAATCTCGAATTATTTGAGTGACTCGTTTCCATTATCCATGTCTTTTATATAAAATATTTTATATAGTCGGTGGTGATTAACTTTATGGTCTACACCTAAACGAGACTACCCTTCGGGGTCTACTCAAACTGCCTTGACTATCCTTTTGGATCAACAAGGGCCGACTTTACTTCAACTTGACTTTGCAAATATGCTATTCAATTTATCCTAAAATCAACAATCTACTCAATCAATTTTGGAGATATGTTTACCCTTATATAAAATCATAAATTCATATTGATTTGAACATGAGATTTCGTTATTGCGAAAGTGTCTTATTTTCTCTTGTAAAGTAATACTTATCATAGAAATCTTAAGATTGAGTTGGGTTACCAAGTCATGAAAGCGAATGTCATGTCAGTTTAATCTTAAATTCTAAGTGCTTAAAGGGTCTAGATTTCAGCTAGCAAGTTGCAAATGTGAATGTTAATTGGGTTTAGAAATGTTGTTATCGTTTGAAAGAGCTTAGTAATTACATTAGATAACTATCTTCAACAAAGTCAAACTATAATCATGCATTTATCTTTCTATAGTCTACTGAAGTGTTGTTGTGGTGAACCTTACCCATAGAAGTTTTTCTCTATTGATTTTCTACCACCTAAACTGGATTGTTTGATCTACTTTCTACATTCACGATCACTTTTCAATTCTTTCTTTATTTTTACAGCTTAGTTTGCTGATTATATAACAATTCGTACTACATAGTCTGTGTGTTCAACACCTTGGTACTACAATCGAACCCGTACACTTGCGGGGTGGGATTTGGACATATCAAGATGAGGAGAGAGAAAATTAAGGGTAAATTTTAGGATTTTAAGCAAAAGGTAAATTGTATATAATTACAACAAAATAATTTTAGCAATGATGCATAGTTAATTATTACTATATACTAAAACAAAGGTTAAAATAATATATAAAACAACAAATGTGAGCTCTTACAAGTTTCGGTGTTCTCTCTCTTTCTCTCTCTCTCTCTCTCTCCCCTCCCTATCTTACAAATAAATACTCAGAATCTCTTAGGATTTTCTGTCGTAAATAACGAAGTTCTTCAGAAAATAAAATGTCTTGTCTCTATTAATAAGAAAAGGTCTTAATCTATAAAAAAAATTTACCCTTTCATAGACGTTGGGGGAGGTTGGAAGTTGGCATTTCTCGATGTGGGAGAACCTTATTGATTTTTTAGGTGTTGGTCGTTGATTGGTGGGGTGTGAGGTTGATGTGACTTGTATTATAGGTCGATGGGTTGAGCATGCGACATCATCGATCGACATCAATTATTCAAGTCTTCGTAGATTGCAACTTCATCTACCATTTATATATTCATTATTCAGTGCGATGTGTATGAAGGGTAGTCGGACGCTTTGTAAGATGAGTGCATTATTTTCCCTTGGGCTTTGTGGAAGCTATCGAGATCTTTAATCGTTCAACTGACTCGGCACGCTATTTGCTCGTTGGTGAAACTGCTTCGTCTGGTTGGTCACATGGGTGGGCAATGAGTATCCGATGTTGTAATTTTTTGTAGAGTGCATGTTTTTAGAGGTATCATTATGCTATTACCTCGAATTCCGAGTTTGCACATGTCATTTCTTCTCGGTCTCTCCCTTTGCTTCAATTACTTTTTTGTTATTTAGCACTTGAATTATCCACTCTCTGTCAATTAGTGACATCCAAGATTTTGCATATGAAACCTCGTGTAGGGCACGAGAACTGTTACTAAGTGTTTATATTTTAGTCAGCAATTGTCCACCCCCATAAAAAATAAATTTACATCATTTTTATCATTAGGAACAACTTTACAACTTGAAATTTGCTTATGTGATAAATGAATACGGTTTTTCTATCCTATGCCCTTAGGGCATAGGATAAGAATCCAAATTTAGAAACTAAAACCCTTATTTCGAAATCATAAACCCTTCTAAAAAATAATTCAAAAAATCTGAATACAAAATCATTATTTTTTTTAAAAAAATTGGCTCTAAAAAATATTGCTAAAAAACCTTATTTTCTTTTGTAAAATATGTTAGAAAAATAAATATAAATAATTGAGTGATTTCATAAACAAAGGTTTGTTTTTTAAATTTTTTTTATCATACTAATCTTAATTAGTTGTTGACTTTTTGTATACAATTTTGTATAATTTGGCTATTCAAAATGGGCCAAAACGCTGGCCTATTGGATATGCACTTTGATAATATCACGAAGGTCAAGAAAATTAGATTAGCTCAATTGGATGATCCAGTAAGTAGGCCGACAAAAAACTTGAAAAGTACGCTTCAAAATCTACCTAATATATTATAAAGAAAAAACTATGTCTGGTGAAAAAATTGCCCCACGTAACATTATATGCATAAAATAATGTAAAGTTTTTTAATAATAAATATTATAACAATTTGTATTATTCTTTTTATACATCTAATGTTTTATATTATAATAATTTGAACTATATATTGATAATTTTTATATTTTATTTTATGCATATTTTTTTATCTTGTAAAAAGATTTGTGCTCCAAGTATACAATTTTATTATCTATATATTGATATTTTCTAATATAATAAATTATTTATCAAATATATGATATATTTTATTATACATTGATATAATTTTATATGAATATATATTTTATATATAAGTGCTTGAATAAATTAATTTCAATTTTTTAATAAATATTATAATGATTTTTATTTGTAATAAATATTACAATAATTTATAGTCTTATTCTGTATACATCCTATAGATTTTATAGAATATAATAACATATTGATATAATTTTCAATCAATTGATACTTTCTATGTTAATTTTATGCATATATTTTTAACAAAATTTGGTTTATATACTAATATTTTTATATTAATTTTATATATAATAAATTTTCTTTTATCTTTTAACAGGATTTGGGCTCCAAGTCTTTAAGTTATAAAATTATATTGTTTTTATTTTTTCTCTATGTTATCAGAGTTGGGATCACATGAGGAGGATGTTTAACCTAAAAAATGAGGAGTAAGGAGACTCCTTGGATTTAGTTAATCAAAGGGCTGTAATTTAACCCGTTTCACTTAAAGCACAAGGGTATATTTGTACATTTGTCACTTTCCTCCCCCATTGTTCAATCCACGCTGTAGATTTGACATGTCTCGAACAAATTTCGCCATAGCTCCATCCCCTTCTACATCTTCTTCATTTAATTCCAAATTCGTTCTCCACTCAATCACAATCTCCGAACAATCACGATCTCGGATTGTTTGATTATGGATTCAATAGGTGACAAGTTTCGATTAAGCGAGGGCTTTGGCAGAAATTGACGAATTTCGCCGAAATTCAACGTCGGCAGCTCGAGATCTGAGATATTTGAACGGTGTGAAGGGGAGCTTTGGGAGAAATTTCAGTTTTTTGAGAGGTTTTCATTGTTTGATCATCGGAAAAGTGAACAGGAGATTCCCTGGAGGGGTTTAAGCCTTTTCCTCTTCATCTAGATGACCAATTGTTTGTTTTGCTGTTTATGTTCTTTTTTTCATAAATTTGGATTCTCATTGGTTCAATTAACTCGTCAAAAATTAATGGCGAAGGAATTGGATTCAATCATTCCTTAATGAACAAAATTGATGGCATATTTGTGTAGATGAGGTGTTTATTCTATAGTCAGATTGAAATTGACTCCTAATAATCTTGATTCTATTGGCAGATAGGTAGTTCCATTCAATTTTTTTGCACTTTTTCAGTCTTCCTTAATAAATAAAGTTGTCAACTGATTGGTTTAAATGAAGTATTTGTTGTATTTATTGACTTGTTTGATAGTTCATTGGCTAAATGACATGATATGACTCAACAAAATTGTTATTTGTTTTGCTGGAGAGTTTCTAGCTCTAACATCATAAACTAATAAGATCAATCACGTATATTATTGAGCTTAATCCAACTATTGTCCACTTACATCTACCTCGTGATCTCTTTGTATGAATACTTGAAACAGTCAATTTACCAAAGAGAAATTTGAAAAAAGGAGACTATTACACGTTTTGCTCTTTAGGCTTATAGGAGCCACAATGACATGTTTTCTTCATATTATTAAGTTCTTAATTAAGCTTGCACTTTTGATACTATTGTTTGCACTTTTATTTATAATTCGTGCACGATCAAGAAATAATGCTTTTAATGTGAATATGGAAGCTATGTGATAGTTACCTGACACATTTTCTCGTAATTTACCTTTAATTATGTCGTACAAGTAGCCTATTAGCTCAAATGGGAGAGCGGTGTGCTTGTGCACAAAGATGTAGGTTCGTCCCCTACATAGGCTAATATATGATATCTTACACAAATTAATTTCCTAACACATTTATGTGTTAAAGTGCAATTCGAAAAGCATACTACAAAAAATATGAAAAGTGCACAACAAAGTACGAAAAGTGCAAATGCGAAAAAGTGCACTCCGAAGTAGAAAAAGTGCATTTGTTTTATTTTTCATGATAAGAGTTTGTTTCATTTGAACCAAACATTATATTGGAGAGTTGTTAGATCATAAAGATATGGTAAAAAATATTCTTACATGTATATTTCTGGAAATATGTAACTAAATTTCCAAAAAAACATTATTGTAATCCAATATAAAAAAATTAAAAAATTGATTGAGATTTGTAGATTATGTGGCAATATGATGTGTACACAGCATATGAGTGAAATGGAAAAATTTGACATGTAGTCTATGACATGGAATATTTATAAAGACGTCTAAATTATAAGAAAATGACATGTGTACAAATCTGATGTGGCTTAATATAGGATCGACATGTGGCGAAATCCTAGGTGGCGTAATGAGAAGGCTCCAAATCTTATTGCTTTTATATATATAGCAGATTTATGATAATTTTTTTCAATATTTCATTATTATTTTAGATACATATTATTTCACCTTTTCTTAATAAATTTTTATAATCTATCTATGTTACAAAAGTTATCTTCTGCTTATGGGCCCACCACCTTATATTAAAAAAAAATTGGTTTATATAATTAGAATTTTTTTTATCTTCTTTTATAAAATAATATCTATGTAACATATTCTTGGACAATATCAATTATAATTAATTATAGGATCTATCTATAACTATATATTTACATGTGTTTGCACAAAATTATCCTTTATAAAAAAGTTTCTATAAAATCACCCTTTATAACCACTTGCAAGAAACCACCCATCATATAAAATTTTCACAAAAATACTCCTTATTTATAACTATTTGTTAACAACCACCAAAAACCCATTTTTGCTATATTATCCGTTAAATTGTTTTTGACAAAATTTGGTTCAAATAAATAAGAGAACCGATTAAGATAACAACTAAATTTATGCGAAGGATTTCAATTCAATTCCTGATACACACAATTTCACTTCTGAAGTACGTGGTTCGGTCCAAAACCAGTTTATTCCAGTTTAGACCAAAGTATATAATTGAAATGAAGTGTGGCATAAACTTCAAAAACTTTGATATGTGTTCGGATTTCTTTTATTCGAAAAACTTGGGATATTTAAATTCATACTAATTATGTTGTTTGATCAATAGAGGTTTAATTATTTGTTAGTGAATAGTTTAAATATAATTTAATTATATTAATATATATCTACTTTAATTTATTTTTACATTACTTCTTTTTTAATAGTATATGCTCAATCGATCCATAATCAGGTTTTCTTATTCGGATGAAAGTAGACAAAAAATTAATTGTATTTTGATCTTTACGAAATTTAATTGCATTATTTAGTGAAATAAGATTTTGGGTGGTTGTTTGCAAAAATTTAAGAATAATGGGTGATTTTATGCAAATTTTTATAAAATAGGGTGGTTTATTGTAAGCAAGTGGTTATAAAGGGTGGTTTTATGCAAACTTTTTTTATTTTTTATAAGGGATGGTTTTGTACAAACAAGTGTAAATAAAGGGTGAATTAATGGGCTACGAATTTCCCCCTAGAGAAGGTTTGCTCGAATACACATGGCATAGATCTAAATGCAACCGCGTCTCAGTTTATCGATGATAACAAACAATGGAAGACTGAGAGCTTTCTACCTGGTTACCTAATGAATGGGTGAGAAAAATCGCGTCTATACTGATTCCAAAGAATGCGATTAGAGATCGCCTGTATTGGTACCCGAGTAAGAATGGATGGTTTTCTACTCACTCAGCCTCATCCTTCGTATCACATGAACATAGCATGAGATATTGTGACTTTATGTGGATATGGTGGTTAAATGTAACGCCAAAAGTTAAATTTTTCTTATAGAAAATATTTGCAAAAGGACTTCCAACTAAAGATCAATTACTACAAAGACATGTGTTTGTTACTGCAGAATGTCTGTTATGTCAAAACCAATGGGAAACAGCAAAACATTTGTTGATAGAGTGTCCCGTTACATTAACGACATTAGCTAAAATTGACTCGAATATTGTCAACAGAATTTTGCAACTTGGGCCAAATAATGACAATTATACATAGACTAAAAGAACAATTGAATGAGTCACTATTCACGAAGCTAACTAATGAATGCTAAACCAGCTCAGGGTTTTGCAAAAATTAATTTTGACGGATAAAAAAAGAGTAATGCGATGGCAACAACGGGATATATTATTAGAGACCATTGCGGAAAAGTGATCACAGTGAATGCTACGACAAATGAACACTGGAACGTCATTCAGGCTGAGGCCAGGGGAATGTATGACGTTGTTTGTGAAGCTAAGGCTAGAAATATTTCGAAAATTGAAATTGAAGGAGACAGTCTTATTGTAATAAACACTTTAAAAGGAAGTAGATCTTGTCCTTGGCAAATTGAAATGATAATTGTTGATACGTTGGTTATTTTGCAGTCCTTTGAGGTGGTCCGTTTCATACATATACCACGTGACTGCAATAAAGTAGCGGATTTGATCGCTGACTTAAAGACATTTTATTCAGTGTCAATCACATTCAGACCCATTTAGGACTTTTTTCCCTCATTCGTAAGGATGCGCTAAGTTGAATTATTTCGACCTAATTCTTTCCTAATAAAAAAAAAGTGTAAATAAAGGGTGATTTTATATATATCTTTTAACCTTTATACAAACAAACTACTTGCAGCCTATACAAGTTGAGTGAAATTGGACATCAGACTCACAGGAAAGTGTACTCTGAGTCTGAAGTTTCCAAGAGAAGATCCACCTATAGGATCTCGATCCGAATCACAAATTAAATTATGCAATAGTGTTGGAGGAATGTTTGTTTGGTAGTGAAGACACCTTAGCTGTACGAATCCTATCTTGCCCAACCGGATCTTATAAGCATTCAGCAAAAACCCCATTGATCCACTAATCAAAGGAGTATATACGCATTGATCAACATTTGACCCTAAACTTACAAAGGAAAATTCCCACAAGAAATGCAAAACCATGGGATGTGTTTGGATAGGTGATAGGAGAGGTGTATGGTGGTCGTTGATTTAGAGGCGTTATCGCTTAATACTGGTCCTCTCTTATTGCAGCAGTAAGAATCGTTATTTGCTATCACCATTTTGTCCTTTTGCCAATTAATTTTAATTTTTCCATCAAATTGGGATACTGTGGAGTTGATAATTCCATTTGAATGATAAATGGTCCACCCGGAAAAGAAGACAATTGACAAGTGATTCATGTATAAAAAGTACTCCGTATAAAGCCAGTAGAGATGAGAATCTTTTGTCCCGATCGTAATTTGAATACGTATGACAAGAATCGGTTCTTGTTCGATTAATTTCAAAGGTGAAAGGAAGTTTGAGTCCATTATTAGTTGGTTGAGGCCGCTTGAGGGGTGGATAAAGCTCAACATGAATGGTTCGGTGCGCGATGGGGTCTTGCGGCGTCCGCGGGCGTTGTTCGTGATAGTGATGGTCAACGACAAGTGGGATTTGTTCATAATATCTGTATTTGCATTATTTCGATGGTATAATTATGGGGAGTTTTGTAGGGCATGCGTCTTGCTTGCAGGGGTTATAGGGTTTACTTAGATATTGATTCGTAGTTAGTGGTTCATTTTCTAAGCAAGTATGTGGGTCGTTATCACCCTTTTTTCATCCTGGTTGCCTAATGCCAAGGTTATCTTAGAAGGGATTGGGAATCCAGTTTTGGCATATGTATCGAGAGGCTAATGGGGTTGCGGACTTCTTAGCCTCTCTCGTCTTTTCTTTTAGTATTGATGTTTATGTATTGTTTGACCAGCCAGAGTGTTTTTTTTTCTATATTGTCTGATGATGTTAGGAGGCAGACTATCCCCCGTTTAGTCATCATTCATCAAATAAAATATTTTTTATTTTTTTAATTCGCAAATTTATGTCCAAAATAAAATTAATAAATTGTGGTCCAAATGCCACTAGTCAGTCAAGATATTGTCCAAAATAAATCTTGGTCATCAGTCATCACCATGTCCATTTTTCAATGGGTCATCACTCTCTTTCTTCTATTTATTATTTTTTATTATCTCTTTCTTTTTTCTTTTTTTTTGATAAGGAAAGAAATTAGGGTGACCACTAACAAGCTAGTGGTCGCCCTAGAGCATCCTGGCGGATGAGGGTGAAGAGACCCGAATCAACTGCGAGTGGAACGGAGGAGACACGCCTGAAAGACCCAGCGATGAAGTCCGCTACAGAATTGCACTCCCGAGCAACGTGAGAGATACTCCAATCCTGGAAGCGAGCCAACAAGCAATGGATATCCGCACGCAGCAACTCAATATCCCACGGGCAGCGCCAGTCACCGAGCACGGCATTGACCAGCTGCAAATTATCGCCTTCAATTTGGATCCGGGGAATGCCACGTCTGATGGCCTCGAGAAGTCCCTGACGAAAGGCGATGGTCTCGGATATCAGAACAGACTGTCGACCAATCAGTCCTCCGTCAAAATGGATGGGGGAGCCACCAGAGTCCCTGAGGATGAACCCGAATGAAGCCACGCCATCTGCACTAACTGCACCATCAAAATTCAATTTAATATAGTCACTTTTGGGTTTTTCCCATTTCGTTTGCTTTCTACCAAGCCGACCCCGACCACTATGGTTACAGGGGCCGGGGGAATCAACGGCTTCTGCAAGTTTCCAATCCTTAATCTGGTTTCGGATGAAATCATTAATACGATCGGCATTGGTCAAGTTTGTTCCGGTGTTGCTATCAAAGACTTTCTTGTTTCTCGAGAACCAAAGGCTCCACCAAATGTTGGTGAGGAGTTCAAATTCCTCTTTTGTTGTCATTTTCTTAATTTCCTCCAAGATCTCGTGTGGTTTTTTCCCATCCGGGGATATCTGGTCAGTGATCCCCCGTAATTTTGGGTCTATTGAATTAATGGTTGCCTTAGTGAGTGGTCATGATAGTAACACATGGTTAGTGTCCTCAACCATGCAGTTACACGCTACGCAGCCTTGGGTTACCGGAATGTGGTTTGCTGCGTTGGTAGACCGTTTCGGGCTACTTTCCAAATGAAGTTCTTCATTTTAGGCGGGATATTTAGCCGGTTAATCCATTCTAAGTTAATTTTGGATTCACCTTTCGATTGGTGGAGCCACTGCGTGGTAGAGTGGGTGGAATACCAGCCATTTTTGCTTGGTTGCCAGTACAATCTATCCGGCAATTTATTAATGGGATTGATAATTTTGGAGATTTTGTCGAGGTCCTCAAGCGATACGACCTCATTTAATTTCTCAAAGTTCCATGAGTTATCCTCCCGGAGGTACGCCTCTACAGGTTCCTCCCAATTAATGATGGTTTCAACCTCGGATTTCGGGTTGAGAGGACCATTACCGATCCAATTACCTTTCCAAAATCGGACGGTTTTACCGTCCCCCACTTGCCAGATGAGCCCCTTAATGAACAAGTTTCTAAGGCCTACAAGTTTAGACCATTGCCAAGATGTGTTCTGTTTTTTCGTATAGTTTAGGATACTTTCTGATTTGAGGTATTTTTCAGTCACTATTTTGACCCAGAGGTTGTTTGGTTCCGCTAGGATTTTCCAAAGCAGCTTCATTTGAAGTGCTTGGTTCATTTCGGCCGCTTTTGCTATTCCCAGCCCCCCATGGGCGAGAGAGCGACAAATGGAGTTCCAGCTAATGAGTGGCTTGTAATTGTTTTCCTTGTTCCAAAAGAAGTTTTTGTTTATCTGATCAAGTTCTTTCAATGTTGACTGTGGTAGTAGAAACGATTGCATGATATAGTTTGGTTGTGCTGAGAGGTTTGCTTTGATTAGTGTTTTTCGCCCTTTCTTGGGATAGGGCGTTAGCTTTCCATTTTGATAGTTGGGATCTGGTTCTCAGAACTAGAGGTTTGAAGGTGTTTTGGGTTACTCTCCCGTTAATTATCGGGCATCCTAGATATTTATCGAGTGCAACTGTGTTTGCTATTTGTAATATTTGTTTTATCTGCTCCTTTGTATTGTTATTGGTGTTTTTGGTCACTTGGAAAGCGGATTTATGGAAATTAACTTTCTGACCGGAGATCTGGCAGTAATCATCAATAGTGTCCTTAATATTTTTGCATGTTTGGCGGTTGGCTTTTGCAAAAATGATGATATCATCTGCGAAGGCCAAGAAAGGGATTTTTGTTCCATTCCTCGAGATTTGGATCCCGATACCACTTTTAGGGTTAGCGCTCCAGAGGTGGAGTTGTCTAGCCAGAACCTCGGCGGCGAGGATGAATAAGTATGGCGATAGGGGATCCCCTTGCCTGAGACCCCGTTGAGGGTAGAATTGGTCTGTCGGTCCATTGTTGACAAGGACTGAGAAGGAGACCGTTTCAACACATTCTCGGATCCAACCCAAGAATTTATCATTGAACCCGAATTTGTGGAGTATCTCAGCTAGGAATTCCCAGCTGATCCGGTCATAGGCTTTTTCCATATCGAGTTTGATTGCAATCCACCCCTCCTTCCCACGTTTGCTTCGGAAGGAGTGGAAGATTTCATGCGCGATGAGTGTGTTGTCGTGGATACTCCTGTTCTGGACGAAAGCCCCCTGCATCGGGTGGATAAGTTTATTTAGCACTCTTTTAAGGCGGTTTGTTAAGATTTTTGAGATTATTTTATAGATGGTATTGCATAGACTAATTGGTCTGTAATGATTGGTTGAGTTTGGATTTTCACATTTGGGTAGAAGAGTTATGAATGTATGGTTTATTTGTTTTAATATTTTCCCTGTGTGAAAGAAGCTTTTAACAACCTTGGTCACATCCGGGCCGATGATATGCCAGTATTTTTTATAGAAGCTTGCCGGCATTCCATCCGGGCCGGGGGATTTATCATCCCCGATGTCAAAAAGAGCATTCTTTATTTCAGTGTTCGTTACCGGTTTTGTGATTTCCGTGTTGTCTGCTTCGGTTACTTCTTTTTGGATGGTTTGGGTCATGCTTTGGAGTTTTCTACGGTTTATTTCCAAAGCCCTAAATCGGTTTTGGAAGTCCCGTTTGATTTCTGTTTTGATGTTTTCTAGTCTGGTGATTTGGGTTCCTTCTGTTGTACGAATTTCCTTGATATTGGTTCTATTTCTTCTACCACTTGCAATCCGGTGGAAATATTTCATGTTTTTGTCGTTCAGTTTTATATGTGTGTTTTTGGCTCTTTGTTTCCAATAGGCGTTGTGGAAATTGATTAGGCACACCCGTTTCTTAGCCACTCTTTCCTGCTTTTGGACTAGTTGCGTGTTTTTATGTTCTATGATATCTTTTTGAATTTGAAGCAGATCTTCGTCTAGTTATTTTATTTGTTCGAAAATGTTTTCAAACGTATGCTTGTTCCAAGATTTTGCCTTAACTTTAAGGAGTTGTGTTTTTTTTGGTGAGATTAAACATATGTGATCAGCCAGCATTGTAACGCCAGGCTTGTTTGATGACGTTCTGGAAATCTTTTCTAGAAGTCCACATCATTTCAAATTTAAATGGTTGTGCTTTAAATGGTACTCCTGTTGGGAGGTCACACGAAATAGGGCAGTTATCGGAGGTTGAGAATGCGTGGTTTTTCGTCGCTATGGACGGGTACCATTGGATAATTTGGTTACTAACTAGGGTGCGGTCTAATTTCTCAAACGTAGTATCTTCGAGTTGTTTGGATCTTCTCCAAGCAAATTTGTTTCCTATCGTTGGAATATCGCAGACGTCACAGTCGTTTTTAAGTTGTATGAGTCGTTCGAACCTGGAATGGTTTGGGCTTACTCCCCCTTGTTTTTCATTGGGGTGTTGTATTTCATTGAGATCACCCATAATGATGCATGGAAGGTTACAATTCTGGATAAACTCTTTGAGTTTCGTCCAAAACTGATCTTTATCTTGTGCCCTTGGCCGAGCATAAGCGAAAATGATGATCAATTCGTTGTTAGTTTCCAGGTTTGTATAATGGAAGCCAATGAAACGTTGATACTTATGGACGGTTTGGATCCTTTCATTCGAGAGTTGTACCCCCTTCCAGAGGACACAAATCCCTCCAGCAAATTCGTTTGCTGGAATAAACTCAATGGAGTCAATGATGTCTCTCTATTTGGTGGTGTTTTCATATGTGATTTCCTTTGTAAATATGTTTCTTTTTCCCCTTTTCTTGTGCGTTTTGTTCCTTTTTAGCTTAGTTCCCGTATTTCTATGAGATTCGGAGACTACGCGCATTTTATGTGTTTTGTAGGTAATTTGGCATGAATCGAGGATCGATTTGAAGGAGGGTCGAGACATGGAGCAAAGGCCGAGCTAAAGCGGGAAAGAGAGAAGCAAGCCATGAAGAAGAACAAGAGAAGCCAACTAAGAAGAAGGTGGAACGAGGTCAGGACCGAGTTGCAGCCACATCGGGCCCGACTTTGAAGTCTCCAACCTCGGACCGAGATGCACAGTAACTCGGGCCCGAGGTCCTCCGTGTCGGTCCGAGTCGGTCACTGAACTACTTGGGCTCCAAGGCACGAATTTGTGGACTTCCACTTTTGCCCCTCATCTAGTTTATAAAAGGCCCTCTTGTCTTCTAAGAAAGGGGTTCCCCCACATACACACAAGAGGGGGGGAAGTGGTACTCTCTCACAAAAAGGAGGTTCCCTCACACACACACAAAAAGGGGGTGCCAAGGGAGCCAAGAGGATTCTTGGAGAGCAAGGAGGAAGGAGAGGAGAAGGAAGAGAGAGAGAATCGGCCAAGGGAGGAAGTCTTGATAGGTTTTGTTGGTAGATTTGCTTTGATTTGCTTTGTTCTTGTGGATTTGAAAACCCTTGATTGGAATTTGTGGATTGCTTTGGACTTAAATGAAACTTTGCTTTGTTTTGAGATTGATTATGATGATTGCTTTCCCTTTTGATTTGATTGCTTTCTTTGCTTGTCACATGGAGTAGATCTCCTTGATCTTGGGTTATGGGGGGAAAACCCTAGCTAGGTTTAGGCTAGAAACCCCAATTCCATAGCCTTGAGTGTTTGATCTAAGGAACCCACTCTACATAGAGCTACAATTCCTTGCGAAAGTTGGGAATCAAGGCTTGAGATTGGCAAAGTAGCGAAAGTGAACATGTGTCAATCTCAAGACTTTGCTTCGAAGGGGATTTCCCCAATGATCGATGTGTAGAAGTGGTTGGAACGAGGGCGAAAGCACTCGATCCTAGTCCGATCATCACTCATTGCTTGAATTGGGGTGGATAAGCCTTAATCTACTAGAGAAGGAACCCAAAAGCCCAAGATCTACTTTTAATCTTTGAAGTTCGACAAACCCAGCTACCTCGGGCCCGACTTACCCTACGTCGGTCCCGACTTCCTCTTGTCGCCAACATCGGGCCCGACGTGACCTCTGTGTCGGTCCCGATTGTTCTCTTTGTTTTCCTTTGTTTTAAACTCTCTTTTCCAGCTTTCTAGTGTCTAGGCACATCAATCGAGTAGACTTCCCGAGTGTTCGACACCCACCACGTGCTACAACGGGGTCAGGTTATAAATTGTATCTCTAGACCCTCGCAATCCGAGAGCGATCAAAAGATTGGCGCCGTTGCCGGGGAAGTCTAAATGCATTGAGTGCCAATTTGGTGAGTTTCTTGTGTTTTGGTAGTGATTTGGGTGAGGGAATAGCCCAAACCCTTTGTTTGTTTTTGATTTGTTTTGGTTTGTGTTTTTGTTTCTTAGGTGTATGCTAGCTCGTTCCTCCCGAGGAACACTTGAGCTTGAGTTTGTGAGTGATCCGGAAAGTATTCTCAAGGAAGCCCGAAGAAGGAAAAGGATGGCGAATCAAGCTCTCCATGTTGATGAGGAGTTGGCTCAACTTAGGGCCGAAATGGCTAGATTGCAACTTGAGAGGGACAATCAAGAGGAGGTGGCAAGAAGAGGACGGGAGCAACGGATGAGAGCCGAGGCTCAACTCAACACTCTACCCCGGAATGCACGCCAATACATGCATCCGGAGTTGAGGGTACCCGAGCCGGCTATTGTGCTTCCCGAGGTTGCCAAGAATTTTGAGATCAAGACGCAATTCATCTCCCTCATCAAGCGTGATCAATTCGAGGGCCGTCCACATGAGTGTCCCATAGAGCATGTTAAACGATTTGTGAATATGTGTGAGACGATCTCCACCGACGAGGAGACATTGGAGTATGTGCTTCTAAAGGCGTTCAAATGGTCACTTGGGGGCAAGGCCACACATTGGCTCGAGAGCCAAGCTCCTAGGTCAATCATAACTTGGAAGACACTCTATGACGCTTTCTTGATGAAGTTCTTCCCGCCCTCAAAGACAACCGAGTTAAGAAGGAAGATTGCAAGCTTTCAACAAGGTCCGAATGAGCCCCTCTTCGAAGCATGGGACCGTTTCAAGGAGACAAAATTTCTCAATATGAGAAAACCATTCCAAATAGTGTCAAACCAGAATTATTACAATCCATTTTAGAAAAAAATAACGAAAGAAAGATGGAACTAGATGCATTCTTAAAAGAGAGAATGTTGCGCCAATGTCCTACTCATGGCCAACAACCATATGTACTTCAAGACATCTTTTTCCAAGGCATCAATCCGGTAACGAAGGACAAGCTCAATCTCCACACCGATTGTGGGTTCATAGACTTGACACCGGATCAAGCTTGGGAGCTACTTGACAAGCTATCCGATTATGAGGCCATGTATGGGGTGAGTCAAGCTAGCAAGGAGGTGAAAGTTCAAGGTGAAGGTGCAAGGAAGTTATATGATCCAAAGGGAGAAGACGTTGATAGGGATGTGAAGCTCCAATTCCTTGAAGGTGAAGTGAGCAAGCTTAAGAGGCAAGTCCACTACTACAAGCAAAATGCTAGAGCTTGTGAGGAGTGTGGATCCTTTGCACATGCTACACAAGTTTGTCCGAATGAGAGCCAAGTGCGCTTGGCCGACCGAATTGAGGAGGCAAACTATGTTCGAGGAAATTTCGGTGGAAGAGGCAATTTCAACAATGGTGGCAATGGCCGGTGGAACAACGGTCAAGCTCAAGGCTATAACAACAACTTCAACCAAAACGAGCCAAGGGCGCCACCACCACCATATATACCACCGGGATTCAATGAGTTACAAACATTTGCTCAAGAGATGAGAGATGGGTTCAAGGAGATGAGGACCCAATTCAATGAGTTTGGTGCATGGAGGAGGCAAGTCGACAATCAATTTGCTCAAATTGCGACTCAAGCCCCGAGAGAGAATGGGAGACTTCCGGGCCGACCCGAGGAGAATCCTCGAGCTCAAAACAATCAAAATGAAGTCCGGGCAATTGGATTGAGAAGTGGCCGAAACCTACCCGAGCCACACGTGCCTAAGAAGAATGAAGAGAGTCGGACCAACTTACCCAGCAAGTCGGGTCCGACATTCCCCAAAGTCGACCCAGCAAGAAGATCGACTCCTTCACCACGGACCGAGGTCGAGAGCAACTCGGGACCGACGTACACAGACCTCGATCCAACTCCTCTGCCTCGGACCGAGAGTCACAACATCGGGCCCGACATGGTGCCCAAGTCGGTCCAACCAGGAAATGTTGCAAGTGAAGTAGGGAAGTCCAAGGAGGTTGATCCAAGCAAGATTCAAGGTGCAACGATTCTTCCATATCCCTCAAAGAAGCCGAAAGATGTTGTTGAGAACAAGTTCAAGAGGTTTCTCAAACTCTTGCAAGGCTTGAACATCTCTATCCCGTTCACCGATGCATTGAGTGAGATGCCATCTTATGCCAAGTTTTTAAAGGAGATTTTGAGCAAGAAGAGGTCCATAGTTGAAATGCAAGATGAGGTCAAGACCTTGGAGTTACCGCAAAAGCTAGGAGATCCCGGTCGCTTTGCTATAACCATTGGTGTGGGGTCTCAAAACTTCCAAGCCTTATGTGACCTTGGGGCAAGTGTTTCGGTGATGCCCGCTAGCATTTGGAGAAGAGCAAATTTGGGTGAAATGGAGCCGGCCGATATGTCCCTAACTATGGCCGACGATTCCATCATCAAGGCTAAGGGAATATTGGATGACGTTCCGGTGCGAGTTGGAAAGTATTTTGTCCCCGATGATTTCGTGATCTTGGACATGCACGAGGACCCCTTGGTCCCAATAATCTTAGGAAGACCATTCTTAGCTACGGCGGGGGCAAGGTTTGATGTCAAAAACGGCAAGGTTTCCTTTGAGATTGGTGAAGAAAAGGTCGATTTTCACTTCAACAAGGCCTTGAATGAGCCGGACGCCTTGGCTATCCTCAGACTTGAAGAGAGTGCTAAGAGAAAAGGTGAAGAAGTGGAAGTTGCTAGAGAGGTCGTTGTGTTGAGAAGTGATGAAAGCTTCAATGAACAAATACAAGCAAGGGAGTTGTTGGAGCAATTTAAGAATCAAAATGAGTCAAGGATCAATGCTAGCCCAAGGAGAAATGAAGAGTATCCTTACTTATATCCTTTTGATGTTGGTGATGACCATAATTCTTCCCAAACTTTTGATTCCTACATTTGTTTAAGTGATTTGAAAGATGACTTAGGAGACTCCTACATTTGCCTTAGTGATTTAAAAGATGAATTGGTAGAATCTCCTAGGAATACTTTGGATAACTATGGTGTAGGAAAAGAAAAACATGATGGAGCAAGTAAGGAGGAGAAATCTCATCCGTTGGAGGAGTATGATGAGATAGGCCCGAGATCGGATAGCCATGCCTATATAGACCATCGTTGGTGGTTTTATGGGTATGAAGGCAATGGGAATGGGCATAACAATGGCGAGCAATTCACCGTGTTTCACCCGCCATAAGGTTGAGGTTAGGAAGTCAAGCTAGTGACTCTAAACGAGCGCTTCTCGGGAGGCAACCCGAGCTAGTAGCTTTCTTTTCGTAATTTTAGTTTGATTTTTCTTAGTTTAGCTTAACTTTTCTCTAACCGATCCATATCTAGTGTTTTGTGGATTTATGGTGTTGTGCATCCTTCAAAGTTGTGTAGGATTGGAGGTGAAATATTTAAATGGAAATATGGGAAAGAAGTTGCATGAGGATGGAGTAAAATTGGCGACCCGAATACTCCCACATCGAGCCCAGGTAAGTCGGGCTCGACATAGGGACGTCGGTCCATGAAGTCGGTCCAACTTGATTCGACTAGTTGGAATGCCAATTTTTCCCTTGACCTAATTTGTCCCTTTCCCCATTAAATACTATCCCCCACCTACCTATCATCTTCATATCAACTACCATTCCCAAAATACAACCCCTCTCCCTCAAAAACTCTCAAATAGACGAGAGGTGGAGGAGCTTAGGGAGGTGGAAGACCAAAGGTGGCGGGTCCAAGATAGCTACAACACATGGATGAGCGGGAACTTCCCTTCCCGTGAGGACCAATGGACACGCCCGGAGCCTCAACTTCAACCACCACCACAAGACTTCTACCAAGAACAAGTGTACGAGAGGGAGCGGCAAGCAAGGCTCCAAAGAGGACGTAGACGTGACAACCCCTTCGATTGATCCTATACATGCCATTGACGAATAAGAAATTGTGAGCTTTTCATACTCTTCTCTCTTGCTTCTAAGTTTTGGTTTCCTTGTTTGATGGGGACATCAAAATTTTAAGTATGGGGTGGGGGTAAGTGTGTTCATGATTTCACTTGTTTATGTTTGTTTATTATTTTGAGGATATTTAGTTTGTGTTTCTAGTTTGTGTTTGGGATGTTTGCTTCTTGGTTTGTGGTTTGATGAAAAACATGAATGATTAATTTGGTCTTGAATGGATGAGTTTTTGGTTTTAGAGAAATTTTTGCAAAAAAATCCATAAAAATTGAAAAATTGTGTTGAAAACAACAAAAAGATTTTGTGTTTTGTAGGTTTTGGACTAGAAATTCCCATCTTAGATTGCCAAAATAAAAGCTAATGATGATGTGAGCATGTAAATTCCTTTGCATATTTTTGGATAGTTTAGCCTCTTAAATGATGTTGCTTTTGATGTGATCATGATATCTTGCTTGTTTTATTGAACATGTGAGTTCTAGGATGAGTTCTTATGCAACTAAGTATGAGTGACCCTTGTGAGATTGATTTTTGGCCATTTTAGGGATGCTTGTTCATATTTGCATATCCCTCATTTTTCTTGTGTGATTAGCTCATTCATGCTTAGTAAAACTTGCTATTGCGGTGTTTATCTATTTTCCAAGACCGTCATGAGATTTGTCCTAGCATTGTCACATTGATTTTGAACTTTGTTCTTTTAGTCACATAAATGTTCCATATCCTACCATGAAGATAATCCTTTGTTTGTAGCCCCGTTCTAGCCTAAGCCTTTATTTGAAACTCCTCAAAAATATTATTCCTAGCCTTATATGACTTGACCCTTATGGGATTGGACTTTAGAAGAGAGGTTTGGATTGTATTTGAAGAGTTGAGATTCTCTTGGGTTTAAGGGCAAAAGAATGGTGTTATGAATCATGTGGGTAGTGCATCTTTGTTGTACAAAAACGAAAAAGAAAGAAAAGGAAGAAAGAAAATGTTGGAAATGTAAAGTGGAATAAAGCAAAGAGCTTAAGTGAAGAAAAGGGTCCGACCGAGTTACAAGCAACATCGGGCCCGATGTCATAAGAAAGTCGGTCCAAATGTAGAAAGTGTTGAAAAATCCAACAAAAAGGCATAAGAGCAAAGATGAAGTGGAATGTTAAGTGAAATTTTGGGTTGAAAGGAAAATGTTAAGTCTTTTGGGTGGGTGTGAAAGTAATTGTGGAATTTGGTGAAGTTGGTGAGAGTTTAGGTTGTTCAATCCCCATTGTAAGCACCACAAGACCAAATAATTCCCACCTTGAAAAATACCAAAAGCCCCATTACAACCCGGCCGAATGGGACCTCTTTGAGGACCTCCATTGAGCCAAGTTCGAAATTCTTTGTGTACTTTGCATTAGGCATCTCTAGGTGGAGGAATTGGTGATATTAGCTTCAATAGTAAAGTCTTTACTTGCATGATTTTTGAGCTTGAGTGTTCATTGCTAAACCCAAACACATGATGAGTGATACACATTCACATATCCCTAAAGTGAGGCTTAGTTGCATTGACTTTATTCCTTGGAACACTTAATCATGTGTGATGATGTAATCTTGCTTGAATATCGATCACTTGTGCTTAAAATGTGTTTTCATACGAGGCTTTACTTGAAGATTATGTTTCGGTCTTGCTTACATTGTTATTGCTTGAGGACAAGCAAGTTTAAGTATGGGGTATTTTGATGTCTCTCTATTTGGTGGTGTTTTCATATGTGATTTCCTTTGTAAATATGTTTCTTTTTCCCCTTTTCTTGTGCGTTTTGTTCCTTTTTAGCTTAGTTCCCGTATTTCTATGAGATTCGGAGACTACGCGCATTTTATGTGTTTTGTAGGTAATTTGGCATGAATCGAGGATCGATTTGAAGGAGGGTCGAGACATGGAGCAAAGGCCGAGCTAAAGCGGGAAAGAGAGAAGCAAGCCATGAAGAAGAACAAGAGAAGCCAACTAAGAAGAAGGTGGAACGAGGTCAGGACCGAGTTGCAACCACATCGGGCTCGACTTTGAAGTCTCCAACCTCGGACCGAGATGCACAGTAACTCGGGCCCGAGGTCCTCCGTGTCGGTCCGAGTCGGTCACTGAACTACTTGGGCTCCAAGGCACGAATTTGTGGACTTCCACTTTTGCCCCTCATCTAGTTTATAAAAGGCCCTCTTGTCTTCTAAGAAAGGGGTTCCCCCACATACACACAAGAGGGGGGGAAGAGGTACTCTCTCACAAAAAGGAGGTTCCCTCACACACACACAAAAAGGGGGTGCCAAGGGAGCCAAGAGGATTCTTGGAGAGCAAGGAGGAAGGAGAGGAGAAGGAAGAGAGAGAGAATCGGCCAAGGGAGGAAGTCTTGATAGGTTTTGTTGGTAGATTTGCTTTGATTTGCTTTGTTCTTGTGGATTTGAAAACCCTTGATTGGAATTTGTGGATTGCTTTGGACTTGAATGAAACTTTGCTTTGTTTTGAGATTGATTATGATGATTGCTTTCCCTTTTGATTTGATTGCTTTCTTTGCTTGTCACATGGAGTAGATCTCCTTGATCTTGGGTTATGGGGGGAAAACCCTAGCTAGGTTTAGGCTAGAAACCCCAATTCCATAGCCTTGAGTGTTTGATCTAAGGAACCCACTCTACATAGAGCTACAATTCCTTGCGAAAGTTGGGAATCAAGGCTTGAGATTGGCAAAGTAGCGAAAGTGAACATGTGTCAATCTCAAGACTTTGCTTCGAAGGGGATTTCCCCAATGATCGATGTGTAGAAGTGGTTGGAACGAGGGCGAAAGCACTCGATCCTAGTCCGATCATCACTCATTGCTTGAATTGGGGTGGATAAGCCTTAATCTACTAGAGAAGGAACCCAAAAGCCCAAGATCTACTTTTAATCTTTGAAGTTCGACAAACCCAGCTACCTCGGGCCCGACTTACCCTACGTCGGTCCCGACTTCCTCTTGTCGCCAACATCGGGCCCGACGTGACCTCTGTGTCGGTCCCGATTGTTCTCTTTGTTTTCCTTTGTTTTAAACTCTCTTTTCCAGCTTTCTAGTGTCTAGGCACATCAATCGAGTAGACTTCCCGAGTGTTCGACACCCACCACGTGCTACAACGGGGTCGGGTTATAAATTGTATCTCTAGACCCTCGCAATCCGAGAGCGATCAGTCAAAACCAGCTTTTTGCCAGGACTTGCTTTCTGGCGGGTTTTGGGCTTTTGTTTCAACTAGCGATATCAGCTGGATATTTTCAAGGCGGCATAAAGCGAAGACCTCGGTCCAGAAGGACTTACGCTTCATGCCCCTACAGTTCCACATACTGATCTTCATAAATAACCTTCTGGTTTGTGGCTTTTGGCCATTGGTGGGTATGGAGGATTCCATGATCTTCTTTTCAATGCTTTTCTTATATACTTGTTTAGGTCTACACATCGGGATGTAGGTTCGATGACTTTGATGGTGTCGTTGTTGATATTAGGTAAGTTTATCCCCTTGTACTGGATTTCCCCTATTGTTTTTGTGTAAAAACTTTCCCTTAATTTTCTGTTACTATTGTTGTAACTTTGCTTTCGATGGTACACTTCTGCGACATCACCTTGGTTTTTTGTATTTTGTATTTCAGGGTTTACTCCGTATTTGTGTTTCGTTTGTACGTATCCATGGTGAGTATGTTCCTTAAATTTTGTATTCCCGTTGCTAAAACTTTTTTTAATTTTATAACCGTTTTGGTTCGAGTTTGTAGGGTTTCCGCCCGGCATATTAAAAACACGTGTTCCTCGGGTTTTTTGGATTTTGTACATGATATGTAGTAGGCTTGTTGTGCTTCTATATTTTGTGGGATGCCTAACAAAGTTAGGATTTATCCTTTTTCTCTTTTTTATGTAATTGTTCCAATTTTTTGTTTTTATCTTGTTTTGGTTCGATTTTCTCGAGATCTCGCCTCTTGTGGCTTTACCACAAACTCCATGTGTTCCCCCCCCCCCCTTTTGAGTGCTACTTAATAAGTCGATTTTTATCTCTTTCTTTGATACCCAAAATTTTGGACAACCATTAAAAATACCCTAAGGTATTTTGGTTGAGTTTCACTAAAAATAATATAGAAGGTGATAATCTTTGTCTGGTGATTGCCATCAATGGCGTGCGCCAGTGGAACTATCGGTAAGAGATTGAGACTCTAACTATCAAAGTTTCTCTTTAGAAGTTTAAAGTTAGCCGCCTAACACACATATTCAGGAAAATAAACAAGGCGATTAATTTAATTGTTCAGATCCAATAGGCAAGAAACTTGTGTTGATTGATTTTGGGATGTATGTAGCCGTCCGTAGTTACGTGATTTTTTTTCTCTTCATTTTTATTTTTATCTATTATACTGATAAAACATTGATTGATGTAAAAGGTCCAATGTTATCAATATCTTATTTATCTTTATCGGACTTCATTACATAATTCATTAATTTTAATATTTATCTTGCGAGTTAGGACGATTATGGAAAAAAAAATTCATATTTTATTATATTTTTAAATTAATTATTAAACGTACATATATAAACTCTAAAAAAATTAATTGAATTAACATAGTCAAACTTTTCATTTACATCTTGTACACTTAAAAAATCCAAAGTTTATAGTACAGTATAAATTATCAATATATAATTCTATATATATATATATATATGCATGTTATGGTCATTTAAATATTTTGCAAATAAACAAAGTACAAAAAGAGGGCAGCTGGGCCTGATAAAAGTGTTTCACATGCAATTTGGGTCTGGTGGGTCCCGCAACCTTTCACTTGGCCCCAGTGTATTGGCCAAACGTTACCAATTTCAACCAATCACTTGTCTCTCACATGGTCCCACTTGACTACGCTAATTACGTCTTTTACTCAAATAGCAACACCGCCTCTGAAATCAGTACCGCATTTTCATTTAATTAAACTTATTAGCCCAACAATTAAAGTCTTGTGTTTTTTTCCCTTTATAATCCCACACGCTCGCTCTTTCCATAATCATCTTATCCTTTAATCCGTATTTAGTCGATTGACCACCGAAAGCAGAGTAAAATAATGGGAGTCTCGACCCGATCATCCGCCACCGCCGTCTCCGTGGCTCTGGCGGTGGTGATGCTCTCCGCAATTGCTTGTTCAGCTCTCGATAACTCGATCGTTTCCTATGACCGGAGTCACCCAGACAAATCGAGGTCCGACGAGGAGGCGACGTCAATGTTCGAGTCCTGGCTGGTCCACCATGGCAAGAACTACAACGCGCTCGGGGAGAAAGAGAAGCGATTTCAGATTTTCAAGGACAATCTGCGCTTCATCGACCAGCATAACTCTGAGACTCGCACCTACAAATTAGGGCTGAACAAATTCGCCGATCTCACAAACGACGAGTACCGGTCTAAGTACCTCGGCGCCAAGACCGATGCCAAAAGGCGCTTCTCTAAGTCGAAGAATAGCCGCTACACCTTCCACGCGGGCGATAGCTTGCCGGACAGTGTTGACTGGAGGAAGGAAGGAGCCGTCGCCGACGTCAAGGATCAAGGCAGTTGTGGTCAGTATATATTGATTTTGTTATCCCTCCTCTTTTAACTTCTCTAAACAATTTTGCTTCTGCAGTATTAATTTCTTAAGTGTTTAATTCATTTCTTATGGGAGAAAGAACAAGTTTGTTATTAAAAAGAAAAAAGAACTAGTTTGTTATTGGTTTGTGAAAGCGGACTTTTGAAAATTTCTTAAGGTTGGGATTTCATGGTTTGGGGTTGAGAGAACGTGCTTGTGGGAGTAAAACATTTGGTGTCATGCGATTTAGCCTTATCGCTTTAGGTGTTTAAACGTATGGATTTAACTGTTTTAAGTGATCCATTTGCAAAAACATACAGTATTCTTTAGCTCTACTTAATTTTGGAAACTCTATGAGAGATCCTTTCTACAATCACCTGCTGAAAATCATTGTAGCATCTTTTGCTCTAGTAGCTGACGTAGAAGCTGAAAATCATTGTAGCATCTTTTGTAAAAGAAGCTGAAATTGAAATCCTGTGTTTTTTTTTTTTGGGTTAAATGAGCTCATGCCTCATGCTAACATGCCACATTTGGTAATTGCGAAGGTTTCATCTTGAGTAAATTTTTTCTTAGTCAAGCATCATAACTCACAAGTTATTCAGAAATCATTAGTTAGTCTTTGCTTGTTATGTGAACATACACATAACTCTTACTTTAATATTTTCTCAGTCAAACATCACAAGTCATAAGCTATTCAGTTCTTAGATTTGGTCTGTCCTAGCATTATTTCCTTTAGATTTGATCATTTGGGTATGCACGTCAATGATTTCAGGTAGAGTGACCAATCTATAATCCTATGTTGTATAGAGAACTTGATCTTTATCTTTTTCCCTTTTTTGTAAATGATCAATTTACTTTCTTTTATAATCTACAATCCTGTTAAACATATAATTTCTGTTTTATACATGTAGGGAGTTGCTGGGCATTTTCCACCATTGCTGCAGTTGAAGGGATAAACAAAATAGTGACCGGTGATTTGATCTCACTATCCGAGCAGGAGTTGGTTGACTGTGATCGATCCTACAATGAGGGCTGCAATGGAGGTCTCATGGACTACGCCTTTGAGTTCATCATTAACAATGGTGGTATTGATAGTGAAGAAGATTACCCCTACAAGGGCGTTGATGGCAGATGTGACCAATACAGGGTATAATAACTATATATTTCAACTCTTACCAAGAGCTTGTCATTTAGTATGGAGAATTTTTATCATTTTGGCTATTTTTCTTTCTGCAGAAAAATGCTAAAGTTGTTACCATCGACGAGTATGAAGATGTTCCTGTCAATGATGAGAGTTCCTTGCAAAAGGCTGTGGCAAATCAACCAGTCAGTGTTGCCATTGAAGCCGGTGGCAGGGAATTCCAGTTCTACGAATCTGTAAGATCAATTGCATCACTTCTAGTTCATGCCAGCCTCTGTTTACAAACTACTATGCTTTTCTGTTAGAACTGTAATACTGACTATAAAAGGGATGGAAAATCCGAAAGCAATCATATCTCTATTCAACCAATTTTGAGGATTCCTCACATTTTATCATCCATTTCAATAATCAAGTCTGCTAATTACAAGATGTGCTCATCCTTTTATAATTAGATTAATAAAGTAACTTAATACTAATAATAATTAAGATAATGCAAATCAACATGGAAAAAAAGCAAATAAACTAACCAGAAAATGGAGAAAGGAAGATGATAATTATTACTAATAAATTTGATACATTGGGTTTGTATCAGTTTCTAATTTTTTTTTTTATATGTGTCATTCCATTGTGTGTAGGGTATTTTCACTGGAAAGTGTGGAACATCCCTAGACCATGGTGTAGCTGCTGTTGGATATGGTTCTGAGAACGGCGTGGACTACTGGATTGTGAGGAACTCATGGGGCTCAAGCTGGGGAGAAGACGGGTACATTAAAATGGAGCGTAATCTAGCTAACACTGCTACTGGAAAGTGTGGTATTGCAATGGAGGCCTCCTACCCAATCAAGAAGGGCCAAAACCCACCAAACCCTGGGCCTTCTCCGCCATCTCCTGTGAAGCCACCCACTGTCTGTGACGACTACTACACTTGTCCAGAGGGCAACACTTGTTGTTGTGTCTACGAGTACGCTAACTACTGCTTCTCTTGGGGATGTTGCCCTCTTGAAGGCGCAACTTGCTGTGACGACAATTATAGCTGCTGTCCTAGTGACTATCCCGTCTGCAACGTATATGAGGGAACTTGCTTAATGGTAAATGCTTTAGTCTTGCTAATCTATCCAGATTAGCATTATTTTTTATTCAATTTTTTTTTTCTGATGGGAAATGTGATTGATTGAACAGAGCAAGGGCAACCCTCTTGGAGTAAAGGCGCTAAAACGCACCCCTGCATTGCCTAACTGGGCTTTAGCCAAGGATGGGAAAAGGAGCAGTGCTTAAGAGATCAAAGCTAGCTGAAAGGTTAATGCATGATTTTAGTGGAGGCAGTACTGGTAATTTGGCCATGATTCAGCTTGTTGCTATCAATGCTCATGTTTCTGCACCAATTTCAGATTTCAACCTGGATTTCATGTCTGGATCTTGATGCTGATTATTTATGTAAATAGTGCATTATTATTCTCCATCTGTGGGAGAACCCCAAGGTAAAAAACATTTTACCAGCTTTACATTTGTAATAGTAAGCAAAAAGTCTTCAGTACCCTGTGTTGCATGATATGTAATACTGTATCATTCTAATTCCTGTTGTACTTTTTATCTACTTCACCTCTAATAGAAAATGAAAAAGTTGGGGTTTTTCTGCTCATTTTACCTTGTCAACTTGCATATCTAAGACACTAAATCCAAGGAACCCTACATGATTTAAGCACCTTGTGGGTCACGGTGTCTCCTAATCCTGGCTCAAGTGAACATGCTTCTTCTGCCTATGATCCAAAATGAGGAATTGGGTTGGATGAAAAACATTATTGGAATGTCATCATTTAAATGTTAAGACAGGCTATCAATAATACCATCAAATGCTGAGATTGTTTCCTAAGGACCACTATGGGGTCTCTTCAAGACTTATCATTAATACCATACATCAAAGATGTGGGCTGTGATTGAGAAAAATATCTGCTTATGTACCATTGCAATCAATTTAAGCTTTTGTGATCACCCACCAAGCCAACATTAAAAGCTCAAGTCCCCATCACTATTAGGTACATATATCAACTTCATTAGTACTTAACAAAGGGTGTTTAATGCACAAGATTTCCCTTCTTTAAAGTGCCAAATCTTGATCTTTTGGATGCCTTGTTGTCTGACCCATGATTAGGACTTAAGCAACAGGGTTTGTGCTCTTCACCACAATCTGGTTCCACCTTAATGACTGGGGCCGCTTTCTGCCTGAAGCTATGGATGTTATTCTCAACTAAACCCAACTCCAAAGAAGTGATTGGATCATATGGTGCTGTATTATAAGGTAGTGTTGATAAGAAGGGTCCATAGTTGCAGGGCCAGGCAGGATAAAGTTGTGGGAGTGACCACATAGGTGTTTCAATGAGCCCTTCGCTGTAAAGTCGTTTAGATCCAGCCAATTGGTGTTTTTCACTGATGAGGCTCGTTCCGTTGGATTCTATTGTGAAAGGATTAGTTGGCTTTATGTTGAAGGTGGTTGAGCTTGGTCTTGGTATGGATGAGATCCCAGGCATGCTTAGGAGGTAGTTGAGTTTCCTCTGTGTGTTAACAACTAACTTGGGATCTTCTGCTACCTGTGAAACCAAAAAATTGTTGAAAAATAAAAATAATGACATGAAGTTGAGAGATGATGCGAAGGCCGAGAGATTCACTAGACCTTATCAAGTGAGCCTAGCTGAATCATCCCTTCTCTAACTGGTATGAGTGCAATTGTCTGCAAAAGAAATTATTGTTCACATTCAAATGGTCACTTTGGACTTGGATTTAACTCATTGAAGGAAGTACCCACCTGAATACCAGATTTGAACTGGATTTCCCATGCCTTGGGTTGCTTTTGTCATCAAAAGGTTCAAAGAAAATTGAACATATTATACTTTGGAGAAAAGGAAGCACCAAAAAGCCTATTTATATTTTTCAAGTTCAGGTTTCTAGGATTTGCTTACAGGATCAATTGAGACTTTCCAAGAGGAAAAGCAAGTTGGGTCATCTTTTGCACTTCCACTGTACACCCATTTATGGCTGTTATCTGCTGCCACCTTCCCCATCAATCTGCATAAAATAAAATCTTTCCATGATTACTCATATTCATAGTTCTGTTGCACAATCTCTTGATGCAGAAAATGTCCTTACCCTTCTCCATAGCTGTAAACCTCATGAGACATTTTAAAGAAGACATCAGCTCCAAAATACCCGCTCTCAGCTGCTCTCTCGCATTCATTAAAGTCACAGTATCCATCCTCCCAAACAAGAATCCTTGAAAAGGGAGAGAATCGAATTATATGACAAGCTTGTAAGAGTCATAAGATGTATATATATGATCATATGACAGAAAACTGAACTCGTACCAGTTTCTTTTGTTTCCTTTAATAAGATCAAGCACTCCGCCGCCATACTCCCACCTGCAATCCAAGCAAACATGTGTTACATCGATATCAAGAGAGCGTTAGAAGGTTCTGCAATTTTAGCAAGGAAGGCTTTTCATACTTGGGAGGGGGAAAGTTCCGGGGCAAGATTCTCCAGAAGACGGCGTAAACCCACTTGTCAGAAGAGTCTGAAGAAGAAGAACACAAACTCTTTAAGGTATGCTGCAGGAGGCAGTTAAGCATGGGCAATCCACCTTCCATTGTCCACACAGAGCAAGTGTGGAGTATGTTTGTGTGCCTATAAATGAAATTGGTTTCCTCCTATCTTATTTAAGAGGTAAAATAAGAGGAACCCAAATAATTGTAATGCTATGTCCCAGCATATAGGTAAAAATGTTAAAAGGCTGAAAAAGTGTAGTTGTCTCCTCCCTCTTAGGGGTACTCTATTTGAAGCTCATTTCAATATCAAAATGTGATTATCACAAATTAGATATACAAGTGAACCATGCTTAAACGCAAATTTTGTCCTTTATGATGAAGCTGGTGTAATTACATGCTGATTTATGTATTTTTTTCTGCAGCTAAAGGAGTAGTCCTCTTTTATCTCAGGGTTTTGTTAAGAAGTGGGGTTGCAATTGCATTGCACATATCACTCCTTTCAAACTTCCAGTACAAGTAGGTTTTCTTTTTCTCCAAATTAAACACTCCTGTTGATCTCCATGGTCCCTGCGTTATCTACTTGTACAAAGAGCCTTAGTTTCTTCCTACTTGAGTTAGAAGGATATATAGTCATAAAGCACCACTTTTCAACAGTTTGTTAGACCATATTGATTGTGAAGTTACAAGCTTCGTACACTCTAACAAGTTACATATAATATGCCCCGATACATGCTCCATTGCTCCTGGTGGAACATGGAGGGTCAATAAGAGGGAGACTAATCAGAACAAAAAAAGAGATAGCTAGCATAAGAGTATTGAACCATCATAATTGTAGATTTTTTATACATATCGATGCAGATGGATCTTAAAAGAGACGTTACATATTGGGGGAGATGGCAGGGAGAAAACTGATAATGGGTGCTTCAATTTTTGTGTGTGTAGTGCAGCAGTTGCTGTCTGGGGTTCTAATGATGAATGGTACTCCGTATATTGGACTTACTTTTAATGCCAATTTAGCCAATTCCCTTGATTATATACCGAACTACTAACCACTATCAAGAAGTGAGTTAAGGCTCCATTCGGCACCCCACGAGCTTTTTTCCGCTACCTCTACAAACCAGATGAAACGCTATCCCCTGGGATAGGCCGAGGGAGCAGAATTTGGAGATTTTTAGCTCAGCATTTTCTATTTTTCCGGATAGTCGGATGTATATCTGGTACTATATATACTTTAAGAAAGTGTACATTAATACTCTCTACATCGTCCCCTTTTGTTTGTCCTAAAAGACAAATTTCACGCAAATTAATAATTAGGAAAATAAGAAAAACAACCACGGGGAGACGAGAGAAGTTGGAGATATGATGGATAATGATGGAGAGAAAGGGAAATGATTAAAAGTTGTTTGAGGGTAGATTTTTGAATGAATAATGTGGATAAAAAGTGATATTGATCAGCTAATATTGTAAGAGAAGTTTGATATAAAAGAAAAGAAATAAATAGGACAATTAAAAAGGAGAGTGAACAAACAAAATGAGACTAAGCGAGTACTAAGTAACATCAATATTTGTATGTGTATTTTGTAAATTTCAACTCATCATGTTCGATTCTCCTCAACTATGTAAACCTTCTCTTAAATATTAATCGATTCGACGAATATTCGGTTCCAATATCGACTAATCATGTATATTAATTGGGCCTAAATAAAAAATAATAGAAATATTTTTTTTAAACAGATAGTTTGGATATCCGGCAGTGGATATCCGATCCAAACGGATACTTCTTATTGCCTTTATTGGACATCCGACTATTAACAAATAAGATTTTAACGAAAAATTACCGAATATCCTATATAGCCTTATTATTTGTAGTATGTTTTTTGGGTCATTCGGTCCGTGGAAGCTCTAAACAACAAAATTTGTGTTTAATGTCTAACGGAAGCTATGCTTGAAAATGGGATGAGATGCTTGTCGAGTGCTACCTAAAGTTTAAGCAAAGCTCAATAACGGAAAACGTTCTATTTGTGGAGGGATAATAATTTTTTAAAAGAAAAGAATACTAGTAAATCACTACCAAAACCGGGAATAAAGAGTAGAAGAGGGGTAGAGATTCATTGCAACTGATCAAGAGGAGTTAAGGTTTAGAGGATTCGAAGATGGAGATATTTGGAATGGATTTCGGTTGTGCGTTGGGTTCGCTTCGCATTGGCGTATTCCCGACGAAAGATTGCTTGTTTCCTCTCATCTCCAAGCTCATCGGCTACGCCCTCGTTGCCGCTTCCACCACTGTCAAGCTTCCCCAGGTTTTCTTCTCTCTATATCCGGTTCCTTTCTCCATTTCTAAACCCTAGATTTGCATCCGCTTTTTCTGAACTTGTATAATATGATGCCAAAACATCTCAATTTGCTGCACCTTTTGAATCTCAATTTTAATTAGTGGATCTGTCAGGAGCAATTTAATTAGTGTCATTTAGGATCATCCAAATCAGATTTTGCTGTCATTTGCAGATACTGAAAATCTTGAAGCACAGAAGTGTTAGAGGGCTCAGTGCTGTTTCCTTTGAGCTTGAAGTGATTGGCTACACAATTGCTCTTGCTTATTGCCTCCATAAAGGTCTTCCATTCTCAGCTTTTGGGGAGTATGTATTTCTTTTGACACAAGGTAGATCCTTACTTTCATCTGATGCATAAATAAATGCATAGCCATCAGTTTTCAGTAACAAATCAGTTGATAAATATCAATATAACTCATACTCTCTTTATTGCCAGCTATTATTCTAGTTTCCATAACATACTACTTCTCTCAACCTGTGAAGATGGCTACATGGATCAGGGCTTTGTTGTATCCTTTTCTGTGTGGTGCTAGCTAAAATTGGAGGTTACACTTGAATAATATTTGTTCTTTATCATAACTTCGATAATTTAGATATTGTGCCATAGCACCAACGGTCTTGGCAGGGAAACTTGATCCTGTGCTCTTTGAAGCTCTCTATGTGAGCTTTTTTTTCCACTAGTGCAGTTCTCTTGTTTATTTCTGGTATTAAGTTGTTATCACTCCTGTTTTGAATCCTTTTGCTGCAGGCTTGTCAACATGTTATATTCCTCTCAGCTAGGGTTCCTCAGATCATCAAGAACTTTAAAGTAAGTTTTGCTTTTTACTTTATCAAGTAATGATCTTTGTGGGTTGCTGAGTATGGATGATCATTTGCTAACTTCCTTCTCTTGTTGAAGCAAATGTGCTTTGGCTTGGGTGATAATTGAGGATGAAAAAGTTAACTAGGCTATTTGATTTCTGTTTTTTTTATTTTTATGGGACAGTTATATCCGCTTTGTCCTTCTTGGTTTGACTAACTGTGTTGTATTGATTATTTGTAATCTTCATATACACAGAACAAGAGTACTGGGGAACTCAGCTTTTTGACATGCTTGATGAACTTTGCAGGTTCCATGGGTAAGTGAAGACAACCTCTCACACCTGTGACTTATATCTGATGTTTTGTGTTATTATTTTAGATTTGATTTTCGAATTCATCCTTTTGTAGCGAGGATTTTTACCAGTCTCCAGGAGAAGGCCCCAACAAGTTGTATCCTTATCTGAATACTTTAGTGAGTTGATTTTGTAATGCTGCTTGCCGTGTGAATTCTTTGCTGCACTGCGTTTCATTTACAAATTACAACTGGCTAGCTGTTGTTTATTTTGCTTCTCAAATCTTTTACCAAAAAGAAAAAAGAAACTTTCACCTTTATTAGCACGCGTAGTTTATTAAACTTAACTCACATGAATCTGTGAGCGCAGCGAATCACTTTCACTATAAGTAATATTTACAAGTGAGCCTTTTGTTTGACATAAAAATGTCTCTTTGTGGTTTAGGAACTCTACTTCCTTTTTTGTTTCAGTAACCCATCTCAGAAATCACGCACACCCAGTAACTGATGGATTCTAATGTATTTGAGAAAGGATTTCTGTGAATTGACCTATATGCATTTTTAGTTTCAACGCACGGTCACTTGAGTTCAGTACGTGATGTTCTCTTTTTTTTGGTTGAAAGTACGTGTTGTTCTCTTAAATCTCAATTGTTGTCGCTCTTAATGTGGACTTTTTCCATGTCATTTCTGCTTCACCTTCCTTAATTGCATCCCATATTCCCATGTAGTCTCACATAATGTAAAAAGTGATTAATTCTTATTACCTTTCCTTTCCTCTTCTGCTCTTAAATTGACTTCATCCAAAATAATTTTGCATGAAGGAAATAAATTAGGCACAAGTTTCAAAGTAAAAGGTTTTATACTGTTATGTCATGCTTGTGCAGTTAACTTTAAACCATGATGGCCTTGTAAGTATTAGAAATTGAGAATGATAAAAAAAAAAAAATCGGATCAAAGCTCAGCTGTGATCTGAATTGAGTGATTTTGTTTCAAGTAAAGCCATATTGTTTTTCTTGACTCCATTGAAGTGCTAAGGGGTTTCATGCTTGGTATGATAACAAATGGTACACTCTTGAGCCAAATATTTATGTATCGGAAGCCAGATGCAAGGAAGGAGAAAAAGGAAGAGTAGAGAAGGACTAAGCACAGGAAGGATTTCAGCAGCTCTAGATTGAACGCAATAAGCACCACAACTTGATCAGCAAAAAGATAAAGGCATGTAAATTTCTGAAACTTGGCTCTATTTATGCTAGTGGTTTTTTAGTTTTGTTTTTGCTTTGGTCCGAAGGAGACAGTGGTGCTCTTGTGAACTTGTGAAAATTGGTGTTTATCATATTTGCTCCTTGCAAGAGATTTATGGCATAATTCTTGAAGATGAACTTATTCTGCTTCCCTATGGCATTCTCTAACAAGTTTCTGCCTATTCACAGTAATTAAAGAATCTACTCAAGTTGCCTGAATATAAATGCTCCTTGTGTCTCATTATAGATGTCTTGTAGTTGAAAATACTAGTTAGTAGAGAGTCTTTAAAAGGTTGCAAGTAAAATCGACCCATTAGCAGAATTGTACGAGTTATTCAATGATTATAAAATGTAAAACTAGATCGATCCTAACATGCAAAATTGGTGGATAACGATTCCCGTACTTTCATTAATCGATTCAAAACAAAAAGTAAACAAATCGAAAGAACAAGTGACACGAGAGGATTGTTATCAATGTTTGGCTCGAATCTTAGTCCCTAGAGTCTCAGTACGGGGAGACTCATTCAAATTAGTCATGGGTTAGGCTCTAGTTGAACCGTGGAACCGAACTAGAGCCGGTAGTTCGACACTGTAGTCGGTCTCAGTTCTAGCATATGCCAAATCGCCGAACCGACGGTTTGGTCGGTTCCGAACTGTCGGTTCAAAACCACCTGGAACACCAAGGATTCCAAGTTTCCAAATTAGTACCCTATTATCACTCTCTTTACTACTCTCATTTATATATTTTCTACTCCCTCCGTCCCCGAAAATTTGTCTTGTATTCCTCTTTGGGTGTCCCGTAAAGTTTGTCCACCTTTTTAACTTTCCTTTTATATCAATTTTTCTTACAATATTACCCTCATTTTATCTTATTTTTTACCCCCATTATCTAACAAAAATTTACCCCTTCAAACCCATTTTAGTCTTTTCCTTTCTTTTTCTCTTTCTTCTCACTTTTACCCATCACAATCACAATCTCTCCCTTCACCCTATTGGCTACTTCATTTTTTCTACCCATTTCTTAATATATGTGAAAGTTGTCCTTTAGGACAAACTTTCGGGGACGTAGGGAGTACAAGTTTTTAAGTTGCAAATCTCTTTCTTAAATTTCTTCTTAATCTTCTTCCTAATTCTCTTCAAAGTTCAAAGTTTTTAATACAAAAAAATGGAAAACGGCGGATTTGTTTATGAGCTGGCCAAACAACTCTTTGGTGGTGGTTCACGTGAAAGTCAATTTCATCCCATTCAACCAACGACTCTTTATCCTCCTATGCCTATGCCGACACCATTTCCCTCTTTTGTTCCTACTCCTAGCCAAGGATTTGAGGGGGGGTCTACGACGACCACACAAAGTGCAAAGGATCTCTCTTCTGATGTTTTCACAAAGCACTTCACCAAAGACGATGTATTGTATACACAAGACCGATATGTAGTCAAGTACAACTATTGTATCTCGAAGTACAATTGGAAGTACGATGGAGGTTATGACACCTTCAACAAGCATTTGGCAACACCACACAACGATAAGTTGGCCATGATGCAAGAACAAACACAACTTATTGGATTTGCATCTTCTTCCTCTCAAAATCCTCATTGTTTTAGTTATAATCATGAACGTAGTGTTTATGCTTTGTTCGAAGATATATGTGTTGATCATTTGACATTTCAATTTGCGGAAAATGTGGGTCTTAATGATTGGCTCACTAACCATTTATAACCCACTTATAACGAACTACTAGAAAAACAATTAGAAAAAATGTGCTTAGAGTATATAAGATTCCTAAAAACAATTTGTCTCGGTTTTTGCTCAAAATGATATTCGTGTTTCTATTTGTAGTGATATTTAGAGTGATCACTTTCAAACGCATTCATACATGGGCATTAATTGTCATTTGTAGGTGATCAATTTCACTTGCAAAATCGAGTTTTGTCGTTTCAGAAATTTGATGGGGCACATACCGCTACAAATATTTTTAAACATTATACGTACTATTTTAGAAGATTATATACTACTTTATAGAGTTTTTAATGTATCATTTGATAATGCATCTAATAATACCACTTCTATTAGTGAATTGATTCAAGTTTGTCAGTTTTTAGAAACAAATATTTTCATACATGATGTGATGTTCAAAATGGTTTTGAGAGTTTTAAACGTATTTCTTGAACCTATTAAATATGTTGTTAGCTATATTTGGCTAAAAAAGAAGACTATATTGGAGTGGAAAAAGTTTTGTAACGACAATGGTATTGTAGCAATACGTTTTTCAAAAGAGGTCGGTCATCGTTGGAAATCCACTTATAAATTAATTCTTCAATGTTTACATTACAAAGAACTTTTGGCTTCCTTTGCCACTCAACATGTTTCGAATTCGCAAGCAATTGAACCCTTTTGGAACCAATTCTACGAAATTGTGGAAATTTTTAAAGTTTTCAATGATGCAACTTTCACTTTTGACCTTATTCAGTGGCAAGTTAGTAGCGACGAAGTGGGGCAAATCTATGGGGAAATTGTTGATATGCCTTGAATATAACATTAATTATGTTTGGGCCTCTCATAGTCTGTTTGGGCCTTAGGCCCATAATCTGTAACTAGGGTTTCTTGAGTCTCTATATAAACTCTTGAAATGCCTATTATTGTACACTCTGAAATCAGCCTCCATAATAATATACACTTTCTCTGTCCGTGGACGTAGGTAACACACTGTTACCGAACCATGTAAATCTCTGTGTTGATCTTCTTTTTATCGTTCTCATTCGATCTCTTGTTACATCAAACTGGTATCAGAGCGAGGTTTCGAATTCCGCTGAGAACAATGTCTGGATCCATGATGAAGATCGACAAGTTTACTGGAAGAAACAGTTTCAGTCTGTGGCAGATAAAGATGCGGACTTTGTAGAAACAACAAGGTCTCTGGTTGCCGTTGGCATCTGATAAGAAGGGAGCAGATACAACCACCGCTGAATATGCTACCCTGGAGGAGAAGGCTCACTCAACGATTATGTTGTGCCTTGCTGATGATGTTATCACAACAGTTTCAGATCAGGAAAAGGCTGCAGGTTTGTGGTTGAAGTTGGAAAGCCTCTACATGACGAAGTCGCTGACCAACAAGTTGATGCTAAAACAGCGCCTTTTCAGCCTGCGCATGTCTGAAGGTACGCCTCTTAGAGACCATCTAGATCAATTGAATACTATTCTGTTAGAATTGCGTAATATTGATAAAGAGGTGGATGATGAGGATGCTGCCTTGTTATTGTTAGTGTCTCTGCCTCCGTCGTATGATAATTTTGTGCAGTCTTTTATGGGTGGAAAAGAGACTATGACTCTGGAAGAGGTTAGATCTGCTCTTCACACCAGAGAGATGCGCCATAAGGCTTCTGGAATAGGTACAGAAAATCAGGCTTCTGGATTGATGGCCAAAGGAAGCAAGGATGGTAAGAAGGGCAAGAAAAAGACAAATCAGAGCGAGCAGAAATCAGGCCCTAAATTACCAAACGATGTCTGTGCCTACTGTAAGGAGAAGGGTCATTGGAAGAGTGATTGTCCTAAGAAGAAGAAGCAACAAGGGCAGAACTCCGGATCTGCAGCAGTAGCAGAATGTGGAAATACTTCTGAGGAAGATATTGTTTTGCTAGCAGATGATTACACACATCAGGCTGATGTGTGGTTTCTTGACTCAGGGGCGTCCTATCATATATGTCCCAAATGAGAGTTGTTTACAACATATAACTGTGTAGATGGGGGTAGTGTCTCTATGGCAAACGGGTCTGTCTGCAAGGTTGTTGGGATCGGCTCAATCAGGTTTAGGACACATGATGGGAGGTTTTGCACTTTGAAAGAAGTCAGACATGTTCCACTTATGACGAAGAATCTAATATCTTTGAGTCTGCTAGACAGTAAGGGTTTCAGTTTCAATGGTGAAGGTGGAGGTTTACATGTTTGTAAAGGTTCTGATGTGATTCTGAAGGGAGTCAAGCAAGGAACTTTGTATGTTTTACAAGGTTCAACAGTAACAGGTTCTGCAGTTGTTGCATCAGTTGAAGTTCAGGGATCTGATCTGACCAGGCTATGGCATATGAGGCTTGCTCATATGAGTGAACGGGGAATGCAAATTCTCTCAAAAGAAGATCTTATCGGGGGCCATAAGGCCAAGAATCTTGAGTTTTGTGAGCATTGTGTGTTTGAGAAACTACGTCGCAGCAAGTTTCCTAAGGCAGTTCATCGAACAAAGGGCACTTTGGATTACATCCATTCAGATTGTTGGGGTCCTTCTCGTGTTGAGTCTTTGGGCGGTCACATATATTTTCTGTCTCTTATTGATGATTACTCTAGGATGACATGGGTATTCATGATGAGACATAAAAGTGAAGCATTCAGTAAATTCAAGGAGTGGAAGACGCTAGTTGAAAATCAGACTGGGAAGAAGGTCAAGAGGCTACGAACTGATAATGGCCTGGAATTCTGTTCATCTGAGTTTGATAATTTCTGCAAAGATCAGGGTATTGCTCGCCATCACATAGTCAGACATACACCACAGCAGAATGGTGTAGCAGAAAGAATGAATCAGACACTCTTAGCGAGAGCAAGATGTATGCTCTCCAACGCAGGTCTTGCTAGACGAATTTGGGCAGAAGCAGTTTCAAAAGCTTGTTATCTCATCAATCGGAGCCCACACACAGGTATTGACTGCAAAACACCTTATGAGGTGTGGACTGGAAAAGCTGCTGACTACTCAAATCTGAGAGTTTTTGGCTGCACTGCTTATTATCATGTAGATGAGGGTAAGTTAGAGCCAAGAGCTAAGAAGGGAGTTTTCATGGGCTATGGTACAGGTGTGAAAGGGTACAGAATCTGGTCTGACAACAATATTATACTGAGTAGAAGTGTAGTCTTGATGAGAGTTCTATGTTGAAATCTAGAGAGGAGATCATTGATACACCAGGAAAAGAGGCTGTTGTTGAGGAGGTGGAGGTGCAATTCAGTCCAGAGGAGAATCAGACACTTAAGTTGGTTGATGACCAACTACCACCACCAATTACCGATGAGCAAGATACAGATGAGTCTGAGAATGTACCACTAGAGACAAGTTCAGAGGAAGTTGAACATCGGAGCATTGTTGTAGACCGACCTAGAAGGGTTGGAATCAGGCCTCCAGCTAGGTACAGGTTTGATGATCTGGTGGGATATGCATTGCAGGTGGCCGAGGAGGTGGAGGATAATGAGCCGTCCACCTACAAGGTTGCAATATCTGGGAGTGAGTCAGCACAGTGGCTTGCTGCAATGGGAGAAGAGATGGAGTCCCTTCATAAAAATCAGACTTGGGAGCTTGTTAAATTGCCTGCTGATAGAAAGATAATTACTTGCAAGTGGGTTTTCAAAAAGAAGGAAGGAATTTCAGCTGCAGAGGGTGTCAAGTATAAAGCACGAGTAGTTGCAAGAGGGTTCAATCAGAGAGAAGGAGTAGACTACAACGAGATTTTCTCGCCAGTGGTCAGACATACTTCCATCAGGGTGTTACTAGCAATAGTTGCACATCAGGATTTGGAACTTGAGCAACTAGATGTGAAGATGGCTTTCCTACATGGAGAGTTAGAAGAGGAAATATACATGAGCCAGCCAGATGGATTCCAGGTTCCATGGAAAGAAAACTATGTTTGCAAGTTAAAGAAGTCCTTATATGGGCTAAAGCAGTCCCCCAGGCAGTGGTATAAGCGGTTTGACAGTTATATGGCGCAACTTGGCTATCACATGAGTCCTTATGATTGTTGTGTGTACTAGAGTGACCTGCAGAGTGGTTCACGCATTTATCTGGTTCTGTATGTTGATGATATGCTGATTGCTGCTCAGAATAAGTCAGACATTCAGAAGTTGAAGGGTTCTCTCAGTGCAGAGTTTGAGATGAAAGATCTAGGTGCTGCTCGAAAGATTTTGGGAGTTGAAATCTATAGGGACAGGAAGAAGAGAAAACTCTTCCTATCACAGGAAGGGTACATCAAGAAAATACTGAGCAGGTTTGGAATGTCTTCAGCCAAGCCTATAGATACTACAATGGCATCTAACAGTAAGCTGGGAATGTACACAGTTCAGACCGATGAGGAGAAAGAGTACATGTCTCGTGTCCCATATGCTAGCGCAGTTGGGAGTCTGATGTATGCTATGGTCTGCACTCGACCAGATCTAGCATTTGATGTTAGTGTGGTAAGTCGGTTTATGGTTCAACCTGGAAAGGAACATTGGCAAGCTGTTAAGAGGATTTTCAGGTACCTTAGAGGCACTTCAGATGTTGGTTTGTGCTATGGGAATGATACAGAGTGCTTGGTTGTTGGGTTTTCAGATTCTGATTATGCTGGAGATGTGGACAGTAGGAGATCTATGACTGGTTATGTGTTCACTCTTGGAGGTTCTGTGGTGAGCTGGAAGGCGACTCTACAGCCTACAATTACTTTATCTACCACTGAGGCAGAGTATATGGCTTTGACAGAAGCTGCTAAGGAGGGAATATGGCTGAAAGGACTAGTTAATGATTTAGGCCTACATCAGGATCAAGCTTTAGTGTATTGTGACAACTTGAGTGTAATATGCTTAACCAAGGATCAGTTCCATCATGAGAAGACGAAGCACATTGATGTTAGGTACCATTTTCTGAGGAATGAGAAGAGAATCCAGGTGAAGAAGGTAGGGACAACTGATAACCCTGCTGACATGTTCACCAAGCCAGTTCCAGAGAGCAAGTTTCAACATTGTTTGGACTTGCTCAATATCACAAGTCAGTAATCTGAGCCCTTAGGGGTAATCTGAGCCCTTGCTTAGGGGCAATCTGAGGCAGAGAAATTCTGGCACTGTCATGGTGCATCTGATTCTGTTTATGAGAGTATTCAAGTCAAGGTGGAGATTTGTTGATATGCCTTGAATATAACATTAATTATGTTTGAGCCTCTCATAGTCTGTTTGGGCCTTACGCCCATAATCTGTAACTAGGGTTTCTTGAGTCTCTATATAAACTCTTGAAATGCCTATTGTTGTACACTCTGAAATCAGCCTCCATAATAATATACACTTTCTCTGCCCGTGGACGTAGGTAACACACTGTTACCGAACCACGTAAATCTCTGTGTTGATCTTCTCTTTATCGTTCTCGTTCGATCTCTTGTTACATCAAACATTAGATTTGTTGGGTCAATTGTGAATCCCACATCGGGAATTCAAAGGATCCAAGCCTAGCATATAAGTAGATGGGCTACTCCTCTTATTGCCAATTGGTTTTAGGAAGGAACCCCGTAGGGCTTATGTGTTGGGCTTGGTAGCTGGACCCATTCTGGTTTCTCTTCCTAACAAGTGGTATCAGAGCCGACAGTTCGGCGTGGGGCCGATTCTGGTTGCATCAGGCTGAGACATAATTCCACGGTGTCTGCCAACGGGTTAGCCTTTGACCCGTTGCGTGGTGGTCTTTCTTCCAAGAGCGAGCACGCGGCGATCGTGCAAGTCAAAGGCAATTCTTGGAGGGTCTGGGCTTGTGAGGAATTCACAAGTGAAGGTGGAGATTTGTTGGGTCAATTGTGAATCCCACATCGGGAATTCAAAGGATCCAAGCCTAGCATATAAGTAGATGGGCTACTCCTCTTATTGCCAATTGGTTTTAGGAAGGAACCCCGTTGGGCTTATGTGTTGGGCTTGGCAGCTGGACCCATTCTGGTTTCTCCTCCTAACAAAAACTTTTGACCTCATTCAGTTTCAGAGACGCGAAGAAGTCAGGGGTTGACATCATCTCCGTTCATATTGACTTCACCAATAGAATAATTAAGGAAGTTGATTAACACATGCAACATAATTCATGATTGTAAGTTGTATATGTATCTGTTCTCAAAATTCCGCCTAGGTCCCGTTTAGGTCCCACCTAGGCACTGGAAGGTTCCAATCTGTATAGCCTTTTAGCCCACCTAGGTGTCCGTCTAGGCCCACCTAGGCAACCATTTAGGCTGCCTAGGTGCTAGGCAACACCTCTTTGCCCAAGGTCTGTTTAGCGTTTTGTGGAACATTGCGTATATGTTATTGATGTTTGAGAATTTGAATAAGCTGGTGATTGAGTGTTTATACTTGTTTAAGCCTTTGTAGGATGTTTAGATGTCGTTTGACACTCACCTTCTTTAGAACATACGATCCTCAACCGTACATATTTAGCATACTGATCTATGATGCTATCCATCTCGGTTTCGTCTTCTTCATTGTTAACTCCTTTTTTCTTCGAAGAATTCCTAATGTGTATTTCGAATCCCTTCGACTTGCCATAGTCATGCAAAAACTGCATTAGCATTTCAGCAGATTTAAAAGTCATATCTTGACAAGGTTCAGTGACATTCTCAGCTTCAACCTCTTGTTCTCTAACCACATTTTCAAGAGCTCTACCCACAACATCATCACCATTTTCAATTCCTCCGTCTACAACATCATCATTGTTTCTTTCATCTAGATCTTCCACATCATTTGTACTTGAATCATCATTGTCGTCTAATACCATCAATGGAAACTCATCTTCATTGTAACCCTCCACAAAATCAGAATTCAAATCAAATAACCTTCTCTTGAATCCATTAAATCCTGCATATTTCATATAATTACCATAGAAATCAATCAATTTTGTGGACTCCAATGAAACAGTAAAGCAACCAAATTTACACGGCACATTAAATCAGCAACACAAGACTTTAAAGATCGATGTTCTCAAGCATTAAAATTTACAAGACACATTAAATTAGCAACACACGAATTTGAAGTACTAACCTCAATTCTTTCTTCAAGTGAAACGTCAAGGGAAGATGCAGGGGAAGAAACAGTCACGTATTTGAGTAGAATCTCTTCAAGTCTGTCTATTGTAGATTGAGATCGGATAAAAATATACCAAATTAAAATTATGGTAGATTGGGCTTTCTTTTAGGGAGTGGTTTAATCTTTATTCATGAGAAATGGGCTAAATATGTAGTATGATTTTTTGGCCCACATTTACATCCCGTCTAATTCTATGTACAAACCTGATTGTGGGTCCACCCAAACCTACAAGTTCGGATAAAAATCAGAATTACCAAATAATTAAAACTAGTTGAATCCCCGTGATACTCACGGGATAATTTTACTAAAGATTATACAATATTATGATATTAATATAAAATTTAAACCACTTGTATATAATATCGCAATAAAATTATGTAATTTATGAAAAAATCTTTAAGAATGTGCCCATATTTTATCAAAATATAGATAAAAAAATTATATACTTGAAGTCCGAGTCTTGTTAAAAGATAAAAAATTATTATGAATAAAATTAATATAAAAATATTAGATCAAGTTATTATCAACATATAGATAAAAAATTATATACATGGATCCAAAATCTTGTTACAAGATTTTAAAAAATATGCATAAAAATATCAACAAATAGATAAAGTTATTATCTTATAAAAATTTGGATATATAGAAAGAATGATACATGTAATTATAATATTTATTATTAAAAAATATAACATTATTTTATTCAATGAATGCCACGTGGCGCAATTTTTTCAACATAAATGGTTTCTGCTTTATAATGTATTAGATAGATAATAGATTATTAAAATGTTAATTTCACTTGAATTAAATATTTTTTAATTTTTCATTAAGATATTAATATGGATACAATATTCAATTTTTTCAAAATATTTACTAAGATAACTTATTAAAAACAATACAATTAAATTTCAACCAATTAGATTGATTTAACAAAGATAGATTCAATGTGGGGTAATTTTATATATTATTTTAACCTCCACTTTAGGATATAGTAATATAACCAATTAAAATAATTAATTAAATTTCAATGTGGAGCCGCTTTATATATTATTTTAATATCCGTTTTAGTATATAGTATTGATGATAGATAGATTTATAAATAGATAATTTTCCGACCTTATTATGATAACAATCTATCATTATATATTAAAAAATCTTATCTTTTATTTCTCAAAATTAAAAAATATTATCTTATACAAACCCTACATCAAGGTCTTATAAATAGATAATCTCCTTCGGTCTTATACAAACCCTACATCAAGGCTAGGGGTCTTATAAATAGATAATCTCCTTCGGTCAAAATTAAAAAATCTTATCTTTTATCATTATATATTAATCTCCTTCGGTCTCGAGCTTTGTAATGGATTCCATGGATTCCGAGAGAGTGGCAGCCGTTCAAGTTGAGTGGGCGGATCTATAATTCCGACGCTCTCAGAAACCCAAACGAAATCGTCCAATTTCGGTCCGTGTGCTGATATTGGCGATCCTCCACCCCTTTTCCGCCAAATAAACTCTCCCTATTGTTCCCTCGTAGAGCCCCCTTCTTTCATGTTGAACCCTACCATGATTTTAACGCCATCGCCAATTACCTTCTCCGACTCCTTTCGTTCCAAGGCTTGGCTAGTGTCTGTACAAGAACCCGCCCTCGGAAAGCTCGTCCTCCACCGTGCGCTTTCTTAGAGGGAGATGAACGGCGACGTCAGGCTCGACTTAGACGCTGATTGGATCGCCGCGACTCTAACCCCCGTTGCCAAATTTTACGCTCACAACAAACACTGGGCGCAGTTCAATGGAGTTGATTTGACACGAAAGGTGGTTTTCGTATCCGAATTATCAAAAGAATCTGGATGTACCCAATTGGTTGGCTTGTGTTCATATCCACCGGGTAAAGTTCTTGCATTTAGTCTTGGCTTAGGCGGCGGCGGACGCTTCAACGCTACCAAAGTGATTGGCGACGATGACGTTACTAAAGTATTTTTTGACGACATTGTGGAATTCAAAGGAAAGATCTTTGTTGATGATGGAGTCAACCATATCTACGTTCTTGACCACGCAAATATGCAACTGGTTCAAGCGACGGTGACGCCTGTCAGGTAATATACCTGGCCTGGGAACACACGAAACAAAGATATGAATTGGGTCAAATAGAAAGATCCTCTGGGTGGTTTTTGTGGTTTTTGTTTAAGTTCGAAGTATATGATGGAGATTCGTATGTGGTTCGGATATGTTATTTAAATGTGAAATCTATAGGCTAAAAGAAGATGTTGTGTTGATTGATGGAAACAACAAAAACAACAAATGTAGTGGTTTATTATTGAGTGAGGAAGTCGAGGATTTGGGGGATAGGGTCTTCTTCCTCACTCACAAGTGCTCTTTCTCAATCTCGGCTCAACTTCTTCCTCATCCTTGGCTACAAGGAAACTGCATTTTCTACTCTTACTTCCTTCAGTTCAGTTATAGATGTGCTCAGTGGCGTAGCCATGAATTTGTGCCAATTTTTTTGTGTTTTTTATAAAATTAAACTTATTTATAATTAAACTTATTAGTAACAAGCTTAATTTATAGTAGGAGAGGAGAAGAGCATGTTATATAAAGGAGAGGAGAAGAGAAACTTTCAATGAAATGTCAATGTGGGAAGAGGTTTTTTGAACATGCTCGCTATTTTTTGTATCCCACATCGAAATTTTTGTAGGAGGAGAAGGGAAGAGTAGCTTATAAAAAGGGAAGGAGAGGAGAAGAAGGCCAATGTTTGAAACTCAACTATAATGGGCTTTGTGGCTTTTTTGTTAAATTTAAAATGGGTTTATCCGTAATCCGATCCGTAAAACCCGTAACCCGTGTTAGGGAAATTCCTTTTGGTGCCCTTAAGGTTTCAACTTTTCCTCTTGGTGCCAAGAAAATTTCGTATTCCTTTTGATAGCCTTGTATTCTATAAAAAGTTCACGATGTAACCTAACTACCAAAAAAACAAACAGAATGGAATCCAATCCCTTAACATTCTACTAGATGTGTGCCTACAATTTTTTGAAAATGCGGAATTGTCGAGGTGTTGCCTCGATTTCGCCAACGATCCACCATAACCCTTCACTTCACCCCACCAACACTTGAGCGCATATCCGGCGGTGCTCCTTCACCTCATCAACTCTTTGCTCTTCCCAGACCAGACCATTTCATGACCCACCTCCATCATTGCAAATCCGCCTCTTCGCACCACCAGATCAACCACCACAATGTGTCGCCACCTATTCCACTCTATTGGTGAGTCACCACAACAACCACCACGATTCAACCTCAGAAAATTCGGTTTTGTATCTCCAAAATGACGCATATTGGTTGCTACAGTGCTTGTGGCTCAACTCCCTTCGTCTTTCGACCTCTCGAACGAACCTTTAGGTCGGCTGGCTAGAAATCCGATGTCAACAACATATCTAGTGTTACCGGCCTAAATCTGACGGTGGCCTTCTTTGTCCGTCTCCGTCTAGTGTTGCTCGTGAGCACCTCTGTATGTTGGAATGAATATAACCTCTATCATGATAATGTTTAGGCAACAACCTTAAACAAAATATAAAAAGGTATTGCCAAAAAATGAATGACATAAGAAGGGAAATTAAAGAAATAAATAAAGAATGACTACACAATCAACCAATTATGTTAGAAGTGTATTGATGAATGACATTTAGTATATGAGATAAATTCCTCATTAAACATTATGCAGAGATAAGGTGAGTTCACAAGGAGGTCCATAATAATTAAAAGAGTTTAACTCCACCAACCATCACAATCTTCCATAAATTAGCATATGACAATATTATCCAGCTATTAAGGTCATCTCCAACAACTTTTCCAAACTGTTGGAAATTGTGCACTTGGAGAATTTGACCCATTTTTTTACCCAACAACTTCCCTATTTAGGATACTACTATAAAATCATATTGGATGAATTACAATTTTTTGTAATTGATGGAGTACGGCATTTTAGATGGTGTTATGGGAAATATTCAATGATTAATTTTATTTCTATTTATTATTTAGTTTGGATTGCATGTTAAATGATGTACGCGATATTTTTTTCTTTAATTGATATCATTTGAGACTTCACAAAGGATGTTCTCGATTCATATTATAATACATATGTGAGCATGGGACAAAATTGAACATAGCCAAAATGATGGAAGAACCAATTCTCAATTTGTTTTGATTCTACAAGATACATGATTGTATCTAAATCTATAAAAAAATATAAACAAAAAATCAATAGTATTGAATTGCACGTAACATAAAAGGAATTTAGTTTATCATTTTCAAGGTATAATTTCAAACAATGACTAGACGACAAAAAAATTATTTCAAAGAGACAAAGATTGGAAAACAAAAAATGTGTATATGAAATAACAAAAGGGATGAAATTGATATAAGAAAATTAGTTCTATAATTTTATTTAATTTCATTTGAACTAACATTAGATGACCTCTATACTTTCTTATTAGTCAAATAAAAAATAATTTATTATTTTTAGGATAAGACTGTATGATATTTTTATTTCTTTATTAGTCAAAAATATTTATTTATTTATTAAATAATAGTATTTTACAACATATAAATAAAAGTAATAAATTTTGCATTCTTCAAAATAGAGAAGCTATTGGACTTGAAGAAGAATTTTTTTGAAGAATATGCTTTTGTTTCTCCATTTTAGAGAAAAATTTGGAGAAGCTGTTAAAGATGGCCTAATAATCCATAAATTAGCATATGACAATATTGTCTGTAAATAAGTAACTATTAGTAATCTTCCATTAAATCCAGGATATTTTTTTTATTATCAAGAAACAGGGTGGAACCAGGGACGAAACCAGGATTTAATTCCTGGGTAGGCTGAATTTACCTTATAAAATAATTTAACACATATGATCGTACTGATTTTTTGGAGGCTCGATTTTATAATAAATTTCTTTAAATACTTTATAGATAAAAAAAATTAGATGCATAAAATTAATTAAAAACAGATTTTATTTTTAAAACTAATACAACTTTTTATTACTAACTAAACTTTAACTACAAATATTATAATGTATTGTACTTAATTAATACTGTACATACATAGTAATGAATACGTTAAATAAGGTATAGATGGAAATTTGCTAAAAAAAATTAAAAGAAAAGAGGGTGGGGTCTGTGGAAACTGGAAAATTTGCTTTATAGGAATTAGAACAAAAAATGAAACAAAAGCAAACACGTTGGGCTCGAACACAAGACCTTTACTATTTGCCCTTACACTGCTACCATCTAGGCTATGAATTTCTATTGACATATAACTACTCTATTACTATATATTATGCTAATATATTTTGGGGTGGGTTGAAGCATACCCTAGCCCACCCCTAAATCCGTGCCTGGGTGGAACCCTTGCGATTAAAATAGAAAATTAGTTTTGCCCATTAAAGGCTACATAATCAGCATGAAGAAAACCTAACATATGAGTAGGGAGATTGGTAAATTCAATAAAGGGGGGATCCGCTTGGAAGGCATGATTCGCAAGTCTATCAACAATAGAGTTTGTTGTGCGTTGGACTAGGCTGACTTGGGTTTCCCAGCCGGCATCACGTAGCTTCCTCTGACATTGTTGGATCAAGGCAAAATCTGGATGCATCTCAATGGATTTGATTCAGCAACCACTCCACTTTAGTTGAATCTGTTTCTATAATCAGCTTGGAGATGCCAAGGTCAGCCGCAACCTTGCGGCCATTCAAAACTGCCTTTAATTCAGTTGTTAAAGCCCAGCAGAAGCCACAGGTGAACATGAAAGCTTTGATAACAACATCTGTATGGTCACGGATTAAACCACCTCCACTTGCAACACCAGAGTTTCCTTTTGGAACAACCGTCGGTGTTCAACTTGTACCATAAAGGGGCCGGCGGAGTCCAATATGTGGGAATCATGACCTCACCAATATTAGGAGGCGCATTTCCCGTGACAGTATGGTGATTAGCTGCCCAGTAGGCCTCCATCAGAATATGATAAAATGGTCATGTAGACAACAACAAAAGTAGAGGAGATTCACAAGTATGAATGTTGTAAAATCATGGAATTGCACTCAAGATCATTGTACATCAGAATATCTATAATACTAAGAGATAAAATAAATTTCCAAGAAGCTCAACGGTTCATTTTAAAAATACTAAAATTGTGTGTATTATTAGGTAAGCATTTAAAGCTTTTTAGGTAGAGGTCATGCATCATAAAGATAACATTTTCTAAAAGTGAATACTAGAAGAGGAAAATCAAATAAACCTAATTGTGTACCTCTTTACACTTGAATACGACAAGTTTGGTGAAATTGATAAAGTAAGTGAGAGCCGCCGTCGTGCCTTTTGGAAAATATAGTAGAATAATTAATAAACTAGCATAATTGAAAGGCTCCTTCTCAGCGCCCCGCTGACACAAAAGCACTATCTAAAAGTTATTTCAATTTTACACTCAATTTAGGTTAAATTACCAGATCTGTCCAAAAGTTTTAAACTTTTACAAATATATCCAAACTAAAACGGTTTATAAATTTTATGACTTTAAAAGGTACTAACTACCATAATCTACTAACTATAGCATGCATAAACTATTTTCTATGAACACAACCCCACCATGCTCCGTAATTAAAGAAAATTATAAATTAAAGAGGTTTGACGGTTACCTAAGCGTAGTATCGCTGGACCTCCGGTGTTCCTATAGCTTCTGGATTTCTAGGGGTTGCTAATCCTCAACCAGGACTCCCTTAGCTCAAGCACAGCACAGATCTATTTCGTTTCCTACCTCAGACCGTAGTCTCTAACTTAAAATCTCTCAATTTTAGTGGATGGAGGATTTGTAGTCAAGAAAGAGGTTTATTCAAGACATAGTTTTCGATTAAGTAGCTTTCCCTTATTTAAAAACAAACTTTTATTAAAATTGAAAGGATTACAAGAACCAAAACACACTGAAAACACTCAAACTAGAAAGATCCATAGAAGGATTTGAACTCTTAGAGTGAGGGAACACCGCTTCACTTTCAAGTTCAAAGCTTTCTCTTTCTCTTTCTCTTTCTCTAGATTCATACTTTGTTTTTCTGATTTTCGGTGCCCTTCCTTCAGCTTACAAGGGTCCTATTTATAGAGCTTTGGAGAGCATTGAATGCTCTATCAATGCCCTTTACAATTTACTACCGACAAAGTCTCAGGGAATCTACTCACATGACAAACAGTGCAACCACTCTGAAAAGAAAAAGCACAAACAGTGCCATCACTCTGAAAAGAAAAAGTGCACTGAACAGTAATAAAAAGACAACATACTAAAGAGATTCCTTCTGAAGGTCCACGTGGCTTGGCATCATGATGTGGTCTTTGATGGTTAATAATCCATGCAATATTCGATGTTGTACATGCCTTCTTCTCCAACATTATCCTCCCAACCTACAACAACATCTTAATCTAAGTCGAGCTTTAATTGCTTCATCAAATTTTCTGAATATTCTGGATCCCAATCCATCAGCTTATCCCATATAAAGTCTTGAACTTTGGGCGATAAATATCTCCCAAATTCTATTGCTGATAAGTAATCTTGGATTGAATTAGATGGCTCTATTGTTTCCGAAAAATATGGTTATAACCCTTTCGAAATTATAACAGTGGTGAATCCTACTTTGAATATCAGCATGTCGGTTTTTTGATACTGCTTGATGTATTCATAGATGTACAAAAGTTCCATAGCTCTGGCTTCAGTGGCATTTTTTAGGACCGGTTGCCTTATTGTTATTGGATCTGTAGAGAACTGGTCTATAACAAACCTAATCAAGTAGTGATGTGCTCTTGATTTTCCTCCTTCTATCTCCATGTTTGCTCCATGCACAAAACAAATAAGCTTATCTTCTATCCCAGATTTCTTGACTCTGTTGAACACATAATTCTGAAACTTGGTGAAATGCTTCTTGATTGGACTCCATTTATAAGGAAATTTCCATATACGCCGCTGCACATTCCATAATCCCATGCCTTTAATATTCCCATATCTTCAGAAGGATTAGCAGGAAGGTTTATTCCTCCAATCCCAGAATTATCACAAAAGAGAACTAGAGTTCCCCATTCTTCCCAAATATCATAATATGGACATCTATCCCTGCTCATCACGTAAGAATACCATTGTGGAAAATCTTTATACTTCCAATAACCCTTCAGCTTTTCTTGGAGCTCCCAAGGGAGCTGAAGTATTTTATTGGTTATTTTCAATTCTAACACTCGTAAGGTTATCAAATGGTTCACCAATTGATGCCCATAACGACACCTACTCTTACTATTGTAATTTTAAACTGACTAGGAGGTGACACCCATCCCTTGTGGTACTTTTCTTTCTCCTCAAGTTCCCGCCTCTCTGCGTTTGATGGACGCAGAGATAAGGAAGTGTGGACTATTTCTTCCATTTCTTCTGGAGAGAAATTCTCGTATCCATAATCGTGATACATTCTTAAAACTCCTTGTGGAGGTGGTACTCTGTTCACCATTCTTCTCACTTGCAAGTTCTCGTGTCAAGTTGTCTGCTAATGAGTTCTTTGATCCCAGCACATGTTCAATATTAAAGGAAAACTGGTTAAGGGCTAATTGCCAACGCAGGAGCCTCCCTTGCGCTTTCATATTATCCAAATTATTATGGATAAATCTCAATATTCCTTTACAATTAGTTCTCACTGTAAAGGGTTTTGGAGCAAGAAAAATTATGAATTTATTAATTCCTTTTAAGATAACAAGAATCTCCTTCTCCATTACGGTGTAATTACATTCAGCTTTGTTGAAACTTCCACTGTTGTACCTGCAAAGCTTGTTATCTTTCTTTAATTTCAAAACAACACCCCAATGATAATTACTAGCATCAGTTTCAAGAACAAGTTCATCTTCCTCATTGGGTAGAGTTAATACTGGCAAATTCATGCAACATTTTTTTTAAGTTCTTGGACTACCTTTGTATCCTGATTAGTCTAGTTCCAAACCTCTTCTTTTTTCAACTTGACTTGTAAGGGTTTTCTTAATTTAGCTAATTTTTTTTATAAAATCAGAGGCATAAGTAAGACATCCTAAAAACCTTTCTAATTGCCTAATATCCTCTATTTTATCAGGAAATTTTTCTACCTTTTCTAGAATATGATCTTGTAATACTATTTGTCCAGCTTTAATCTTCAACCCAAGAAATTCAATCTCTGGCATAGCGTAAATACATTTTTTATGTCCTAAGATGATGTCATGATTAACACATTCTTGAATTATAGCCCTAAGGTCGTGCATATGTTGTTCTAATGTTTTGGAAAATATTAAGATATCATCAATGTAGATAAGACAACAATGCTTAAGGTTTTTAAAGATTTTGTCCATTCTCCTTTGAAATATTTGTGGTGCATTTTTTAGACCAAATGGCATAACTACCCATTCATAATGACCTTATGGTGCACTAAAAGTCGTTAATGGTATACCATCTTTTTCCATCTTAATTTGCCAATATCCACTTTTACAGTTCATTTTTGAGAACCATGTGGCTCCCTGTATTCTATTAAATAGAACTGTTTTATTAGGGATATAATATCCATCAAAGACAGTATTATCATTTAATTTCTTATAATTGATAACCATCCTAGCCTTTCCTCTCTTTTCTTCAGCATGATTTCTAACCATAAAAGCAGGACTAGAATGATGGCTTTTACTTTCTCTAATTAAACCTTTTTTTAGTAAATCATCAATTTGTTCCTTAAATTCTTGTTGGTCTTTAAAGGTGTAGACCATCTGTTTTACTCTAATAACAGTCTTAGGATCTATTAATTCTATCTTAGCAAATGACTTATCTTTATCCCAAAACTTTAAAGGGTCTTCAGAGTATAACTCCTTACACAAATCCTTTTGTTGACTAATAATTTGTTCTTTTATAGTTATCTCATCTATTAGTAGTGCAAATTCTCTTTGTGTAGGAATAATATGCTCCTCACCACGCTTATTGTGCGTGAATTCAATCTTTTGATGCTTATAGGTCTCTTTCATTTTTCTTACCTAAGCTAATTCTTCATTAACAGTAAATATCATTTTATCTAAACTTTGGGTACATGGAGAATATAACCTTTGGAAATTATTTCCTAATATCATGTCATGAGATGTTTTTTCAGTAGCCCATAAATATAGGAATTATACATGGGTAACCCCCTAGCATAATTGGTAGATCTAGAATGACTTCTGAGTGAGTCATGATACTATTATCAGCTATTCTGACCTGAATAGGTTTGGATGCTGATTTCCACGTAAATTCGGGGAATAAAGATTTCCTTCCAAAACACACAGAACATCCGCTATCTACGAAAGCACATAATTCATAATCATTAAATCCTTCAATGAATATAGTTCTAGGGATGTAGATGCTATTTGGGTTAGTGACTCTCACGAACGTTTCTATCTGCATATTTGATTCTTCATCTCCTTCATAGACAGTTTCATTAATAGTTTTTGTTTTAAACCCTATTAACCTTTTATCAGCTCTAGAAGTAGACGCTTCTCCTAGTGTTGCTGGAAGAAATGTGGGGTTTGATCTAGTGCTAGAACTAGAACTAGAAACTGATGTTGATCCTAGATCTATACTATGTCTAGCTGGTTCATGAAGTGTTCTTCCAAGGCTGTTAAGTTCTAACTTCCTATTTAATGCTTCTAGAAGACTAGCAATATCTTCATCTACTCGGAATGGACTCTCTTCCTTAACACTTCTAATTGAAGGGGATAACTGGTTCCTCTGAGCAAGATTAAGACTAGGATTGAACCTAGAACTTTGACTTCTAGAAAGACTCATGTTTCTTATTAAACTTGCTGGAGGTTGTGAGTTTGTATGGATTTTTCCTTCCTCATCAATTGTTAAAACCTTTTCATGCTTAGTGGTTAAAGGGTTTTCAAAGGCGTTTACCCAAACTGTTTTTAAATTAATTTGCTCTGGCTTTACTTTAACGGGTACTGCTAATTATCTTGGTCCACTAATCTCATATTTATCAGCTTCTACCATTTGGGTTCTAAGTGGAGGATTGGTGGTATTTTCTAACTTATATACTACCTTCCACTTTAACTGTAGAGGACAAGTTCCCTTATGCATATTAATCCCTTCAGTTAACAGTTTTAATGATAAAACTTAGATGTAAATTGGTCTTCTAAACTAACATAATAGTTTAGCCTACATATCCAAGACATTGGTCCTTGACTCAAGTTACACACTACTCCACTAATAGTTTGGTCACTAAATTTCTTGTGCCTAGTGTCACAAACAAAGTTAATGCAGTGCACATTTTTACCAAAATCTTGTAGAGGAGTGATGAATATTTGGATTCCACACACATAAATATATTTGCACTTTTTATCCTTGTTGTGTTTTTGAATATTTTTCCAATTAATTAGGTTGATTTCAGTAGGTTGATTCTCATTATTTTTTATTACTATATCTCCTAGCATTTCTTCGCACACGAATTTAGAGAATGCTGGGAAGAAATGTCTCTTGAAGAACTGTTCTTTAGCGCTAACCGGGAATTCGACCCCTGATTTTCGCATGCTTTCTATTTGTTCTTCATCTATGGATGATTTTGCTTCTTGGAGTTAAGCTAGAGTGGTCATTTCTCCACCTGAATCGAAGGCTTCTTCGGTGAAATCTGAAGAATCTATTCCCTCTCCTTGCATCATCTCATTGACTTCCTCATAATCCGACTCCTCACCTTCTTCTTCCTCAACTACTTCAACAACTCCTTTGTTGTTGCTTAGAGCTAATTCAATAGCTTCGTCCTTGGATATTTCAATGTAATCCATACTCTCTAGTGCTTCTGCTAACTTATTATTTCTTCCTATTTTTGCATTCATTAGCATAATGCCCCGTTTCTCCACATGCCCAACACTTGCAATTTCTTTTCTTTTCAGGGCAGTAAGAGGCTTTCCTGAAAAACCTTATTTTCTTAATAAAGGTTTCTTATAATATTTCTTATGATATTTCTCTCCTCTTTGCTTGTTGAAGCTTTTCTTTCTATAATTCTTTCTTCTTTGATTAACTCTTCTATCACATCCCCATTCATTTGGTAAATCCCAACATGGTAGAAATTATCTTTTCATTTGTTGTGTTCCTTTTACTTCTCGACATTTCTTTTCTACCCATCTTTTTATGAATTTCGTTCTATTACCCAAAGTATCTCTAGAATTATACCTATTTTTTCATTCATGGTATCCATCACTAATTTCTTCATTAATAGGTTTTGGGAGTTTGTCAAAGAGCATTTGAAGATTAGTTTGACTTTCTCCTATCTTATAATAGTAATGTTCGAATTTAGAGAGATAGTTGTCCAAATATCTCATATTACAGATTTCAAGAGTGTTTAACTTTCTTTGCCACTCGATAAACTTTTTGTCAATTTCATCTCTTTCTCCAACAAACTCTTCGTCTGTAACTTCGCATAATGTGGTAAACATTTCTGATGGAGATTCTTTCGTTCTTAAATTTTCTTTATACTCTTCAGGTATTCCTTCATACCAATCATCTACTATACCATTCAGACTATGTTCTATGTAGTTTAAAAAGTTTGAGGATCTCCAATCTGTATTTAGGTTTAAGACACTCATCATGCTTTTCTTCCAGAAATCCAATACTTCTTCTCGTCTTCTTACGCCATCTAGATTTAACTTATATCCAGTTTCACTTATTGGTTCTAAAGTGAGTTCTTTTCTATTAGGTCGATATTTGGCATAATCCTTACTCCAAATTTAGCCGTTTTTTTTCTAAAAACTCTTTAGGTTTAATATCAGGCCTTTGATAGCTACATGATCCCTCTTCATATTTTTTATAGTAGGATCTGTTTGAATCATTTGTTTCTTCTAACATTATAGGTGTTATCTCTTCCTCAACTTCATTAAAATCTAACATCTTTTTTTACCAACAATTTTATCTACTCTTCTTTTGACTTCGTTAATGGGTATTGTTTTCATATCTTTTAATTTTATTAATCCCATTTGTTGATACATTTCTTCTTCTTCACTACCATTTTCAGATTTTTCGCTACTCGTTATACCCGATTCTTCCATGATATTTTCTAGTAACTTAGAATTATTCTCTATTTCATGATTCTTCATCTTCAGGTTCGGATTTCTTTTCGATTTTTAAGTTGGGGACTGAGAATGTTTTTAATGGGTTTTGATTTTGAAACGAATACTTATGTGGAAACTGAGTCGATCTTTTACCTACTAATGTTTTAGAAATAGCACCTTGGTGTCTAATTTCGTTACTAAGTGCAACAACAATTTTTTGGTTTTCTTCTTGGTGGATTCGTTGGACTAAAGTAAGTTCTTTTTTAATTTTTTGGATTTTCTCACTTAATCTAAAAATACAAATTTTTAAATCTGCGATGTCGTCGACAATAGTGTTTAGTATAGCTTCATAACGTTTTTCGCCAATTTTTAGATGTTTAATATGTGGAGATTCTCGATTAGGACACTTATCGGAAATTTTCAGCTTGTCAACTTGATAATTTGTCGTCTACAATAGTGTTTACTTTTTAGTATGGCTCTGATACCAAATTACAGGACCTATATTAATTTATGAGATACTAAGACAAACTCAGATAATAGATACTTAGATTTAAGCTAATACCTTTAAATTTAAAGATACTTTTTAATATTTTTTAAAACTTACTAATTATTTTTGTAATTATCTAAGAATAACGGGAACGAAATATAGATACTACAAATAAAAGGGAAAGAACTGTAAATAACTAAACAAAAAACCGGGCCACTGAGCAAAAAGTGTCAGGTCGCTAAGCACACCTCTAATTTTTTTTTTTTTGATAAGGTAAGAATTAAGAACCCCTAGGGGGCGTCCTAGAGGCTAGAGCATTTTTACGGACGAGAGCTTGCAGCTCTGGATTATCCAGCAAGATGAAAGCTGAATATATATTGCACCCAAAAAAGGCAATTACTTATTATGATTGTATCACTTGATGTATTTGGCAACCAAAACAAAAACAATCAAGTAATTCATGAATATGCAATATACAATGTCATGAAATTGTCAGGGAAATTAAAGGGTAAAAGAAAAAGGATTTTGGAAAAATACTTCAACTCTCTCACGAGGATTATGTTCAATCTCCCTTTAACATCCAAAGATCAGAAATAGAGCACTCAATTCAGTACTTCAATGAAACCCGAGCAAATAAATCGGACCCATTTCATGTATACAATGATCGAAGTTGAAGGGAATTTACAATACTAACAATATGCAACACATTTTTAGCACATAATGTTTTAGAATGACGCTCTAGTGAAATACCTTATTAGAGTAAAGCATGTGGTTAAAATCCAGCCATTAGATTAGATAGGATGGACGAATCAGATTTAAAATAAAAAAGGTGCATTTTAAGGAAATTTGAGAGAAGCATCATATCACACCCAAACCCGCTACTTTTAAGGAGGGGATAAATACATGATCCGTTCAAAATGGAAACAAGCAAAATTAGGGGGGATTTAAATTAACAAATGAGAAAAATATACATCAGAATCTCAGAAAATCTTTTATACCACGATTGAAAATCCAATCCTGCTAAACCGTCATTCATTATTCACGTCTTCTTCTTCAACAACCGTCGTTCATCTTCTCTCTCTCTCTCTATTCAACGCATCTGGACAGCGATTTCTAATCATCTTCTTCAATCTCAAGGTCCATCTTCAAGATTCCAAGTTCAATCGTCGATAATCGGTGAGCAACCTTTTTGATTATGCTAATTTTTTGTCAATATTACCATTCTTCAGTAAAATCACCGGTATTTACACAAAATAATATAATTTCTTCGTACGATCTAGATTTACATTTCAATGGGGTTGTTTCATTGTTGTTTTTTTAATTGTAAGTATCATTCTTCAATATTTGGATGGAATCTGGCTCTAATTTGGATGGAATCTGGCTCTAATAGTGGGTGATGTGGAATATAGATCAGACGCATTCAATGGGTGTTCTACTGCATATGGTTGAGTTTGTAAAAGACGAGTTTAAAAATCTAATCAAAGTTATGGTCATATACAGTTTTTCGAGATTGATTGTGTATAAGACATGTTGTTTTCGATCTACTCTAAGAGTGTGTGCAATGTTTAATAGATGGCAATGTCACCAAAGTCGAAGAGCAAGAACAAAAGAAAGCATGATAAAGGTATGCATCATTCAAAATTTTATAGATTATATATTATTCAAATCTATTAATGTTGTTTTTCAACCCACCCCATTTTGTGAAAGTTATTGAACTTGCAATTACATATAATGTATATTAAAAAGTTATTTAACTTTTTATGAATGATTATTCAAAGCAAAGTGACATATTATTCAACATCAGATTGTTGTCAACTTTGTTTTAGAAGGGGGATAAATAAGTAACAAGTATTATTCTTGTAAAACACAGTTATTATTCAACTATACGTATAATGTTTTTTCAATGTTAATAGTTATTCAGTTCAATCCTATGTATTATTCATAACCATATTTGTTATGTAAAGTCAATTCAAATTATTCAAATGATATCATATTATTATTCAAAGTATGGTTTGTATAGTTTTTGAAGAATGTGTTAGTTGATAGACAATAGACATTTTATTAAACGACTATGGTGTTTTTAAATATGCTAGATGGTTTGATTACGAAATATGAAAGTAAAGCATGTGTTTTTGATGAATTGCATGTAGTTGGTGAACACTCAAAGCGTTCAAAGGTCAATTTTAAGAAAAGTCGCAAGGTGAAACATGTTGACAGCGATGATGATGCTGATTTATTTGATCTAAGACCAGAAGACAGCGATGAAATTGAGATCACAGAATCTGAACAGGAGGAAGCTGGCAAAATAATGAAAAACGTTGATAAGCAGTTCCAGGATGAGATCGTGCATATGAGAAAAGTTTTAGCATGTTCCAGGATGGGTTTTATTATTCAATAATGCATTGTTATATTGTTCAAACATATGTTTAAACTTATTCAATTTGATTTGAATGATTATTCAAATAACATTTAATTATTATTCAACAACAATAGGTACATGATATTGAATAATTATTTATATCCATTTGAATAACTCTCCAATAAACTATATGTAAATGTGTAATTTTATTGTTGGACATAATGTAATATTGTGTATTCGTTCATACAAACAACTGAAATAATCATAAACCATGATAGCATTAAGGTTGAATAATATATATCACTGTCTTATAACAAATATGAGGATTCAACAACATCACGTAAAATATGTCGAAAAATAATTCATATCGATATTAATAACTCTTCAATAAACTATATGTAATGTGTGTCTTGATGTCACAAAAGAATGTTGATACAAAAGGCAATAGTAAATGTATATAGTGTGTCCAAAGCACTTGTCAAAAATTTTGGTTTGTAATGTTCAATAACACATTCTTATATTGTTCATACATATATTTCTACTTATTCAAATTATATTGAATGATTATTCATATCACTTGTAATTATTATTCAACAACAACAAGTGCATGATGTGTACAACGAGTTTTATACTGGTAGGACACCGAGGTATCCAATACTTTGTATGATTATCATTTTCATCCACAACGCAATCAGAACCGTAATTAAAATCAATGCAGTCTTCTTCTAAATCCTCTTCAACAGGTGCATCATTTTCAGATTCTGGAAATTTTGAATCATTGTTGAACACGTATTCTTCCCACTTGTTGGTTCCAACTGAAACAAGATATTACACAATCAATATATCAGTTTCATATTATTCATTAAACGGTAATAACTTATTCAACTAGTATATCAATATTATTCACAACAATTATAAAAAAATAACATATAATATACATTTTTCTTTATTTCAAAACAATTATTCAACTGTTGTGTTTTTATTATTCAACATATAATTACTAATTCGTAATCTTCAATTAATACTCACAAATTATTCAATATATTGGCTGATGTTTTTCATCAGCATGAGAACTTTATTACGAATTAGTTTCATATTATTCATAAGACGATGAATAACTTATTCAACTAGTATACCAATGTTATTCACAACAATTATAAAAAATGACATATAATATAAAATTTTCTTTATTTCAAAATACTTATTCAACTGTTGGTCTTTTATTATTCAACATATAGTTATTGATTTATAAGCTTCAGCTAATACTCACAAATTATTCAACATATTGGTTGATGTTTTTCATCAGGCATGACAACTTAAATGCAGTATATAGTTGTTAATCATCACGATCAATTACGCAACTACTAAACCGATTATTATTCAACACTCATTCAGAAAAACAACTTACCAAAGGCACCATATCAGCACATTCGAATTGAAGAACTACATCATTTGTATAAGCAGGACGTATAATATTTTTTCAATTACGATCTAACAAACAAGAACAATTAAACCAAATACGAATAACTAACCTTTTTCCATTGCAAATTTTGATATAATAATCTTCCGAATTCTTCAAACCAATTTGATTCGATTGAAGAAACAGGTTGTCGAGTAGCTTGAAATGATGAACGACGATTGTTGAAGAAGAAAACGTGGATAATGAATCACGGTTTAGTAGGATTGGATTTTCAATCGGGATAGAAAAGATTTTCTCAGATTCTGGTGTATATTTTTCTCATTTGTTAATTTAAATCCTCCCACAAATTTCGCCTGTTTCCATATTAAACGGATTGTGTATTTATCCCCTCGCCCTTCCATATTGTTATTATTATATTTCCTATTTTTTAGCCATTGATTGAATGAAATCCAACGTCCCCCATTCAACCACACATTGCACCCTAAATACTATTGTACGTGAGCGCTCCTCAATGTTTTATTATCAATATAATACACACTTATCTCTTTTGCCACTCATAATCAAGAGGGATTTTAAGACCCCGAGGCTACTAATTCGCACATACTCATCAGCATGCAAATGTATGCTTAGACCACCACTACATCAAATCTGAACTTTAGAATTCAATTAGACCAAATCACGCATAAAATTCCACTTGGCTAAAACTTCCATTCTAAGAGATTAAACGCTGTTAAATCAAAAGAAATTAATCAGAGACACGAAGCTCAACACAAAGCCACAAATATCATATCATCAAGAAAAAATGAACTTGTGAAATCAATCCACATCCACAACAAAAATTATCAAACAGTAACGAAAAAAACACAGAATCGGTTCGACACAAAAAAGAGATAGGCTGGAATTGTAGATCAAAAAACCTTATCAAGGGCAAAATAGGCGATATTACACCTTCAAGGGATAATCATACCGAGTTTGGTTCAAATGAAAAAAACTCTTATCTTGAAAAATGAAAAGTGCACTACAAAGTACAAAAAGTGCATTACAAAATACAAAAAGTGCAATCCGAAAAGTGTATTACAAAAAACAAAAAGTGCAATCCGAAAAGTGTATTACAAAATACAAAAAGTGCAATCCGAAAAGTGTATTACAAAAAATACGAAAAGTGTAAATGCGAAAAAGTGCACTACGAACTAGGAAATGTGCATTTCTGTTCATTTTTTAGAATAAGAGTTTTTTTCATTTGAACCAAACTCTAATTATACCTATTTACTCAAACAAGTTTGGGTTGAGAAAAATTTGATACGGTTTAGCTACAAAAAATGGTTTTGATTCAACAATAGGTAAATTCTTCAATAGACTCCATACTTTTTTCATTTTTAGAGGTTTCTTTCTTTCCATTTATACAAAGATAAAAGGTCTAGCAGAAAGTCACAATGACATTCACCTCGTAAAAATAGGGAAGAAATGAGAAATTTAAGAGTCATGCCAAAGAAACTCCTATATTACCATAGAAGCTTACCTATAAGTGGTAGAATGACAAATTCACACTATCACCAAGAAGAGTGGTATCACTTTGCTGCAGGCAAAAACTCAACTAATTGGAAAGCAGTGCAAGAAAGAAGAAGAGATGATGTCATAAATTAAGTAGAAGATGAAGGTAGTGCATCATAAGCTCAAGCTCAAGCCCTTTTGGTTTCCACCACTTTCATTCGTCCTTGTATCCAACCTACTTTGCGCTACAAATTCAAAAACCAGTTTTCGCGGTCATAAGGTTCTTGGAATTATGGCCAATATCCACATCAAATCCCTCTTCATCAAATCCTGATATTTCTCATATTCGTTTGCATGAAGTCAACTTTACCATAACCAACTGTGCAGTGCGCACCCTACACTCCCTCTAACAAGCACCACAACCTTTCTGAAAGGTAAGAACAAAGATAACCCACACACAACATACAAAAGAAGATTATCTCAGAGTAATCATAAACCAATTTATCGGGACGGGGCACTTGAGATTAATGCCTGGAGGAGGCTTAAGAACCTTGGCGAAAATTGGTAAATTCATATATGGTCAGTACATAATGGTAGATGTTATTTGTAAAACACTTTGCAGCAGGGCCTGTATCAGTAAGTTGATGCACCAATCACAAGTGTTCAGCTAAACCTTTAATACACTATTGTTTATCCAAGTCTGTGAGTGTTATGTTAAATCTTATGTTGTCGGAGTCATCTCCAATTGAAACAAGGAGGCACAGGTGAGGACAATACAAACAACTACACCAAAGCTATTGTGATGGTTGATGTTGGAAGATCCAAAAGACTAAGCTAAGCACACAGCACAAAAGTGTGCCTAAAATCAAGAATTTTCAACCATTATTCACCAAGCAACCATCCCCAACAAAGCAAGAAAACTAAAGAAGCTAGCAAGTGCACTGATTTCAGATCATATTTCAACATTCATCTAACCCAAAGTATGACTCAATATCTCACAATATGCAAACAAGGGGATAAGGTTATGAGTTACCTCTTGCAGAATTCAGTCACATGTCAGAGTATATGCAGATGTTAAGGAAATCCAGATGGCAAACTTAACAAGATCCCCAAGTTCTAAAATACCATAGATGGGACACTATTAGTTCATCCGTGCAATTCTTGTTACAAAGTAACACGAGCAAAGAGCTAAATATTGATCATAGACAATTTGATTTTCAAACAAAGTGAAAGCCATTTCACAAAAAAAGGATACTGAACAGGTAACACTCCCACCATTACCAATCAAGCATGTAGAGTCCAAAAGTGACATTGTAAAGATAGTTCTTGCGCTTAACCCAGTCCATGGCTCCCGAGGATTTCACGCCTGAAAGAAAAAGCGGCAAGAATACACAATCATGGATCACCGAGATGGTTTTGCTTACCACCAAGAAAATGAAAACCGGACGAACCGTGAATTAAAGACTATAAGAAGAGGAATGGTTTTGCTTACCTAAACCAATTGTGAGGAATTCGAATAGGAACTATGAGAGATCTGTGCAAGATTTCCCAAAAGCGGTTGAAAGTCAGTGGAATTTATTTCTGACGCTTGTTATATGACATGGGGAAGGGGGAAGGGAAGGCAGCCATCACCACCAACGCTGCCAATCACCCTCCACAACCACCAGATCGTCGCTACACCAGATCGTCGCACACAAATAGCTTGCACAGAAAGACGCAAAGAAGGAAATCAGTATTATGTCTCTATGCTCAAAGAAGGACCACTATAGCCTTTCAAATTTGGTTGTCTGAAGCACTTTCTTAGAGATATATTATATGAAACTGGAGCAATGTCTACTGGACGAAGTAATGTTATATACTATCACATCTACTCATAGTAAGCAGTATGTTGTGAAAGGTAACTTACTGACACATTATTATCAACTGCATCATCGTCGCCATTACCTCAAAGGAATCCTGAGCCACAACTTCAGCACATATGCAACTGTTAGAGCATTGCCAATAAGATGCTATCATAGTTGTAGGATGTCTTACCCTCAAACATTACACTTGCACATAATCAACCATTGCTCCAAAACCATGACACACACTTAATATTTGCAAAGAACGTTCACAAATAGCATGAAATAGAAAAACAGGAGTCCAAAGGTGTGCCAAGTTTGTTGAGCATCACAAGACTTAAAACTTGAATGCCTATTAATCCTCCATAGGATCCACATTTCTCAGTCAACTACAAGTCACAATGTACAGAGGAAGGACAATTATTCTGTCCCAATACAAATACACAACAAAAAACACCACTCCACTCACCATGTAAGCCGCCCTTTCAAAGAAACACAAGTCATTTTAAGCGTCACCTAAAAAACATGCAGCTCAATTGAACTCGACATCAAAGCCTGAAATGTAAAAAGTAATTAAATTTTACCTTACCTTTCCTCTTTTGCACTCAAATTGACTTCAACCAAAATAAATTTTCATAATCAAAATAAATTAGACATATGTTTCAAAGCAAAAGGTGCTATGTCATGCTTGTGTAGTTAACTTTACACCATTGATGGCCTTGTGACTGTGAGAAGACTAAACCTAAGTAGCTTCTTTAGTCATCTGCATCATTATGGTCATTCCACTCTCAACATACGCCTTTTCAATCTTTTTTAAGATCAAAGCTCAACTGTGATCTGAATTGAGTTATTTTGTTTCAAGTTCAAGTTACTTGACCATCATATTGTTTTGCTTTGCAAGTGCTAAGGTGTTTCATGCTTGGTATGATAACAAATGGTACACTCTTGAGCTAGATTATTATGTATTGGACGATAGGTGCAAGGAAAGAGAAGAAAGAACAGTATAGAGAGGACTAAGCACAGGAAGCATTTCAGCAGCTCTAGGTTCAACGCAATAAGCACCACAAGTTGATCAGCAAGGCATTTAAATTTCTGAAACTTGGCTCTTTATGCTAGTAGGAACTTTTTGTTTTGGTCAGAACTCAGAAGGAGAGCGGTGCTCTTGTGTACTTGATGGATATTGATGCTCATCATATTCTCCTTGCACGAGATTGATGGCACAACTCTTGAATATGAACTGAATAGAAATGCTCCTTGTGTCTCATTATAGATGTCAGTAGTTGAAATACACAGTTAGTAGGGAGTTTTTAGTACTAGCTTTGAAGGCATACAGGCAAAGAAGGTTGCAAGTACATTTGATCCAGTAGGAAGATTGATAGGAGCTATTCAATGATTAAACAGATTATTCTGCATCCTACAAGGAAGTTGCAAGTTGGGCGAGATAAATTAAGTTGATTTAGTTTGAGGAAACCTTACAAATGTGTAGTTGTCGGTCCAAATAATGGACCGGGTCATAGCAGCCGCCACCATTTTGGCTTATTCAAATCCCTAGTATTGTTGAACATTCAAATTCAGTTTAATACAAGTCAATCTTAATGGGTAGATAATAGATACTATGAAATTTAGTATTGGACGGCAATCTGAATGGTAGAATCATGCATATCTGACAAGTTAACATCAAGTGGCCCAATAACATTGTAGGGTAACATATTGGTTATCATATCACGTTTTCTACTGTTCCTTCAGAATTGCCAAGAATAAGACTTTGATATCGTCTTTGTGTATTATTTGGTTTCTTTAAGGCTTGTAGCCTCACCTTGGTAAACCTTGTATAATCATCTCCTATTTCTAAAACCAGAATGACATAATGCATTATGCATGCATGAAATACTGTAACAAATGGCACGGAACTAGTTACATAAAATTGGAGCTAGCAAAAACGTTACAAAAACAATGTAAACACTCAAAAAAATTGATATCAAATCTTAGTCGTGGCGGGAATTCATACTCGACCACCTCCTAAGAGTACAAGCCACAAAACTTCTCCCACTCCACAGGCTCAACCTTGACTTGAACGAGGTTGATCGAGCTGTGTGGCTCGATGAGGAATGATCAAAACCTGGCACGTTAAGACCGTCTCTCCCATTTTCTTGTGCAACATCACTAGCGCTAGCATCCTTGAGTTCATCCTCATCGGTGTCCATATTTATCACCACTGAATCCCTCCTTGTTCTCAACCAATCCGCACCCTTCAAAGTCACTGCCCTGCACTTCTTCACCTTCACCTTAACCAAATTTGGACACCCATGGGCAAGAGCTTCCATGCCATGATCAGAAACCGGGCAATTCTTAATGCAGAGCTTCTTCAACGCATTGCACTTGGCTGCAATGTAGAAGAGCTCAGGATCCCCAACAGTTTCACTCCCACAAAGAGCCAATCTCTCCAAGTTCTGACAATTTGCAGCTAACACTTCCAAACTGAGTTGAGTGGGATTAACACCGATCAGCACCAACTCTTGCAGATTGGGGCAATTCTTGGCCACAGAAATCAAGCCTTCATCCCCAATCCGATTGGCCTTCCATCCGTCAATGTGAAGCTTCCTGAGCAGCTTGCACCTCTCGGACACCGTCACAAGTCCGAAATTGGTACACTCGGGGGTTTTCACAAGGTGCAGAATCTCGAGATTAGGGCAACTGGAAATAGCGCCCAAGCCGACGTCGCTCACCTGAAGCCTCTCCAGGTGAACCTGGCTTATCTCGTTCACGCTATTGGCTATGGACTGCAACAGCGTGTCCCAATCGCCAGAACACCGGATCAGCTTCAGACTCTGGAGCGATTTCGAAGCCGTGATCAACGGCCCGAAACACTGTCCGTTGTAAAGCTCCTTCAAGCAAAGCACCTTCAACGACGAGCCAATCGCACCGGAACCGATCGATTCGGTGGCATTCCGGTCAGTTATCCCTCTCAATCGATTCACAGTGAGCTCCTCCAACCCCGGACAGTTCTCGAGGACAGCGTTCATCCCCTTCGCGCCGAAGGTGCAGGATCCACACGAAAGCTTCTTCAGATACCTGCAGTTCTTGGAGAAGGCCTCGATGCCTTCGTCGGTGATCTCGCGACAGGCGCGCAGCTTGAGGCGCGTGAGGTTCTTGCAACGAAGAGAGATCAGAACTAGCGCCTCGTCGCCGATGCTGACTGATCGGCGGTCGCATCTTAGGGCTAATTTGGTGATGGAATCGAAGCGAACGAAGAGTGAAGGGATTGCGTGGACGAGATCCGATTGCGCGTCGAGGGAGAGACGGTTACGGCTCTGTCCCTCTATCGTGTACCACCGGCGGCTTACGAGGGAGCAGCGTTTCCGGTCGGTAGATCCGAGGGACTGGAATATGTAAGCTAAGCACTCGTCGGGGAGATCATAGGTGAAATCGAACGGATGAGATCCACCGGGGCCGTGAGCAACGGCCGCAGCTGCGTATTCGTATTCGTAGTTGATCGGCATCGCAGCCTGCCGCTTGGAGTTGGTACGGCGGACGGATTTGCTGGCGCGGTAGAGGTCACGGAGGAGTGGGCTCGGGTCTGGGCCTTGGGCCGAGGTCGTCGTAGAAGCCGATTGGCCCATCAATGAATTTTACGACGTAGAAGAAAGCTGTTGATTGATTATCAGTTTATCGCAACTGAGAGAGTATCTCTCTTGGGGAGTATTTTTTGAAGTTTTGCGCTCTGCTTTGTTCTTCAGCTGGAAACCAGATGGGTCACTAGACGTGACATTCGAAGAATCTCGTGCAGTTTTTTTGTTTTTTTACTTTTCCTTGTGTCATTAGACAAAGAATTAAGATAAGGCATGTGACTGTAAGAGGAAGTTAATATAAGAAGTGGGCGTCTTCATCACTCTGTAATCTGTATTGTACACCTTTTCCATCTGCCATCAAAATTTGACCTGTAGACATTTCATCAAGTGCGTGTGGAGCAGTTCGATTTGAATTGTATTGGTCCAAGCTAAAATTCAAGCGTGCACAACATTGCATCTCGTAAGGAAGAAACTGCAACGAAACAAGCAGACGCATTTGCCTTTTTTTGAAACTTGTTAATTTTCCAAAGTTTTGTTGGCGAGTGCTTGACCTAGTCTCTTGGGCAGATTTGTCACTGTCTTATACAGAAATTAGAAACTTCATCATAATAGAAAAAGTATGATGTGGAAAGCTTATTTGAATGTCATCATATTGTGCTAATAGGAAAGTGAGTCCGTTGAAATTTAACGAAGGCTGACTTGTAAACAAAAAAGGAATGACACAACCCCCCAATGTGGATCGCATTCCCGACCCAACATCGGATTACTAAATTGATTCCGATTGCATTCTATTAGGGATGGCAATGGGGAATCGCGCCCCATTCCCGGTGGGATTTCCCGTAGCGGGGATGAGGATGGAGATTTTTAATGGGGATGGGGGCAATTATGAGGGTATGGGGATGGGGACCGGGATAGGTGTCCCCACCCCAACCCCCAACCCCCAACCCCCAACCCCCAACCCCCAACCCGAACCCGACCCCATTAGGAAACCCCAGTGGGGAGCCTATTGGGGAATCCTCGCCGAGGGACCTGTTTAGCTATCCTTATATTATGTACTTGATATGTATAGAAGGTGTCATTAGACTTACAAAAAATTATTGTCTTGTTTGATTTTGTATGCTCTTATTAAAGGATTGTTATTTATATAAGTTTGATTAATGGATTTTGTAAATGATATATTAATAGAATTTTTGAAGAAATTATACAAAAAAGCAAATGGAAAATATAACAAGTAACATGTGGGATTATAAATGGGAAAAATAAAACGGGGATGGGAAATCCCCACGAGGATTACAAATGGTAAAAATCAAGCGGGGATAGTGAATACCCGACGGGGACGGGGACCCGACGGGGATGGATACGAGGAAAAATTTTATTCCCCGATGGGAAATGTGGTGGGTATGGGGAACATATATCTAAACGGGGATGGGGCGGAGAGGGTATTCCCCGCTCCGAACCCGCCCCATTGCCATCCCTACATTCTATGGCAGCTTCCCAAGGGTATGGTAAGAAGGATGATACTAAAAATTGATCTTGTGAAGGCCTATGACATAATGAAGTGGGATTTCCTTCGTATGAATGGTATGATCATGACTCGAGCCCAGTTTCCAGCCAGTCTGATTAATGTGATCATGAAGTGTAAATCTAGTCGCTCTATGGAGTTGCTTTGAAATAGGTGGACTAGTTGTTAACAATGGCGGAGCCAGGAAAGTTCGGAGGGGGGAGGCGGACCTCGAACAACTATCCTTAGAAAAATCACGTAGTTTAACATATCGACATATATATAAGATATATCGAATATATAAAGTACACAATAAGTAAATTCAAGGTAGTTTAACATAAAAAAAATACGAATCAAGCTACATTTGTTAATTTACTACATGATAATTGTCATCGACGAATATCTAAACTCTAAAAACGATTCAAAATAACTTCGTTATTAATTGTTGCAAATATTTCCCTCTCAATAAACACTACCAAGCTATCACTCAGTCATTGATCATCCATTTTTTTCTCAAATCGCTCTTCACATATTTCATGGTAGAAAATACCCTCACAACAGATGAAGTAGCAACTGGTACAAGTAAAGCTAATTCAAATAGACGATAGAGCAACATAAAAAGTCTATCTTTTGCAGTTTCCTTCATCTTCTTTGCAAGACTTCCCAAATCCTCCACATTAGAGAATTGTTTATCTCTTCTAATATCGCTTACAAATTATTCAAATTCTTGAGACATCAATGAACAATCCGTATTTGAGAAGTCATTTCGATAAAATTGAGGAAGATGAACAAGCTTCTCCACATCAAAATTAGAGATTCCATTTCTTCGATCAAGACATGCAAAATAATCAAGTAAATCTATGCTTACTTTAGAGAAACAATCATTGAACTCTGATAGAATTCAATCAACAACCTAACGTTTCAAAAAAATTATTAAATTAATTAATGTCCAACTTCAAGTAAAAAAATGAAGAATAAAGCTATAAATTTTTTCATTACCTCGACAAAAATTCTAATACATGTAATAGTGATGATTGGTGATGGTTATTCCATCTCTTTTCACCAGAACCACCTTGGAACTACATCTTGCATATTAATTACCAGAATATCATTAGCTTGGTGACAAAATATCTCCACTTGTACTAAGCTTTCCCATCCAGAATCTCTATAATTTTACAATTGATCCTTCACACTCTAATTTGCTTGATAGTATTTAAAATGTTTTGATCTCCTTCTTACAAAACTACATATAATAAATTTGTCAAACCTAACAAACGTTTCATTAACAACATAGGAATTAAAGATAAAATCATAGATCTACATTTAGCAAAGTACACCTTTGAATTGGGAACGTGATTCAAGTCGAGTGCCATCTATAAACACATTTTCAAGAACTTCTATAATTGAAGACCACATATCTTTCAAGCGAACTATGGTTAGATAGTGTGATTCCCATTCATTATCACCTAGCCTTTTTAAAGGGTGTCTTGATTTTTTCCAGTACCATAACTGATTTCTCCATTTCAAGTTGTACTACGTTTTTAGCATACTCCAACTGTCAAAGGCTATCTATTCTTTTACAAGAAGATCCACATATATTCACAATCAATCCAAGATAATTAAAAAAGTCACAAGTGTATCAATTCACCTTACATACAACAACAACTATCATTTGAGTTGATGTGCAAAACAATGCACATATCAAACACTAGGATTTTCCCTCAAAATAAGTGTCTTCAAGCCATTGAACCCACCTCCCATGTTTGATGCACCATCATATCATTGACCTGTCAATCTAGATAAAGACAAACCATATTAGCAAATAAAGAATCAATATCCTCCTTCAAACATATTGCGCATGTCTCTCTCACATGAACCAAACCTAGAAATCGTTCCACCATTTGCTCGTGCTTGTTTACATATCTAATAAGAACAACCATTTGTTCCTTTATAGATCAATCTCGAGCCCCATCAACTAGAATAGAAAACAAACTATCACCACGGTCAGCTAATAGCGCAAGTGTGGTCTCAACTTCAAATGAATGAACCATATCTTTTTGGATTAATGCAGATTTGATTATTCCCATGTGCATTCTACAACACAACAATGCCAACCTCATAATTTTGTAGGTTATACCACTTTAACAACTTCGAAACAATAACCATATATAAAGAAGTAGAGGATTCATCATGTCCACTCATAGGCAAACCTTGACTTAAAATGAATCGAATGACATAGATCTAGATTTGATGTCGAACGAATGTGGTAACCTTCTTCTCTTCTCAAATTTCTCCCTTTGAGAATATAACCCACACTTTATTTTTGATTTTTGAAATTCTCAAGATCAATTCTTGATTTGCTATGTGAACTACCAATTGAACCAACATGTTTTCTGAATCTCTCAATTACTTTTTTTCTAATTAGAAAATCCATTTTTTTGTAAATGCTTCATCAATTGAGCTGCCAACAATATACTTGAAAAGAAAATAGCAAAAGCAATATATGACATCATTCACAACACTATATTCTAACCAATCAAATTCATCAAACCAAACATCTTTGAAACCTTTATTATCTTTCGCATACTTCTTTTTCGAAAAATTATGTTTTTAGGTTGACAAACACCTTTGTCAACATATGTTCTCCTTATACGATCTCTAATATTAGCATCAAAACTATCAATAGGCTTGCGTAATCCAAGATCGGCAACAATATCAACATCATCAATTTCAGCCTCATTCGGATTAATTTTCAATTCAACATCCGTATTCAAAGCATTCGCATTGGAAGTTTGTGGCGGTTGCTCGATACTATATGAATCAATTAGAGTTTTAGGTCTTTTTGAAAAATATATCTCCATTTTAATACAGACAACAATAATCTATTAATTTAAACAAATAAAAAATTTCAAAACATAATAAATAATAATTATAAAATATATATATCACCCTAAAAACCTATAATTAGAATTTCATCTACATCAATACATCATCACCAATTCACCAATCATTCACCAATAATAATTATAAATTATATATATAAAAAAAATTATTTGCAAATTTGTTTCACAATCACAATAAAATAAATATGATAAGAAACTAAAATGAAGAAACTAAATAGTTGGAAAAAACACTAAAAATTAAAAAAATGATTAAATGAAAAATAAAATTGGAGTTTTGTTTGGGGGTCGACCCCGGATAAAAGGAAGGATTCACTTACTAGCCTGGGAGAAAATCGTGCAACCTAGAAATGAAGGTAGAGACTCATATAGGAATCTAATTCATTGTGGAGATGGTGCTGCATAGCAATTATTGTCATGGCATACTTGATGTAGACATGTTCCAAAGTCGCACGCGCTCATTGAATATGTGAAAGGATATAATTCACGGGTCCAAACTCTTTTGAAAGGGTTAGATATGTTTGCTGGAAATAGTCGGTCTACATTATGTTGGACTCGTATGTGGTTGTTGGACAAACCACTTTTGGAGATCATTGATCAGTCGATCTCAAAAGACCTATTGGTTGCTATTATGGCAAAGTGCTAGAATATTAATAAGTGGAACTGGACTCTTCTTATTCCCCTTCTTCTTTTTCATGTTCTTCACCAATAGGCATTAATATGTTTGTAGGATGATGATATTGCACACGGCTAATTTTTCTAGCATGGCCACTTGTTAGGATCTTTATCTCCAAGCCAGCTAGAGATCTCATTTGTCCCATCTCACCTTTATCTGATTATCTCATGGTCCATTTTGAAATGCAGTTTGGAGGACTTTGACCCAACAATGAGCTTGTCACTTTATGTTTCTTGTTGCTAATGATTCGATTCTCTATAACACAAACAGAGTTGGGAGACATATTGCCACTTGTCTGGATTACCCAAGATGCCTTGCAACAATTATGCTAAAAATCTTGTCTAAGCCCGCTTTAAGTGCTAGAATGTCCTAATCTGTCTAGCCTTTTAGCTTGCCTAGGTGGCAACTGTCTAGGATGCCTAGACCTAGGGGTTTCTCTCCATCCAAAGATCTCCTAATATTTTTTTAGAACATTATTTGTAGCTGAAACATATCTCCACGCATTATGTGATTGTCCCGTGATTAGAGATTTATCTCTTGCCTTGTGCGGTAACTCTTTGCCCCCTTGTTTCTTCTCCAACATGACCTTTGAAGATTGGACCTATGATAATATCACAAGTTAGAAGCTGGTGTACACTCTTTGGAAACACGTTATGGCAGATTTCAAGCCTCAAAATAAGTTGGTATTCCAAAAGGTTGATGAAGCCTTTAGCTTGTCAAAACTCGTGTGTTCCATCTCAATAGCCTATTGGTCATTGGGTACAATTCAGGAGAAAACACCCGTCTAGGAGAGAATTGAGAACGTCTATCGTCCGTTCGAAGTCGAAAAATCAATGGCTAGGATCGTGTGTTAGTTAAATTAAAAAATAAAAAAATATGTGTTGTGCATACTTTTATAACCATTTGTGCATAAAATTTATAATTGATTGTGCATAATTTTCATATTGATTGTGTGTTATTTTTAACTAAGTGTGAATGGTTTTTTCACCGAGTGTGCATGCTTTGTTTTAGACGAGTGTATATGACTTTATATATACATATATTATCCCTTTAAGTTTTGAAAACATATTTGTGATACAGTGAATGTTCTAAATAATATCCATAATATAAATAAATATAATAAAAAATTCATGAATTTTCTATTATATTATATTTTTTCATATTTCTTTATAAAAAAACGTGTTTCAAAATTTATATCTTTTCTCATTCTTCATACATAGATAAATTCTTATAAAAATAATATTTTTTTATATTTTTTTTTATTTTTCGGAATTAATACAAAAGCATTATTTATAATATATAAATGTCATTCTCTAAACAATATTTATAAATAAGTTATGGTTGTTCTTGAAATTTATATTACATATAAATTTAAGTTTTTAATTCGATTCCAAAAAATAAAATAATGTCCAATGCATTTGTAGATAAATTTATATCACATGTAAATTTACCTCTGTGGTAAAGAACAAAGAGAGAGAATTTAGAGAGAGATGCTCTAGAGAAAGCCTTAGGAAATTAGCCTTTTCAAGAAGAACTTTTCCAAATAAAAAACCCAGAAAATCAAGCAATTGGATTTCTATCCAGGACCAATGATCCTTGAGTGTCAATTTTTTAATCTCTTGCACGACTCCATTAGAACGTGGAGGTTTGCCTAATTTCTTCCTTTCTAAAGCTGAGAAAGCTGAAAGTAGAAGATGCCAACCAATTTCAATGGTTGAGAAAACCGGAATTGGTGATTCGTTGATTTGAGGCAATTTGAGAGAAATTTTGATTGTTTATGCAAAGAAAAATTCAGAATTTGTGGGATAAAATCTAGTTTTTTGGGTTTTCTCCTACCTTCATTGAGGATGAGTTTGGTTCGTTTGGCCAAAATTGAGAGATGGTTTTGGCTTTTCCCTTGTGGGGGGCTTTAATCCTCTCTTTGTTTGACAAGTTTCGACACTTTGCCCCGCTGTGCTCTTGTTGACTCTTATTTATGTATTCATGTTTGTGAGAATGTTAGTGTTTGGTTTGTTGGATCTCTTTGAGTCTCCCGTTCTTTCGGATTCAACGACTGCTCCGACCTTCGGGCTTCTTTCGATTGGGGCTTTGCTGATTCTTTCGATCGACTTCCGATCTATTGACCTTTCATCGGTCCACCGGATCTATCGACCTATCGATCGACTTCCGAGCTATAGACCTATCTCCTCCGTCGTCGACGTTTTGCTTCCATGTCTCTTGATTTTTGGCTACGTGGCTTTTTGTGAACCTGGTGTGTCTAGTGGTATTTATTATGATTATGTGGAAGATTATCTTTCACATGGTTTTGGGCCTTTGGCCCACTAACGTTCTGGACCTTGTTTTGGGCTCACTTTGTTGTTTTGGGCTTTAGCCCTTGTTGAATTTGCTTGATCTCGTTTTTAAATGAATGATATTTTGTTTTACCACAGAGAATCTTTTAATTCTTGTGTTTAAAAAAATGGAAATCATCCATCAAAACCCTAGTTTAGGTAATTTAAGAACGGATTCCTCCTATTTATCTGTTCTGTATTTCTTATGGGCATTTTTTTTTTAATAAGATAATGATAATAAGGAATAGAAAGGAATTTCTGGTTTGGATTGTGTATCAACGGCCAATTAGCTGTCGAAGAGAAGGTTCCGTCGGAACAATTTTTTATTTCGGGATACCTCATCTCTTTAAAAAAAAGAAGAGAAAGTGCGAGGAGACTTCCTTTGTTGGTGCCTTTCGATTGTCGTTTCTCTCTGCTTTGTGTTTGTTTTGACAAGTTGATCTGACCACGGTTGGTACAACTCCAAGTTTTGGCTCTAGGACTTGGTGTGGTTTGTATGTGATTGGCGTGGTCGCTTGGACGTTCTCGAGGTTGTTGAAGATCCTTCATCCCGGTGCAGGCAACTTCAGTAGTCCACTTCTTTATATTGGTCCGCTTTTGACCCGAATGCTAAAGATGTTGCTCTTTAGCCCCTCACGTCTCCCACCACTTCTTTCGTTCTAGTGCTTTTTCGTTAGTTGTACGTACTTTTGTGGTTTGTTCATCTCTGTCTATTTTGTTTTGTTTGTTTTTGTCTATTCTAGTCGACTTGTCGGCTGCCGTTAACTCGGTCTCTCGGTTTTACTGGGCCTGTTCGGTAAACTGAATTCTTACCTATTCAAAAAAAAATAATAAAAATATCACATGTAATTTTTAATTTTTAATCTTTAAGTACATGGTATGGAATATAAGCCGGTATATAATAATAACAAAACAAAACAATGCAATTGTTTTTATTTTATTCTTTTAATCAAAGTTTACAATAGGATGAGTTCACACTTTTTGTTGGGCCTATCACATTTGGGCTTCAAAAAGAGGCGATAACTGTAGCCTACTTCTTGATGGATAAGTGGGACCGTACAAATCACCGTGATCTTAAACTCACCAATCCAAACAGAGCCCAAAACCTCCCAAATCGCAAGACCAATCCTCCATCGTTACATCGTAAGGCGGTGGTTCTGCTTCCTTCATTCCACCGTACCGCCAATTGCCATGAGCTCCCGCCTCCGGCTCCGTCACGCCCTCCGTTTGTAGGCCAATCAGATTGCAATGGCCGCTCCTCCGTTTCTTGTAAGAGGAACTTCGCTTCCAATTCGTCTCCACCACCACCGTCTCGCCGTCGGACCGTTCGCGCAGCTACGGCGGCCTTTATCTACCACCGCTTCCGAGTCTACTCATTCCGAGGGGAATGCTTCTCATATTCCTGTCAAAGAATGTACGGAGATATTTAAGATCAAAAAACCTCCACAGTTGCTGAGATTCGATGATCCTGATTACCGTGTTTGGAAAGATAGCGAGGAGGAGATTCTCCGAGCAATTGAGCCTATAACTCTCCTCGCTAAAGAGATTCTGCACTCCAAAAGGTCCATCTTCTCTCTTATGTTATGTTGAGCCGGAAATGCGAGCTTTCGTATATTGTTTATTGCTTCAAGTGTGTGGAGTGCTTTGGTGGCATCAAATTTCTTTGCTAAGTATAGAATAGAGAAAAAAAAAGAACCACATGCTTCCATAGGAAGACTTATATTCTTGCAAAATTGTGCGCTAGCCGCTAGTATGATGGAACGATGGTTGACATGTTCGTAATGTCTGCTTTGGTCCAATTTCTATTTGGTCTAACAAAAGATGCGTTAGCATATAGCTGCCAAACTAGGTGAAATTGGTAATTAACATTGATCAGAGCCGAACATCCTTTCTTAATCCTCTTTGCTCAACTTATTCCTCTTTGCTCAACTATAGCGTACAATGCCTGTCAAAGTTATTTTACGTTGTAAATATGTAGTGCTTGGGATAGATAAAGAGATACTTCGCTCCAGAACTTTTTTTTGTTGCTGTATTTGGTGCATTTGGCGTCACAAAATGCTAGGAATATCACTTGACTAAAAGAAAGGTTCACGCTAGGATCTATTATTTTCAAATATATAATAATGTATTTGTTGATTGGGAGGTGTTTCTGTCAAGCAATGGAGAGTTATGGCACATTCTTGAGAAGGTCTTGTGATGAAATTAGACTGTTGAGGTAATAAATACAAAGGAAGAAGCCTTGAGGCTAAGAAAAAGAAGCAAACCTGTAGAGTTTCCTTAAAGCCATTGGTACAGCATATACTGAAGCTGTCAAAAAGGATGCTAATTCATAAATCATAATTAAATCTATATTTCAGAAATCCAATTTCTTGTTGAAATTTGATCACTTTGCAGTTATATGACATAATTTTCACATTTATTTTTTAATGCTTCTCAGGCTCTTCATAATTGATTTGCTCAAATGTGATTTATATAAAATTTCTTTTTAGAAGGCCATATTATTGGAGATCCTGCCACCCTTTTCATGCATGTTTTTGCCATAAATTGCAAAATTTGATTGCTAATTTTGTTGGCTTGTCGCATTACTGAGATATCGACATCATATAAATGAAATGAATCCTCATAGGTGTAATCTTAGTTCATGCTAAAGCAGAACAATGCCTGGTGTTAACAGATAAGCAATATATCTACTTGGCATAGCATGTACTGAAGCTGGATGATAATTCATACTTAAATTTGATACATTACTTTGTAGCTTTTTATTACATAATTTTCATATTTATTCCTCAATGTGTCTCAGACTCTTCAAAATTGATTTGTTCTCATATGAACCGCATAATTTTTCTTTTTACATGGCCATTTAATGGAGATCCTGCCTTTGTTCATGTGCTTGCCATAAGTTGCAAGATTTGATCACTAAATTTTGTTTGTTAACCTGTCGCAATACAGAGCTATCAGTGTCATAGAAATGAATCGGTTTTTCATTTTTGTAATTGTAGTTCTTGCTAAAGCATAATTCTCAGCTCCTGTTGTTAATTAAATAACAACAACAACAACATTTGTTGTTAATTAAATAAGACTAATAATAAATCAGCTTGGTTTTAACCCCTTGGCATAGCATGTACTGAAGTTGTCAAGAGAGGAGGCCACCCTTCTCATTCAAGTTCTTACCATAAGCAAAACAGAGATATATATATATGTCATAGAAGTAAATTAAATTGTCATTGTTGTAGTCTGACTTCTTGCTAGTGCAAAACAGTGAGCTCCTTTGTTAAGAATATCAATATGCTTACTAAAATCAGCCCTTGCACTGTATATTATTTTACCAATGATAACTTTGTGCTTGCAAGTTGTCCTTTAACTGTGTGTTTTAATAATCATTATATATGTTTCATCCTTATTGACCCTATCAATCGGGGGCATAATATTTATCTTCTATGGGTAATATCTCTATTTTGTATAAATTCCTTGTTCATCATTTTGTAATTTTTGTATATGGTAATTCTTTTAGGTATGGGGATGGGGAACGCCTAACTGCAGAAGATGAGAAGGCTGTAGTGGACAAGCTTCTTGCTTATCATCCCCGTGCCGAGGATAAAATTGGCTGCGGACTTGATTCCATCATGGTAATATTAGTTTTCCAAAAATGTATCTGTATTTAGTGCTTTATTCTCCTTGCTTTTTTTTTCTTACTTGATGGGAATTTGGTTCTTACTGAAAAAAAAATGGCATTTGTGTGTGATTTATTGCCAGAGGAGAAAAATAATTTCCCTCCTTTTGTGGGAACAATATTTATGTTGTCATTGCTGTGTTATATGTGATTATGATTTATGAATAACATTAGCCACGTTTCAATTGGTATTTGATAGTAACTGTTTGTAAAACAAAAATAGTGTTTCTAGTGTCTGTGATTTTTTCATTAAACTAATGCATAAATTATGGTTTTAGATGGTTGTTTGTCTTGTAATGCCTGCGTGTTGTCTCTTGGGCCTTAATAGAGTTAATCTCCTTTCTGGGCCAATTAGATTTGGTTTGTTTAGTTTTCCACATAATGTAATGGGTTGTACAACAGCCACAGGATTGTGGTAAAGTTTATTCTTGACTTTTTAAAGTTTGAAGTATATCTTCCTCTTGATATCCTAACTTAAGTTTCTAGAATTTGATAATTTCATTTGTCTAACCATCATTATCAACAACAGCAAGGAGCCAGTTTGTTCAATTTGATTGTGACACAACCTAAACACTTTATCTTTCATGTAGCATCAGTCTATTTAAATTTGAGAAAAAAAAAAACTTTGATGGCTGGTTTTTGTGCCATTCTCTAGAAATATCATGCCAATGTTAACCAATTATCCTTTCATATATGGTGAAGGTTGATCGCCATCCCCAGTTCAGACACTCGAGATGCCTCTTTGTTGTTAGGACGGATGGTGGGTGGATTGACTTCTCCTATCAAAAATGTATTCGTGAATACATTCGGTGTAAGTATCCATCTCATGCAGAAAGATTCATCCGAGAACATTTCAAACGTGGCAGCGGTTAGTCTATCAACAACCTTGACCACAAAACTTCAGTATGAGCACTCTCACCTGCATCCTAGTAAATTTCTTCATGCCGACAGAAAGCGGAAATTTTCAAACATTCAAGGCATGGCATATATAACTCTCATATTTGCCTAGACATACCAATTGTCAAAGCAGTAGATGAAATTCTTGACTAGGATGCCTGAGTAAATTCCGTTGTCGGGGCAGAGAATATGATTGAAGTGAGAAGCTTGTTGACTTGTATGTCTGCTTTTGTTGCCTTTTCAAACCTGATGTGTTAGGTTTGAAACTTTCGGTTCTAATGCCATTTCTCAACCCACAACTTTGGACAATGTCGATTTATTACTTAATTTTACACCCGAATGCTTATCTACACCTTGACTCCTTGACTTAAGAAGTATTGTTTACTCTGATTAATGCATTCATTTTTTTTAATTGCTTTTGAAGCTTTTGATTAAGTAATGGAACAGACTGTCATCGGCATGAAAGCCTCGGCTTGTGTAAAATGGAGAATGGGTGTGAAAGAGTGTGAGATGAAGACATGGGGGAAATAGCTTTCATAGGTTAAGGGTATTATATGTTAAGGGGTATTGGACCAATTCCATGTGATCTTTTTTACCGTGATTTAGGATCTCAAAGCTACCTTTGAATTGTGGTTTTACACGTACTGATTATTCATTTTATCATTGATTTTGACAAGGAAAGAATTCAATATACCGTATTAGCCTGATAGGTGGAGAGATTAAGTAATTGGCATGAGAAACCATAAAACCAGAAACATCATCTCAAATGTCATAACAAACTCATTTCATCATCATATAGTCCTTGGACGTGGAGGATCCACCACTAACCACTAAGTTTTCCTTTTTTTTTTCTTTTTGGAAGCATTGAGTTGGTCAAGCCAGTCAAAAAGAATTAGTTGTATTGTAGTAACAATGTTTGAATACTACTTGTACAGTTTGTCACCTAATACCAAAAACAGTTTAAAGATATGATTCAATTCCTGACAAAGTGACAGCAAGGTATCTCTAAAACTGGGAGCCTTGAGGTTACAAAATTCAAATACCCTCTAGTTTAATCAGCCTAGTTATCATAAATCTATTAGATGATACTCCGTAGTACATTGTTTATGGTTTTAATTGGGTTTGTGGTAGTAATTTGATGATAGTTGAGGATGAAATGATTGGGTCGGGTTTGGACGATGAAATGTCCATACAGCTGCCGTTGAATAACAAGACAGAAGAGTCCACCTCCGCCTATCACCTATATGCTTTGTTTTTACATCAAGAAGCTGTAAAAAATTGAAATGTACAGGCACGCCCTCCATAATAAAAGGAAAGTTGATAAACCAAGTGCTTACAGTTGTATATTTTGTAAGTTGTCCGTATTCAAACTCCCTCTCTCGGATCTTAGCACTCCTGGAATCACGATTAACAGATAAATATTAGTTTAGTGTCAGTTTATGTTGATAAGCTACTAAAGCATTAGTTTAACGCAACGTAAAGAAGTGTGAGTTCTAAAAGTGTTCGATGGCCATTCGCCAAGTCCGTCCATCTCAACATTCCGATGAACTTGTTATATCGACAAAAATTAGAGTGCTCGATCTAAGCAAAATAATTGTAGCAGAAATTATGAACTTAACTCATTTCTCCTAAGATGTTTAGAATGAAGATGTGGTATGTATAGCTTTGGAGTTTGGTAAGTTCAAGTCCAATACAAATTCCGATCTGCCCAAAGGTTTGTTTAGAGGGTGGTTGAAGCTTGGAGTTAATTTTTTTTTAAACAATGAGCTACTAGCTTATTACAAAGCAAACATTAGATCGCCCTTAAAAACTTAATTAAAAAGTAAAGGTTGAAGACTAAACAAATGTCTTAACCTTAATAACGAGATATCATCAAAGAACAAATCCAAACAAGAGGAAGGGATTGCAAATGCGAACATGTAGCTTGGAGTTAATTTTTGAAAGGGGGAGAGGGGCAATTATTTGTCAACTCCTCGTGATCATTCTGAAGCTGAAAAATCTTCTCTTTTGACAACTACAACTGGTAAGAGGTTCGGTCAAAAAATAAAATAAATGCAGTCATTAATAAAGTTTTTATTGGAGGAGTTCAAGCTTGAGCAATAATTGCGGGAACAAGCATTATCATTCCACTTGTGAGAGGGAAACTGATTTTGATTTTTGAATCATGGTCCTTGTCTTTTGAGCAAGAGTTAAATTTAGTGGGATAAATCATAAGCATTGCCTTACGTACGACCCTATTTAGACAAATAATCAGTCATTTGAATTTTTCATAGTTGAGTCATGAGCAATATGCAAGTTCTATGTACATTTCAAAGTGATTTGAAGGTTCTTAGTTATAGGGATACACTCGTGTTTTCCTACCCAAAATTGTGCATATTTTTGGTAATACAATTCTAAGCCCAAATTTGGTCACTTTTTAGATTCTTACATATGTTACAGCTGGATGCAAAAAAAAAAAACTTGTGGGACTGGTCCTTTTTCACGGCCCCAGTCTTGACCCCCACCACTATCACCATTATGTTACGTGTGCTATGAGTTTACCTTAATCCTGTTGCAAAAGTGGTGTCAAATAATTTCAGAATGAGATCAAACCTCTGAATTCAAATCTTTAGGCAGGTCCCATTTGGGCCATTCACTATGACCATGGCTGGGGTGTATCAAAACTAGCACGTAAGAAGAAGAGTATATTTACCCATACCCATCATTGGCGAGATCGTATCCATACGGCTTGTGATTCTGAATTCAGAAGGGCATGGACTCAATATTGTTTAATTCCAGTCCAATTTTGTTTGAAATCAGTAATGATCTGCAATGAAACCCTAACAAAAGTCAGTAATCAAGATTCGGGACTGTAAACTGATCGAGTCAATCCAACTATCTACCTGGCAATTATTAGCAATGGCATTATCCATTTGATTGGATTTGGACGTAGAAAATTTGATTGAGCTCATTTTTTGAAGAAATCTACCACTTGATATGACTGCCTCATCTATGGAGTGTCATCCTCTACGACAAGAGAATCAAGAGCTCGTCGGGTTGAGTTTTCGAGTAATTCAACCAGCAATCGGAAGACATCAGGAAGCAAAATCTCTCATCGGCATTTTACCGAACACTTGGCGGGCAGCGTTCAGAATCGCCATCACCTAGGCAGATAGATCGATACTCGATTGCAAAAAAAGCAACTCTCTACATGGGCTGTTAGCTGTGCTCTATATGAATGTGCCCACAGCACCGACGCCTGAGGAGTGAGGAATCCATTAATCACCGAAAAGTCAAAAGTTTGTACAATCATGGCGATTAGAGCCGTACTCCGATCCATACATCTCCGGAATTGCTTTATCAAAGCACCAGCTATTCAAATGATGGCGTTGGTGGTAATTGAATCCAAGACCAAGAAACTGCGAATCGGGAAACACGATCTGCATTCCTACTCGGCATGGAGAATGGAGATGTAAAAGTACTCTCCTCTGCTTCCGCCTTCCATGATGATGATGATGATGAATACTGAAGTCTATTTGAGCTCCTCGTAAGCACAGCCCATGAATTGGGATTTACAAAATTCGGGTTTCAATTTCCATAACCCACAACACAAAATGTAGGGCATCCGAATTGCATTGCACTACGAATACAAGTAGTTGCAGGAGAAATAGCAGCAAAGTCCCCCCATTCCCTGTAGCCATTGTCTTTTGGCCATCACTTTTTACGTAGTTGCTGTTGTTGGGTGTCCTGTGCTCATTTCAATTTTCATGGGAGAACGAGCTCCATTGAAAGGAATAGAAGAGGAGGCAGGAAAGCAAAAAGAGACAGTAACGTATCAGGATCAAAGCCCAACCACACGCCTATCACTCAGTTTTTCTCTTCTTTTTATTTTTCATTTTTCGTGCTATTGGATGGAGTACAGAAAGCAAATGAAATTGTCTTTCTTGTAAGTTTGTGGCATGGTGGTGCAAAGTGGGAGTATAGTTTTCTTTAAATGATTGCTACATCTGTAGATCATAAATAGTTATAAATAATTTTAATGTCTTAACTTGGTAGACATAAAGAAGAAGAAAAAGAAAGAACAATCTATGGAATTATTTGCATTGTTATACAAATGTGTCAAGTAGTAGACTAGTAGTATGCACAAAGAACAGTGCTTTATTTGCTGCACAAGTAACTGTGCTCCCCTCTGAAATTTGCAAAGCACTACACAAATCACATTTATTGCTCTGAATATCTACACATTGCTTAGCAGAATGAAAGGAAGGAGGAGAGCCATTTACATATATAATCAATCATATTGGCAAATGCAACAAGTCAGAGGAGGAGTTTAAGACTTTAAGATGTGTGGATGTTTTATACAGTACAGTAGAAAGAAAGTTGGAAGTATTTTGCACTGCAATAGTGCAATGGACAATGGTAGAGAGCACAGCTAAAACTTGAATTATTGGAATACGGTGGTGGTACAGACTACTACAGAGGCTAGCCCTAGTAGCCTCACCAGTGGTTTTTTCCCAAATGGTCTGATTGGAATGCGAAAGGTCAAACCCCCATGAAAATAACATTACATTCTCCACCATTGCAGAGATTTAAATGTTACTTGAATATTTCCCACTTAGGTAAAGAATTTTTACTTTTTTAGTGACTTCTCAAAGTGTTTCAGAGATGAAACTTTTACTTCCCAGCTCAGGTAAAGAATTTTACTTGAGATGAAACTTATTTTAATTCGTCCATAAATTTTGTTATTCCACTGAGACATGCTAATGTGTAACAAGTTCAAAAAATTGATTGAAATTGGTTTTTAAAATAATAAGGTTAGAAATTACAAAAATATATTAAAATAAAGAAAAGTTAATTTTTGCTATCTATTACTCATTCCGATTCATATTAAGTGACTTTTTAGAATTTTTCACACTTATTATGAAAATTGTTAATAACCCATAAAAATCTCCTTTAATCCACAAAAAACTAAGTAATTAATTAAGCAATAATTTTACTTTTCTCAATTTGCTGAGATAAACATGCATCAATTGGTTATTCCACTAAGACATGCTAATGTGTAACAAGTTTCAAAGGAAGGTCATTAAATTTTACCCCAATAAGTGTGAAAAAGTAATTGAGAAATAGTTCTAGTTAATTGAAAAAGTAAAGTTATTAATGCCAATGACACTTAATTTGAATCAAGAAAAAATGCTACAAAGTCACTTAATTAGGATCGGAGGGAGTAGTTTTAACCTTTTTTTGGTATTCTAATAAAAAATATATTCCTCTTAGGCTCTTAGTACCGCTTAGGTTTTAGATTTTTCAATTGGTGCCTTTCTTAGATTAAAATTTATTAAATTCAAGTTTTTCCAATTTGTGCTCGGTTCCTCAAGCGGAGTTTTGGGGTATCTTCCGATGTCTCGGGATTGCTTGGAATCATGGCTGATGGCGCTCAAAATGGTAAAATTAGAAGTGGGCCCGGGGTACGAGGAATAACGGATCCGGCGGGACTCCCAAGGTTGATTGCGGGGCCCATTACTGCGCCCATCTCTAATTTAAACAAACAAGTCCCTACCTCCGCGAGGTCCCGAAGCCTCGCCGACGAGTTCTAAACCTTTGTAACGAGGTCTAAGCCTCGTTGCTCAAAAGCTGACACCCCCGCCCTATCTAAGCCGCTCAGCGGTCACCTCTCCTCCGACCAATGATCGATCACCTCACACTCGACCGATCAAAGGGCTTGATCTCGAGCGTCCCACATCGAACAGACACCAAAACTCATCTTCTCAAATCACTATAAATAGAGGAAAACCTCGTAGATGGCAAGGGGTCGAAAAACATCTTGAACTCAAGAACTATCTTGCTCGTTGAAGATCGACGTGTTGAATCATCGTCAAAAGCCACGCTAAAGATAAGCGAAGTCCACAAAAATACTTCAAGTCGCACAAAGAATCTTCACACCAAAGATCTCGCTGCATCATCTCGCTGGCCACAATCACCGCGCTCAAACTCAAACTCAAACTCAAACTCCTCAACCTCGCTACTAGAGCTCGTTAAGCAGCCTGTTGGTGATAGAATCCTGTAGTGACTAGGAGATCTCGAACCTTGTTAGATCGAGATCTCAAATACTCTTAGGAAATCTGAAGTGTAATCTCGTTAGTTTGTAACCTCGCAACCTGTAATCTCGTTAGTTTGTAACCTCGCAACCTGTAATCTCGTTTGTTTGTAACCTCATGACGCGTGACCTCGTCATTAAAATAATAAATAAAGAGCAAGTGTTTGCACAATCGAATAAAAGTAATCACATTTCTTATCTTCTAGCGCCGGTTTATTTTGGGTTTCATCACTGGCGTCGTCTGTGGGAACCTCTTCATCCTAAGCAGTTTCCCGATTTGTGTAAACCTTGGCTTTGAGCCCCTCAAAATGGCTTGCCCAAACAATTTCTTTCCTTAACACCCCGATAACATGCCCGAGACCTCACAATGGATAAGCACGGGACCACCGGGATGTCCGTTCGTGGTCCCTCCGGGGTGGGCGTACAACGCGCCACAAAACCCATACCCATTCCAAGGGTATGAGCCGGGTGGTGCCTCCCCAAACCCATATCTCTACCCGGGATATGGGCAATACCATCAGGGCTTCACCCTTTCATACGTCCCTGTACCCACCCCAGGTCAACCCCACTCCGAGTACGTACCCGCGTACGTCCCCGAGCATGTGCTGGGGCGTGAGACGTCTACTAACGGCTCGTCAACAGAGAGGCCTCCCAGGGACCCCATGCAGATCTTGAGGTCCCGCTCGCGTCGTTCGAGGATGCAGGATCCGGAATTGTCCGAAACGGCGGGGAGCGCGATGCACACCCTAAAGTCGCGGTCGCGACGTCATCACGTTGAGGCCAGAAGCCTCTCCCCGTTCGTGGACGAGATTCAAAGCGGGCTAATGCCCAAGGGTTTCCATAGACCACAAATGGGGCTTTATGACGGTTCGGCAGATCCGGAGGAGCATGTGAAGCACTTCGTTGTCCAGATGAACGTCAACTCCTACAATGACGCCATTTTCTGCCGCGTCTTCCCAACCACCCTGGAAAAGGCTGCGATGACGTGGTTCATCAGTCTCAAGATCGGGTATGTGGTCTCGTTCGCTCAATTGTGTGAGTCCTTTATCGCACACTTCAGCGGTTCGAGGAAGCGCAAGAAGAACATGCGGGATCTCCGCGGTATCGAGCAGGGAGAAGGCGAGTCACTGGGCACCTTTTTTACGAGGTTCACGACCGCGGTCGCAGAAATCGCGCATATCGACGAATCGTCGGTGCACGACACCCTCATGGGCAACCTGTGCCAAGGGGCTTTCAAGAATTACATTTTCTTGAAGTGCCCAGCGACGTACGACAGCCTATGCGCCCGGATCACGACCTAGGTGTATGTCGAGGACGCTGCCAACCAAAGCTCTCGACCGAGGACCGATAAGGAAATCGTCGCCGAGGCTAAGGGAAAGGCGAAGGTGGCCCCGCCAGCTGCGAGGGATGCGTATGTGACGCAAGCCCAAAACCCTGTCAACAACAGGAACAACAACAACAACAGAAACAACAATAACAACCGCAACAATAACCGCAGTGGTGGCGCTGGCAGTTGGAACAGTTTCGGCGGAAGGCAGCGAGGCTATAGGGGCAAGGGCGGCCCTTTGTACAACCCAAACGAGAAGGGACGTGCCAACCCCGCATCGGGAGCAAACACCGTACCGCAGGGCCCGAGTCAGGCCAGGGCCAACAACGTCGAACAGCAGGCTCCCGCGAAGTAGGCAAGGTCTGGGCAGACAACAACACCCGATGGGTACATTCACACCATCTCGGGTGGACCTTCGTTGGCTAGATCAAACCAGGCGGAAAGAAAGAGGTACGCGAGGGCAAGCCATCATGAGCCCTCGGTATTTAGTGTTGCCTAGTCCTCGCGATCCCACGTAGGCCTGACCTTCACCTCTGAAGATGCCGAGGGACTCCACATGCCGCATTCGGACCCTTTGGTAATGCATGCTCAAATGGGCTAAAAAATGGTGAAGCGGGTGATGGTGGGCACGGGGTCCTCCGTGGACATCATGTACTACGACGCTTTCGAGCAGTTGGGCATCTCCGAGACGTCCCTGAAGCCCTACGCTGGGAAACTCACCTCCTTCTCCGGGGACGAGGTCGACGTCGCAGGTCTTATAGATCTCTGGATGACATTGGGCACCGATTCGACGAGGCGAACCGAAATGGTGGAGTTCACTATGGTACATTTGCCCTCGGTATACAACGCAATCATCAGGAGAGTATCTTTGATGAAGTTCCAAGTGGTAGTGTCTATTTACCACCTAAAGATGAAGTTCCCCGTCGACGGTGGGGTCGGAGAGGTGAAGGGCAACCAAGAGGAGGGTCGCGTAGGCTACGCGACCTCTGCAAAGCAGAAATGCCCGGTATTCATGGTGGAGTCCCGCAACGAAGCTGATCTCGAAGTCCGGGACTTCACGGTTCCCATCCCGGAGGCGGAAAGAAGGGTGGTTACCCCCTTCGGGGATGAGGTCGAGAAAATCTACATGGGAGAATGTCTCTCCGTGAAATCAGCAACATCGTTGGAGTCCTTGCTTTCCAGGTCTCGCGACGTGTTCGCTTGGACTGCCAAGGACCTCTGTGGCGTGCCATGAACCGTGGCCCAACACTCACTGAACGTCGACATTACCACCTGCCCCGTGGTGCAAAGACGAAGGAAGATGAATGAGGAGAGGGCTAACGCCACAAACGCCGAGGTGGGGAAGCTATTGGCCGCGGGGTTTATCCGCGAGGTCCAGTACCCTAGATGGTTGTCCAACGTTGTGCTGGTAAAAAAAGACAGCGGCAAATGGCGAATGTGCGTGGACTTTAAGGATATCAACAAGGCTTGCCCCAAAGACAGATACCCTCTGCCCTCGATCGACGAGCTGGTCGACTCAACCGCGGGACACGGGGTCTTGAGTTTCCTCGACGCGTACTCAGGATACAATCATGTCTTGATGAGTCTGCGCGACGAGGAGGAGACGTCCTTCACCACAAAGCGGGGTACATACTGCTACAAGGTCATGCCCTTCGGCCTTAAAAACGCAGGGGCCACCTTCCAGCGTCTCATTGACCGCGTATTCAAAGATCATTTGGGGAGGAACGTGTCGGCCTACGTCAACGAAATTGTGGTCTAAAGCAAGACCCCCGAGGAGCATCTGGTTGACCTCGCAGAGGTCTTTGCAACGCTCAGACGCAACCGGCTCAGCCTGAACCTAGAGAAGTGCGTTTTTGGCGTGTCGTCGGGAAAATTCCTAGGCTTCATGATCAGCGAGCGCGGGATCGATGTGAACCCCTCTAAGATTGAATCAATCCTCTCGATGAGGTCGTCGCGATCTCGTACTGAGGTGCAGCGGCTCAACGGCGCCGTAAATTACCTGGGGAGGTTCTGCTCCCGTTTGGCGGATAAGTCCTTACCCTTCTTCGCCGCCCTCAAGAAGAACGACAAGTTTGTTTGGGACGAGGAGCTAGAGCTCGCTTTCTCCGGATTGAAGGCATTCCTGTCGAAACTCCCCACATTGTCACCACCAATGGCGGGCGAGGACTTGCAGCTGTATTTGGCGGTGAGCCCGGAGACAGTCAGCGCGGTGCTCACCAGAAAAGCTATGCACCCTGTCTATTTCATAAGCCGCGTGCTCCAACCTGCGGAGCAGCGATACTCCCCGGCGGAGAAGATGGCCCTGGCTGTCGTGACCGCCGCCAGACGCCTGCGCCCTTATTTCCACGCACACCCCATTCAGGTCCTCTCCGACCTCCCACTTCGGCAAATCCTCCATCAGCCCGCCCTCTCGGGGAGGATGACGAAGTGGGCAGTCGACATCAGCTACCTCCCTAGAACTGCAATGAAGGGAAAGGCTCTCGCCGACTTCGTCGTGGAAGTTACCTTCCTCGAGACTGACGCAAGCTCGGAGGAATGGAAGGTCTTTGTAGATGGCTCGCGGTGTGACGCCGGGGGCGGGGCTGGTGTATTCCTCGCTCGTCCCTCAATCGAAACGGAGTACGCCCTTAAATTCGCCTTCGATGCCATCGATAACGAGGCCGAGTATGAGGCCATGATTACCGGGATAGAGATGGCACTCCTCAGTGGGGCCGCAAGATCAGAGTCTACACCGACTCAAAGTTGGTAGCAAGGTAGTTGAACGAACAATACGACACCCGAATGGGATTCCTGCCTGCGTACCGAGAAAAAGTTAAGGCACTGGTGTCTTGCCTAGAGACCTTCGTCGTAGAGTCCATCCCGCGAGCTGCAAACACAAAAGCAGATGCACTCGCGAGGTTGGGATCGGCCCTCCCCTTGGAGCTAGAAAACCGCATGATGGTGGGAAGGAAGCTCTCATGGAGCGTAACCAGCGAGGTTCTCTCAGTCACGGTAGGAGACTAGAGGGTTCCAATCACGCGATATGTGGAAAGCGGCGTCCTCCCTCAAGCCCGCTACTGCGTCATCGGAGGCCGGCTCTATCGTCGAGGCTTTGCTGAGCCCAACTTCCTATGTGTGCCAACCTAGGCTGTGGAGCACATCCTGTACGAAGCGCATGAAGGGGTCTGCGGTGGCCACCCCGGGTGGCGCGCCCTGTCGCATAAAACTCATTTGGGATATTTTTGGCCCACCCTCAAGCAGGACGCGAGGACCTATGTCCAGAAATGTGACGAGTGCCAAAAGCACGGAAACCTCCATCACGCCCCAACCTCGCACCTGCGCTCGATCCATGCACCATGCCCCTTCGCGATGTGGGGGATGGACATCCTAGGGCCTTTCCCCAAGGCTGTCGGCCAGGTGCAGTACATACTGGTCATCGTCGACTATTTCACGAAATGGGTCGAGGCAGAGGCAATGGCAAATATCACGGGGACAAAAGTCTCCAACTTCCTGTGGAAGAACCTCGTGTGCCGCTTCGGGGTCCCCATGACCATCATGACTGACCATGGCCCCCAATTCGAATGCGAAGAAACTCACACCTTTTGCTCCGAGCTGGGCATAACCCTCAAGTTTTCCTCTGTGGCCCACCCCCAGTCCGACGGCCAGATAGAGAACGTCAACGCCCGCATCCTGTCCGATCTAAAGAAGCGTTTGGGCATGGCACAAGGTCGCTGGGCGGAGCTACTCCCGCTCGTCCTATGGACGTATCGCACCACCGCACATCGCACAACGGGGAAACGCCTTTCGCTCTAACCTATGGAGCAGAAGCGGGAGTTCCCGTAGAAACCTTGGTCCCGTCGGCAAGGGTTTTTGACTTCGACGAAAAAGAGAACGAGGCCAACCTCAAGATCGAACTGTTTTTTAGGGACGAATTGCGCGAGGTCGCAGCCTTGCGCTCCAAAGAATACAAACGACGTGTGGCGGTGTATCACGACAAGAAGGTTAGGCCCTGGTTTTTGGTCACAGGTAGTCTCGTTTTGAGGCGTACCGAGGGTGCCAAACTGGATCCTAGCTGGGAGGGTCCGTACCTCCTCGGGGAGGAAGTCACACCCGGAGCTTTCAAGCTCAAGGATAGCGAAGGGCGCACTCTGAGCAAAACATGGAACATAATCGGCTCAAAAGATATTACATGTACACTCTCTGAACTCTACTATTTCCCAAAAAGTTGTGAATGAAGGGTTGCGTGGAATTTTCAAATCTGCCTCAAAAATGAAAACCTCGTCACGAAGTTCAATTCCACCCCTCGCTTCCCGCTTGGGGTTGGAGATTCTCGGTTTTACGAAGTTCAATTCCACCCCTCGCTTCCCGCTTGAGGTTGGAGATTCTCGGATTGAAGAAACTCGATCCACCCCTCGCTTCCCGCTTGGAGTTGGAGATTCTCGGTTTTACAAAGTTCAATTCCACTCCTTGCTTCCCGCTTGGGGTTGGAGATTCTCGGATTTGAGAAACTCGATTCCACCCTTCGCTTCCTGCTTGGGGTTGGAGATTCTCGATCCTACGAAGTTCAATTCCACCCCTCGCTTCCCGCTTGGGGTCGGAGATTCTCGGTTTTACAAAGTTCAATTCCACCCCTCGCTTCCCGCTTGGGGTTGGATATTCTCAGATTTAAGAAACTCGATTCCATCCCTCGCTTCCCGCTTGGGGTTGGAGATTCTCGGTCCTACGAAGTTTAATTCCACTCCTCGCTTCCCGCTTGGGGTTGGAGATTCTCGGATTTAAGAAACTCGATTCCACCCCTCGCTTCCCGCTTGGGGTTGGAGATTCTCGGTCCTACGAAGTTCAATTCCACCCTTCGCTTTTCGCTTGGGTTGGAGATTCTCGGTTTTACGAAGTTCAATTCCACCCCTCGCTTCCCGCTTGGGGTTGGAGATTCTCGGATTTAAGAAACTCGGTTCCACCCCTCGCTTCCCACTTGGGGTTGGAGATTCTCGGTTTTACAAAGTTCAATTCCACCCCTCGCTTCTCGCTTGGGGTTGGAGATTCTCGGTCCTACAAAGTTCAATTCCACCCCTCGCATCCCGCTTGGGGTTGGAGATTCTCGGATTTAAGAGACTCAATTCCACCCCTCGCTTCCCACTTGGGGTTGGAGATAATCGGTTTTTTAGAATTTAACTCCACCCCTCTCTTCCCGCTTGGGGTTGGAGACAATCAAAACAATCATGCACGATCCGAGCGAGGCTCGTGATCGTGGCATAAAAACAATCATGCAAGGTCCGAGTGAGGCTCGTGATAGTGGCATAAAAACAATCATGCGCGATCCGAGCGAGGCTCGTGATCGGGGCACAAAAACAATCATGCGCGATCCGGGCGAGGCTCGTGATCGTGGCATAAAAACAATCATGCACGATTCAAGCGAGGCTCATAATCGGGGCATAAAATCTATCATGCGCGGTCCGAACAAAGCTCGGGATCGCGGCATATAACGAACACCCAATGTGGCCCGAGCGGACCACAAATGTTGTGGCACTCGACCCATGGGGTTGGATCGGGATATATATAGTAAACTAAAATGGAAAACACGCAACACAACCATAAACGAAGGAAAGAAAATTATATAAAATAAGGCCACAAGGGCCGAAGTGTCATAATTACATACCCCAGCGGGGCAACCAAAATAAAAAAGTTTCAAAGAAAAACTACACAAACAGGCACCCCTCACTCCTTCGGGATCTCGGCGGCGGGGTCCTTGGGGACTTGGCGGACGGGTGAGGCAATGATCACCTCAGGATCAAAAGTTGGCACGTCCGGCGCGGGGTGAGGATCTCTAGTGGCAAAGTCCGAACCTCCCTGGCCGAGGTCTTCCGCTGTGGGCGCCTCGGTGCCCTCGGTCGGTGCGGCCCCATCCTCGTTAAGGACGAATTCGCATTCTCCCTCGGGCTCTTCCCCAGTTTCTTCCCCCATGGTCAGCGTATAGTTGGGGTTGAAGAAGGAAATGCGGGGATCGAGGTGCCCATACTTCGCAACCACCTGTTGTTGAAGGGTTTTTTGAACAAATAAATTTATATTCAAGACCCCGCTGAGTATAGCGGAGTCAGGTTCGTCCACAGGAATGATAATAGTGCTAGAAGATTAGTTGATAAACTATGAAAAGAAAAACAAACACGAACAAAACAAGGCCAGGACCGAACCGATTTGGGTCGTGCACGACCCTATGAGGGCCGGTCCTGAGCACAAAACACACACAAAAGAGCACAAACGAAAGCAAGGGTTCGAGCACGACCTTATGAGATCGAGATCGACTCAAAGTCACAAATTTTAATCAATATATAAAAATAAATCCTAGGGCTAGGGCTACCACAACATCAATCACGCGTGCTTTCAACAAGAACTCAAATTATCATGCAATTACGATCATAGAAAAGTCAACTTTCGCAAACAATTCAAGTTATCCAATTAACTTTCGCAAATCAAACAACTTTCTATCTATCCTTCAACCTAGGAATATCAACTTTCGCAAATAATCCTATTAGAACTAATCAAGCAATCAACTTTACATTTTCGCTTTTAGGTTAACCGCAGGATATGCCTCAACTGTCGCAAAGGAATTAAGCACAAAATAGATAGATATGATCTTCAAGCATTCAAATCATAAATTCACGTTTTAGACATGCATGATTGTGTTGGGTTTTCACCCAACCCTAGAATTTTAGAAAACTACTCACTCATGGCAAAGAAAAACGAAGACATGATCAAATAGACAAACCAAAATTCTAATTAAAATAAGAAGCCTTAAAAATTTCTCCAACTTGTTCTTCCAAGTCTTCTCCGTAATTACCAAAAACACGGAATAAAAAGCGGACCAAAAACCGCAACCTTTGAACTAAAGGGTTTAACCTCCTTTTATAGAGGAAAAGGAATCCTAAATAAACTAGGAAACAAGATAAAACAACCTTCCTAAAATAAAAAGATAGAATAAATCACAAGATCTCGGAATAAAGACAAAGTCGGCGCCACGCACGACCCAAAATGGGTCGTGCACGACCCTATAAGGGTCGGTCCTGAGGGCATGAATTCTGGTTGGGTTGAGCTTGGATTATGTTGGCTCGTGCACGACCTATATTGGTCGATCCTGGGTCGTTTCAGCTCGTGCACGACCTCCTTTGGCTCGACTTCACTCCTCTTTTTGCCCGTTCTTCCTTAGCTTCTCCACTTATAGCTCCCTCCTAGCTTGTCCACCTCCTCTTGCAATGCTCCAAATTCTTCTTTTGAGCTCCAAAACGCCTACAAAAAGACACAAAAGATGTGTAGTTTCCGAATCTCAAAGAAATACGAAAACTAAAGCAAAAAGACTCAAAAACATAAAAATCTAGCACAAAAACTAACTAAATCTAATCTATCCAAACACTAAGAACCTATCTAAAAAGCGGATATCACCTGCCTTACCCCCATGGGAACGGCCTGCCGGTACATTTTGTTAACACTGCTCAACAACTATTCCTTATAATCCTCAGACGCCACATACTTGGGGCCCGCAGCCTCCACCTCCTCGTTAAGCTCATTGACGCGTTGTCGAAGGCTACTGATCTCCTCCTCGGCCTTTTGGAGCTTCGATTCCTTCTCCCTAAAGAACTTGTGCTCCGCGGAAAGTTTACCTCGGAGCTCCTCGATCTCGGCCTTGAGATCCCCAACTTGGCCCTTGGCCCTCTCCTCCTCCTCCTTAATCTTCTCCACCTCCCCCCTAAACTTTTTCACCTCCTCCTTAACCTTGGCGGCGGCCTTGGCCTCGTCCGCCGCCGCAACCTCGGCGGCTCGGGTCCGCCTCGTGGCCTCCGCGAGGTCTTTGACCTTCTTCGCACATTCGGCCTCGTGAGCCTCGAGCCTCGCCTCTAAGGTATCCATGTTTTTCTGGAGGAGGTTGATGCGGTTGCAGTTGTAATTCTCAAAAAAGTGATGCTGAAAACAAAAATTAATAGATACATTAGGAAAGGGAAGGTATGAGGCTAGCAAGCGAGGCCTACAAGAAAAAGGCGAGACATACCATTGCCGAGTAGCGAAGAGCCTCGTCAGTAAGGGCGTCTTCGGAGAGAATGTTCGCCCACGCAATCTCCTCCTTCCAGTCGTCCTTCTTCCAGTTCCTAAGTGCCCCCTTGGATGGTCCGGGGCAGAGCAACTTCTCGGCGGGGGGACCGGTGGGGGACAGGACCCGACTCACGGGCTCGTGGCTGGGGACAATCTCCTTCCCCGAGGAGCTGTGTTGGTTGTCCCCCTTGTGCTTCTTTTTCTTCTCTTTGCGAGGTGATGCCTCCGCACCCTTGCGTTTTTGTCCGCCCCCCTCGCCAGACCCTTGGGGGGCATGCGAGGTCCCCCGGGCAGCATCTCCCTTGGACGCCCCCCCCCCCCCGTAATTTTGACCCCCACGGCCTTTGCGGGGGCTGTTGGCCTCGGTAGCGAGGTTGGTGGCCTCGCTTGGGGGGTCGGTCCCTTTACAACAGGACCCTTCGGGGCTCGCGGGACTTGGGAGGTAGAGGTCGCAGGTTTCTTTCCCTGCGTCCTCGAAGCAAGAAAGTTGAAAAGGTCCACTATAAAAAATATAAGGAAAAAACAAGTTAGATAAAAGCAAAAAACAAAATATCACAAACAGTCAAGGTAGTGTGATTCGAGCGAGGCTCACGGTCATCACTAAATAAGCGAGGTACTCCCCCGAGGCTATGTGTGGCCCAAAAACAAAAACAAATAACAAAATGAGGAACAAAAAGGAAAATAAGTACCCTCTTCGCCCTCGCGAGGTGGAGGTGTAAGACTCAGGCCGGCCCGCTCAAGTCGGTCCTGTTCCAGGTACTCCTAGAACGGCGCCTGACGCACCGGAGCATACCGGGCCTTGAGCTCGGCAGCTTTCTGTGTACCCTTGGGTCAGACGAAGTTGTCCGGAGCCGTAGGGAAGTTGAGGTACCTCCCAGTATGGTCCCGGACCAAGAACCATTTATCCTTCCACAGCCCGACGTTTGACGGGGTTGTGGTGATCTTGAGACCGGGCAAGCTAAGATTGACGAGACAAGACTCGTGTTCCCTCCTCGCCAAAAATAAGCTCGACATGGTGTCCAGATCCGGTCCGTCCCCGAGCTTGTAACTTCGGATAGTGTAGGCACACAGAAGCCGTCACGAATTGGGGAACAGTTGCGTGGGGCAGACATCCATGGCCCATAAGAAGTTGACCAGATGTTGACCTAGTGGAAACTTGAAGCCGGCCTGGAGACTGTGCAGGTGCACGACAACGCACCTCTCATACAGGGCCAAAGCGCAGCCCTCCCTTTCAGGAAGCGCTAGCTCAACCCCCTCCGGCTAAGGGAAGTCTTTGGCTATCTTCTTGTGGTCTTCCCGCTTCAGAGTTGTAGGGGCCCCCTCGGTCAGACAAATCACTCTCGCAGGGTTCGGGGACATGGGTATCCTCTCCTCAAGGACGGGTGGAATGCTGGACACGACGTCGGTAATATGCTCCGCAAAAAACCTCGCGAGGTCGTTGGAGTCGGACGACCTCGCAATGGAATCAGCCACTTCCTCGTCAGAAATTGAAGACGAGGCCATTTCCACACCAGAAGACGTTCGAAGTCGGGCGAAGCGCGAACTAACAGAAACGTCGGAATCACTAAAGGAAGGGTCGCTAAAAACAAGCGACGGGGACCTCGGGTTCTAGGAATCACTGGTCTCGGCACTCCCTGCGGTCTTAGAAAGCTCCTCGTAAAACCTCTCTTGAACCTTAAACGCGAAGCCTGGTGGAGGGTTCGAGGAAGTTCCTCTAGGCATGAAAGAGCGACGTCTAGGGCACAAGAGGCGAACACCTAGAAAAGAAGAGATTTTGAGGCATCGAACGAAGCTAAGAAAGAAAGAAAACGCGAGGTGATAACAGGTAAAGGACACGTGGCACTCTAGGGCTACTTTGACAGATAGGACGGCTCGAGAAGAATATGAAGCGCTGAGAATCGGAAACGAAGAATGGAAGCCAGCGGGTTGGGAAGCCAAACATCCCGTCAATCAGCCGTCGTGACGTTTGACTTCCTAAGGAATTTGAAATTCAAAAGCAAGGGCGTCAAAGGAACTCAACTGTCGGCTAGTGCGCGAAGGGTTCGAGAGCACCACCATCGCCCTCGTCGTTTCGCCGCCGTGACACCGACGCGGAACACCAGAGGGAAGTCGTCCCACGCTAGGGAACGAGCCGATAAAAAGCAAAAGCGACAAACACACACCCAAAGAAAGACCAAAAGTCTCCAAAAACACCGGCGTCGTCCTCACTCCTTCCGTCCCGCCGCCGTAACACCAGTGCGGGGCGCCAGAAGGTCGTCGTCCCCCCCGCTAGGGCGTGAGACGGCGAGAGGGGAAATGTAAAAAAAACACGAAAGGAGAGTCGAGCACTTACTTGTTTGAAGATTGGCGCGAACGAGGCTGTGGCGCTCCTGAAAATCGTCGAGAGATCGTCGGAAAACCGTCTGGAAACTGCTCGCCAAAAACCGAAAGAACAAGAGAGAGAGAGAGAGAAAGCGCTGAAGGAAGAAGATGAAGATGAAGCGTGGGGGAGACGCTGATATGCTCTTTTTAGTATAGGTTAGTATAGGTTAACTCTTGTATTTTAGGCATGATTTGAGTTTGTTTAGGTTAGTTTTGAGCATAATTGTAATATGAAGACCGAAGACACGATTTGAGGAATTGCAAGAGTTTTGAAGACAAGTGTTGATTTGGAGTTGTTTTGACGCCACTTTCTAGTGACACATCGTTCGGGAGCTCGGTGATCGAATGAAGCTGAATTTGGTATCATTGGAAAGCTAACTCGAAGAGCTACAATTCATGTCTGTACGGCGAGTTCAAATTCCAACTCTAAGTGGGTCAAAACCACCTCCGAAGTTGACACCAGAATGCTGTCGCAGGACCCGCGCTCGCGGTTCGTCGAGGTTCCGCGACCAAGGGATGAAGACTGAACCGCGCTCGAGGTTGTAAGCCGCGCTCGCGGGTGGCAGATATTCCGAAGCGCCGACTTTCTGTTTTATTTTATCTTTTATTATATTTTTATATCTTTAGGTTTCGGTTGTTTCTCTACTATTTAAGCTTAGTTTCGTGTTTCAGTTGAACTTATCACACATTATCTAGCATACTTTTACTTTTTAGGTTTTATTTCAGTTTTATTATGGAGAACTAATTTCCAATGGAGTTTGTTTGATCAAGGAAGTCTTTTTATGTAATTCGTGAGATTCTGATATCTTTTTTATCCCTTGGTTAATATCAAAACTCTTGTGCTAAATTTTATGATTATCAATTGATTTCTCTTGGTGCCCAACTTGTTGAATTTGATTGATATTCTATAGTTTGGATTAGGTTTGATTGTTGTCTGTGCAATCTTATTTATCCTTGAAACAACTCTTTTCTTGGACCGTGGACTAGAATTGAGAAAGAGTGTTTGATTGTTATTTTATGCATGAGACTCGTAGCTTGATTGCATGATTTGATATCCTTCTATCCTTAATACTTTGCATGATTTGAATTAAGTGTTCTTGTTCATATCATAATTTCGCTTGGACCGTGGACAAGTGGAAATCTTTTATAAGGATTGGAATTAACTTGGAAATTAATAGAAAAGTGGATGAATTGATGATCGAATGATTAAAAAGGTGGAATTGATTGAATGAACTCTGCTTTCCTTTAATTGATTTTATACTTAAATTTGCTTGCTTGTTTAAACTCTCAAACCCCTGTTTTGTTCTTTGCTGATTGTTAAGAATATCGATTCTCTTGGGTTCGATCCCTTACTTGCATGCTATACTTGGTTTGTAGTTTAGGGTAATTTATTTTTTATCTTGGCAACAAGGACTTTAGCCGAGTCAGACGCCTTTATAAAGGGCGAACTTGGGTCTCTCCCCGCTCCCAAAAAACAAAAAGGCTTAATGGGCCTAATCCACTTTAAAGGCCCATTAAGTGAAATACGGGAGAACATGTCCAGAAAGCGTCGCACGCATAACGGAAGAAAAACCTAAGTGTCTGGCCTCGTGAAAGAGTCCCTAGCAAAATGTTCGTCCAACCTCTACACCTCGCTTCTCGCCAAAAACCTCGCACCCCGAATCTGGCGAACTAGATGATATTCATATATGACCTGCGACCCTCTGGACGAGGTCCCCAAGTCATGGGGTTGTGATGGCGCTCAAAATGGTAAAATTAGAAGTGGGCCCGGGATACGAGGAATAACGGATCCGGCAGGACTCCCAAGGTTGATTGCGGGGCCCATTACCGCACCCATCTCTAATTTAAACAAACAAGTTCCTACCTCCGCGAGGTCCCGAAGCCTCGCCTACGAGTTCCAAACCTTTGTATCGAGGTCTAAGCCTCGTTGCTTAAAAGATGACACCCCCGCCCTATCTAAGCCGCTCATCGATCACCTCTCCTCCGACCAATGATCGACCACCTCACACTCGACCAATCAAAGGGCTTGATCTCAAGCGTCCCACATCGAACAGACACCAAAACTCATCTTCTCAAATCACTATAAATAGAGGAGAACTTCGTAGATGGCAAGGGGTCGAAAAACATCTTGAACTCAAGAACTATCTTGCTCGTTGAAGATCGACGTGTTGAAACATCGTCAAAAGCCACGCTAAAGATAAGCGAAGTCCACAAAAATACTTCAAGTCGCACAAAGAATCTTCACACCAAAGATCTCGCTGCATCATCTCGCAGGCCACAATCACCGCGCTCAAACTCAAACTCAAACTCCTCAACCTCGCTACTAAAGCTCGTTAAGCAGCATGTTGGTGATAGAATCCTGTAGTGACTAGGAGATCTCGAACCATGTTAGATCGAGATCTCAAATACTCTTAGGAGATCTGAAGTGTAATCTCGTTAGTTTGTAACCTTGCAACTTTTAATCTCGTTAGTTTGTAACCTCGCAACCTGTAATCTCGTTTGTTTGTAACCTCGTAACGTGTGACCTCGTCATTAAAATAATAAATAAAGAGCAAGTGTTTGCACAATCGAATAAAAGTAATCTCATTTCTTGTCTTCTAGTGCTGGTTTATTTCGGGTTTCATCAATGGCTATGGTCAAGTTGAGATTGAATCCGACTCTCAATTGGTTGTTGATATTTTAAATAAAACTTTGAGGAATAACCATCCTCTCTCTAGCCTGGTAACTAGTTGCCAAGGCTTCATTAAGAAGGATTGGCTTGTCTGAGTCCGTCATATCTATTGTGAGGCGAACCGAGTTGCGGATTCTCTTGGTTCTTTAGTGTTTAATTTTCCTATTGGTTGTCATGTATTGATTGTCGCTCCCGAGGGGATTAATTTATTATTGTTTGATGATGTTAAGGGTCGGCTTATTCCCCGCTTGATGACCACTTTGCCCTTTTTTACTATGATTAATAAAACGCCCTTCGAGGGCCGGAGAGTGCCACCTCTCGCTCCTACCAAAAAAAATTAGTAGGATTTGACTCTTAAAAAATCCAAATTCATAACCGAACTATCCCGATTTTAATTTCTAAATAACTATACTTAAAACCCATTAAAATCGAAGATTGTTTAGGAATTCAAATTGGAATGGTTCGGTTATAAATTTTGGTGTTTTAAGAGTCGAACCCTACTAATTAAGGTTGGAGAACACAATGATCTGATTGAATTTAATCAATTCGAAATGAAGAGGGGCACCAATTGGAAAATACAAAACCTTAGGGGTACCAAGAAGGAATAAGTTTTTTTTTTCTTATGACAACAAAAGAAAAAGACAAAAACATGAGGGTACCAAAAAATTTTTCCCTAAAATAAATTAAATAAAAGATTTTATTATAATTTTTGGGTAATATATGATTTTTTCTTATAACAACTATTATGAACCATAAGTAGAAATATTACAAACTTTGCCTTGCAAAAACATGAACCAAAAGAACAACTAATATGACCCAAAATGCATAAACCGTATAAATAATTAGTCTATGTGTGACTTGAATCCACATCTATGTACACAAGCACATTATTCTACCATTTGAGCTAATAGGCTACCAAATGACGAAATTTATATTGATATTTATAATGAACGTAAGCATACAAAATCATGAACCACTAGAACATCTATTATGAACCTAAAGTCACAACCCTAAGAACACTTATAATAAACCGCATCATAAAAAATTATGAGCCCACAAAATAACTAGTGTGAATCGTATCATAAGAGCACTTTACAAAAGCAATAAATCATGAACCTAAATATACACTTTATCTCCCACACCTAATAACTCAAATAATTTATCCAAACATAACGCAAAACACATCAACGATCCCGCATTACCAACCATGAAAGATGAATTTCCAAGTGAGGAAGCATGAACCCTATTGACAACAACGATGAACTTATACATACAATATCATGAACCCGTACATAAAAATTATGAACCCCCATAAGATTTGAAGTTCGTTAGTCATTGATTGGAAAATATCTTTCTTTCACAAATCCAATTATGACCTATACTTGCAAATAAAATGATAAAGTAAGTCGTGGAGAGATCCACATAAACAATATATTTATATAGAATATTGAACAAATAATTCCAATGAATCATGAATCTGATCTCGAGGATAGCAAGCAAATAAGGTGTCTAGAGGGTATTATCAAACAAGCCTACACATCAAGTTAAATTTCACGAAATCAAAGTCCAAAATCATTCAAAAACCAAGTAGAATATATCAAACATTTGAGGATGATGAGATCTTAGATTAAGGTTCATCAAATTTAAGAGCTTAGATTAGGATTGAGAGCTTAAAACCCTAAAAAAGTGAAATTTGTTCATACCTTTTTTCTATTCCTTTTCACCATTGTTGCTTTGAAACTAGTAAGATGCATATATCAGGCCAAATTGTTAGATATTATATACTGGTTTATTGTATAAATGTTGAGTCAGCATTACTAAACACAAGTCTGTTAGCTAAGTCGGTTAGTTAGTTGTTAATAAGCAGTGATCAGCTATAAATACTTGTAATCACTTTCACTTAGATCAATACAACAATCATTTTACTCTCAATTTCTGTTTTTATCCCCGTAATCAAACATGGTATCAAAGCGAGCGATCGTTTTGATTTCGCTTCCGCACTCCTTGATTCTTCATCAATTTTGATCGATTTCTTGATCAAAGTTGATAGTTTTTCTAGTTTCATTTTCTCAATTGCTTCAGAAAATTGAGGATTCTTGTTTTCTTGTTCAATCGTCATCTCTTTTGTTGAGATTTCTCAATTTCTAGGGTTCATCATGGTCTGGGTGACATCTCCTTCTGATCCTTTATACATTCATCCTTGTGATTCGTCAGAGATGATTTTTGTTTCGAAACCTTTTGATGGAAAAGGATTTTTTACTTGGAAGAGAGCCATGCTTATTGCTTTGAGCGAAAGAATAAAGTAGCCTTCATTGATGGTTCTTTGCCGCGCCCTAGATTGGATCCGGATCCCTTGAAGATTAGGTTATGCGATCATTGCAACGATTTAGTGATTTCCTGGATTTTGAACGCTTTGGACAAAGCAATTGCAGATAGCGTATTGTTCACCACATCGTCAAAGGAAATCTGGAATGACCGGGATTCAAGATTTTCTAGATGTAACACCCCGATAATTTATAAAGGGATTGGGGTGCTCCCCATGTCAACAAGAGCTCTTCATTTTCTGGGTTCAAGTGAGGACAAAGAACTCAGAAGTTAATCGTGCATGGGCGAGAGTAGTACCAGGATGGGTGACCTCCTGGGAAGTTCTCGGGTTGGCATGGAATTGCGCTTCTAAGGCCGCGGGCCTTACAAATGGTATCAGAGTCGACTTTAGGTTGCGAGTGCACTTGGTCTGAAGGGTGGTGACTAGACCTAGAGGGCAGTGCTTGGGCCTTGACGAGGACGTCAAGTGTTTAAGTGGAGGAGATTGTAAAACCCCGGTGAATTATAAGGAATTGAGGTGCTACCCATGTCATCAAGAGCTCTTCATTTTTTGAGTTCGAGTGAGGACAAAGAACTCAGAAGTTAAGCGTGCAAGGGTGAGAGTAGTACCAGGATGGGTGACATCTTGGGAAGTCCTTAGGTTGGCATGGGATTTCCCTTTTAAAAGGCTTGGTCCTAACACTAGAGCAAGTGGAGCACAAGCCTTCTCGATTCAGAAGGAGATTTCCTTGCTTGCACAAGGTACAAACAGTATTACTGATTACTTCACTCGTTTAAAGAAGTTATGGGATGAATTGATTGCATTGCGTGGAATTTCGTTCTGTTCTTGTGGAAGTGTTGCTGCTATGCATAAATATGAGGAGGAACAAAAGTTGCTTCAGTTCTTGTTAGGCTTTAATGAATCCTATTCTGTCATTCGAGGCAAATACTCATGATTAATCCTCTTCCGGAGATTAATCAAGCCTATTCTATGTTGATCCAAGAAGAACAACATCGAGATATTAAAGCTACTGTTCAAAGCTCTGTTGATGCAAGTTCATTCCAAGCCAGTGCTAATTCTCAAAAACCTTCTCCCAATTACAAAGGCAAAAATCATCGTTATTGTACTAATTGCAAAAAGCCTAGCCATCTTGTCGAAACCTGTTATAAGATCATAGGTTACCCTTCTGATGGAAAGAAATCTGGTTCTAATGGCAAGAAAATTGGTACAACTTCTTCTAATTGTGTTGACACACAGGACTCTGTTTCATCTTCAGACAATGGTTCTTTTGCTGGTTTGTCTTCTGTAGAAATTGCTTAGTTGAAGCTTCTGATCCAGACTTCTGCTTCAGCTTCTGGGCATTCTGCTTTCAGTAATTTTAATAGTGTGCTTACTACATCAGAATTTTCTATTATTGATTTCAGATATTTTTCTTCTACAAGTCAGTGTATGGTTGCTAATGTTTCTTCACTCACAGAACCAGATACTTATGAGGTTGCTAATTCTTCACTAGAATGGAGGCAAGCTATGGATAAGGAGTTGGTGCTTTGGATGCCAATCATACATGGGATTTAGTTCCTTTACCAAAAGGTAAAAAACCCATAAGTTCTAAATGGGTTTACAAACTCAAGTTTAAAGCAGATGGAACTCTAAGATGACTACCATAAGGAGTTTAGTTGTTGTTGCTGTTAAAAATAAATGGTCATTGTCACAATTAGATGTGAACAATGCCTTTCTTCATGGTGATTTGTTAGAAGAAGTCTATGTGAAAATTCCACAAGGTCTTCAAGTCATTCCTGGTTATGCTTGTAGATTAAACAAGTCGTTATATGGCTTAAAACAAGCTTCTAGACAATGGTATTCTAAATTGTCAGAGGCTTTGTTCTCTCAAGGATATACTCAATCATTAAATGATTACTCTTTGTTTTACAAGAAAAAGGGTAATTCTGTGGTATATCTTGTTGTGTATGTTGATGACATCTTGGTTACTGGTAACGATGTCAAGGAAATTGATTAGATCAAAGCATTTCTAGATGCAACTTTCAGGATCAAAGATTTAGGTGCGCTGATTTATTTTCTAGGCATTGAGTTTCTTCATACTAAAAAAGGTATTATCCTCTCTCAACAAAAGTTTATCAAGGATATTCTGTTAGATTTTGACACTGAAGACTTACCTATTACTAAAAGTCCTTTGAATCCTACTTTTAAATTAACCTTCACAACAACAGATTTTCTCTCGGATCCTACACCTTATAGCAGGCTGGTTGGGAAGTTAAATTTTGTCAATAATTCACGACCAGATATTTGCTTCAGTGTTCAACATCTTAGTCAATATATGCAAAATCCTTGCTACTCACATTACAAAGCAACAATGCATACTCTGAGATTTCTGAAAGGCACACTTAATTCTGGTTTATTGTTGTCTTCCTCTGATGATTTTCCTTACAAGCTTATTGTGACAGTGATTGGGCTTCCTGTCCTTGCACCAGAAGGTTTGTTAGTGGGTATTTTATCACCTTGGGTTCTTCTCCAATATCTTGGAAATCTAAGAAACAGACTACGTACAATATCTTTGTCCTCCGCTGAAGCAAAATACAAGTCAACTCGGAGGCTCACTGTTGAATTAGCTTGGTGGACTCGGTTATTACATGAGCTTGGCATTACTTCCATCACTCCAGTTCCTGTAAAATGTGACAGCCAAGTAGTCATCTAGATTGCAAAAAAATCATGTATATCACGAACGCACAAAACACATTGAATTGGACTGTCATTTTGTGCATTCCAAACTAGTTCAAGGGTTGATCACTTTGTCACATGTTCCAACAGGCCAACAACTAGCAGATGTGTTTACTAAACCTCTTTCTAGACCTTCTCATACTTCTCTTCTTTCCAAATTGGGGTTTTTTTCATACACCTCCAATTTGAGGGGGGATGTTAGATATTATATACTGGTTTATTGTATAAAAGTTGAGTCAGCATTAGTAAACACAAGTCTGTTAGCTAAGTCGGTTAGTTAGTTGTTAATAAGCAGTGATCAGCTATGAATACTTGTAATCACTTTCACGCAGATCAATACAACAATCATTTACTCTCAATTTCTGTTTTTCTCCCTCGTAATCAAACACAGATTGGGTGAGATATGGCGTGATCGAGAGGTGGCAATTAGAGGTTTCCGAGAGAGAAGCGTCTCTTATGTGAAGAACAAGAGCCCGATTTTGGAGATTTGAGGTAAATTTGCGCGTTTTGTGACAGAAGAGTAATATCGTCTTTTAAATTGGAATTTTATCTTATTTATTCGTATGTACCATCTGATACGTTATAATATATCTTAGGGATTATTGTTAGTATTTTAATTAATGTATCTTTTATACAGAGTTTTATAAACTCCTTCTCGGTTTTCTTTACGATTCTTTCCCGATACACTTTATTTGAACCGTTAGGGCTTAGTATTATAAATAATCCTATATTGTATTATAGAGAATTAATCAATTAGAAAATTATCCAAAACCCTAATTCTCCTTCTCATTCTCACACCTCTTCTTTGACTCGTCTGTTTCTTCTTCTTCTTCTATCTTCAATCCCTTCTTCACTTCCATACAATAATTTCATTGGATTCCTTGGTATCGGTTTATATAACTTGTATCAATTGGTGCTTTCATTCCTGAACTTTTCGATTTGAGGACAAGTCGATTGTCAACGGGGGAGAATTGCAATCCCCATGGCCAACGAGGAAGAACTAATACAAACGCTGTTGTTGGAGTGCCGTAATGCTCGCCGGGAGCGAGAGGAGCGAGAGGGTCAACATCGAACTTTGTATGTCAAGATTTATTGGGAAATCTACCCAATTTCTTGCACTATATTGGAGCAATTGTTTTCGGTGTTCGGAATTAGAGAGGGCGTTGCAATGTTAAACCCGGAAACAGGATTCCATTCCAAAATTCGTTTCAAGAATAGAGAATCGACCTTGGATGCCTTCTACTCCTTCAATGGGAGAAACATCTATGATGGATGTTGTCAATTGGAGTTGTGTCTTGGAGAAGAGTTGTATGAGGAGGCTACGAAAGTAAGCAGATCGTCAAAAGGCTCCGTGATTCTTTCGGGTTCGAGCCAAGTGGAAGCTCCGGTCGACAAAATCGGATCTCCGGCGCCCGCAGCTACTAATCTGGCACCCGCGGCCCACCAGCCCGCGCCCGCGGGTCTTGAATGTGCGGTCGCAGCCAGCCCTCCGGCGCTTGCGATTTCGTCCTTCGTGGCCTTCGTCTGCCCTTGTCAGTTGCCTACAAATTTAAATCCTAAAATTCTTGGCGACAATACGGAAAGGCAGGAGAATGAAGCTTCAAAATCAAATATTAATGTCGCTGAGGTACATATCGATTCATTTGATAATTCAATCCGAATTGTGAATCAGTTGATGAATTGGTAGAGTTCAGCTTGGGAGAGATCAAGTTGAACTCCATGCGTTTTTTGGACATCTCAGACATTTCAGACAAGCACACATGGTGGGATGGAAACTTGGGTTTTGACCCAGGAATTTTGGGCATGAGCTTCTCAAAGGGTCTTTAGTTGTTTCTGTATGATGTTCCAATGAAGAAATGTTTGGGCATAACCGAGTGGTTGGATGGTGATGTTTGGATGGGTCGTAGTCATGGGATTCACCAATAGTCATGGGATTCACCAGTCGATGCTTGTACTCGATGTGGGCATTGACAAGCATGCGTCGGTGTATGAAAAATTGATTTTTGATCCTGGCGGTAGTGGAAAATGTGAGTTTATGTTGATTACTCAAGTATTGATAAATGCCCAGGAAGTGTTTAAGCTCAGAGTCACCTTGCTTTCATTTACTTGGTTGAAACAGAAGATTGAGGTTATTGTGTGGGTATTTGATCTTGGAGGAACATGTTTACAACAACATCTTATGATTTCTCTTTCGGATTTACGACTTAAGGACAAGTCGATTGTCAACGGGGGAGAATTGATACGTTATAATATATCTTAGGGATTATTGTTAGTATTTTAATTAATGTATTTTTTATACAGAGTTTTATAAACTCCTTCTCGGATTTTCTTTACGGATTTTCCCGGTACGCTTTATTTGAACCGTTAGGGCTTAGTATTAGGGCTTAGTGTTATAAATAATCCTATATTGTATTATAGAGAATCAATCAATCAGAAAATAATTATCCAAACCCTAATTCTCTCTTATGTCTTCTCCCTCGTCTGTCTAAGTCACTCTCCCCCTGACCTTTGGCCCTTCTTCCTTTTCCTAGTTACTATTTGTTCATTAAATCCGGTACGAGATTACTACGGTCTTGTATCACCATCTTTAAGGAACCGATTTTTTTCTTCTTATTTTCTACCAAACCTATATCTTTTAATATGCATTGTATGGTCTAGCAACTTACCTTTGCACGTATTTTACATTCCATAGATTTTGGGTACAAAGAGCGGGATTCATTGTTTAAATATGATTGGAATTAAGAATGTGTTAGCAAATTAGCTCCTTAAAAATGTTACTATATGTTTACATTGCCATTTTTATTTAATTTAGTAAGATGAACCAAACACGCACACTTATTATCGATTTTTCTAACCTATGCCCCAAGGGCATAGGTTAAGAACCTTAAAATGGAAATGATTTGTTGAATTATATTATTTGAAATTATTTTGATTATTTTCTTAGGGTTCATTAATTTCCTTTTAGGGTTTTAGTTTCTATAACTAGTACTTTTAACCTATGCCCTTAGAACATAAGATAGAAAAACCAAATATTACTAATTGGACACGATCCTACAAAGTTACATTTATTTACCAAAAATATTAGGGGGTAACAATCGGTACTCAAACGTGACACGTGTTGACAAATAGTGGAGCATGACCCATGTTGAACCAGGCCTGCGACCACCTCGCCACTACACGACGCCGTTTCGACTCTGAGAGAAACCACTTCCAAACGCACACATACATACAAACTACACAAGCACGGCGAATTCTTCAAATACAAAAACCAGAGCAACGCAACGAAATAAAAATAAAAACCCAGCCTTTAAAACACAGACCTTTGAGTCTTCCGTAGCATCTCTCTCCCCGTTCTCCCAAAAACCCAGACCAGAGAAAAAGATTAAAGAGAGAAGATGGCTATGGGTAGTGGGATTGGGCCTCTTTTTGCCCTATCTCCTCTACTCTCCTCTTCTCCTTCTATGAACTAAAACTGAAATCAAGAACCCTAAAAAACGAAAAAAAAATTGGGGGGAAGGGGGACCTCTTCTCTCAAGAAGATGGCTCAATCTACGCACGATTTGCTTGAAAATGAACACCAACAAGATCCTCCATTTTCCTTTGACGATTCACTTTACTGCCAAGAAGAGCATTTGGAAGGGGAGCTGAGAGATGATGAAGGAGATTGTTTCTCTGAGGAGAGCTATTTTAGTGGCAAAATAACCAGTAGCAACGTTGAGCTCCCGAATTATTCGGCTCCCCGTGTTCTATTCGACCTGGATTTGTGCTGGGAAGACCATGAGCTCTCTTCTCTTCTCTCAAAGGAAGAGGAGAACAAGCTCTGCTGTGTTCTTCGGACTGATCCTTGTTTGGCTATGGCGAGGCGTGAGGCTTTGGAGTGGATTCTCAGGGTTCATACCCACTATTCCTTCTCTGTAGTGACTGCTTTTCTCGCTGTTAATTACTTGGACAGGTTCTTCTTCAGTTTCAAGCTCCAGAGTGACAAGCCATGGCTCACCCAACTTGTAGCTGTGGCTTGTCTTTCTCTAGCTGCAAAAGTTGAAGAGACCCATGTCCCCCTTCTCTTGGATTTCCAAGTGAGTTTTTTCTTTTTTCTTTTTTTTTTTCCTGCCCCAAAGTGTTTTTCTTTTTTTTGGTTTCTGATGATATTTTGATTACTTGTTTATTTCTGGCCGATTTGGGTGGTGGGTCTTTAAATTTAAGCTTGAGTTTTGGTTATAATCCTAGAGTGATTTCTGAAATAATTTTGTCCTCAGGTGGAGGAGACTAAGTATTTGTTTGAGGCAAAGACAATACAGAGGATGGAGATTTTGGTACTGTCTACACTTGAATGGAAGATGAGCCCTGTTACCCCACATTCTTTTCTGGATTATATGACTAGGAGGCTTGGATTAAAGCACCGCCTTTGTTGGGAATTTCTCAGGAGATGTGAGATTGTGCTTTTAGCTACTGTATCCGGTAAGTCCAATCAGGACCCCCATTGCAATTGAAATATCAATAAACTTACCGAAGTAAAATTTGTCCTTAAGATTGCTATGCTTAAATGTGCAGATGTAAGGTTTATGGGTTATCTACCTTCAGTGGTGGCTGCTGCCACAATGTTGCATGTTATCAGCAGTGTTGAGCCTTCCATTGAAGAGGAGTACCAAAGCCAACTGTTGGGTATTCTTGGAGCTGACAAGGTATGAAAATTCAACCTACATTGTAGTTTTTTCTATCAGCTAGAGCAAAGTTTGATTCTTTTATGTATGTACAGTGTACTTACGGATGTAACTATGAAAATGCAGGATAAAGTAGGGGATTGTGGGGATTTGATCAGTGAATTGGCTGTGGGAGGGAAGATCTTGATCCACTCAAATAAGAGGAAATCGGTGTCTATGCCCGGGAGTCCAAATGGGGTAATTGACGTGTCTTTCAGCTCTGATAGTTCGAATGACTCGTGGGCCGTTGCATCATCGTCGTCGGTGTCTTCTTCACCGGAGCCCTTGGCTAAGAAGATGAGGTTCAATCATCCATCCGTCGACTCTTTGAGCGCTCTTCGCTAGGTTCTCTCAGTTACTACTTCCTTTACTGATGGTGGAACTAGTAGTCAGTCTGTTCTCATGTATTCTAATAATGCTATGACATGCTCTTTGATTTGCTTTATTATGTTAAAATTGCCTCCACACTGCATTTCTGTGGATCACCTTCAATTCTGAGAATTGGAAAGCAGAGATGGGTTGGCATTTTATCCGGAATTAGCAAGTGAACAATGGACATAGTATTGAAGAGTAATTGGAGTGCTATATTTCCTTGATTACCAATGCTTTCGCTTCATTCTTGCTTATGCTCATCTGTACAAATTCATAATTTATGATGGATTATATATGTTCTTGGATATGTTCTTCTGAAATGTGCTTCAAAACTTAGATTATGTGCCTTGATTTTTTCTTTGCCAATATTGGATTCTTCTGATCTCCTTGAAGATTGGATCTTTTGAAAAGCTAACTTCTAGATTTTGCAACAATGTGAGAAAATTCAGTGATCTAGAGAAAGGAGAAAAATGATTAACTAAAAATGGAAATTTGAATTGAAATCCCTCCATGGGGGGAAGGAGGTTTCTTGTCAGCATGTGAGCAGGGGAAAATGTTGTCGGCCACTGGCCACGATTTTGATCTCAACTTTGGGGAGATTCTGAGGCTTGTTTGAGAGAGGTTTGACCTCGTAGGAAGAGAGATGTATCATGCCTTGGTTTTGAATATTGCCTCATAACTGAGAAGAAGTATAGATGAGATTATAGCTTAGAGAGCACCACACCCATCTCAAGAACCGTCCTGGTTTTTAAATTACTAGTATATAATAGGCTCCTTAAAAACTTACAACACTGGAGTATATTATATAGTATTATAAATATTTAATAGTATCTTTCTTCCCTTGTCCATAGCCAGTGGTAAGCTAAAGGGAAAGCTAGTAGCAGACAATTTAGAATCTGGGTGGGGGTGAAGTGGAGTGACAACCTGTGGAGCATAAATTTTTTAAGTTTTTCTAGGAATTTACTATTGTTAAATGAGTGATAAAAAAAAAGGAAAAATTTGACCAGTCCTTGGTACTGAGAGAGTCTGAGACCCGAGAATTGTGTTGCTCATCAGTGTTGGGGGTTGTTAGATTAATATAAAATCCGTGGGTTTTGTTTCTGCAACACTAAATTACGGAGTATGTTTTTCCATACTAGTATATACACAATTTGTTGCTATATGCTTGGCTTCTTAAGTTATTATGCCCAACAATGTGTTGAAATTGGAAATGTTTTGTTGAGTCCTTCCCCAGGTTGAACTAGTAACTGAAGATAGTAGAAGAAGAAATGATTGCAGTTTTCAATGATGAAGAAATCATTTGCCTTGAAATTTAATCTATGGGGGGAGAGGGGATTATTAACTTGAAACAACCATTTTTCAAGAAATTAATGCTTGATGAAGAGTGGAGAGATCCCAAAGCTAATTAATGTTGCTCCCAAAGCCCTGTTTGGTTGTTTAAGAATTACTGGGATGCAATGCAAGGATGAAATAGGGGTTTTATGGCTTTGTACTCTCTCAATTAAATGTTTTTTGCAGTGACAGTAGCAGAAAGAATCACTTATTAATGGAATGTAAGCCCTTGTACTTATGCTAAGTAACTAAGTAAGTACCACCACAATTATTTACGAATCCTATCAATAAAATCATAGTTATTATAAAATAATGGTTTGTATATTAGCAGGATAAGCTTGGTCTAATTACTGTATATATATGTTGCTTTTAATAGTGTGTATATATTATGTTATGCATAAAGAATTGGGAGAATGAAAAGAAAGAACGCCCCCAAGAAGGCCACGCAATGGGAAATTGGCAATGCATGTGCTATCTTTCTATCCTTTGGAAAATTAAAGGGAGGAACCACCCTTTTGGCTTTAGTTTCATGTGGTTCATAATTAACTACTTTGATTACCCATTTTGCCTTTTATCCCCTTTAATTTTTGGGGGTGAGACTGAGAGGCAGCATCTGTAATTCTGAATTTATCCCAACCCAAAAGTCCAGAATTACTCCTAAAAACGCATTGAATATATATCATATTGGAATATGAGTGATTAATGGGGTCTGGTGTGGGATTAGACAAAATGGGTTCAAACTGGAAAGATTAATCAGGCTGATTAAGTTATAAAGATGAAAAGGAGGGGGGAGGCATAAGCAAAAAAAGATCAAGGACATATCCACCAAATAATCACCCCCCAAGTAAAGAAGGATTCAGAAAAGTTTGAAAAGGGAGGAGGAGGGAGAATGTAGAAATTGGGGGACAGTATCTTTTGATTTTGGTTGAGATTTCTTTCCTCATCTTTTTGCTCTGCTTTTGGTAGTTTTGGAAGATCAAGTTTCAACCCACAAAGATAAAGAGAAAAAAGACAGTAAAAGAATTAGCCTATGGGAGTCCTAGAAGATGGCTCTTTTTTTTTTTTTTTTTAATTTTTACCCTCTTATTGTACACTTTCAATTTTTAAAATTTTTGAATTTTACTTTCAACAGCAATAAAAATAGATACTATTTTTTTTTTTTATAGATACTATAATAGTATACAAGAGAAGATAATGGGTTCCAGGCTTCCCAGGTGTTACTATTCTTTTATGGAGACTGCCATGTTCAGCCTTTAACACCATGGGGGCAACTCTTTTGACCCCCAGTAGTGAATTTTTATCTTCCTCAAGGAACCCTGCACTAAATTTGGTTTCCTCTCTGTCACCATTTTTAGTCAAAGCTTCTTTATAATCTTCAGATGCGATTAATACTGAGTACTAATTCCATGCATTTGTAGGGTTCAAATTTTAAATGCAGCTGACATTTAATTTAAATCATTGTTCAATTTTACAACAGGCATGGATTCAACATCTATAGGATAACTTCCATCTTGAAAGCTATTTGGCGTTTTTATATGATATCCACGATTGATTCATTGAAGAAAAGATTATAGTGGTATCATGATATTAGTGAGCAAAAAACCCATGTTTACACATTACCTCAAGGATCCCATGTTCGCCTTACGAATTAATGGATCTATGTATGAAAAACGCCAAAAGATAGTGCAATCAAAGGCTTTTGAGTTATGGTGACTATATTGGGAACATGTGATGAATATATGGAAAATCAGCGTTTTTCGTAAAAAAAAGAGATAGTGGTTGGACACAAAAGAGGACTCTGTTTATTCATTTAATTCTTGTAACAAAATATAGTTTTTAATGATGAAAATCAACATAGAAGAATAGGATGTTGTGAAGAAATAGTTTACTTGTAGTCTTACATTTGATCCCAGCAAGTCAGAACCCACTTGACTCTGGAAAATGGAGATTGTTACATTCCCTGCCTGATTTGCATTATTGGAAGATCAAGTAGCTCGCCATTTGATACACATCATACATACACCCATATATAATTTATTTTTCCTTCAAATTCTTTTGCCTTTGCTATTTTTCTCGAATTTCTTTGCTACTAGAAAAGAAATAAATATGTTCCTATAACAGGTAATGGAGAGTCACAGATGACCTTATTCATTTTAAATACTTCCTGAGTCCTGACATTACAGTTTATCACATTTTTAGACATTTGTAGCACTAGGTCATTCTCTTCCTCTGTAACTATATGTTCTTACCTGAATCCTGCTATAAGTTGGAGCGAAGATTTTAGGCTCTGAAAACAAAAACATAGCTTTATCTCCCGTGAAAAATAATCCATTGGATTGAATATTTTGACAGGAAGATAAGAATTCAGTGGGCTAGGGGTGTGCAATCAGTAATGTAATCCTGGCATTTTGGGAGTAAATTCCAAACAACAGCTTACGCTGTAGAAATCCACCGCTGACTTTGACAATGACTGTCCTGAAATTTTGGTTGTTTTTTTTGTATCCGTTTGAGAGAACCAACAAACTTCACTTCAATAGTTGTATTTAGTTTGGGTAAATAAATTCATTTTTTAAAATGTTGGGTAAATAATTTGAAATGAAACGAGGGGGAAACGAGGGGGAAAAAAATATGCAAATCCCTATTTGGGCCCTGACTGTACCTAGTGGTCCAAAATCTTTGAATATCCAAAAGATAAGCCTGTTGGATCCAAAACAGCTTTTTAGAAATAGTGGGCCTCTCATTTCCTCTTGGACTCACTCACTACTGTGCACTAAAATTCATTCTTCTAGTTATCAGATTTGGCTTCTACTGTTCTGGCGCCATACAAACAAATGAGTTCAGCCAAATTTCTTACCTGCCACTTCTAGTACTTTTTTCACCCTTCTTGTCTTGGTGCTCTTCTAGAGTTATTCGGGTTCACATTTTACCTCTCATAGTCATAGTAGATCCCCAATCAAATAGGATTTTGTTAGAGCATTTCAAATGTTGGAGTGTCTCATTTTTTTTATTCATTACTTGTAAAATTGATCAGAACCATATTTTGTTTTCCTAAACCATAACAAAGGGGTTATTTATGTTATAGTATGGAGGAAAGAAGGAAGGGTTCTGAGTTAACAGGTTGAGTGAAGAAGTGGTCCTCTGCAAAACCTACAACTACACAAGAGAAGGATACAGAAAGACTGGCATCCTCCAATCAATGCATAACCATTTTATCTGAACAGATCTCTGGATGGGCGTCACAGATTTCCCCTCTCTGCAGTAAAAAACCCAGAGGGCAGCAATGAGCAAAAAGGGCTTGTGTTTTTTGAACCTCAAGTGTCGCTTTTGAGATCTATGTGGCAGGCGAACTGAGAGGGACAATACAAGTTTTATAGGCATTACCTTACAAAAAACCCTGAATCACAACAAAATGGCCTCTCTGCATTTATTTTGATAACTCCGGGCTTGTTCTCATCCGTGTCTGAATCCTTTACAATTTTCATTTCTTTTTTGGCTAAAATTCCTTGCCCTGATGGGGGCTTCTGTTTTATGAGAAGGGGACCATCTTCAAATATACCCTTCAAGGCTTCAATCATGGACTTAAAAGATTTTATACGAGCTGTCTCGGATTCATAGCTTACATCATATTAATTTAACTTCTTTACATACCTAATTTTGGGTCAATATGTAATATAGATTATTAAGCTCTAATTTTACTTTGTTGGTTGATGATTAGTGAGTGAAAGATTTTGAATGAATTTGTGTTGGAAAATACTAGGAAGGTTATGATTGCTGTTTATTTTTATTTTTTGGTAAACTATGATTGCTGTTTATAATTGTTACATAAAAAAAGTTTTTTGAGTGATCTTCCCCTCCCAACCTGCAGAACTCAAAGTGTGTGTGTGGTGCGTGCTGGGTTAAATGCAGGTCATCTAGTTCTCTATGTTTGGGCCAGGCCAATTTTCAAATATTATCGTCTAAAAACTGGGCTGGGATGGACCTAGAAATGGTATTCAGTCATTCAAATATTACCGTCTAAAAACTGGGCTGGGCTGGGCTGGACTGGACCTAGAAATGGTATTCAGTCATTGAAATAGAGAAATAAGAGGATTTCTGAACTCAATCTCCCAATTTATGTATAGCAAATGAATAAAAGCACACAATCTTTCAACTGATACCGTTTTTGCTAAGAAGAACCAACAAACGAAGGAAACGATCGCCTAAAATAAAACTAGTTCTTATTTGTAGGATACCAAAATAACTGGTGTGTGATGGCCTCATCACATGAGAACAATCTTCATCATCATTGACAAAAAGAGCAGGCACATTTACAGAGTACCATGCAAAGTTAGTAGCTCACCAGGGGAGATGAGCCACAGTGAACGTCACCTACATCAGAAAGCCTTTGTCTTGGGGAAAGTATTGTGTTTGCCGCTTCATCAAACTCTTGCGTATGGATGCTCTTCCTCTTGGGATTTTCGGCCTGTATTATCCCCTCCGATGCCTCAGCTACAGGGCTTAAGTGCATCAGTGGCTGCTGCCTTGTGGCTTGTGAAATTATCTCTTGGGCTTCTGCCATTACTGAAGCATCATCATCTGTGGCGTACAATACCCTCTTCAGAGCCTCGACAATCTGTGAATACTTTGGTTAGTTTTTAGTACATGATTTGCTGAGGAATTTTGAACTAGGTGATAATATGAAAAAGAAAATGAGTCATACAGGCGAGTTCTCAATTTCAGGACATTGGCACAGTAACTCAACATCTCTCAGCTTTGAGAAGTAGAAGTCCCTCTCTTTCTCAAGGCTATCAACAGACAGTTTCAATTCAGTAATCTGCATAGCAAAATCCATCTGTCAGCTTCACAAACACATTCAATTAAGAATAAAAATCCCCCGTTACAATGAGATTTTACAATTTGATATGAGGCTCTACCTGTTCCTCATATGCAGACACAGGAACCAAGTTTGCTGGTTTAGAGGATTTTGGAGGCTGTTGATGATGTGCAGCGGATGACCCATCATTCCTACGGCTTCCATGAGGTGGTTGGCTTCGAGAGGTGGTGGTGTGGTTAGGCTTGGTGGAGGTTTGCAAGGATGCAGATTTCTTGCTCACCAACCCTCCTTTGCAGGACTCTCTTCTTTCTACAGGATTGTAACTATAACATATATTCCAACAGAGTGTCATCAGCAACCAATACAAATCTCTCCTGGTTTTTCTTCAACTATCATCAAAGATTCCACAAGTATCATGTGCAACATATGGACAACACAGCAACTACAGAATTGTATACAATATCAAGCCCCACATAGGATGTGTTTGACTAATGAAACAAAGCTCACTGATGTTTCACATTTTAACCTGAAAACTCCACACGCCAACAATTTTAGATACACAAGTGTTCCTAAAAGTCAGGGTGATGGACATAAGCATTAGGACAGTAGAAAAGTTACAGCTACTTTGTATTATGATTGTCTAGAATGTATGTTCAGTAACTTAATATAGTCACAAGTCAGTCTAGAGCAAATAGCAACCAAACTAAACCAAGTTTTAAATTGCCTAAGTAATCTGAAGAACTCTGGAAATTAGTATTATTAGAAAGTGAAATAGAAGAAACTGGGATGATTAAAGAATCCTTACTTGTTCGAGATGCCACCATTAACAGAATCGCAGTACTTCTTCATCCACTGCATAAACTCCAGATTGTCCAAAGGTCTCTTCTTGATTAGCTTGTTTACATCTATATGCTGCAATTAAGGAAAATCAAAATCGCGGTAAGGATATCGAAAAATAAAACCTAGAAACCCTAGACAGGTAGAGAAGCAGAGATGGACATGCATAAATACCTTAGAAATCTTGAGTTTGTTGAAGACTTCCTGAAGAACCTTGTAATTTTGGATCATATCGTACTCCGATTTCGCATCGATTTTGACCTTATGCATCGGTACAACGCCGGGGTGAACGACATCCATCAATTGGCAATGAACCGCACCTGATGCCGCCTGGAGATCACAAAACAACTTAAAATCCAACACCGGATCCAATTTTTTTTCCTATTCTTTGGAATATCGAAACAAAATTAGAGAAAGAGAACGAAGAAAAAGTGAAAAACCTCTTCGACTTTGGAGAGATTGAGACGGAGAGTGGAATTGATCCAGGATAGTATGTCCGATCTTCCAACGAAGTATGCAGAATCCATCATCCCAATGTTGTTCGCCATTTCACTTCGTATTCTCCTTATTCACAGCTTACAATCTTTTTGTACAGCGCAGCGCTTCTAGCCGTTGTCTTTCTTTCTCGGATTCTAGAATTGTGAAGGAGACAAGACGCGTATGCCTTTTTATTGCTAAATTCAAATTAGAGGTGAGCTGTAATCGACCGTTAGGCCCATCTACACGCTCTCGAAGCGGAATAATCAAAGGAGCCCAAATGTAAAGCGGGCCACTCTTAGAAGTACAACGGCCCAATTTCTGTATTGTTATCTGCTTTTTTATTACTTTAATTTCTTTGACAATTATTTGGGAGGGGGACCGAAATGTATTGGGAAGGGGGACCCAATCAACCTAAGAGAGACAGAAAAGATTAAAGTCCAAACCGTACGGCCATGTTGAGTGTAACAAATACCGAAATCGGCAAAAAGATCGGCTTTACCCAACCACCATCCTTTGCCATATACCCAAAAAGTCAAATTCTTCGGCTGGCTTCTTCCATAACCCATCCTATACTTTGCTTCTCTCGAATCATGAACGGGCTTGATATTATCAGTTTCACATAAACGTCTCAAGTTATTATTAGGATAGAAATACGCGGCGTACATACGCACACATATTTTTTGTAAGCGCACAACATTAGCGCGCAAGCAGGATGCGCGGAACTATTTCCGTGAAGAGTAGATTCGTGCAAGGGTAAAAGTGAAAATCACATTTCGGGGAAAGAAAAACGAATGGGCCGCGCAACGACGTTTCGTGCGCACTTGGGTTGCACGCGCAAGCTTATTGCGTGGCCCACTAGGGTTTATAGGCGAAAAGCGCGGACGACTATGCATCGTCTTCCTCGATTGCTGCGAAAGCTCGAAGCGCGACAGCCGCCACACAAAATCCCCGAAAATGGATTCCAACCACCACCACGCAAATCCAACGCCACCTCCACAAGGCGGCACCAATGCAACGCCACCGCCACCTCCCATCGAATCGGAACAACCCGTGCCGTCCCCTCCAACGCCAGCTAAACCGGCCACCCACCTCGTCGGTGAACCGGCCGCTCACCACCCCATCGATCCACGAGCGGGCGAGCTCCGGGAGAAAGAGGAGGCGGTCACCAGTCTCGTATTTGCGCGTTTGTAACCTTATAAAAGGTGATGTTGAACTTCTCCCCAAAAAGCTGATGTGGAAACGAAAATAAAACTAAAAATAAGAAAAGGCCGTATAAAAATAGATGACAACGGTCATCGTATTCCTCGTTTTCACCATTTCCACCATTTTTTATCGTGTTTGCTCTCCTTCCTCGTGTTCTTCTTCTCCATCGAATTAAAACCGTGTTTGCTCTCTCTCTGAATTCTTTATCCTTCACCATTTGGATTCCTCTCCTTCCTCATGTTTGCATCTAGCGGGCTCTCTCTGTTCGATGGCGAGCAATTTGGCTTTCCAGCATGTATGTGTGGAGTTGTAGCAAATTTGAGACATTCGTGGACTGTAACGAACCCAGGAAGAAAGTTTTTTGGTTGCCTAAACTATGGGTAAGTCACAACTCTTGAATTTGCTGAAATTTTCAAAATCCCCAAATTCTAGGATTTTGGGTTACATTGCACTTTCGTTCTATTTTTGAGGCATTGTTGATGGGTTACATTTCAAATTTTAGTGTTTTAGTAGTTTTGGGTCTAATTTCGCGTGTTGCTGCAGAGGAGGGGGGGGGGGGCTTGCGAGTTTTCCAATGGCTTGGCCCACCATTGACAAACCATGATACACTATAATATTAGGATATTTAGGATAATTATTTATGTTTAAAGAATATTGTTATTTCCTTTTATTTAGGATTTAGTCTTATCTTTAGAGGATATGATTTCAGCGTTATCTTTTCCGTATTAGTTAGATATGAGAGTATTATAAATACTCTTCTATTGATATGTTTTAATCAATCAATAAAATCAATTAATAAAATTATCCCCTTTGCCCTAAACTCATTCCTCGTTTTTCTTCCCGTGGCAACCAACCGCGTTTATTGAGCCAAACCCACCTCAGGTGCGTCTCAACCCCTTGACCAACAAGGTTCCGATACAAATCCACACCGGGTCCGTATCAGACCATACAAAACATGTCATTGCTGGGTTACTGAGACGAGTGAAGGAGCGGGAGAAAGAGCGAGACAAGGGCATGCATAAGGCAAATGTTTTGGTCATCGTGTTGATGTTAATTCTGACATTTCATTCTTTCAAACTCATAATGTATTATCTTGTTTGTGTTGTGACAAGGCCAAACCTGTTTAGAACTAGTGGATTGTTGGCAATATAGCTTGTTTGTGTAATTGGTTTTGTAAGTTTGGAATGGAAATGTAAGCTTGACAGTGTTGACAATATTTGTGTCCAATTTGACAATATTTGGAATGGAAGTAGGATTTGGACAACATTCTTAGACAACATTGCACATATTACATAAGGTTCTTAGCAATATATAACAAAAACCTGTTTACACGAGCACAATGAGCTCACTAAGTTGATTACACAAGCTTGGGAATAATTAGTAAAAACACAAGCTTGACACAATTATCCTAATTAATGTTGTTTACACATGCTTTTCAATATATAGCAAAATCACAAGCTTGGCACACTTAACATAAAATATTATTTTACACAAGCTTACCAATATATAGCAAAATCACAAGCTTGACACAACTAACCATACTACTTAACATCCTTTACAACCGGTTACTACTTTAGGGGTTGTTTGAACTAGTTTGGCTATTAAATGGGACCTCACTTGGGTTGACTCTTGAACTAACGCTTCTTTGTTGTGATTGCATCTCTCCCTTGCCATTTCATCCCCTTTTTCTGAGTACCAATTTCAACATACTGACTTGTATCCTTCACATATTTTAGGACCCTTAAGACTTTGCTAGATTCTTGGCTAGATTGCTTCATGGAAATCAAGCAAAATATTAAATACATGTATAAATTAAAAAATATAGGAAAATTAAAAAAACTTACTAACATTTAAAATTATCAAATTAGTTGTAGGATTGATGTAGGTTTCCAATTACACCGTCTTTCTCCTTTTTTAACAAACACTTAAGAGCAACAGGTGATGTATTAACTGAAGCTTGACTACGTACCTCTAATCCTCGAGAATAATAAAACAAGATAACCAACCAGATGACCAACATTAGCACACGGTATGTAGTATGTACCTAGCCAAGTATTAATCCTTAGCTTCTCCAAAAACTTGCTGTTGTCATCCCAAACTTAGTCGTGGTATGTTCTCGATTACTCTAGAACTTGGACAAATGACAGCCAACTCACCAACCCAAATTTATAAAATATAACAAATGTAGTCGTGGTGAGCACTACACAAACAATTAAGTCAGCACAGAATAACATTTAACAACCAATATGGAATAAATAAAACAATTCGGTCGTGGTGAGCACAACAGACATAACCCAGCATATATTAACCCCCAAATATATAGAATACATAAAACAATTCCGTCGTGGCGAGCACAACACGAATGACGTACCCAAAATTAACAATTATGCGTGAATCCTTCCATGTAAAACTTCCAACTCTAACAAGAAGCCTGGTCAAATTGTCAACTATCTTCTCACACCAAAACCCCCATAGCAATGGCATGATCTCTCTTCATCCAATTCCACAAACCTCAAACACACACCATCCATTCAATACCAATAACCAAAAACCAAAACCTTGCCAATAAGTGATACCATCAAAATGGACACCGATGGTCAAGGGAGCTTGCCAATGAGTGATACCAACCAACAACACAATGGAAACACCATGGACACGACACTAGTCACCCATGTTGTCGATGTTGAACCAGAGGTTACAAAGGAGGACTTAGAAGATTCAAAATCGGATGAAAACACGACGACATCCACCGACCACCCTCAAGAAGTTGAAGGTGGAGCAAGCCATGAAGGAACCCCAAAGGCGAATCCCGACATCCCTCTCGAAAACCTATCCCTAGAGATCTCCCAATTTGTGGCCTCCCTTTCTCTCGTCGATGAATCTCATCCCCTTGAAACTCCCAAATATGTAGACGTCTTCCTCGACAAGGTTGAATCCAAACTCGAATACTATGAATCCATTGAGCCCTTGTCTAGTTCCAAGTTTGGTCAAGACGATTCCTCGTTCTTCATGGTCATTCAGGACCTTGCTTTGCTTGTCGAATCTGTCTCCAAGTTCAAGTCCACCTCAAGTTCAGCTGCCATCTTGGTCAACATGGCTACCTCTCAACTCCACCGTGCCATGTTGGTCCTGGAGGAGGAGTTGCGCGTCCTCCTCCACAAATGGAAGATTCCTCCTCCTAATAGTCCATCCGATTCGAATTCACACAAGGAAAAAAAACAAGATAACCAACCAGATCATTGCGTTCTCCCCGATCGTCAACAACAACTAACAGAATCCAACCCACAAGAACAAGAAGAAGAAGAAGGTGTGGAGACCTTCCCTTGCTACTCATTTGAAGATACCTCCACGATGAGCTCGATTTCAAGAGCCATGATCACGGCTGGATACGAAGTCGAGTGCATCAAGTTGTTCATGATCATGAGGCGAAGCGCCTTGGAAGAAGAGCTGAGTTCTCAAGGGTTCGAAAAGATGAGCATTGATGACGTGCAGAGGATGCAATGGGAAGCCCTAGCAAGCCAGATCGACACATGGATCCGTGTCCTCAAGCATTGCACCTCCCTCCTCTTCCCCGGTGAGCTCAAGTTCTATCAATCCGTCTTCTCCTCGACACCCTCCCAATTGCAACCCGATCATAACATCTCAACGATGCTTTTCAACAATCTCGCCGGCTCGATCCTCCAGCAACTCGTGAACTTGGCCAACGCTGTTTCCATGACCAAAAGATCCTCCGAGAAGCTATTCAAATTCCTAGACATGTACGAAACTCTACGAGACCTCGGCTTGTGGCTAGCCGACTCCTCCTTCACCGTGGAAGCCATAGACGAGCTGAGGATCGAGCTTACATCTGTTGGAGACTGCCTCGGGGAGGCGGTAGTTTTGATCTTCAATGAGCTAGAGAGTTCGATCAAGAGAGACTACGCAAAGCAACCGGTCCCCAATGGGGCCGTGCACCCGCTCACCCGCTACACAATGAACTACCTCAAGTACGCTTGCGAGTACAAGGACAACCTGGAGGAGTTGTTCTTGCGCCACATAAATGCCCCTAATCATGAGACTGAGACGACGGCGGCGGCGTCACCATTCACAAATCAACTTATGACCATAATGGACTTGCTAGACGCGAACTTGGAGTCAAAGTCAAAGTTGTACAAGGACTTGTCGTTGAGGTACATTTTCTTAATGAACAACGGCAGGTACATCTTGCAGAAGATTCGGGGGTCGAGCGAGATTCACGAGGCGGTGGGGGAGCCGTGTAGAAGGAAGAGGTCTTCAGAGTTGAGGAACTACCACAAGAACTACCAAAGGGATACTTGGAGCAAGGTGTTGCAATGCTTGAGCCATGAGGGGCTTCAAGTTAATGGGAAGGTTCAAAAGCTGGTTTTGAAGGAGAGGTTCAAGAGTTTCAACCAGTTGTTTGATGAGATTCACAAGTCACAGAGTACTTGGGTGGTGAGTGATGAGCAATTAAGGTCGGAGCTTAGGGTTTCAATATCTGCGGTTATGATACCGGCTTATAGGGCTTTTCTTGCAAGATTTGGACAGATTTTTACCCCGGGGAGGCAGTATGAGAAGCACATCAAGTATCAGCCTGATGATATTGAAACTGCCATTGACGAGCTATTTGATGGGAGTGTTAGTTCTATGGCACGGAAAAGAGCATAGAACTTTCCTTTAGATTATATACATTGACTTCTTTCTTCCAATCCATTTTTTTGTTGCATACTCTTTTCTTGTCTTTTGATATGGTTAGATTTTATTTATAATATATTGTTGATGCATAAATGTGCTTTAATAAAATTATTTTATAACATCTTGACTACTCACAAAAGTGCTAGGATCCTGTTAAAATGATCCAATTTCAATATACTCCCTCCATTTCACAAAAGATGTCTTTTTAGGCCATTTAACATTTTTCATAAAAGTTGTCCTTTTACCATTTTTTTTCAATTTTTTTCGATTATGCCCCTAAAATGTGGGTTCCCTTTTTTTCATTTTCCCATGCAATTAGTCACATTAATAAAGTAAAGTCATTTAATAAGGGTATATTAGGTATAAAAAAATTTCCTTAATAATCGTGTAATTGTCCAAAAGGACATCTTTTGCAAAACGGAGGGAGTATATAACACAAGTAAAAACCTATTCACTAAGAATGGAACATGGCTTAAAATCTCACCAAATAAGGACTCATCAGGACTCCTACTTACACGATTAACAGATACATCATGGTCTTTCACTAAAGCTTTCTGGAAACCAAATGTTGCAATCATCTACTCTTTTCAGGTAAGCCACCAGGAACCATCCTCTATTTCATGCTTATCTTCTCGGTTTCAGCATATAGATTTTTGGCTAGGCTTCGATTTTTTTTTATAGATGATCGGCTAAACAAATCATTTTTGTTTTGGATGTTAGTCTGTGCAAAATTTAAGAAGATAAAAAGTAACTTAAAGATTAAGATGTGTCTATGATGTTACATTTATGTAGGATCGTTAGTACTAGAACGAGTCGGCGATTCCTGGGAAGTCATCGACTTTGAGTAATAAAGCAGCGGAATAAACAGACAATAAAATAAACGTCAATGGTCAATGACAAGCGATGTATAGTGGAAACTCCTTATAAACCAACTAGTTTACTTAGAGAAAAACCACTCCCTTCCAAGTTTATCACTTGGTCGGATTTCAAGAGTCCTTAGACTTGCTCGATCTATTGATTTCTTGATTAGTTACAAAGCTCCCCCGTGTACAAGAATGAATCCCACACCTTTGAACCACGTTCTACCTTTGCACTCACACTCTCAATCTCACGCTATGCCTAAGATCTCTTGACACACCACTTGTACGAATCCCACGCACAAGTACGCTCTTTCTTTCTTACACACGATAATCAAATTACGCTCAAGAGACTTACCGATAGCCTAAACACTAGGGTATTTAAACTAAGGTAAGAGAGATCTCATGTATATTATTTCCCATTCGATTAGGAAAACAATATACACTCAATCTCTTACAAATCTTTCCAAATATACAATTATGCATACACTAAAATATTCTAGGAGAATCAAATTATCTTCATCTTGATTTTAGCACTCTTTTGATGATCTTCTCCTAAAATAGAACAACGCAGCTGTCTTCAATTATATGTACATAAGATGTGCGTTCCTTCCGTAAATAAATCGCTCGCCAGCTTGTCATGTCAGTGACTTTGCCAAGTCGCCGACTCGACTTGCAAACTCAGGGTCACTGACTCTGGAACCATCAAAACTCAATCTTCCATCTTCTAACAAATTCCCCCTTTTTGATGGTGACAAACAACTTGTTCTGATAAAAGCTATGCAACATACAAAAACAACACAGTAAAAAGAGCAAAGCACAAAAACCATAAAAAGTCCCCCCCTAAGCTTAGTAACCACATGATTTCAGTATTTTGACCCCCCTAATAAATCTATTCCCCCGGTTAATTCCCCCTTTTGGCATCATAAAAAAGATTGCTAAAACAAGAAAAGAAATCAGAGGCAGATATGGAAACTTAAAGCATTAAATCAAAACAATCATAAAAAGTCATCCACCATGGCATGAGAAAAAATACGATGCAAACACAAACGGTTCAGAGATGCAGTACAACCAAATCGAACTAAACAACAATAAGTCTTTTAAACTGAGGGAAATAATGTGGAAAGGATGGAAAGAGAGGGGTAAAGAAGGCCATGAGTGTGTGATAGTCACTGACATCAAGCTCCAAAGTCATTGAGTCGCTCCTCTATCGCGTTGAGCTTCGAAAGTGCATTGCCAACCATACTCTGAAGCTTCTCAATCATCTTATTCAGAATCATATTCTGCTCCCTGATATCTTTCAACTCATCATTTGCTTGAGCAAATTTCATTCCTTCTTCCTGGTGACCCTTGTCACTGACTTTAGACGTTTTCGACACCCATTGTCCATCAACCCAGTTCCATCCAAACTTCCTGATCATTTCTTTGTTGAGAAATCTGGTGTTGAGGACGTCACCACCATCCACATAGACCTTATGCTCATACAGCATCAGAGCAATCAACATGCCATAAGGAAGAGCATGCTTAGCAGTTTTCAGCACATGCTTCATGTGAAGCATCATCAGACGTGGCATGTTGACCTTCTTCCCTTTGATAATCTTGTTCATGACCAGCAGATCTTGAATGGATGCAGCATTCCTTTTGAGTTCCCTTGGAAGTAAGTTGCCGATGAGGCAAATTGAACATCACCTTCTTCTCTATTCCCATCTTGTTGACCAAATAGGGACTGGTGAGGTTATCATCACTGTCAGTGACAATTCTGTTGATCTCACGGTCATCGACCCCTTCAGGACAACCTCCTTTGTAGTACTCATCAAAACCTTCATGAGGAATTTCCAGAATGTCACTGACATCCTTGCTAGTGAAGGAGTACGTCTTCTTATCTATCGTGTACCTCCCTATGGTCATATTCCGTGTATCTTCAATCACAATATTCTCATTGAACATATTAACCATTAGAGGATTGTATTTATGCTCCCCCTGCACTAACTTATCCCATTTTTGCTTTTTCAGTCAGTCGGCGACCTTGGTCAGTTTGAACTCCTTCAAGAAATTTTCTTCCCACAACAGATCCTTAGTAAACTCCCTAGATGACATGTCAATACTCACACTGATTTTCCTACTCTTCTTGCTAGACCCAACAACAGATTTAGGAGATCTCCCCCTTTTCTTCCTAGTGACCTTCTCGGAGAAAGAAGAGTCATCTCCCTCTGAGGCAGGCTCAGGGGTTTCCAACCCCTTGCCCTTCTTGGCTTTAAGAGCCACAACCGAGGCTCTAGCACTTGTTGATCTAGTCTTAGCAAGAAAAGGAGGAGGCATTTCAATTTCATCTTCCTTAAGCAAATCAGAGTCATCTCCAAACAAATCCTTTTCTAAATTCCTCTTAACTAAATCACCAAAATTGGATTTTTTAGAGACCAAGATGGGATCAGAGGGTGTACCTTCTTCAAAAGTTTCTGTTGGTTCCTTTTGGGAGATTTCCTTGTCAGATGCCTTGTCGACATTCTCCACACCAGTATCTGTGTCAAATGTCAATGACTTTTGAAGGGTCATTGACAGCCTTTGCTTGATCATGAGGAGATAGCCGTTGGTTCTCCTCTGTTCCTTTCATTCCAACTTCCGCATCTTCACCATCCTCTTCCTCTTTTTCTTCCGCAAAAGGCCCAACAACCTTCGCCGTTTCCTCAAATTCCATTGACTCCAAAGTTGGAGTCTTCACTCTCTCTTCCTCTACAATCTCTTGTTCAGAGGGTTTGGGTAAGGAGGAGTCACCAGTTTCTGGAAGCACCGGTTGCGCCGTTTGGCGCGGTTTTCCAGACTCCGGTGAGAGGGTTAGGGTTTTTGTTTCAATTTGAGGAGATGGTGGGTTTTGGGATTTCTCAGTGCTAATGGGAGATGAGGGAGTTGATTTTGGAGGAGAAGGGTTTGGGTTCTGGTTTTGTGGAGAATCGGGGTTCAGAGGTGATGTTTCAATGGCGGTTGGGAGAACGGTTGAAGAAGATGATTTCTCAGACAAAAGGGCTCGAAGAAAATCGACACCAAAGAGGGTGAGAATCTTCTGCTTCGCCGATTTGGGGCTTTCAGTTTGCGTTTTGGGAGAAGCAGGGAGGTTTGAGTTGTTGGGAGGAGACTCCATTGAATAAGATTGAAGGTTCGAGGGTTTGAGTTTGCGAGAGAGAGAGAGAGTAGAAGTTGAGAGAAAGGAAGATTTGAGAAAAAGCGTACCTTTTGTCTTGACGGTTGGGGTATAATAAAGAAGTTCACTTCCATCATTAAGGAAGTTGTCAAATCTCAAGATCTTCTCTTTCCTCCTTTTTGAAATAAACTTTCCAAGTTCAAAAGATACTATTTAAGCCACGATCTTTTTCTCGCGCCAAAGTACACAGTCACTGACCTTGACTAAATCGGCGACATCCATCACACAAACTGCTTTCTTCAAATATCCATGACTTTAACACACTACATGACTTTCTCCTTAAAGAACTTACTTGGCATTGGGGTTGCACAGGGATGCCAAAGCAAACCAAGTAAAAAGCTTTATTTTTGAGGATTTGTCGATCATGATGATAAGTCTCCGTTTAAAAGGAAATCCAAAAGTGGGCTCATAGAGACTCTCAAACATGATAGGTCAAGGACAAGCTTTAGAATCAACTATCATTTGGGCTTGTAAAGAGGGTTAGGATCATTAAGTTGATTCTTTTGGGCTAAAACAAAGAGCTCAAGAAGATTGTACACATACTGAATGTAGTAAAAGTCATCGGCAATTCAAATGCATGGGGTTTCCTTAACATGATGTCTATCAAGTATGTTTAAGAATTACACCATAAAAGCATGATTTCAAAACATATGCAAAGCAATCAATTCTAGCCAATCATCGAGGGAATTCATGTAGGGAAATAGATTATTGAAGAGAGATCATACCTAATTCCATGCAGTTGTTCAAAGGGTTCACGATTTAAGGCCTTTGTAAAGATGTCTGCTCTTTGATCACTTGTTCTACAGAATTCCATAGTGACCATGCCTTTTTCCACACAATCTCGAAGAAAATGGTGCCTTATCTATATATGTTTTGTCTTTGAATGTTGCACCGGATTCTTTGAGATGTTGATTGCACTAGTGTTGTCACATAGTATGGGCACTGACTCACACATCACACCATAGTCACTGACTTGTTGCTTGATCCATAAGAGTTGTGAGCAACATGCTGCAGCTGCAATATACTCTACTTCCACCGTTGATAGAGCCACTGAATTTTGCTTTCTAGATCCCCATGAGACAAGACAAGGCCCAAGAAATTGAGCCATTCCTGATGTGCTTTTTCTATCAACACGATTCCTTGCAAAATCAGCATCTGTGTAGCCAACTAGCTCAAAATCAAATCCTCTTGGATACCATAAACACAGATTGTCAGTCCCCTTAAGATACCGAATGATTCTCTTAACATCTTTCAAGTGGGATTCTCTCGGATCGGCCTGAAATCTAGCACATAGGCAAACTCCAAATACAATATCAGGTCTACTCGCAGTAAGATAGAGCAATGATCCAATCATACCCCTATACATAGTAGCATTGACTTCTAGATCCTTGTCATCTTTTCCAAGTGAGGTAGTCGGCGACATGGGAGTGTGAAAAGGTCTAGAACTCTCAAGACCGAACTTCTTAACACATTCTCTGAGATACTTTTGTTGATGAACTCGTATCCCATCCTCACTTTGAACAACTTGAAGTCCTAAAAAGAACTTGAGCTCACCGACCATGCTCATTTCAAACTCACTAGACATGAGGTCAGCGAACTTCTTCACTAACTTATCATCTGTTGAACCAAAGATGATGTCATCGACATAGACCTGAACAACCAGTGTGTGACCTCTTTCCTTCAGCAAGAAAAGAGTCTTGTCTACTTCACCTCGAACATAACCATGTTGAATCAAGAATTGAGACAAACGATCATACCAAGCACGCGGTGCTTGCTTCAAGCCATAAAGAGCTTTGTCCAGTTTGTAGACATGATCCGGGTAGGTGACATCTTCAAAACCCAGAGTTTGTTCAACATACACTTCTTCCTTTAAGTAACCATTCAAGAAGGCAGTCTTGACATCCATTTGCTGTAGTTTGAACCCATGATGAGCAGAATAGGCAATGAGCAATCAAATAGCCTCAAGACGAGCCACTGGAGCAAACGTCTCATCATAATCAATGCCCTCCTGCTGATTGTATCCCTTAACTACCAGCCTTGCTTTGTTTCTGACCACGTTTCCTTCATCATCCAGCTTATTCCTGAACACCCAACGTGTTCCAATCACAGTTCTTCCCTTTGGCCTTAGGACCAAGTGCCAAACTTTATTTCTTTCAAACTGATGTAACTCTTCTTGCATGGCACCGACCCAATCTGAATCTTTCAATGCTTTTTCAACATTCTTGGGCTCCAACATAGAGATGAAAGCATTGAAAGCAAAGAAGTTGTTTAGAAAATATCTGGTTTGCACACCCTTTGAGAAATCAGTGAGGATGCTGGTGACAAGATGAGCACTTTTATGTTGATAATTCCTGACTTGTAGATTTGTCAAGTCACTGACTTGGGTCTGTGGCGTTCGCTCTGACTCTTCATTAGAATCTTCTAGACTTGAGCAACTTTCAGGCGTTTTCTCATCATTTGTCTCATCGTCAGTTGTTCTTTGATCATGATCACTCCCCCCTGTTTTGTCTGAGTAGGCGACACCAGCATTGTCACTAACATGATCACTTCCCCCAATTCTGTCTGAGTCGGCGACACCAGCATTGTCACTGACTACTGTCTCCTTTTCTGATGCAGCAACTGGAAGTGGATCATCTTGAAACAGATAATATCCTTGATCACCATCATCATGATCCTCAATCATCGAGCCTCCCATCGTGTTCTCATCAAACACGACATGAACACTTTCTTCAACTTTCCTCGTCCTCTTGTTGAAAACTTTGTAGGCTTTGCTATGAGGGGAGTAACCTACAAAAGTGCCAACATCACTTCTTGAATCGAATTTTCCCAAACTATCCTTGCCATTATTGTGAACATAGCACTTGCATCCAAAAGTGCGTAAGTGGGCGACACTAGGCTTAACTCCTCTAAGCAGTTCATAAGGAGTTTTTCCAAGAAGTGGACGAAGCATGGCTCGATTCATCAAATAGCAAGACGCATTAATGGCTTCACCCCAAAAGTTTCTTGGAAGACCACTTGAGATAAGCATGGTCCGTGACATGTTCTCCAGGGCACGATTCTTCCTCTCAACCACGCCATTTTGTTGAGAAGTTCTTGGTGTTGAGAAGTTGTGACTTATGCCATTTTTCTTGCAGAAAACCAGAAACTCAGAGTTGTCGAATTCCGTTCCATGATCTGACCTGACAGACACAAGAGAAACTCCAAGGTTTTTCTCAACAACTTTCACCCATGCTTCAAATTCTTCAAAGACCTGATCTTTAGAAGACAAAAAAAATAGTCCAAGTATACCGTGAAAAGTCATCAACAATGACAAAAATATAGCTATTTCCTCCACGACTTTGGACTCGCATGGGACCACATAAATCAATATGAATAAACTCTAAGGGTCTAGTGGTACTTACCTCCTTCTTGGATTGGAAGGATGACTTCACCTGCTTACCTCTAACACATGTTTCACAAACTTCATGCTTGCTTGGATCTAATTTTGGTAGCCTCGAACCAGCTCTTGCCTATGCAGTTTGTCAAGGAGTTGAAAGCTCGCATGACCAAATCTTTTTTGCCAGAGGTTGGCGACATCTGTAATTGTTCTAAGACACAATTTTTCCTCGGGTTCAAAGCAAGGGTCCACTTTATAGAGATTGTTTTCACACACCCCTTTCAGAAGGATTTTCCCCGAGTCACTTTCTATCACCTGACAACCTTGTTTATCAAAAACAACTTGAATTTTTCCATTAGCACACATCTGAGAAACACTTAATAACTTGAAACCAAGATTTTCAACCAAGTACACATTATCTATAGTCAGTTTTTCAGAATATCTTACATGACCAATACCTGAAATATCACCTTTACTATTGTTGTCGAAGGTAATCTTACCTCCTTTATATTTTTGAAGTGAGACGAAATCCCTGGGGTTCCCAGACATATGAGTTGAGCACACACTCTCAATAAACCAGGGCTCCTTGTCACACACTTCAAGCTACATTGAAAGAATTAGTTCTTACGAACCCAGAGTTGTTTAACTCATTTGGGTTTGGAAACATAGTAATTTCTAGGACAACACTTATTGCAATTGGCACAAACAGATCCTGTGTAATATGCACTAAATTCTAAATAAAATAAAATAGGTATTTATCCCAATAATTTTTTTCTCTAAAATAGAGAATTTAATAAACTTTATAATTTCATATTATATTATGAGAAGTTACTACAATGGCAATTAACAATTTATTTAAATATATTAAGCAAGTCAAGTATTTATTTAAATATTTTTCTCTTAAAAATAGAGTTTAAATATTTTTATAATTTCTTAATAAGGTATAAAAATTATAAATGAGTATCAAAATGGCAAATAAAAACACTTCTTTCCGCTAAGTTATAATAGTTGCCTTGCATGAAAAGATAGGGGAAAATAGAAAAGATGATATTTCTTGAACTAAGATATCATAAAAATATGCTTTTGTTTATAAAATAAAATTCTAAGACATGATTATATTATTTACATAAACTATAATTATGGGAGGATAGATTGAGGTTCAATAGAGAACAATTAAATATGAGAGAACAAGAGAGCAATTGTAGGCCTTTGGATGATATTCCATTGGATGGCTCAGATTACATATCTAAAATTGACCCAATTTTAAATTTCAACCCAATTCCTTAATTATAGCAAGTATTTATTGATTTTCGGATTTATAGCAAAAATCACAATCCCTTAATTATAGCAAGTATTTATTTATCAATTTTAAATTTCTACATCTGATGTGTATAAATTCTCTTCATTCAAATAATTGAATTCATCTCCCTCGAACTCTGAAATTGTATTACAAAATACGTCATGTATAATCAGAAATACCGATTGTATATAAGATAACATTGCATGTATATAGACATAAATAAGGTGTATACAGAGAACATTTTTACATGTTTACGTAATACATATATCATATACTTTAATAAAGATTTTTTATACAGATTTAGGACATGTATATACACATCAGCGTATATGGATCACAGGTGTATGTAACATAGAGGTCATGGGCATAGAAGTGTATATAAATTTTAATAATTGTATATAACAATACAACTATTGTATACTGAGATCAATATAGACACATCATACTCATTCGTGTATAATTGGTATATTAATTTCTAATAAGTGTACACATATATTAAAACGGTGTATATGCTCAACATTTGTACATTTTTTTTGATTCAACGTAGAATTAAAAATAGTTTACAAATAAGTCATGTATATTAACTGTGAATTACATGTATATACGCTAATAACGAATGTATACATAATTCAAATTGTACATGTAAAAGACATGTTTTCATTAATTGTACATACAATAATGCAAATAGTATCCAACCACATCAATTTTGTATATACATTTATTAAGTTGTTATATACAATATTACTATATATATATACAAAGGATCGGCGCTTGCTCGGCGTAGTGGTTCGTGGTGGCCAGAATTCTCCAACGAGCAGTTCCGACGTTCAACGTGCAGTTCCGAGCAGTTCGACGTGGTGGTTCGTGGTGGTTTTGGCGACGTGGTGGTTCGACGTGGTGGTTCGAGCAATTCCGACGGCGCTTCCAGCGCAATGGAGGTTGTAGGTCTCTAGCGACGGCGGGTCTCGGTGGTGGTCGGGTCTCCAACGACGGCGGGTTCGGTGGTGGGCGGTTTCAACGTGGCCGGCGCAATGGAGCGGTTTATAGCGTTGATTTGTCTCCAGAGATCTTCTCCCCATTTTTCAATTTTTCCAAAATTTTAATTATGGTAGTTAGAAGGAGTAAATCATGGGGAGAAGATCTCTCCTATTTTTGATTTTTTTGCTATTTTACTATTTTTTTATATTGTAGATACTAATCCTACAATCCATCCCCAATCTCATCCAATGGGTGAGATTTGTTCTCTTGTTCTCTATAGGATCTTGTTCTCTATAGAACCCACCTCTATATATATGTAAATAAGGTAAATAAGATTATTTTATTAGTATACTAAATTTATAGAAAGCTTACTTTATAAAGTATATAGAAAAGTTCTATTCAGGAAAATACTAAGAAGGAATGCCTATTAATATTTTATCTCTATTTAATATGGTTTATATATCTAAATAAGGCTTTACTAAGATAATGTCACTAATAAAATATTCTTTGATGAGAAAATAATATTTTAAGTATTATTATGGATATTATTGATAAAAAGGTGATATTATAATAACACTAAGTTGAGATATTTTAATAAGGATATAATGGACTTTTATAATCCTATATTATAAATTTCAATATACCTTTTTAGGTTGAATATTATATCATATGCTTTTATAAGGTTGTCCTTGCTCACTTATATTAAGAAGTTAGAAAGTGAAATTAAAAGAATATTTTAATAAATTAATTAAGGAAATTATTGGTTTCCAAGAATGAAAATGTTTAAATATTAAGAATAAGAATTTATAAGAAATACAAGGATATTACCAATATAAAATAATAATAAGGAATATTATTATTTTCTTCATCTCCACCTAAATTATTATTATAATAATTTAGTAATTAATTCTCTTATAAAAAGAATATAAGAGATATTTAAAACTTTAGAAGAATAAAAGAAATTCTTATTAAAGTTCGTTCGTACCTCTCGTGTCGATAGGTCGAGTCTCCGTTCCGAGTAAAGGCAACAATTTCCGTTCGTTCGTTCATATACGATCGTAAAAGCTAAGGCAAGTGGAAATTCCCCTTGTAACCTTATATATTCGTTTTCGTGAAATTCTCGATGTTGGGAACAACTTGTGTGCTAAGTAATAAATGAACCTAGGAAATATCGATTGTTAGATATAACGACCCCACTGTTAGCATAGTTCGCTCTTTATTATGTTGATAGGACTATATATGCTAGTATGGTTGTGGCCTTGATTGTTTACGGTCTCGTTTAGAGATCAATGTCGAACAAACTAGTGGGGAGCACGGAAGTAGCCCGACGCTTCTATATAATTTTACTAAGTCGTATGCCTTTGCGCTTAAAGTACGACTTTCAAGATCTTGATCCAGTCCGCTCCGATTGCAAGGAGGGACGAGTTGCACTCTAGCTAAGTGCCGGAAACTGAGTTTCCCTTGGTGGATCGGGCCATCTGAGCCCCACCCCCTTTTAAAAAATCATTAACGAAATCGAATATTTTCGTCACTATATAAGATAAGTCCAATGCACATTTAAAAGACATCAAAACCGGACCGATCTCAAATGATCGATCCGGCTCCCGGTCCGCTCAGGGCGCGAGAGGTTTTCAACTTGCATGAATTAATAACGTTCCCAAAACACTTTCGATTCTAAAAGAAGTCTACAATCTAGTAGCTCTTCTCTCGATTATCGAGCTATCTCCACTTGAGATACGCTCTCCTTCGTACCGTTAGACCTCACATAAATAAACCTTATCTTAAAACACAAACCCGATAATATCTTCCTCGATATTACTCAAAAATTACCGAATTACCCTTGAGAAGTTCCGTTCCCGCTTGCTTAGTCTCCTTAGACTAATTCCCCACTTCTACATTTTTGCCTGGTATTTCTCGCCCTTCTCGACAAATGCCAGACTGTAGGAATGTACACCGAAGTTTTGAAGACAAAGCCAAGAAGGTTTAGGAAACGTTAGGCGAGGATTGAAGGTCAAGGCAAGACTACATCGAAGGAAGGAAGGAATTCTCATAAGAGCAAGGCATTCCGAAGATAGTGCACTAGCTCTTCCTTTTTAAAAACCAAGAAAATCATCATCACATGAGTTGCTTTGGGAAAACATTCTTGTAATTTTAGATTACGTATTTTAAACCCTTTTTAAACGGCTATACTTTCCATTGCTACATCTTTTGTAAAACGACCCTCAATGTAAGGAACGAAAGTTCTTATCAATAAATAAAATTCCGCTTTTGGTCAAATTCATCTTCAATTAAAGTATCAAGTCTCATTCGTATGCATCCGTTTATTTATGTAATGTTTATGTTAATTTTCCGCATTTGTATGAGTTCAATATCATTCTAAAAGCCTTGGGTGACTTTGGACGGGAAAGTCCGAGGTCACTGGTGTTAATACCCAATGTTGTAAAATAGGGGTGTTACAATTATGGTATCAGAGCCGAACGTTTTGTTTTCAAAACCGAAAACTTTTAAAACCGAGAATTTTTGAAAACCGAGAACTTTTAAAACCTAAGTTTTCCTTCCGCTATCCGAACCTTCCATTCATAGAAAATTTCCTTCTATATCCTTTAAAGGAACTCAAAAATGTCAACTTTCTAACTTAAACTTCTTAGCTAAGAAAATTTCTTAAAAATTTAAAAACTGTAATACTAAATACTTAGTTCTAGAACTACTATCGTTATAAACTTCCTTTATACCTTTTAAAGGACTTAAATAGTAAAAGTGTTTCAACTTTTAAACTCAAAACATTTTTGTTAGAACTTTCTTGTAAACTTAACTCTTACCTTAGAAGAACTTATTAGTAAAATAGAAAACTCTTTCTAAGTGACATGTTCAAAAGAAAAATCCTAGACTCCTTAATAGGACCAAGAAAATGAAAATTTTATTTTTAAATTTCAAAACTTCCTTTAAACTATATCCCCCCGTCAAATATAGAATTACGGATATTCTATATGGACGTCGATCGTTAGCCATATACATAGAATGGTTGTAACGGAAAATAAGTTCATGCTCATTATATTGGAATTAGAAGAACTTATGCCAACTAAAGGTAATACTTATGTTCCCATAGAGCCAAACTTACTGAGCCAGTGACTCGCGGGAAGATAGAAATTTTCAAAGAGGACACCAAGGAAGGCTTAGTCAACTAAGGATCTAACCTGTCTCCATCTATTCCGATCTCGAAACAGATTATCGAGAGGTATTTGAGGGGACAAACAATGGTCTAATGATAAACGAGTGGTCGAGAATTCTGACCAATGAAGAATATAATAATCTGATGTACCTACAAGTAGTAGTGACTTCCTCAGTCAACATATGGAATCTTGATATGATACCTAATGATTGTCAGCCGAATGAACCAACCATAAAAGGACTATCATGAATGAGAAAGCCACATCATGAATTTTTTCCCCAACATTTTAATAAGTCGACCCGATGATAAGATGAAGTTAGAAAGGAAGTTGTTAGGACCAAGATTTTTGTTGGACAAGGATTGTAAGTTCTCTAAGTTGCCTCAGTAGGCCTAATAGGTTGTAAGGTTGCTTCATTATTTAAGACAATTTGTGGACACGTGTCCCGATTCATCGCATTTGAAGTGATTACCTAGGCCATAGTTGATGTTATTACTTCCAACCGTTAATTCCATTATTAGGTTGCCTAGTTCGTTGCACTTTACTATCACCATCTTTCCTTCCTTAACAAGAGATTTTGGTATGAAACCAACCTTTTAAAGGTATTTTCGATAAAGCATTAACTGTTCTTCGATAATCCAAATGCCTACTCTATCCATTAATGGATGACAATTGTTGGGAACAATTTGTTGATTCTTATTTCAAATGGTCAAACCAAAAGGAACCAACAATAGAATTCACCCGAATAGTATTCAAGTTCGGGCACGAATGATGGTTCAAAATCTTCCAAAGAAAGAACAAGGAAATCGTTGGGTAATGGACCCTAGTACGCCGATACTGTTGGATGATGAGGCAAAAGTTGCATTAAGAAGTCCAGCGATATAAATGATGCCATAAGCAATCTCTTCTGTTCCACCGAAAGAAGCAAGCAGAACTAGAACTGACCAAAGCTGCAAATAGAATTACAAATGACGCCATATTTCACTCAAGTAAAGGTGGCTAGCTTTACAAGGACACTAAAGACATTCGTGTCAAAGAAGACGATGTCAGTAAGAAACTAAAAGTTGACCGCAACTACTACTAGTGGAAAGATTTAAGGAGTATTAATTGCACCGAAGCAAAAGGGTGCATATTGTCGCTCTACAAATCGGAAAGGAGTTAGCCAATAGAAAGAGAATTATAATCAAGCAAAACATGTCATGCTGAATGGGGAAGAAGTTTAAAACTAAATGATGAATCATTCCTCTCTTATTCTATGAGAGATGAGATAGTTGATGATCTCTTAGACCCTAAAGGTTAAAGGACTAAGTATGTCGAGAAGAAGGCCACACAGTTTAACCAATTATTGCATTACGCACGATATGAAGTTTCCCCTTAAAGTCCAAAAGTAGTCCGTCATAAGTGGATAAGTTCAACCACCAAGCCATGCAGAAGTTCAACGATAGACGCAAGGAGCGAATAAAATAGCTTATCCTTCCTCGTGTAATCTAGATATGTCCAAACAAGGGTACTTGTGACATATAACGTAGGGTTGTCATTAGAATTTCAACCTCGGTTATAATCAAAACACAGTTGAATAATTCCAATATTATTGTCAACTATCTCCTTTCGTAAAGTGTTATACTTTGAACTCTGCTATGCTATCATAGCCGTCCCGAAGATGTTCGTTGGTACTTTCTCTACGAAAGCACTGTTTCAAACGCTAGTTTCGATTAATAGGATTACGTAAGTCAGTCCATCTTTTCTTATGCGATTTACTCCTATCTCTGCAAGAAAGATTTTAATTTTGCGTTGCGTTGTCAAACAACAATAGTTAATATCATAAGTTTAAATAACTAAACATTTTAAGTACATGGTTCACAATGGCGAATAAGAATGAATTTCTATCTCCCATCTTGATCACATGGTTGAGGTAGAATTTTAGGTGTTGTTCCTGTGAAGGCATATGTTAAAGGATTATGTTGGAGGTAGTTTCCCCGATACTGATCACATTGGTGAAATGAAACCACTTAGTTCTTCGGATTCAATCTTGTTTACGAAAAAATTACTTTCTTATAAGAATTAAAATGTACAATATAGAAGGAAGCTCGTCCTACTTCTTGATAGGTAATATATTGAGATACGATATCATAAACATGCTTACTTCCTCTTGTGATACAATCATCGCCTATCCCAATAGTAACTTCTTTAGAAACCATAATTCGAGACCCTTCTTCCAAGGCATCGTAAAGATGGTTTCAATTAGTCAAAACTTCAATTCCATACCATTAGTTATCGTAGGTCCATCTTAAAAGAATTCTTCCGTCAAGACTCTATTCTAAAAGAATGGAATGAATTTAGTCATTTTCGTACTCGCTTCCTAGAAGCACTTAAGTGCTCAATTCAATTAGAATGCTTATTCTATAAGCAATCCCACTTTTATGTTGGGAAGGTCAACCTAGAACTTCCGTAGGTATGACTCAAGCTAATGGATAAGACCGCTTGACCAACAGCCTACTTCACTAGCAAAACCAATTGGTTCTCCATTCCTATCCCTTGATTTCGTTACACCACATAAGTCCAAATGTGGGAATCGTTCTAAGAATACTAAGTTAATGATTCCTTAAGGAAAATGTACAATAGTAATTCTTCTACTTGTACAGTCATCTTAACTAAAAGAACGAAATGTTCTTTAAGGGGGTACTAGACCCTTTGTTGTTTCCTCACAAGTTGTGAGTGTTAGTAGCTACTTTCCGTGTTAACCTTGTACCGTCCTAAGCCTTTCCTAGTTTCGGGGACGAAATTAATTTTTAAGGGGGTACTATTGTAATATCCGCTAAATTCTAAATAAAATAAAATGGTATTTATCCCAATAATTTTTTTTCTCTAATATAGAGAATTTAATAGACTTTATCATATTATATTATGAAAAGTTACTACAATGGAAATTAACAATTTATTTAAATATATTAAGCAAGCCGAGTATTTATTTAAATATTTTTCTCTTAAAAAGAGAGTTTAAATATTTTTATAATTTCTTAATAAGGTATAAAAAGTTTATAAATGAGTATCAAAATGGCAAATAAAAATTTACACAAATATAAGACATGTTAATTTTGAATTTTATTTAATGTCATACTACAATACAAGTAAAAATATTAAGAATAGCAAAATAAAAAGGGCCGAGAGGGGTGACTCGAATCCAAGACCTCTTGCACCCTTCATAAACTAACAAACACTTCTTTCCGCTAAGCTATTGTGACTTGACTACCAATATTACAATTCTTTTAATTATAAACCCTCCTATTTCTTCTTATTCCAGTCAATTTGTCTGATTGATTTTGACGTACATCAATCCATGTCCAATTTTTTTCCAATCCTCACTATTGCTTGCAAGACCAACTTTGATTCTTCATCAAGCTTACATCACCATCAAACAAACACAAAATTTGCCCAATAGAGATCAATCTTCCCCTTCTCCATTGGTCAAAATCCATAGCCATGGATCAAGGAGAGCTTCAACTTTGCCTATTTAAAGGCTGGAAAATTCACAAGAAGCTCACACATACTTCCTCCTCTCTTCCTCTTACAAATTCAATCCCATTCAAAGCCTAGAAATCCCAAATTATTTTTGCCCCAAATCTGATTTTTATAATAAAAATCCCCAATTCAAATTTTCCTCTTCCTCCTCCCTTGGTCGTCGGAGCACCACCGGCCCTTGCCGTACCGCCCAGTCCCGCGCGCGCGAGCCACCGGCCGCCTAGGTGCACCACCTCCAGGCACCGCTGATGCCTCGTCCGTCTGGTGCGTCCCCAGGTCGTCGTTCCTGTCCTGATTTCTCCTGGTTGTGCGTAAAGAAGGAAGAAGAAAGAACAAGTGGGCTAATGTGGGTAATTTTGGGCTGAAGTTTATTAGGCCCATAATTATTTAATTAACCCATCAGAAATTTTAGAAGGGAAAAGAGAAGGAGAGGCCCAATTCCGCCCCATCTCGAAATCCGAGCCCAAATCCCGTCTCGTTTTCTCTCGGTATAATTTCCCGACTTATATCTTAATTAATATATTTTTATAAAATAATTTCTACATATATATAATATTTATTTAAATTAATTGAATAAATATATAAATGGGTTATTAAAAAGGAAATTATGTATCTAAATTAAATTGCATGCCCATCTATGCGTAATATAATTTTTAAATAAGCATATATGAATTCCAAGAACTTTAATATTCATAATAATGAATATTTTAAGCATATTTGGATAAATGTGGGGAAAGTATTAACTTAAGCACATTCCTCTTTATTATAAAAGAAATAATGTAAAATAAGGAGATCTATTAAAATAAGATTCCATATAATATATTTTTATAAAGTTATTATTTTAAAGATGGTAGCTTTTGATTATTAAATAATACCTTGTTAGAAGAATATATATATATATAAAAGATATTATTAATATGACATATCTCTAGGTGTAGAGATTTTAAAGATATAAGCTTTATTTAATAAATATGGTAGTTGTGATAAGAAGTTAATATATAATATGATATTAATATTGCTAAGTTATAATAGTTGCCTTGCATGAAAAGATAGGGGAAAATAGAAAAGATGATATTTCTTGAACTAAGATATCATAAAAATATGCTTTTGTTTATAAAATAAGATTCTAAGACATGATTATATTATTTACATAAACTACAGTTATGGAAGGATATATGAAAATAAGGTAAATAAGATTATTTTATTATTACACTAAATTTATAGAAAGCTTACTTTATAAAGTATGTAGAAAAGTTCTATTTGTGGAAAATACTAAGAAGGAATGCCTATTAATATTTTATCTCTATTTAATATGGTTTATATATCTAAATAAGGCTTTACTAAGATAATGTTACTAATAAAATATTCTTTGATGAGAAAATAATATTTTAAGTATTATTATGGATATTATTGATAAAAAGGTGATATTATAATAACACTAAGTTGAGATATTTTAATAAGGATATAATGGACTTTTATAATCCTAAGAATATTATAAATTTCAATATACCTTTTTAGGTTGAATATTATATCATATGCTTTTATAAGGTTGTCCTTGCTCACTTATATTAAGAAGTTAGCAAGTGAAATTAAAAGAATATTTTAATAAATTAATTAAGGAAATTATTGGTTTCCAAGAATGAAAATGTTTAAATATTAAGAATAAGAATTTATAAGAAATACAAGGATATTACCTATATAAAATAATAATAAGAAATATTATTATTTTATTCATCTCCACCTAAATTATTATTATAATAATTTAGTAATTAATTCTCTTATAAAAAGAATATAAGAGATATTTAAAACTTTAGAAGAATAAAAGAAATTCTTATTAAAGTTCGTTCGTACCTCTCGTGTCGATAGGTCGAGTCTCCGTTCCGAGTAAAGGCAACAATTTCCGTTCGTTCGTTCGTATACGATCGTAAAAGCTAAGGCAAGTGGAAATTTCCCTTGTAACCTTATATATTCGTTTCCGTGAAATTCTCGATGTTGGGAATAACTTGTGTGCTAAGTAATAAATGAACCTAGGAAATATCGATTGTTAGATATAACGACCCCACTGTTAGCATAGTTCGCTCTTTATTATGTTGATAGGACTATATATGCTAGTATGGTTGTGGCCTTGATTGTTTACGGTCTCGTTTAGAGATCAATGTCGAACAAACTAGTGGAGAGCGCGGAAGTAGCCCGACACTTCTATATAATTTTACTAAGTCGTATGCCTTTGCGCTTAAAGTACGACTTTCAGGATCTTGATCCAGTCCGCTCCGATTGCAAGGAGGGACGAGTTGCACTCTAGCTAAGTGCCGGAAACTGAGTTTCCCTTGGTGGATCGGGCCATCTGAGCCCCCACCCCCTTTTTAAAAATCATTAACGAAATCGAATATTTTCGTCACTATATAAGATAAGTGCCCAATGCACATTTAAAAGACATCAAAACCGGACCGATCTCAAATGATCGATCCGGCTCCCGGTCCGCTTAGTGCGCGAGAGGTTTTCAACTTGCATGAATTAATAACGTTCCCAACACACTTTCGATTCTAAAAGAAGTCTACAATCTAGTAGCTCTTCTCTCGATTATCGAGTTATCTCCACTTGAGATACGCTCTCCTTCGTACCGTTAGACCTCACATAAATAAACCTTTATCTTAAAACACAAACCCGATAATATCTTCCTCGATATTACTCAAAAATTACCAAATTACCCTTGGGAAGTTCCGTTCCCGCTTGCTTAGTCTCCTTAGACTGATTCCCCACTTCTGCATTTTTGCCTGGTATTTCTCGCCCTTCGCGACAAATGCCAGACTGTAGGAATGTACACCAAAGTTTTGAAGACAAAGCCAAGAAGGTTCAGGAAACGTTAGGTGAGGATTGAAGGTCAAGGCAAGACAACATCGAAGGAAGGAAGGAATTCTCATAAGATCAAGGCATTCCAAAGATAGTGCACTAACTCTTCCCTTTTTAAAAACCAAGCAAATCATCATCACATGAGTTGTCTTGGGAAAACATTCTTGTAATTTTAGATTACGTATTTTTAACCCTTTTTAAACGGCTATACTTTCCGTTGCTACATCTTTTGTAAAATGACTCTCAATGTAAGGAACGGAAGCTCTTATCAATAAATAAAATTCCGCTTTTGGTCAAATTCATCTTCAATTAAAGTATCAAGTCTCATTCGTGAGCATCCGTTTATTTATGTAATGTTTAAGTTAATTTTCCGCATTTGTATGAGTTCAATATCATTCTAAAAGCCTTGGGTGACTTTGGACGGGAAAGTCCGAGGTCATTGGCAGTAATAGGGGTGTTACATCCTGGAGGACAGTCAGTGGCAATAGGTTTGTCACGACTATCATCCAGAGTTCGTGACCATGCATTTTTCTCATCCTTGTCCTTTTTGTGACAATCATATTGGTAATGACCAGCCTTGCCGTAATACCAACATCTTCTATGAGACTTCAGGGCCACATACTTGCTATAGCCCGGATAGATGGGTTTGTTGTTGATGCGAGATTTAAAATCAATTTATGACGGAGCCGAGTTCTGGACTTGTTTTTTCCATATGTTGTGCACCTTTTGATCAGGATACCACTGTTGCTTCCCTTTGTTAGGCTTAGCCACCACATGTGTAGAACAACTTGCATTGTCGCTACACATAGGGGTTTTAACTTTAGATACAAGGGGAGCAGCCTTGGTACCCTGAGTATTGGGTGCACGAACAAAGCCAATTCCATATCTGTCTACCTCCTTCACAAACTTCTTTTTATAGTCATTTTTGACCTCTTGAGATTTTTCAACAGCAAACTCATCCAACCATTTCTTTCTTTTAGTCTCATCCTCAACTTTAAGGTTTTCTAACTCAGTGGACAACTTAGCATTTCCAAGCTTAAGCATAAGTCTTTCCCCTTCTAAGTCAGTGACTTGCTTTTCTAGGTCATCGACTTGTTTTCGCAAGTCAGTGACCTGAGAATTGAAATCAGTGCATGACTCACAAGTAGCTGACTTAGGAGAGGAAATCTTTTCAAGTTCAATAGCTTTGCTAGACCAGAGTTTGTTATCATCGAAGAGGTTGGAAATGGTTTCTTCATTTTCATCCACTTTTTCTCTTAACTCAGTTACCTGAGTTCCAAGCTTTTCGATGATAGCAACTAACTGTTTCCTAGACTTTTTAGCAAGAAGAGAAAAGAGTTCAGATTCATTTACCTCTTGGGACGACTTTTCTTCAATGGCCATACAACAATATCCTCTTGTCGGTGACACCTCGTCGTCGTCATCAGACATATCCCAAGTCACCACCATTCCTTTGCCAACTTCTCCAGTTCTTCTTCTAGGACATTGCTTAGCAAAATGTCCTTTAGCCTGACATTTATAGCAAATCACTTCCTTCATGTCCTTGCCGTTCTTACTATCCTTGAGGATTGAAGGCTTCCATAAAGAGTCACTGACAACAATGTTGGTTGAAGACATTTTCCTGTAAGAAAAGTACTAAAACACAATCTAGAGCCTTAGCTCTGATACCAATTGTAGGATCGTTAGTACTAGAACGAGTCGGCGACTCCTGAGAAGTCGTCAACTTTGAGTAATAAAGCAACGGAATAAACAGACAGTAAAATAAACGTTACCAACGGTCAATGACAAGTGATGTATAGTGGAAACTCCTTGTAAACCAACTAGTTTACTTAGAGAAAAACCACTCCCTTCCAAGTTTATCACTTGGTCGAATTTCAAGAGTCCTTAGACTCGCTCTATTGATTTCTTGAGTGATTACAAAGCTCCCCTGTGTACAAGAATGAATCCCACACCCTTGAACCACGCTCTACCTTTGCACTCACACTCTCAATCTCACGCTATGCCTAAGATCTCTTGATACACCACTTGTACGAATCCCACACACAAGTATTCTCTTTCTTTCTTACACACGATAATCAAATTACACTCAAGAGACTTAACAATAGCCTAAACACTAGGGTATTTAAACTAAGGTAAGAGAGATCTCATGTATATTATTTCCCATTCGATTACGAAAACAATATATACTCAATCTCTTACAAATCTTTCCAAATATACAATTATGCATACACTAAAATATTCTAGGAGAATCAAATTATCTTCATCTTGATTTTAGCACTCTTTTGATGATCTTCTCCTAAAATAGAACAACGCAGCTGTCTTCAATTATATGCACATAAGATGTGCGTTTCTTCCGTAAATAAATCGCTCGCCAGCTGGTCATGTCAATGACTTTGCCAAGTCGCCGACTTGACTTGCAAACTCAGGGTCACTGACTCTAGAACCATCAAAACTCAATCTTTCATCTTCTAACAATTTACTTCACCCATAGTAGTGAAAGAGGAGTATGGTATTACTGACTTCACAATTTGGTCATGGAAAGAGGAACTTCAATCATAGAAATGGTCATTTTTAAACGTTAGTATACCTAACATGTGTGCCAATATATGCATAACCATGCAATATATTCAATAACATGTAAATACCTATTCCTAATCTCATTGCACACAATAATTTGTCACGTCTATTCTTAGTCGTACTAATTTAAATAAATACATAAGTAATAATACCTCTATGGTATGGTTTGAAGGGAGAGGCACTTGTAGTTGGAACATCAAAGTATTAAGGTTAATTACCAACTTTTTTGAATTTCAAAATATCTTCATGCATAAAAAATAATCAACAAATGAACAAAAATGCGTAATACCATTCAAGTTTATTCTGAAGATAGCCATGTTTGGTCAAAGAAGAATGAATTTTCCTCTCAAATTTTGATCACGCCATAGCCAAATATTTGTCATTCTTCCCTCACCTTCATTTGTTTTGCTTGCTTGTATTTTAATTTCTTTTGAGTTTTAGAAGATCCCGATCAAAGGTTTTTTCATGTGCTTTTTGAAGGAGGGTTAATACTGAATGAGACTTGCAAGGAGTGAATGTAGGTAATTAAAGCATTAATTAACCTAATCAATGCCCATATATAATAAATTGTTTAAAAACAATGTACTCTACCTTTCTGTGGTTTGAAGGAGGGTCACTACTAAAATAGAATTGCAAGAAGTGGATGTAGGTAATTAAAGTGTTAATTAACTCAATCAATACCTAATATAATGACTTTGGCTGTTTAAAAACAATGAACTCTATATTTTCTTGATTTGAAATTGGAATTTGGCTAGTCATGAACAATCATGCATGAATGGGGAATTAAATGAGGCAATTAAGTTCATGTTGAATTTAAGGCCAAAGAATCAAATTGAAGACCATGATAAATACACTAATATATTGGTAAACCTAATTAGCCATGAATCATATATAAACTTTACAAAATAAGACAATTGACAAAACTTTCTATAGAAGATCAATTCGTGTAAATAATTAGGGAAAATAAGATAATTATCAATCGATTCGTAAACAATTGGGGATAAAAATATTCCTAATTTTAATTAGTAAATAATTGGTGTAGAATTTGATGTCTATACACATATTTGTTCAATTATTATATATAATTGGGCACAAAAAATTATTATCAATCCAAAGGCAAAATTATATATATATACAATTTATGTGTGCAAAATATGTCAAAATTAATAGTCGGTAGCTTAATTAGACATTTAAATTTTGTGACAATTATCTTTTCGCCACGTGTTTTATTGCTATTGCTTTAGTTGTTTTAGCTTTATTCCGAGATTTGTAGTTTTGGATATACTTTTTAGACCTAGTTTTATATATTAGGGTTATCAGAGTTGCACCTCTCATCTATTATCATTATTTTATTTTTTAGACTTTTGAGTTTTTAGCTTTCTGTGGAGAACTAAGCCTCTTTGCTTAGTCAGACAGTTTAAAGCCTTCGTTTTGACTTTCAGTTGTGAGATTTCTACTCTTTATCTATTGCATGGAATTATTTTACTCTCTTGATTGAATTGTTTATATGATTGGTTTCAACAATTTCTAGGGTGGTTGTTATTAAATCTCTATTGCTAGATCTAGAGAAATTACTGGTTGAGTTTCTCTATTTCATAGTACCAAACTGCATTGTATTAGTATCTGGTTGTGCTAGTCTATTGCAAAAGAGAGTTGAATTGCATTCTAGGATAAAAGCTGGTTGTTTTATGCTAGAATTGTATCCTGCCTATGTTCTCACCCTTAATGCTGCTTTTGAATTGAATCTTGTTAGAAGATATAGTTTTGATGGTTCCAGAGTCAGTGACTCCGAGTTGGCAAGTTGAGTCGGCGACTTGGCAAAGTCACTGACATGGCCAGTTGGCGAAATAATCTATTTAAGGAAGGAACGCACAGCGTATGTGCGTGTATTTGGAGACAGCTATGTCATTCTATTTTAGGAGAAGATCATCATAATAGAGTGCTAAAATCAAGATAAAGATGATTTGATTCTCCTAGAATATTTCATTTTATGCGTTAATGTATATTTGGAAAGATATGTAAACGATTGAGTGTGTATCATTTCCCTATTCGAATGGGAGTTGATACACACGAGATCTCTCTTACCTTAGCTTAAAATACTCTTGTGTTTAGGATAGTGGTAAGACTCTTGAGCGTCATTTCTACATTGTGTGTAACAAAGAAAGAGTGAACTTGTGCGTGAGATTCGTACAAGTGGTGTGTCGAGAGATCTTAGCATAGTGTGAGATTGAGAGTGTGAGTGCAAAGGTAGAGCATGGTTCAAGGGTGTGGGATTCATTCTTGTACACAAGAGAGCTTTGTAAACACTCAAGAAATCAATAGAGCGAGTCTAAGGACTCATGAAATCCGATGAAGTGAGAAACTTGGAAGGGAGTGGTTTTTCTCCAAGTAAACTAGTTGGTTTACGAGGAGTTTCCACTATACATCGCTTGTCATTGACAATTGGTAACATTTGCTTTTCCTGTTTAATTATTCCGCTGCTTTATTAATCAAAGTCGACGACTCGTTTAAGTACTAACGGTCCTACAATTGGTATCTGAGCGAAGGCTCTAGATTGCGTTTTTAGTACTTTTGTTTCAGGAAAATGACGTCCACCAACACTTCTGTGAGTGATTCTTTCTGGAAGCCTCTGATGTTCGTATATTTGGTATAGTTTTTAGTATGTTTTCTTAGTTTATTAGGATTAGTTTTGATAAGTTTAGGATTAGTTTTATGTGTTTTTGGATAGTTTTGCATATTTTGTGAAAAGTATGGAAGCTACTCCGTTTTGTGTATTTTTGTAGGTTTTAGCAAGGAAAAGGTGTTGTTTGGAGCTGAATTTGGAGCGCTATGATGAAGGATGGAGGAATACAAGATGAAGAAGTTGAAGTCTAAATTTTTGGAGTTGAAGTGTTGAAGAAAGCCAAGCCCAGGCTCGTTAACGAGGCTGTAAGGGCTCGTTAACGAGGTCACGAGATAAAGTTTTCTAGAGTTTGATTTTGTGACTCACCGATCCTGTGCGGGAATTTATTTCCGTGTCGGTAGAGTGTCTTTTTTATAATTTTAGGGTTATTATATTATGTATTTTAGGTCTTGTTATCTTTCTAGATTTTATTTCTATCTTTTAGGATTTTATTTCTATCTTTTTAGGAAAGTTTTTATCTTTTTGCCTTTTTATTTTCTAGCCTTATTAGTATAAATAGCCCTCTTATTTAGCCTAGAAGGGAGAGACGAAGTAGAGAAGTAAGGAGTAGAGAGAAGAGGAAGAGCCGAGATAGAGAGAGAGGATCGGAGTCGAGATCGAGAGCTCGGTGGACGAGAGTTACCGGGATCGTTAGTCGAGAATTCGGTTCGGTGCTTTGTATTTTTTGGTTTCTTCTTGTGTAAGACGATATTTCTTATTAATTTGAGTAGTGTTTTGTTTTCAATAATTTCTTTTGTTGAATTTATTTGTTTCTTAGTTATGAGTAGTGAGTAGTCTTCTTTTCTAGGGTCGGGGTTTAACCCGACATAGTTATGCATGTTTGAGGAGTAAGAGTATGTGTTGATTGCCTTTTATCTATTTTTGAGATTGTTTGTTGTGCTTAGACCTAGATGAAAGTCGAGGTGATTTGAGTTTTTAACTTGATTGAAAGAGAAAGTTTTAGACTTGAAGGTTGATATTGTTTGAATACGAAAGTTTGGAGCTTTAGATCCAAAACAAGCAATTGAGTGAATTGGTTTATGAAAGTAGATTAATTTACTTGCTAGTCAACGAAAGTTGATAATTTATCTATTTAAAGGCATGATCTTATCTTCTTACGAGTTTATATGCATGCCTATGTTATGGTATACCTTGTCCTAGATCTTTGTTTTTATTTGAATTCTCTTTTAGTGATATTCGTTACTGAGTTCGTAGCCTCGGTACCGAACCTGTTTAGGTCGTTAGTTTTTAGTCTTTTGTTTACGGTGGTTCGTTAACGACCCTGACAACGTCGTTAACGAGGCTGCTTGTTAGTGTTTTGCTTGTTTTTGTTTGATTGTTAGTAGTCGATAAACAAACAACCTTGCTTCTCGTGGAACGATCCTGACTCCCCTATACTCAGCGGGGTCTTGACTTATAAATTTATTTGTTGTCCCGAGTGAAGGCCCGTCAACAAATTGGCGCAGTTGCCGGGGAAGCAACGAGTTTGTTTGTTTATCTGTGGGTCTGGGAATAGCCCGACCCTGTTTTTGTTTTTAATTTTTGTTTTCTTTGTCTGTTTTCTCAGCGCATGCCGGTAGGATGTCGAAGGCTCGAATTTGACAATGCTGGTTATTATTCAGAACCTGAACGTTCCCTGCACCGTAGACGCCGAGAGAACCGAGCCATGGCCACACCTGAAGAGCTGGCTCGTCAGTTAGAAGTCCTCCAAACACAGATGGAGGCATTGAAAACCGAGAAGGAAGGCGCTGCCGCTGAGGCTGAGCGTCAACGAGCTAACAATGCTCGTCTACAGGAGGAGCTGAATGCCTATCCGAGGAATGCCAAACATTACATGCATCCAGAACTGAGGGTGCCAGAATCCCCAATCGTGCTTCCGGAGATAGAGAAACCCTTTGAGATCAAGTCTCAATTCATATCCTTAATTAAACGGGCTCAGTTTGAAGGGAAACCTACTGAGTGCCCTATGGAGCATATTAGAAATTTTCTTGATCTATGTGACACCATAGCTGCTGAAGGTGTCTCACTTGAATATGTTCTGTTAAAAGCTTTCAGGTGGTCTCTAGCTGGAAAGGCCCTGAGCTGGTTGGAGATCCTACCTCCTAAGTCTATCAGGACTTGGAAGAACTTGTATGATCAATTTCTTACAAAATTCTTCCCTCCTGCCAAGACAACAGAGTTGAGGAAACGCATCACCTCCTATCACCAACTGCCTAATGAGACTTTTGTTGAAACATGGGAAAGATTCAAAGAGATGCTTAGACAGTGCCCCACTTATGGGCAACCTTTATATGTTCTGCAAGAAATCTTTTTCCAGGGTATCAACGCAAGGACCAAGAACCGCATCAACACGCATACTGCATGCTATAGAGATGGACCCTACAACTGCATGGGAATTGCTGGATAAGCTGTCCAATTATGATGCCATGTATGGAACCCAGCAAACTCCACAGCCGCAGAAACGTCTCTACGTGCCTAACCGAGAAGAAGTTGACCCAGACGTTAAGAATCAATTTCTACAAGACGAGGTCAACCGCCTGAAGAAGCAGGTAAGTTTTCTGAAATCCTCTCAATCTTGTCAAGAGTGTGGTTCTTCTGCCCATAGTACTTCTGCTTGCACTAACATAGAGTAGGTAAGAGCCGCTGAGACAATTGTTGAGATGAATTACATGAGAGGCCCATACAGGAACCAGCCTAGCAATTTTGACAGGTCGAACAACTATCAGACGTGGGGCAATCAAAATCCAAATCCAAGCTATGCAGCGCCTCCACCAGATAGACGACCTGCGTCTTATAGACCTCCAGGCCATCAGGAGCCACCATCTTGGGTACAAGGGTTACAGGAAAGCATCAATGGAGTCCACAACAAGGTTAATGAAGTCCAAGCTAACCTTAACCACCAGAATAAAAGATGGGGAGAATTCGATGTATGGAAGAAGAATGTCGATTCCCAACTAGGGAACCTTGCTGCACAAATTCCAAGGCCACAAGGGCAACTTCCGGGCCGTCCTGAAGAAAACCCTAAAGGACAAATAGCAGCGGTACACCTTAGGAGCGGAAAGACATTACCGGAGCGAGTCCAAGCTAAGGACAAGAAGGAAGAGGACGCCACGGTTCAGCTCGGTAACGAGCCAGCGAGGGCGATTACCGAACTAGCGTACCATGGTGACGAGGCTCCGAGAGTACCTAACGACCCCATCCCAGGTAAGTTTTCTAATCCGAGCCTTCCTCTCAATCCCAGGGTAGTTAACGACCCTATCAGGGTCGGTAACGACCCGCCGAGCGTACCTAACGACCCTAGTGTCGACCCGGTAACATCACCCCTCGAGCCTAACTTGGTTCCGAGGATGGTGAAATCTCTTCCATTTCCCACTAAGAAATCCATGGACTCTACTGAGAGTAAGTTCAAGCGTTTCGTAAAGATTCTTCAGGACATTAATATTTCCATCCCATTCGCTGAAGCCCTAAGCGAAATGCCGGCTTACACAAAATTCTTGAAAGATATTCTTAGCAGGAAAAGATCCATTACAGAGCTGCAAGATGAAGTTAGATCTATAGCTTTACCAGAAAAGCTGGGAGATCCAAGGAGATTTGCAATAACTATTGGTATAGGCGACCACAAGTTCAAAGCTTTATGTGATCTGGGAGCCAGTGCTAGTTTACTCCCTCTCTCGATCTGGTCTAAAGCCAACATGGGACCACTAGAGCCGGTAGATATGAACCTCTACATGGCAGATGGATCATGTGTCAAGGCCACAGGAGTCGTGGACGACTATCCTATTCAAGTCGCGAAATTCTTTATACCGAATGATTTCATCGTCCTCGATATGCCTGAAGACCCTCACGTCCCCATAATTCTAGGCAGACCATTCCTAGCTACAGCGGGTGCAAGGGTGGATGTACGGAAAGGGCTTCTTACTTTCGATATTGGAGAGGAACGCGTGGAATTCAGCCTGGATCAAAATGCCAACGACCCAACTGCGGTCGCACAAATCGAGTTGACCCAACCAGAACTCGACACAGCTAATCCTACTGAGCCTCCCTCAAATACCAAAATGGAAGAGAATTTCATACAAGTCCCTACCGAACCTCATTGGCCGATCACCGAGCCCCACATGCAAGAGTGTAATCAAGGTAGGTACTCTAACTGTAAATTTGCTAATGCTGGTCATAACTATTCTTTATCCTGTGTTCCTACACCATGCCCCATTATATGCACTACAGAGGAGTCCAAACCATCTTGGTTTTCGGATTTCACTAACCATCATGTAGGAATACCGGGAATATTGATAGAAGAAAAGGGACCTAATTTAATGACTCAAGCGAATAAAGGCTACAAAGCTAAGTATGGGGTACCTCAAGACCCCAACATAGCTGCAAAAGAGCCACCTTGAGCCTAAGGAGTACGTCGGGCTGACGACGTTAAAAATAGCGCTTACGGGAGGCAACCCGCTTTTAGTATAGACTAGATTTTTCTTTTCTTTTTAGATTCTTTTTTAGCTTTCTTTAGAGTTCTTTTTAATAGATTCTAGCATAGAAAATTAGGATAAATTTAAAGCTAACAAGATGTAGAAAAAGGGGCTCGAAAATCACTCAAGGAGGCTACGGTGGGTCGTTAACGACCCACCCAGGGTTGTTAACGACCCGGTTTGGCGAACCGACTCGGGCAGGTAAGTTTTATTTCTAACCCTAATCTATCTTTTATCTTCTACCCTATTTCTTACCCTCCCCAGCCGCCACTACCTACCCCCTCCTATTTCTACCCCCTTCTATTTAACCCTTCTAAACCCCTAAAAAAACCTACCCACAAATCTCAAACTCCAAATCCCTCAAAACCTCCACCGAATACCCTCACCACCAATCGGAATCCTTCACTCCACCGACCGTCGGAGACGCAGTCGTTACCGAAGCCCGGAACCCCGTTTTTCCCACCGACGAGATCCAAGCTCGTTACTCACCAAATCCAATCTCTTGTTCTTCAATTTCGCGATTTTCCGGTATGATTTCTAAACCCTAACTCTTACTTGCATGATTCATGGTTTTTAGGGTAGAAATTTCATGTCTCGGATTATGTTTATAGAGAGGATCGATTTGCATGTTTGGATTTTGCTCATGAAACTTTGATTGTGCTTAGTTGTTCTTGATCTTGGGAAGGATATTCATGTTAGATGTCTCCATTGTGAAAATTTGATTAGAAAAGCATGAATTTTTCTTGTTCTAGTATTAAGTTCGATCTTTGCCATATCAATTTCGGGTAAATTAAAGCATGTTCGGGATGGGTAATTGAGCAAGTATGGGGTACATATACCCGATTGTGTGTCTAGTGAAGGATTATAGAGGATTGCATGCTTGATTTTCAAAGTTGATAAAACTCGGAATTATGTGAACTGGCTCTCGACAGCTCATTAACGACCCACCCAGGCTCGTTAACGACTCTGCGCAAATTCAAAGTGCAATAACCAGTCCAGATTCGTAAACGACCCAATGGGGTAGTTAACGAATAAATCCGAGGATTATTTCGAGACCAAGTATGGGGTCTCTTGCCTATCTACTTGAGTGGATCTTATCTTGGAAAATCATGATTGTTTTGTAGATCACATGGCAAGTTCAAGCAGACCCGCTACCCGAGCTTAGAAGAAGAGAAGGAACCAGAGGTCCCCATCTCCACCTCGCATGGACAATGTGATCTTGCGTACTCAAGGGCAAGCAGATCGTTACAATGCCATCTTAAACAAAGATCACAACACTCGGTGGTTTTCAAGGACGAGTGCCAAGCAAATGGAGATTTATACGGATGTCAAGGAAGCCTTTGCTATTCTCGGTGTACCTCATTTGCTGAAGAAGGAGAGTTTACCACATTTTCCGGCCCTCACATCCGAGTTTTTGGCCACTTTAGACTAGTTTCCCGTCAAAGACTTCGGCGGGATGCATCCGGTTTAGGCTCGGTAATGTGAGCTGAGAATACACCATGGCGGAGTTCAACGCAATTCTGGAGCTCCCAAACCCTTCTAGAGATTACAGCTTGAAAGAATACAAGGTGACAAGAACTTGGAGCTACATCACCGGGGAGGTTGAGCCCTCCGCAACGGCATTATCCGGGGCAAGCATCATCAACCCCATATTTAGGATCATCCTCCGAGTGCTTGCCGCCACATTCTGGCCGAAGAGAGAGCTAAACAGGCCAACAAGGACGGAAGTTGCTTGTCTTCGCACTATCCTTTTTGAGGAGCCCGACCCTTTGAATTTGGGGTATGAATGGCTCTACTACATAGAGAAATCAACCAAGTCCAAGGAAGTATGGTGTGGAAACTTGGTTAGTTTTTTGGCTACAAACCTGGGAGTCGACCTTACTCGCTATACGCCGGCTCATGCTCAACTCCTCAACAAGAGCTATTGGTATAGCTGCGGTGTTTTCATCCAAGCCGAGGGAGGGTTCAAAGTAAAAGTGCAAGACCGAATTGTTGTACCAACCCTTGACATGTTAGAGCTACTCTATGTACCAAATTGGTACGAGGCGTGGACGGGTCATGCTTACCCGTTGGAGCCCAAGCCGGAGGATGAGCTATCACTTAGGCCTTGTGAGACAAGGTTCGAGCGAGAAGGTGAAGAGATGGATGAAGATGAAGATGAGGTTAACGAGGTAACTGGAGAAGACACTGAAGAGGCTGACACAGAGGGAGGCACGGAAGAGCTTAACTTCGAGGATGAAGACCTCGACACAGAAGCTTTGGGCACCAACGTCCTCGTTGACGAGCCTACCAGGCTCGTTAACGACCATTTCCAGACTTCTACATATGTTCCTAACGAGGCACCCAGCTTCGTTAACGAGGCCCCGAGGACAACTACCGACCCCCCGCCAGCTCCTACCGACCCTCATTCCTATGGTCTCATGCCATACAACCCAGTGCTGTACCAAGACCACTTCCAGCCTCACTACCCACCACCTCCTCAGCCCGAGTACACTGGATCGAGTATGTCACCACCATGGGCCGAGGATCTTTCTGCTCAGATGCAACAGCTTCACCTCCAGCAGGATCACATTCATAGGAGGATGGATAGATGGGAGACTGTCTATTCCGCTGGCATGTCGATGGAGGATGAGAGGCAACGTCAGAGAGAGGTGGAAGATGCAGAGCGTTGGAGGACGATGTACGACTTCATGGGGAACTTCGAGCACTACTTTCCTCCACCAAACCATTGATTCAGCTTGAAGAAGACGTTTTCCTTGTTTTCCACTTTTGAGACTTTGTAAGTTTTATGGTTTTTCTTTTCTTTTATTTTGTTGTTGTTTTTCTTTTCTATTTCTTTCCTTCTTCTTATTTTTCTTACAGTGGGGACACTGTAATTTTAAGTATGGGGTGGGAGAAAGTAGAAAACTTGTTATCTTTTGTTGCTTTATGTGTTTTATTTTGTTTTGAGTAGTTTTGCTTCATAAATCATAAAAAAATCGAAAAAAAATCAAAATTTTTGATAAAATCTAAAAAAGAGTTTAGAATTGATAGATATCCCTTTCTTAGGTTCTATGATGGTAGTTGCTAGCATAATCATATAATTCCTTGCAAGCATGTCTTTGATGGTATAGCCAGATTCTTCTTATGAGATTGTTTTTAGGAAGGAATAACATTTGATGAAATTGAGCACATATACTTTATAGCATAAGTGATGCAATCCAACAAATAATGACCTTGTGAGTTATTTTTGGCCTTATAGGGAGAACATCAAAAATCCCTCTTCTTTTATTGTGTGATTTACTCTCTATATGCATATTATCTCTTGGAATTGTAATGGTTATCTATTTCTTGAGACCTATATAAGATAATATCAGAGATTCTTTTTTATTTTTTATGAGGCTTTCTAGGATATATAGGGTGAGTGAATGAGTTTGAGCATGAAGAAGAGAGTGAGTTTGGTATATGTTTATGAGAGTTTTGTGTATGTGTGAGTTTTTAGGAGTCTTTGATTCCCGGATATTATAAGCACCACATAGCCAAAATTTTCCACGCCCTATTGTTTTTACCAAGCCCCATTACAACCCGGCCGAATGGAAGCTTCAATGAAGTTTTTCATTGAGCCCCCTAAGTTCTCTTGATGATTTTTGCTTGTTTTGACAAATCTTGGGTGGAGAGTATTGGTGATATAAGTTCCAATTTCTATGAGTTTTTGTATATTGGATTGAGTTGAGAGATTGAATTTATAAGCCCATACACTTGAGAGTTGAGTGAAACACATTATTATCCCTTGTGAGGTTGGATTGTATTTTCTTATGTCTATTTGGTGCATATATGTGTGATGACGTTAATAATCATTTGTTATTTTTCTTCTATGTGTTGATGTTGCTTTTGAGATGATGGCTATGTCTTGATGAGTATGTTGTTTGGTTTTGATTATTGTCTAGTGATTGCTTGAGGACAAGCAAGTCTACGTATGGGGTATTTTGATGTTCGTATTTTTGGTATAGTTTTTAGTATGTTTTCTTAGTTTATTAGGATTAGTTTTGATAAGTTTAGGATTAGTTTTATGTGTTTTTGGATAGTTTTGCATATTTTGTGAAAAGTATGGAAGCTACTCCGTTTTGTGTATTTTTGTAGGTTTTAGCAAGGAAAAAGTGTTGTTTGGAGCTGAATTTGGAGCGCTATGATAAAGGATGGAGGAATACAAGATGAAGAAGTTGAAGTCTAAATTTTTGGAGTTGAAGTGTTGAAGAAAGTCAAGCCCAGGCTCGTTAACGAGGCTGTAAGGGCTCGTTAACGAGGTCACGAGATAAAGTTTTCGAGAGTTTGATTCTATGACTCACCGATCCTGTGCGGGAATTTATTTCCGTGTCGGTAGAGTGTCTTTTTATAATTTTAGGGTTATTATATTATATATTTTAGGTCTTGTTATCTTTCTAGATTTTATTTCTATCTTTTAGGATTTTATTTCTATCTTTTTAGGAAAGTTTTTATCTTTTAGCCTTTTTATTTTCTAGCCTTATTAGTATAAATAGCCCTCTTATTTAGCCTAGAAGGGAGAGACGAAGTAGAGAAGTAAGGAGTAGAGAGAAGAGGAAGAGTCGAGATAGAGAGAGAGGATCGGAGTCGAGATCGAGAGCTCGGTGGATGAGAGTTACCGGGGTCGTTAGTCGAGAATTCGGTTCGGTGCTTTGTATTTTTTGGTTTCTTCTTGTGTAAGACGATATTTCTTATTAATTTGAGTAGTGTTTTGTTTTCAATAATTTCTTTTGTTGAATTTATTTGTTTCTTAGTTATGAGTAGTGAGTAGTCTTCTTTTCTAGGGTCGGGGTTTAACCCGGCATAGTTATGCATGTTTGAGGAGTAAGAGTATGTGTTGATTGCCTTTTATCTATTTTTGAGATTGTTTGTTGTGCTTAGACCTAGATGAAAGTCGAGGTGATTTGAGTTTTTAACTTGATTGAAAGAGAAAGTTTTAGACTTGAAGGTTGATATTGTTTGAATACGAAAGTTTCGAGCTTTAGATCCAAAACAAGCAATTGAGTGAATTGGTTTATGAAAGTAGATTAATTTACTTGCTAGTCAACGAAAGTTGATAATTTATCTATTTAAAGGCATGATCTTATCTTCTTACGAGTTTATATGCATGACTATGTTGTGGTATCCCTTGTCCTAGATCTTTGTTTTTATTTGAATTCTCTTTTAGTGATATTCGTTACTGAGTTCGTAGCCTCGGTACCGAACCTGTTTAGGTCGTTAGTTTTTAGTCTTTTGTTTACGGTGGTTCGTTAACGACCCTGACAACGTCGTTAACGAGGCTGCTTGTTAGTCTTTTGCTTGTTTTTGTTTGATTGTTAGTAGTCGATAAACAAACAACCTTGCTTCTCGTGGAACGATCCTGACTCCCCTATACTCAGCGGGGTCTTGACTTATAAATTTATTTGTTGTCCCGAGTGAAGGCCCGTCAACAGCCTCCAATCCTCAAGGTTGGAGAGTATAACTGGTGGGTTGAACAGATGAAGACCCACATCTACTCACTTGATGGTCAGGTATGGAAGGTGATTGAATTGGGTCCAGAAACCTTTCTTGGAAAGGATGGAAAGACTGAAAAGACCACAGCTGAGTATGATGATGTGGATTTCAAGAAGCTTGAGAAGAATGCTAGAGCAAAGAAAGTGCTCCATCATGCTCTCACTGACGGTGACCTCAAGATGATGATCGGATACACGACGACAAAAGAAATCTGGGATGCCCTTAAAAGACTTCATCAAGGCAATGATGATGTAAAGAAGGACAAGATCATAAGTCTCGAAGCAGAGTATGACAACATCTTTCAAGGAAAAGGAGAATCTCTTCGTGATTATCACTCCAGATTTCAAACGCTCGTGAATCAATTAGATTTTCTTGGTGAGAAGATTCCTCAATGGAAACAAACCAACAAGCTGATCTTGGGATTGAACAAGAGTTGGGACAATATCGCTTTGTCTCTACTCACTCGAAAGGAAACCAAGTCGCTTACCTTGGAAGATCTTGTTGGACAACTTACCATGTATAAAGGCATTGAGTAGAGAAGAGTTGAGAGACTTGACTTAAAAAAAGTCAAGAACATTGCTCTTAAAGTTGAAAGAGCTTTTGACTTGGCTCAGGGAGACGACGACACTGAAGGAATAGATGAGGATGTTGCTCTCATCTCTAAGGCTATGAAGAGACTGTGGAATCGCAACAAAGCTCCTATGAAGGCTCCAGAGTCAAGCAAATAAGGGAAGGATATGAAGGATGTCATTTGTTATCAATGTCAGGCTAGAGGACACTTTGCCAAGCAATGTCCAAAAAGAAAAAGTGGAGAGTCTGGTAAGGGAATGATGGCAACTTGGGATATGTCTGATGATGATGATGAAGTGGCGTCGGCAAGAGGAAATTATTGCATGGCCATTGAAGACAAATCGTCCCAAGAGGTAAATGACTCTGAACTCTCTTCTCTTTTGGCTAGAAAACTTAGAGAACAGTTGGTTGCTATCATCGAAAAGCTTGGAACTCAGGTCACTAAGTTAAGAGAAAAATTAGAAGATAATGAAGAAACAATCTCCAATCTCTTCGATGATAACAAACTCTGGTCCTCTAAGGCTATTGAATTAGAAAAGATTTCGTCTCCTAAGTCAATGACTTGTGAGTCCTGCTCAGACTCAAAGAACCAAGTCATCGACTTGCAAAAACAAGTTAATGACTTGGAAAAACAAGTCACTGACCTAGAAGGTGAAAGGCTTATGCTTAGGCTCGGTCATGCTAAGCTGTCTAAAGAACTAGAAGACCAAAATATTGATGATGAGACTAAAAAGAAAAAGTGGCTAGATGAGTTTGTTGCTGAAAAGGCTCAAGAGGTCAGAAATGACTATAAAAGGAAATTTGTGAATGAGGTTGATAGGTCTGGGATTGGATATGTTCGTGCATCTAACACTCAGGGTACCAAACATGCTTCCTTTGTGTCTAAAGGTAAAGCCCCTATGGGTAGTGACAATGCAAGTTGTTCTACTCATGTGGTGGCCAATCAAGACAAAGGGAAGCAACAGTGGTATCCTGATCAAAAGGTGCACAAAATATGGCAGAAACAAACCCAGAACTCGGCTCCCTCACAAATCGACTTTCAATCGCGCATCAACAACAAACCCATCTATCCGGGCTATAGCAAGTATGTATCCCTAAAGTCTCATAGGACGTGTTGTATTGTGGCAAGCCTGGTCACTACCAACATGATTGTTAGAAAAAGGCAAGAGATGATGAAAATCCAAGGTCACAGATTCTGAATGACAGTTCTAGAAGATCCACTATCACTGGCTATCCTCCAGGATCTGTGTGTGCTAATTGTGACAAATGTTGCCCTAGGAACTACTATGTTGCCAAACCCAGAGGAGTCAGACAGCTCTGGGTTCGTAAGAACTAATTCTTTCAATGCAACTTGAAGTGAGTGACAAGGAGCCCTGGTTTATTGATAGTGCGTGCTCAACTCATATGTCGGGAAACCCCAAGGATTTCGTCTCACTTCAAGAATACAAGGGAGGTAAGATTATCTTCGACAACAATAGTAAAGGTGGTATTTCTGCTATTGGAACGGTAAGATTTTCAAATAAGTTAACAATAGACAATGTGAATTTAGTGGACAATCTCAGTTTTAAGCTTTTAAGTGTTTCTCAAATCTATGTTAATGGTAAATATCAAGTTATTTTTGATAGGAAGGGTTGTCAGGTACAAGAAATTAACTCAGGAAAGATTCTTCTGAAAGGGGTGTGTGAAAACATTCTTTACAAGGTGGACCCCTGTTTCAAACCTAAAGAAAAGTTGTGTCTTAGAACAGTTGCAAACGTCGCCGACCTCTGGCACAAAAGGTTTGGTCATGCGAGCTTTCAACTCCTTGACAAACTTCATAGACAAGAGCTGGTTAGAGGACTACCTAAGATAGATCCAAGCAAGCATGAAGTTTGTGAAACGTGTGTAAGAGGTAAGCAATTAAAGTCATCCTTCAAATCCAAGAAGGAGGTAAGTACCACTAAACCCTTAGAGCTGATTCATACAAATTTATGTGGTCCCATGAGAATCCAAAGTCGTGGAGGAAATAGCTATATTTTTGTCATTGGTGATGAATTTTCACGGTATACTTGGACAATTTTTCTGTCTTCTAAAGATCAGGTCTTTGAAGAATTTAAAGCATGGGTAAAGGCTGTCGAGAAAAAGCTTGGAGTTGTTCGTGTATCTATCAAATCAGATCATGGAACAGGATTTGACAACTCTGAGTTTCTAGTTTTCTGCAAGAAAAATAGCATAAGTCACAACTTCTAAGCGCCAAAACTCCTCAACAAAATGGCGTGGTAGAGAGGAAGAATCGTGACTTGGAGAACAAGTCGCGAACCATGCTTATCTCAAGTGGTCTTCCAAGGAATTTTTGGGGTGAAGCCATAAATGCATCTTGCTATGTGATGAATCGAGCCATGCTTCGTCCACTTCTTGGAAAAACTCCTTATGAACTGCTAAGAGGAGTCAAGCCCAGTGTCGCCCACTTACGCACCTTTGGTTGCAAGTGCTACATTCATAATAACGACAAGGACAGCTTGGGAAAATTCGATCCAAGGAGTGATGTTGGCGCTTTTGTAGGTTATTCCTCTCATAGTAAAGCCTACAAAGTGTTCAACAAAAGGACGAGGAAAATTGAGGAAAGTGTGCATGTTGTGTTCGATGAGAACACAATGGGAGGCTCAATGATTGAGGATCTTGATGATGGTGATCAAGGGTACAATCTGGTTCAAGATGACTCTCTTCCAGTTGCTACAACAGAAAAAGAATCGGTAGTCAGTGACAATGCTGGTGTCACTGACTCAGACAGAACAAGGGGAAGTAGTCAAGATCAAAGATCAAGTGACAGTGAGTCCGATGATGAGAAAACACCTGAGAGAAGCTCAAGTCCAGAAAACTCTGAAGAAGACTCAGACAGAACGCCTCAGACACAAGTCGGTGACTTGACAAATCTACAAGTCAGGAATTACCAACAGAAAATTGCTCATCCTGTCACTAACATCCTCACTGATTTCTCAAAGGGTGTGCAAACCAGATCTTCTCTGAAAAATTTCTTTGCTTTCAATGCTTTCATCTCAATGTTGGAGCCTAAAAATGTTGAACAAGCATTGAAAGATTCAGATTGGGATAGTGCCATGCAAGAAGAGTTTCATCAGTTTGAGAGAATTAAAGTTTGGCACTTGGTTCCAAGGCCAAAGGGAAGAACTGTGATTGTAACACGTTGGGTGTTCAGGAATAAGCTGGATGATGAAGAAAATACGGTCAGAAACAAAGCAAGGTTGGTAGTTAAGGGATACAATCAACAGGAGGGCATTGACTATGATGAGACGTTTACTTCGATGGCTCGTCTTGAGGCGATTAGATTGCTCATTGCCTATTCTGCTCATCATGGTTCAAACTACAGAAAATGGATGTCAAGACTGCATTCTTGAATGTATATTTAAAGGAAGAAGTGTATGTTGAACAGACTCCAGGTTTTGAAGATGTCGCCCACCCGGATCGTGTCTACAAACTAGACAAAGCTCTTTATGGATTGAAGCAAGCACTGCGTGCTTGGTATGATCGTTTGTCTCAGTTCTTGATTCAACATGGTTATGTTAGAGGAGAAGGAGACAATACTCTATTCTTATTGAAGTAAGGAGGTCATACACTGGTTGTCCAGGTCTATGTCAATGACATCATCTTTGGTTCAACAGATGATAAGTTAGTGAAGAAGTTCGCTGACCTCATGTCTAGTGAGTTTGAAATGAGCATGGTCGGTGAGCTCAAGTTATTTTTAGGACATCAAGTTGTGCAAGGTGAGGATGGGACACGAGTTCATCAACAAAAGTATCTTAGAGAATGTGTTAAAAAGTTCGGTCTTGAAAATGCTAAACCGTTTGACACTCCTATGTCGCCGACTACCTCACTTGGAAACGATGACAAGGATCCAGAAGTCAATGCTACTATGTACAAGGGTATGATTGGATCATTACTCTATCTCACAGTGAGTAGACCTGATATTGTGTTTGGAGTATGTCTATGTGCTAGATTTCAAGCTGATCCAAGAGAGTCCCACCTGAAAGCAGTTAAAAGAATCATTCGGTATCTTAAGGGAACTAACAATCTGTGTTTATGGTATCCACGAGGATTTGATTTTGATCTTGTCGGCTACACAGATGTTGACTTTGCTGGAAATCGTGTTGATAGAAAAAACACTTCAAGAATGGCTGAATTTCTTGGGTCTTGTCTTGTATCATGGGGATCTAGAAAGCAAAACTCTGTGGCTCTATCAACGGCTGAAGCAGAGTACATTGCAGCTGCGACGTGGTGCTCTCAACTCTTATGGATCAAGTGTTTGGGGTTAAATTTTCATGAATTTAAATTAGTTCATGGACCCATTAAATTAAATTATGGGAATATTTATTATATTGGATCACTTTCAATACAAGCCTTTCTCAAAAGGCCAAAAACATCTAAGCCAAAAAAAAACAAGAAAATATGCTTGGCTAGGGGTTTATAAACATACCATTTCATTTCTTCCAATGTGAATGACCATTTGTTATTATCCATTTGGTTTAATCACATTAAATGGCCAGTGGAGATATAAGAGGAGCTTGAAACGTTCCAATGGAACTCGTTCGATCAGTACCTTAAACATGTTAATTAAGGGTGAAAACAATAGGAATTTGAATAGCTAGACCGGTTGATTGCCTCATAAGATGGACCCTCTAGTCTATATATTCACATTAAAACAAATGTGGACTAATGTTCAAAAACGGCTCCAACATACAATTGAATTGACCAATTAAAGCACTTAGTATGGATTAGCCGTTGACATCTCCAAATGGGCAACTCTTCTGTTATATATCAAGGAGGAGAATCATCTTTGGAGGGGGGATGTATATATTTTAGAGGCTTTTAATGGGAGAAGGTGGGGAGGAAGAGAATCTCCAAGGCAGCCCATGCTCCATCTCCATCATATGTGTACAATCTGCAAAACAAAATTGCAGAGAGTGAGAAAAAAGGCCAATCTCTTCCCCCTCTTCATATATGACCCTCTATATTTTCATCTAAAAAATATGTACATCCATTAACGAAACGGGTTCGTTTTTCATACGGAAACGGGTTCGTTTCTCATACGGAAACGGGTTCGTTTCTCATACGGAAACGGGTTCGTTTCTCATACGGAAACGGGTTCGTTTCTCATACGGAAACGGGTTCGTTTCTCATACGGAAACGGGTTCGTTTCTCATACGGAAACGGGTTCGTTTCTCATACCGAAACGGGTGCGTTTCTCATACCGAAACGTGTTCTTTTCTCAAATCGAAACAGAGTGTCTCTTTTTAGGGACATAATGTTTCATGAATCGGTTCCAAATCGAAACAAACTGTCTCTTTTTAGAGGCAGGATGTTTCATAAAAACAAATCGAAACAAAGCATCTCTTTTTAGAGGCAGGATGTTTCATCAAAAACAAATCGATACAGAGTGTCTCTTTTTAGAGATATAATGTTTCATCAAATGATAAAAAAATCAAAACAAAAGGTCTCTTTTTAGAGGTCGGATGTTTCATTGGATGCCAAAAACCGAAACAAAATCTTTCTCTTTAGAGACACAATGTTTCATCAAACTTTTAACAAAATACATCTCTTTAAAGACATGACGTTTTTATCGTCCGAAACGGGTTCGTTTCTCATACCCAAACGGGTTCGTTTCTCATCACATATTGAAACAGGGTCGTTTCTCATACCCGAACGGGTTCGTTTCTCATACCCGAAAAGGGTTCGTTTCTAATACCGAAACGGGCTCGTTTCTCATACCCGAAAAGGGTTCGTTTCTCATACCCGAAACGGGTTCGTTTCTCATACCGAAACGCGTTCGTTTCTCATACCCAAAAACAGGTTCATTTCTCATACCGAAACGGGTTCGTTTCTCAAACCCGAAATGGGTTCGTTTCTCATACCGGAAATGGGTTGGTTTCTCATACCAAAACGGAGTCCTTTCTCAATTATTACTGACCTTCGTGTCGGGTTAAAATCACAAGCCCATGGATATGCATATTAAAGTGGAAAAATCATGTTCATATTGCTCACTGTTATTAAAATTACAGTAGGGTTTATCCATGACAGTGATTCAAGGAATGGCACGCTCAAAAAGTACATATGTGCACGATCACATATATTATATATGTTGCTGAGTTGTTGTTGCTTGAATAAAATCACAGATGGAAAAGACTATATATCAAAGGGAGGAGCTATGTCATCATAGAAGTTGTTCCCACTCACCATCGATTCAACCAAACTTCTTTTTTATTTGGAGCAGTAATAAGTAATCAACAAAGCTAATTACTTTGAAAATGCTCCAGTTAGATCAAAGTACAACATAACAATTAATATGGTGAAGGCTTCCTATATATATATGCGTGTATGCATGAGTTTAATCCCCGGTCAAATAACACACCATGAGTTTATACGTATGAACAACAAATGAATCGGTTTAGATCAGGCATTCTAGCTCAAGTATCTTATTAGTTAATCCACAAATTAATTAGTGGTAAAAAATGGAGGAAATAATACAAAGATTGCATTGCTTTCATCCAAAATTAATTTGGTACACAAAAGCATATTTATATATATGGAAGTGTTTGATCAAATAAGATGGTGAGCTATAAAATAGGCTTCTATGAGTCGGACCAAATTCAAGCTCATATATGTTGTTTTGGACTAAAATTTCAAATTATGTACATTAAGTTCAGGCTAAATTGGCGCAATAAACATGTCTCTCCAATAAATTAAGGAGATGATTGCACAAGGGATAAAAGAATTGCATGTTTCTCAAAACCAACCCATGATGGGTTATAAGAAACCATATCCCATGCATTCTGATGTTGTGCCCTTCCCTACAGGATATCAAAGGCCCTTCTTTGACAAGTTTGATGGCATTCAAGGTTCACCATGTGAGCACCTTGCCTACTTTTACTTCGCATGTGGAGAAACTTCCTTGAGTGATGCCTTACTCATAAGGCAGTTCATTCAGTCATTAAAAGGATCGACATTTACTTGGTATTCCCAACTTCAACCAAAGTCGATCGAAACATGGGATGAATTGCAAAGGGTATTCCTTGCTCAATTTGTGAGCACTAAAGCAAAGTTTTCCATCATATACCTGGCAAACACTCACCAAAAGGCCTATGAGCTCGCAAATGACATTATAGCGATATGGAGAAGTCTAAGGCTTTAATGCCTAGGGAATATTGAGTGAGTTGACTTGTGTTCAAATATGCACAAATAACTAGCCCCAACAACTAGTTGTGCGTGTGGGGAGTGCTGAACCACTGTCATTTAACGCTTTGGTTTCCAAGGCTTCTAATGTTGAGTGTCAACTTGCTCGACGTGAAATAGGGGTTATTAAGCCTCAAGAAAATGGTGGAAAAAGGTCGCAAAATAAAGACAAGTCTAGGGTGACCTCTGTCAAAACAAATGGCCAATTCTCTAATAAGGGTAATTCTTAAACTCAAAATAAGAGTAAAGCCAACAAGTCTACTAAAAAATTCACTCTCCAAGTGAGAAAGCAAAATGAGTTTCCCTATGATGATGTTGATATTCAAGGGATATTTGATAAGCTCATGGCTTCTAAAGCTTTGGTGCTTCCATAGCCAAAAAGGACTAATGAAGTAACCATGACAAGTGACCCCAAGCATTGTCCATATCATCGCCTTATCGACCATCCATGATTATTATGTCTTAAAGGATGTGATAGAAGGATTGATCAAAAAGGGGGGATTGAGATTGAGGGGGCAAGCTCAAAAGGTTTATATGCTTCATCAAACATGATATCAACAACAAAAGTTGTTGAAGCGCTACCTTTACCCCCACAATTCCCTAAAGCCATGGTGGCATCCAATACGTCATCGAAGTTTTTCTAAATAAGGACATCCAAACTATCTCACTACCTAATATAGGAAATCCTATATTCCTTTATAGTGATGAGAAGAAAAAATTAGGTATGAAAAATCTCTAAAATGGAGCAATGCCCAATAAAAGATTGTCCTAGAAGTGCTTCTCCTTCAAGGTTCAAGACTAATGAGAAAATACTTGACAAAAAGAAGGGCAATAAAAACTAGAAGAAAATAAGAGGGGAAAGGAATGTGCAACAGACTCCAAGGAAAAATATGTTCAACCTCAAAGAGTCCCTTTCACCCTAATGGACTTCATCCCTAAATATTTTCTTAAAGATGACTCCATGAATCTCAATGATGATTCGAAAAAGGAAGAAGAAGAAGTTGCTCAATGTTGTGTGATTTCTTATGTTGAAGTGATTGATGAATATATCCCAATGTAAACATTGGTCATTCGCAAAATCTGTGGAGAAGGTGAAGAAGAAAGCAAAAGGGTGGTACTACGAGGTGAACCCTCTCATCCTTATTCCTTGTTTACCTCAACAAGATGAATATAGAAGCATCAAGTAATGGTGAAAAGTCAAAGCCCTTTTCTAAGGGTAAATCTCAAGATGAGAATCTCAATGAAGATGTTCTCAACAATTTGCAAGTTTCTCATGAAGGGAAACTTTCGACAGCAATGGTTATAGAGCCAAAAATGCATGAGATGATTCTAGAGGAAAAAGAAATCACTCCTTACTTATCAGTCTTTCAATGGCTCGATATAACAACAAATAATAGATATTCTCGACCATCTATGTTTGAAAGGCTTGAAAAGCCTAATAACAAGAGCAGTCAAATCAAAATGACCAAGAAGTGGAAGGTCAAAAAGAAGAATCAATCAAAGTTCCTCCAAAGATCAAAAGATGCTCAAGATAAAGCATACAACATCTCCAAGGGAGGAAGGTTATAAAGTCATAAGCTCCACAAAAGAGCTCTGAATGGTGATAAGCCTCGACAAGTAAACCACGAGGATTCACCAAAATTCATCATCACGGTTCAAACCATTATACTAAAAAAGTGTTTGATGGTCTCCAAGAACTACGTCAAGACTTGATTCCGTCTCAAAACGGATACGTATGAAATTCGATATCAAACTCAAACGAGTCTCGAATTCAGTCGCAAACCTTAAATCAAAATAAAAAATTCAAAAACCTATGCGCAAATGATAGTCCAAATAATTGGGGAAACCCTTCCTAGAAGGTGGGTTCCGATTATCTTGGTGATGCGTACCAAAAGGTAAAAAAATATGCACATGATAGTTGGATTGAAATTCGAGCTACCCTTCCTAAAAGGTGGGTTTAGAATCTCGTCCTCTAATGCATATATAAACAAACCAAACCAAAATTGGTTCAAAAGAACTACGAATGGCTTGATCTGTCATAAAGAGAGTACATAGGCAGTCTAGTCATTTCATATGCTAGATGCAACTACAATAAGAAAAAAAAATTCGTCATGTCTTTAAGAGAAATTAAGAAGATTGAATCTTCTTCTCTTATAGCCATTCATGGTCTTGGTTACATAAATAGTCAAATATGAACCTAGCCCATAAAATACATGGGTTCATACTCAAAATACAAGACAGATCATCATCTTCAAATTCATGATTGATTTGAAATTTCAAAAAAAAAAAATCCTCCCAAGGAAATCATCCTTTCAAAAAAAATCCCAAACTTCCTCTCTCCACATGAAAATCACCTTTACCCCCTTTACACCTTCAACCATCTATCTAAAAATCAAGATAGAAAAAATTCATGATTTGCATCAACATAAATTCAATAGTTGAAAGCCTCTAAAGTTCAAAAATAAAATGATCTCTTGTGGTATGGGTATCATGATAAAAAAAACTACCAGAAAGGTAGCAAACCAAACTCTATGACGCAAAGCCTCAAATTCAAATTCTTGTCTACAAAAATGACCAGTGGCCAAAAATTCAACTTCAAACATGACCATTAGCCTCAAAGTCAAAACCAAATACCAAAAAAAATCTAAATTTCTACATACCCATACCATTTCCTGTGATGCCAAATCTTTGGGTCGGAAAAAGAGAAATCGAACTTTGAACGCGCTCTTTATAAATTTCACGTACAAAATTCGGGGGCAACTATTTGGGGGTAAATTTTCATGAATTTAAATTAGTTCATGGATCCAATATAATTACCATTAAATTAAATTATGGGAATATTTATTATATTGTATCACTTTCAGTACAAGCCTTTCTCAAAAGGCCAAATACATCTAAGCCAAAAAAAACAAGAAAATATGCTTGGCTAGGGGTTTATAAACATACCGTTTCATTTCTTCCAATGTGAATGACCATTTGTTATTATCCATTTGGTTTAATCACATTAAATGGACAATGGAGATATAAGAGGAGCTTGAAACGTTCCAATGGAACTCGTTCGATCAGTACCTTAAACATGTTAATTAAGGCTGATAACAATAGGAATTTGAATAGCTAGACCGGTTGATTGCCTCATGAGATGGGCCCTCTAGTCTATATATTCACATTAAAATAAATGTTGACTAATGTTCAAAAACGGCTCCAGCATACAACTGAATTGACCAATTAAAGCAATTAGTATGGATTAGCCGTTGACATCTCCAAATGGGCAACTCTTCTGTTATATATCAACGAGGAGAATCATCTTTGGAGGTGGCATGTATAAATTTTAGAGGCTTTTAATGGGAGAAGGTGGGGATGAAGAGAATCTCCAAGGCAGCCCATGATCCATCTCCATCATATATGTGCAATCTGCAAAACAAAATTGCAGAGAGTGAGAAAAAAAGCTAATCTCTTCCCCCTCATCATATATGCCCCTCTATATTTTTATCTAAAGAATATGTACATCCATTAATGAAACGGAAACGGGTTCGTTTCTCATACGAAAACGGGTTCGTTTCTCATACCGAAACGGGTTCTTTTCTCAAATCCAAACAGAGTGTCTCTTTTTAGGGACATAATGTTTCATGAATCGGTTTCAAATCGAAACAATTTGTCTCTTTTTAGAGGCAGGATGTTTCATCAAAAACAAATCGAAACAAAGCGTCTCTTTTTAGAGGCAGGATGTTTCATCAAAAACAAATCGATACAGAGTATCTCTTTTTAGAGATATAATGTTTCATCAAATGATAAAAAATCAAAACAAAATGTCTCTTTTTAGAGGTCGGGTGTTTCATTGGATGCGAAAAACCGAAACAAAATGTTTCTCTGTAGAGACACAATGTTTCATCAAACTTTTAACAAAATACATCTCTTTAAAGACATGACGTTTTTATCGTCCGAAACGGGTTCGTTTCTCATACCGAAATGGGTTCGTTTCTCATCTCATATTGAAATGGGGTCGTTTCTCATACCCGAAACGGGATCGTTTCTCACACCGAAACGGGTTCGTTTCTCATACCCGAACGGGTTCGTTTCTCATACCCGAAAAGGGTTCGTTTCTAATACCGAAACGGGCTCGTTTCTCATACCCGAAAAGGGTTCGTTTCTCATACCCGAAACGGGTTCGTTTCTCATACCGAAACGCGTTCGTTTCTCATACCCAAAAACAGGTTCATTTCTCATACCGAAACGGGTTCGTTTCTCAAACCCGAAATGGGTTCGTTTCTCATACCGGAAATGGGTTGGTTTCTCATACCAAAACGGAGTCCTTTCTCAATTATTACTGACCTTCGTGTCGGGTTAAAATCACAAGCCCATGGATATGCATATTAAAGTGGAAAAATCATGTTCATATTGCTCACTGTTATTAAAATTACAGTAGGGTTTATCCATGACAGTGATTCAAGGAATGGCACGCTCAAAAAGTACATATGTGCACGATCACATATATTATATATGTTGCTGAGTTGTTGTTGCTTGAATAAAATCACAGATGGAAAAGACTATATATCAAAGGGAGGAGCTATGTCATCATAGAAGTTGTTCCCACTCACCATCGATTCAACCAAACTTCTTTTTTATTTGGAGCAGTAATAAGTAATCAACAAAGCTAATTACTTTGAAAATGCTCCAGTTAGATCAAAGTACAACATAACAATTAATATGGTGAAGGCTTCCTATATATATATGCGTGTATGCATGAGTTTAATCCCCGGTCAAATAACACACCATGAGTTTATACGTATGAACAACAAATGAATCGGTTTAGATCAGGCATTCTAGCTCAAGTATCTTATTAGTTAATCCACAAATTAATTAGTGGTAAAAAATGGAGGAAATAATACAAAGATTGCATTGCTTTCATCCAAAATTAATTTGGTACACAAAAGCATATTTATATATATGGAAGTGTTTGATCAAATAAGATGGTGAGCTATAAAATAGGCTTCTATGAGTCGGACCAAATTCAAGCTCATATATGTTGTTTTGGACTAAAATTTCAAATTATGTACATTAAGTTCAGGCTAAATTGGCGCAATAAACATGTCTCTCCAATAAATTAAGGAGATGATTGCACAAGGGATAAAAGAATTGCATGTTTCTCAAAACCAACCCATGATGGGTTATAAGAAACCATATCCCATGCATTCTGATGTTGTGCCCTTCCCTACAGGATATCAAAGGCCCTTCTTTGACAAGTTTGATGGCATTCAAGGTTCACCATGTGAGCACCTTGCCTACTTTTACTTCGCATGTGGAGAAACTTCCTTGAGTGATGCCTTACTCATAAGGCAGTTCATTCAGTCATTAAAAGGATCGACATTTACTTGGTATTCCCAACTTCAACCAAAGTCGATCGAAACATGGGATGAATTGCAAAGGGTATTCCTTGCTCAATTTGTGAGCACTAAAGCAAAGTTTTCCATCATATACCTGGCAAACACTCACCAAAAGGCCTATGAGCTCGCAAATGACATTATAGCGATATGGAGAAGTCTAAGGCTTTAATGCCTAGGGAATATTGAGTGAGTTGACTTGTGTTCAAATATGCACAAATAACTAGCCCCAACAACTAGTTGTGCGTGTGGGGAGTGCTGAACCACTGTCATTTAACGCTTTGGTTTCCAAGGCTTCTAATGTTGAGTGTCAACTTGCTCGACGTGAAATAGGGGTTATTAAGCCTCAAGAAAATGGTGGAAAAAGGTCGCAAAATAAAGACAAGTCTAGGGTGACCTCTGTCAAAACAAATGGCCAATTCTCTAATAAGGGTAATTCTTAAACTCAAAATAAGAGTAAAGCCAACAAGTCTACTAAAAAATTCACTCTCCAAGTGAGAAAGCAAAATGAGTTTCCCTATGATGATGTTGATATTCAAGGGATATTTGATAAGCTCATGGCTTCTAAAGCTTTGGTGCTTCCATAGCCAAAAAGGACTAATGAAGTAACCATGACAAGTGACCCCAAGCATTGTCCATATCATCGCCTTATCGACCATCCATGATTATTATGTCTTAAAGGATGTGATAGAAGGATTGATCAAAAAGGGGGGATTGAGATTGAGGGGGCAAGCTCAAAAGGTTTATATGCTTCATCAAACATGATATCAACAACAAAAGTTGTTGAAGCGCTACCTTTACCCCCACAATTCCCTAAAGCCATGGTGGCATCCAATACGTCATCGAAGTTTTTCTAAATAAGGACATCCAAACTATCTCACTACCTAATATAGGAAATCCTATATTCCTTTATAGTGATGAGAAGAAAAAATTAGGTATGAAAAATCTCTAAAATGGAGCAATGCCCAATAAAAGATTGTCCTAGAAGTGCTTCTCCTTCAAGGTTCAAGACTAATGAGAAAATACTTGACAAAAAGAAGGGCAATAAAAACTAGAAGAAAATAAGAGGGGAAAGGAATGTGCAACAGACTCCAAGGAAAAATATGTTCAACCTCAAAGAGTCCCTTTCACCCTAATGGACTTCATCCCTAAATATTTTCTTAAAGATGACTCCATGAATCTCAATGATGATTCGAAAAAGGAAGAAGAAGAAGTTGCTCAATGTTGTGTGATTTCTTATGTTGAAGTGATTGATGAATATATCCCAATGTAAACATTGGTCATTCGCAAAATCTGTGGAGAAGGTGAAGAAGAAAGCAAAAGGGTGGTACTACGAGGTGAACCCTCTCATCCTTATTCCTTGTTTACCTCAACAAGATGAATATAGAAGCATCAAGTAATGGTGAAAAGTCAAAGCCCTTTTCTAAGGGTAAATCTCAAGATGAGAATCTCAATGAAGATGTTCTCAACAATTTGCAAGTTTCTCATGAAGGGAAACTTTCGACAGCAATGGTTATAGAGCCAAAAATGCATGAGATGATTCTAGAGGAAAAAGAAATCACTCCTTACTTATCAGTCTTTCAATGGCTCGATATAACAACAAATAATAGATATTCTCGACCATCTATGTTTGAAAGGCTTGAAAAGCCTAATAACAAGAGCAGTCAAATCAAAATGACCAAGAAGTGGAAGGTCAAAAAGAAGAATCAATCAAAGTTCCTCCAAAGATCAAAAGATGCTCAAGATAAAGCATACAACATCTCCAAGGGAGGAAGGTTATAAAGTCATAAGCTCCACAAAAGAGCTCTGAATGGTGATAAGCCTCGACAAGTAAACCACGAGGATTCACCAAAATTCATCATCACGGTTCAAACCATTATACTAAAAAAGTGTTTGATGGTCTCCAAGAACTACGTCAAGACTTGATTCCGTCTCAAAACGGATACGTATGAAATTCGATATCAAACTCAAACGAGTCTCGAATTCAGTCGCAAACCTTAAATCAAAATAAAAAATTCAAAAACCTATGCGCAAATGATAGTCCAAATAATTGGGGAAACCCTTCCTAGAAGGTGGGTTCCGATTATCTTGGTGATGCGTACCAAAAGGTAAAAAAATATGCACATGATAGTTGGATTGAAATTCGAGCTACCCTTCCTAAAAGGTGGGTTTAGAATCTCGTCCTCTAATGCATATATAAACAAACCAAACCAAAATTGGTTCAAAAGAACTACGAATGGCTTGATCTGTCATAAAGAGAGTACATAGGCAGTCTAGTCATTTCATATGCTAGATGCAACTACAATAAGAAAAAAAAATTCGTCATGTCTTTAAGAGAAATTAAGAAGATTGAATCTTCTTCTCTTATAGCCATTCATGGTCTTGGTTACATAAATGGTCAAATATGAACCTAGCCCATAAAATACATGGGTTCATACTCAAAATACAAGACAGATCATCATCTTCAAATTCATGATTGATTTGAAATTTCAAAAAAAAAAAAATCCTCCCAAGGAAATCATCCTTTCAAAAAAAATCCCAAACTTCCTCTCTCCACATGAAAATCACCTTTACCCCCTTTACACCTTCAACCATCTATCTAAAAATCAAGATAGAAAAAATTCATGATTTGCATCAACATAAATTCAATAGTTGAAAGCCTCTAAAGTTCAAAAATAAAATGATCTCTTGTGGTATGGGTATCATGATAAAAAAAACTACCAGAAAGGTAGCAAACCAAACTCTATGGCGCAAAGCCTCAAATTCAAATTCTTGTCTACAAAAATGACCAGTGGCCAAAAATTCAACTTCAAACATGACCATTAGCCTCAAAGTCAAAACCAAATACCAAAAAAAATCTAAATTTCTACATACCCATACCATTTCCTGTGATGCCAAATCTTTGGGTCGGAAAAAGAGAAATCGAACTTTGAACGCGCTCTTTATAAATTTCACGTACAAAATTCGGGGGCAACTATTTGGGGGTAAATTTTCATGAATTTAAATTAGTTCATGGATCCAATATAATTACCATTAAATTAAATTATGGGAATATTTATTATATTGTATCACTTTCAGTACAAGCCTTTCTCAAAAGGCCAAATACATCTAAGCCAAAAAAAACAAGAAAATATGCTTGGCTAGGGGTTTATAAACATACCGTTTCATTTCTTCCAATGTGAATGACCATTTGTTATTATCCATTTGGTTTAATCACATTAAATGGACAATGGAGATATAAGAGGAGCTTGAAACGTTCCAATGGAACTCGTTCGATCAGTACCTTAAACATGTTAATTAAGGCTGATAACAATAGGAATTTGAATAGCTAGACCGGTTGATTGCCTCATGAGATGGGCCCTCTAGTCTATATATTCACATTAAAATAAATGTTGACTAATGTTCAAAAACGGCTCCAGCATACAACTGAATTGACCAATTAAAGCAATTAGTATGGATTAGCCGTTGACATCTCCAAATGGGCAACTCTTCTGTTATATATCAACGAGGAGAATCATCTTTGGAGGTGGCATGTATAAATTTTAGAGGCTTTTAATGGGAGAAGGTGGGGATGAAGAGAATCTCCAAGGCAGCCCATGATCCATCTCCATCATATATGTGCAATCTGCAAAACAAAATTGCAGAGAGTGAGAAAAAAAGCCAATCTCTTCCCCCTCATCATATATGCCCCTCTATATTTTTATCTAAAAAATATGTACATCCATTAATGAAACGGAAACGGGTTCGTTTCTCATACGAAAACGGGTGCGTTTCTCATACCGAAACGTGTTCTTTTCTCAAATCGAAACAGAGTGTCTCTTTTTAGGGACATAATGTTTCATGAATCGGTTCCAAATCGAAACAAACTGTCTCTTTTTAGAGGCAGGATGTTTCATAAAAACAAATCGAAACAAAGCATCTCTTTTTAGAGGCAGGATGTTTCATCAAAAACAAATCGATACAGAGTGTCTCTTTTTAGAGATATAATGTTTCATCAAATGATAAAAAAATCAAAACAAAAGGTCTCTTTTTAGAGGTCGGATGTTTCATTGGATGCCAAAAACCGAAACAAAATCTTTCTCTTTAGAGACACAATGTTTCATCAAACTTTTAACAAAATACATCTCTTTAAAGACATGACGTTTTTATCGTCCGAAACGGGTTCGTTTCTCATACCCAAACGGGTTCGTTTCTCATCACATATTGAAACAGGGTCGTTTCTCATACCCAAACGGGTTCGTTTCTCATACCCGAAAAGGGTTCGTTTCTAATACCGAAACGGGCTCGTTTCTCATACCCGAAAAGGGTTCGTTTCTCATACCCGAAACGGGTTCGTTTCTCATACCGAAACGCGTTCGTTTCTCATACCCAAAAACAGGTTCATTTCTCATACCGAAACGGGTTCGTTTCTCAAACCCGAAATGGGTTCGTTTCTCATACCGGAAATGGGTTGGTTTCTCATACCAAAACGGAGTCCTTTCTCAATTATTACTGACCTTCGTGTCGGGTTAAAATCACAAGCCCATGGATATGCATATTAAAGTGGAAAAATCATGTTCATATTGCTCACTGTTATTAAAATTACAGTAGGGTTTATCCATGACAGTGATTCAAGGAATGGCACGCTCAAAAAGTACATATGTGCACGATCACATATATTATATATGTTGCTGAGTTGTTGTTGCTTGAATAAAATCACAGATGGAAAAGACTATATATCAAAGGGAGGAGCTATGTCATCATAGAAGTTGTTCCCACTCACCATCGATTCAACCAAACTTCTTTTTTATTTGGAGCAGTAATAAGTAATCAACAAAGCTAATTACTTTGAAAATGCTCCAGTTAGATCAAAGTACAACATAACAATTAATATGGTGAAGGCTTCCTATATATATATGCGTGTATGCATGAGTTTAATCCCCGGTCAAATAACACACCATGAGTTTGTACGTATGAACAACAAATGAATTGGTTTAGATCGGGCATTCTAGCTCAAGTATCTTATTAGTTAATCCATTAATTAATTAGTGGTAAAAAATGGAGGAAATAATACAAAGATTGCATTGCTTTCATCCAAAATTAATTTGGTACACAAAAGCATATACATATATGGAAGTGTTTGATCAAATAAGATGGTGAGCTATAAAATGGGCTTCTATGAGTCGGACCAAATTCAAGCTCATATATGTTGTTTTGGACTAAAATATCAAATTATGTCTATTAAGTTTGGAAGAACTACGTAGACTTGATTCCGTCTCAAACGGATACGTAGGAAATCCGATATTAAACCCAAATCGGTATCCGATTCAGTCACACTCAAATTAAAAATCAAGTAAAAATGTTTTCTTTGGAGAACTACGTAAAGACTTGACGCCTATAAAAGACTACGTAAGTAACTCGATATCAAATTTAATATATATCGAGCTCAGTCGTAAATCCCAATTTAAAAAATCATCAAAGTTTAAATCATCAAAGTGGTCAAGACTATTCAAATAGTCAAGCTCAAAGCATAATTAATTAATTATGCATGCATAGCCCATATTCTCAAATTTATTTATGACTAATATAAAATTAGTATCATTTAAAGCACAAAGTTTGGTCTAAAAATCTCATTAGTCATAATTAACTTGGGTTATAAAATTAAGACCAAAACTTAAGAGCTACGTAGACTTGACCCCTTCAACGGGTACGTAGGTAATCCGACATAAAACCCAAATGGGTAACGGATTTAGTCACACCCAAATTAAAAATAATAAAATCAATCCAAAAAATAGTGGAGAAATTAAACAACCCTTCCTAGAAGGTGAGTTTAATTTTATTCACGCCATGCAAATGATAGTTGAACCGAGCTTAGGCAACCTTCCTAGAAGGTGGGTTTAGACTCGTTTCTCTGATGCATGGAAATCCAACCAAAACTTAAATCCCCGAACTACGTAAGGCTTGATTCTCTTTAAAGAGATACGTAGGCAACCCGATATAACTCAGGTGCAACCCAAATCATAAAACAAACCCAAAAGTCTCCAATGTATCTTTATTATTATTAGAGTTGTGAAGAAATACAGATAAGGGTCGAACTTAAAAATCAAATTAAATGTGTTTGTGTATAGTTGTTTTCTTTTAACAATTTTTGCCTAACATCAAACAACAAGTTAGTGAATATGGTGTGAAGTGTGGGTCAGTGCCCATACTATATGGCAACACTAGTGCAATCAATATCTCAAAGAATCCGGTGCAACATTCAAAGACAAAACATATCGAGATAAGGCTATCACTTTCTTCGAGATTGTGTTGAAAAAGGCATGGTCACTATGGAATTCTGTAGAACAAGTGATCAAAGAGCAGACATCTTTACAAACGCCTTAAATCGTGAACCCTTTGAACAACTCCGGATGGAATTAGATATGATCTCTCTTCAATGATCTATTTCCCTACATGAATTCCCTCGATGATTGGCTAGAATTGATTGCTTGCATATGTTTTGAAGTCATGCTTTTATGCTATAATTCTTAGCATTCTTGATAGACATCATATTTATGAAACCCCATGCATTTGACATGTCGGTGACTTTTACTACATTCAATATGTGTGCAACCTTATTGAGCTCTTTGTTTTAGCCCAAAAGAATCAACCTGATGATCCTAACCCTCATTACAAGCCTAAATGATTGTTGATTCTAATGTTTGTCCCTGACCTATCATGTTTTGAGAGTCTCTATGAGCCCGTTTTGAATTTCCTTATGCAACGGAGACTTATCATCATGATCGACAAATCCTCAATATAATGCTTTATACTTGGTTTGCTTTGGAACTCCCTATGCAACCCCAACGCCAAGTAAGTTCTTTAAGAGAAAGTCATGTACTGTGCAACAATCATGGACATTTGAGAAGAGCAGTTTCTATGATAGAAGTCATCGACTTGATCAAGGTCAGTGACTGTGTTTTGGGGCGAGAAAAAGATCATGGCTTAACAGTATCTTTTGAAATTGGAATGTTTTCAAAAAGAAAGGAAAGAGAAAAATCTGGTGATTTGATAACTTCCTTAATGATGGAAGTTCACTTCTTTATTATCCCCAACCGTTAAGAGAAAAAGGTACTTTCTATCTCACAATCTCTTCTCTCTCATCATTTGCTCTCTCTCTCTCTCTCTCTCTCTCTCTCTCGAACTCAAACCCTTCAATGGCGCCCCCTTCCAACACCTCTAACCACCCTGCCTCACCCAAAGACCAAGTCGAAAGTCCTGAATCTGCCAAAAAGAAGATCATTGCCCTCTTTGGTGATGAATTTCTTCGTGCTCTTATGTATGGACAATCGTCCTCATCAACCGTCCCTCAAACCGCCATTGAAAACCCTTCTCTGAACCCATCTTCTCCACAAGACCAAAAACCAAACCCTTCTTCTCAAAAATCACAACCCTTATCTCCCATTCCCACTGAAAAATCCCAAAACCCTCCATCCCCACGAAACGAAATTGAAACCTTAACCCTCTCACCAGAGTTTGGAATACCGCGCCAAATGGCGCAACCGGTGGTTATTCCATAAACCGGTGACTCATCTACACCCAAACCCCCAGAGAGAGAAAGTGTCAAGGAAGAGAGACTGAAAACGCCCAATCTGAAGTCTATGGAGTTTGAGGAAACTGAAATGGTTGTCGGGTCATTCGAGGAAAAGGAAGAAGAAAAAGCCTTGGAGATTGGAGTGGAAGGCACTCATGAGCAGGCTAGAATAGAGGAGAACCAACGGCTATTTCCTCATGATCAAACAAAGGCTATGAATGACTCTCCAAAAGTCACTGACACAAACGCTGGTATGGAGATGGACGAAAAGGTTTTTGACAAGGAAGTCTCCTAGAAGGAACCAACTGAAACTTCTGAAGAAGGTACTTGTTTTGGACAAAAATTTGATCAACAAACCTTTTCCCTTAATTGGGGCACAATCGAATTCAAAGGAAATAGCAAATACGAACAAGCTCGAAATTCTCGAAAGCAGAGGGCAATGATCCTCTCGTTTGATTGATTTTCTGGTGTCGTTCTTGATTATCCTTTACAAAATACATAATTTTACACATATACATCTTAGCTCTAACGGTTACCTCCCTCATACCATGTCTTCCAGATTTCTAGGGCATATCTTGCAACTACTTCCCACTTCCCGCATATATCGGAGACTCGGAACGCTCTCCTCAAAGCCTTCTGAACGGATCTCCCCGCTTCATGACAAAAGCTTTCTTTCGTCAATCGGATGACTAATGACTGCTCCCCATTCCAAGATCCTTTCTCGATCAGAACGATTGATGACTTCTCTGTGTACTTATGGGCTCGGATTAACAAATGGGCCGATGGACATTTGGGCCTAACAATACCCCCAAATCCTAATCCAAATCTTTTAGGCGGGATTTGGATCGGATTTGCCGCGTAAGCTTAAGCAGCGCGTGCCACGTGGTGGTTACCCGTCCGTTCGATCACCCTCGAGAACTTGAACAGTCCCATCAATCAGGCTTTAAATGCCTCGTCCCAGACCCCTTCTGAGATACACGCTATCTCCTTCCTGCTTTTGCGTCTCATCGTCTTCTTGTTCTTTCCTCTAGTTCTCGTTCTGTTCCTTTATCGCTCAGCCTCCATGGCCAACACCGACGTCAAAGGTAGGGGCTTCGAATCTTCTCACATCCTCGAGCCCCATGAATGTCGCCCCTTCTCTCTTTCCTCAAATGAGGTGGAGACCCTCATTCGAAACCATGGATTTCCATCCGATACCAATTTCTACACCCCTACATGAGAGGCTGCTGATTGGGTCAAAGAAGGCTGGATCTGCTTTCTGGAGTACCCGTTCACCCTGGGAGCCCTTTTCCCTTTCTCCCCTTTGATCCTAAACTTCCTGATGACCCTCAAAGCTTCCCCGACACAGTTGATGTCGTCGGTATGGAAGATCTTGTACCAGATCAGTGAACTCTGCCTGGGCGAGAAGATCGACTTCACGTTGCAAGATCTACTATGCACGTATCAGGTTTGTCCTCTTAGGGCTGGACGCTTCACTCTTCATGCACGGGATGCCATGAACCCTCTGATCCCGAAATCAAAGGTTAATGATAAAGATTGGGCCTCACACTTCTTCTTTGTGGAGAAATCTACCCTGGGAGAAATGTATCAGGCTGCTTTCTTCGACTCTTGGACCACCAAAAGTATGTACTTTTAACCCTAATTTTCGCGACCCCCAGTTGTTTTCTTTCACTGTTTTGTTCTCAAGTTTTTGACTTCGGGGATTTCTCGTGTAGTTCCGCCTAGTTTGGAGGCCCATGTTCTAGAATTGGAGGCATGCAGGAAGCTCTTCTCTCTTTCGGAAGCTAAGAGGACATACCGGAGGACGACAGAGCAAATGCTTGAAGGCGAATCTAGTAACAATCGACGACAGTCACTGGGGATCCTCGGGACGGCGAAGATGATGCGGGGTCTGGAAACTCCGAGAAGACGATTGAGGACAGCGCTCTGGCGTCTGGGGAGCTTGGTGACACGAATGTGAACCCTATCCGAAACCCTACCAGTAAGTGTCCCTCCTCTTCGCTTTCGAATTCGGTACCGATTGTTTCCTTGAATTTTACTGCTTGTCTTCTCAGAAACTTCATCTTCCCTGGGAAGGAGCTTTTCTGTCGCTGCCCTAATTCAGCGTAAGCTTTGGTCAAGTGACAAGAGACCTCCCCTGGACCCAAAGGTGAAGACAGTGACTGCGGTGAAGGTGACCCCCACCAAGAGGCCCTCGCCTGGAGCTACTGAAGTCATCGACTTAGATGAGAAAGGTCCCTCTGATCTGTGGCAGAAACTTCGGGGTGCTCATGGCTCAAAGAAGCCTCGCCTGGATGTCCCCAGTTCTGCTCTGCTGAGAGATGTCGGCTTGTCGGTTTGGAGGGTACATTTCCTCCACCATTTTCCTTCTTCATTTCTATTCTTTCTTTTCTTTTTTTATATATTCGTTGCGGACGGTATCATGCCTTGGTGTGTAGGCCTTGCAAAGTGTCTTATGGGTTGCTGACGCCGTTGACAAGGAAGAGCACATTCTCCGAGATCATCAGGCTAAGTGGAATGCCGAAAAGGCTGCTCTGGAGAGGGAAGTGAATCTTGCGGCTGAGCGCCAGAAGACAGACGCTGGTAAGCTTGCGAAGCTTGTTGAGACGGTCAGACGTCAGTCTTCTCAAGCCGCTTTAGATAAATCCAGGATTGTTGAGCTTGAGGCTGAGAACAGGAGAATTCTCAAAGAAGCTGGTGAGATCGGGGCCTACTATTCGATGATATCTAGAGTGGAGACGATCAAGCAGTTTGTGGCTGGCCAGCATTCAGATTGGGACCTGGACGCTGAGATCACGTCCTTCCATGAGTGCTATCCTCCGGATCAACCGGTCCCTGGTGATGAGCTTTTGGCTTCTCTTGACGCAGAGGAAGAAGGCGGTGATCAAGGTCTGAGCGCGGGTGGGGTGCCGGAGCAAGGTGATGGGCTTTCAACGGATGCAGCGGGGCAGCTGGGAGGCACTTCCGTTAATGATGAAGATTAGGGTCGTGAGCCCTTGTAAAAGATTTCTTATGATGTTTTTTTCTTTTGTTTTTGTTTGAACAGACTGCGAGTAACATATGTGGGCCGTGAACAATATTTCTCCTTTCTCTGGACGTCTCCTCCTCCTTAGGAAGAGGAAGTAAATGGTTTTGATGCATGCGAGTTTTCTTTCTTGCGTATTTTCGTTTGGTGTTGTCCTTCCTTTGTGTGCAGGAGTTTTCAGGACGGATGGGTGCTTCGGACAGAAGGCTTTAAGACGAGGACTCCTGCAGAAGTCTCTGGTCACGGGTGGCAGCTGCGCTTACCGAAGAAGTTTCCAGGCGTGTAACGGGTATCGCGTTGGGACTTGCGCTCGTGAAGTTCGGTCGATTAGAGACGTATTTATTCTAGGATTGGTTACCTCAGTTGTTAGAACTTGTATTCGATTTTACAGTGCGTTCTACATGTCGATAAATAAAATATACTTTTGATTTTCTAGTTCTACTTATGCAAAGAGAGAATAAAGGTAATTAAACAATGATGCACTAACGTCATTCATTCGATAAGAGCATACTATAGCATAGAAATCACACAACAACGAGTCTTCACTCAAACAAGTTGAACACACTAAAGAATATGAATTTAAAGCAAAAGCAAGATAATAACTGCGGACAGGTGACCTCTAGTGTCTTGAATATCTGACGCTGAGAACCTTCCGCTGAGGGTTCGGGGAGGTCTGCGCTCCGATAAAAGGAGTTCTCCCTCAGAAGTGATACTTCTTAAAATGTATTGCATTCCAGCTCCTTGGGATGGCTTCTCCGTCCTTGGATTCTAGTTGATAGGCGCCTTGCCCGACGACCCTTATTATCTTATAGGGTCCCTCCCAGGTCGGGGCTAGTTTCCCCGACTTGGTTTCATGGGTGTTTTGGAAGACTCGTCGTAGTACCCAGTCACCGACCCGGAAAGTCCGGATCCTGACGTTCTGGTTGTAGCTTCGGGCGACCTGCTGCTAGTGCCTTGCCAATTGTAACCGGGCTTGGTCACGAAGTTCGCCTGAAGTATCTAAATCAGCCGACAGCTCCAGATGATTACGTTCTTCGGTCAAAAAGCTGGTACGAGCGGTTGGGATGAGAATTTCGACGGGAATGACCGCTTTGCATCCGTGTGTTAAAGAGAAAGGAGATTGACCGGTCGCAACCTTCGACGTCGTGCGATCGACCCAAAGGACATATGGGAGCTCATCAGCCCAGTTCCCTTTAGCTTTCACAAGCCTCTTCTTCAGATTATTTAGGATCACTTTGTTGTTGGCCTCGGCCTGCCCATTTGATTGGGGATAGCGGAGGGTTGAAGTGACCAGGCTGATTTTCCAGTGAGTACAGAAGTCTCTAGTTCTCTGGCTTATGAATTGAGAGCCATTGTCACATACAATCTCCGAGGGTACCCCGAAACGACAAAGGATATTTCTGATAGTGAAAGAGATTACCTGTTTATCTTTGATCTCTCGATAAGCTTCAACCTCGATCCACTTAGAAAAGTAATCAGTCATAGCGAGGAAGAACACTCTCTGTCCAAATGAAGGGGGTAACTTCCCGACTATGTCCATCCCCCAATGCAAAGGGCCATGGTGTAAGTGTGGGGTAGAATGGCTCAGGAGGTTGGTGAGCGGTTGGCGCGTGTCTTTGAGAGGCATCACACTTACGACAGAAGTCTGCAGCGTCTTTCCTCATAGTAGGCCAAAACCATCCTTTCCGAAGGGCTTTGTTGGATAGACTTCTCCCTTCGGTGTGGTTCCCGCAATCTCCTTCATGGAGTTCTTCAAGAAGTCTCTGAACACCCTCCTTGGCTAGGCAACGCTGTAATGTTCCCACCGCCGATTTGTGGAACAGTTTCCCAACTTCTACCGTGAACTTGGTGGCCTTTATCTTTAGCAACTTAGCCTCAGTTTTATATTCTGGAAGCTTTCCTTTGGTTAGCCAATCTAGGTATGGCTGAGTCCAAGGCGCTTCGTTGGCCTCCGAAGGATCGAAGGGAGCTCTCTCGTAGTTTGATCCGTTCAGGGGCAGGTCTGGATCGGGATCGTTCCGATAACTTCTGGCATCAACGTCGTCGCTACTCATGAAGACACTATGGGGGGCAGCTCCGGGAAGGCCGACGTCATCGGTCATTCTTTCAGACTTCTTGCTATCGCTGGTGTGAGTTCTTCTAATGGCGGGGACCATGATGTGAACCATTGGGATTACCAGGTACTCGTCAGGATCAATGGCTGACTCTAGGAGGGCGAGAGAATCTGCTTGAGCATTCTGCTCTCTTGGAATCTGTGCGAAGGAAACCTTCTCGAAACGAGGAATCAGATTTTTGACTTCATCTAGATAAGCTGCCATCCTCTCATCTCTTGCTTCGTACAACCCCAAAACTTGGTTGACTATCAACAACGAGTCGCATTTGACTTCTATCTGTTGTATGCCCAGGTCCTTGGTGAGGGTCAGCCCGAAGATCAGAGCTTCATACTCCACTTCATTGTTCGTGGCTTCGAACGTACATCTTACGGATTGTACCACCCTATCCCCCTGTGTTGATTTTAGGACTACTCCTATCCCCGTTCCTCCAGCGTTAGAAGCGCCATCCGTGTGAAGCGTCCATTTGACTGGAGACTTAGCTTCTAGCGTCATTAGCTCTGCTGGATCGGACCCTTCTTCCATCGTAGGACTGAAATCAACCACAAAGTCAACCAACGCCTGTGATTTCAATGCAGTTCTAGGCTCGTACTTAATGTCAAACCCACTCAAGTGAATGGCCCACTTTGCCATTCTTCATGTGAATTCTGGCTTGTGCATTACCGTCTTCAAAGGGTGCGTAGTTATTACCACTATCGGGTGTGCCTCGAAGTACGGGCAAAGCTTATTGGAGCACATGAATAGAGCAAGGACCAACTTTTCCAAGGAAGAGTATCGGGTCTCGGCTGACAGGAGAGTTCTACTAACGTAGTATACGGGTTGATGTTGCCCGTCTTGTTCTCGAACTAACACCCCACTGATGGCTTCTTTAGTGACGGCCAAGTACAAGGGTAGAGCTTCTCCCGCTTCGGGTTTGGCCAAAATCAAAGGATTGGAGAAGTATTTCTTCAGTTCTTGGAAAGCCTCCTCATGTATGGGGGTCCATTGGAAACATTTGTTTTTTCTAAGCACTTCATAAAAGAGACAACATCGGTCTGCTGACTTAGATATGAACCTGTTCAAGGCAGCAATCTGCCCAATGAGCTTTTGGACGTCTATTCCTCTCTGGGTGACTAGATACCCTAGGAACTTCCCCGATTTTACACCGAACGTACACTTCTGTGGGTTCAACTTCATGTTAAATTGCTTCAGGATTTCAAAAGCTTCCTCTAGGTGACTTCTGTGGTCTACAACTTTCTTTGATTTGATGAGCATATCATCTGTTTTGGACAAAAATTTGATTAACAAACCTTTGCCCTAGATTGGGGCACGATCGAAATCAAAGGGAATAAACCAATTCGAATGAGCGTGGAATTCACAAGAAGGAAGAGATATGATCTCCTCAAGAAATTTGTTATCTCGTATGTTTTCGTATGATTCTTCTTCCTTTTACAAAAATACATCATTTCTGTATATATGTCTACATTACAACGGTTACTTCTCGAATTTCACAATCCCCGGATTTCTAGGGCACATCTTGTAACTAACTTCCCACCTCCCGCATGTATCGGAGGCTCGGAATACTCTTTCCAACGTCTTCTGAAAAGACCTCTTCGCTCTGTGACGGATGCTTTCTTCCTTCCATTGGATGACTAGAGATTTCCCTATTCCAGGATCCCCTCTCGTTCGGCACGGTCGATGACTTCTCCGTGTATTCATGGGCTCGGATTACCAGTTAGGTCGGTGGATTTTTGGGCCTAACATCATCTATGTATACCTCCATATTTTCTCTGATTTGGTATTGGAACATTCTGTTCACCAGCCTTTGATATGTGGCCCCAACATTCCGGCACCCAAAGGGCATCACCTTATAGCAGTACGTTCCCTTACTGGTGATGAAGGATGTCTTTTCCTGATCACTTTCTTCTATCTGGATCTGGTTGTACCCACTGAAGGCGTCCATGAAAGTCAGTAATTCATGGCCCGCCGTGGCGTCTACCAGGGCGTCTATGTGAGGTAACGAAAATGAATCCTTGGGACAAGCCTTGTTCAAATCCGTGAAATCTACGCACATCCTCCACTTTCCGTTCTTCTTGGGAACGACAACTACGTTCGCCAACCATTTAGGATACTTGACTTCTTTGATCTTTCCAATTTCCATCAACTTTCTCACTTCTTCATCCACTATCTTATTTCTCTCGGCGGCGAACTTCCTCCTCTTCTGTTTTACTGGTGGATGACTGGGGTCCACATTTAAACTGTGTGTGATGACATCTGGATCGATTCCCACCATATCCTCATGGGACCAAGCGAAACACTCCGAGTTTTTACTAAGGAAGTCTACTAGCTCGTTTTTCATAGCTCGCTCCAAATCTTTTCCAATCTTCACGGACCGATTGAGGTCAGATTGGTCTAAGGCCACTTCCTCTACCTGTTCATCTTTCCTTTCTTTTTCTTTTAGAGAGGTAGAGTTAGTGGCCTCTTTTAATTGCTAGGTGGACTTTTGACTGGAGGCTGGTTTTAGCGCCGATTTGTAACACTCCCGGGACGTTCTTTGATCACCACGGATCTCTTGAACCCCCTATGGAGTTGGGAACTTCACCGTTTGGTGGTAAGTGGATGGTACGGCTCTCATGTCATGGAGCCATGGCCTTCCCATTATTACATTATAACATGACGGGCAATCCATAACAGAATACGTAACTTGGATATTTACGCCCTTTGCGTATGTGGGAAGGATGATGTCTCCTACGGTGTGCTTCACGTCTCCGCTAAATCCTACGAGGGCTATGGGGTTTTTCTCCACGTCCTTCTCGCTCAGTCCCATTCCTCTCAAAGCCTCCAACGTCATGAGATTGGTTGCGATCCCGATATCGATGAGGACTCTCTTCATTAAGACGTTTCCGATTGACAGAGAAATCACGAGTCCGTCATGATGGGGTCCGTCAAGACCATTGACGTCATCCTCGTCAAAGTATATTGCAAGGTTTACGACGTCAGTCTTCTCGCACGTGGGGCGATGAAGGGTGCTTTTCTGTGCGTTCCTCTTGGCTGCGGAATAAGTGAGACCGCACACACTCGACCCTCCGGTAATCACGTTCACAATTTTAGAAGGTACCGGCGACGCTGGCCTTCCTGCGCGTGAGGCCTCCACAACATCTGGAGGGACTTGCGCATTTGGCGCGACTTCTGTAATCCTTCCTCGAGATACGAGGTAGGCAATCTCTCTTCTTAGCCCTCTCTCTTCTTAGGGCTACGCACTCCTTGGTCACATGACCGTAATCGTCATGGAAGTCACACCACCTGCTCATATCCTTGTTTGGATAGGGCTTTTCATTTCTCTTCGGCCACCTGACGCCTCGTATTGTTTGAGCTATGTTCTTTACGAGGTCCTCGGGGGATATACTCAGGTTGAACTCATCATACTTTGGTGGTAACGATTTGGCCGGTTTGGTTTCAGCTACGTTCACCTTCACCGCGTCAGGGTGAGGGCGCCGGTATGGTTGGTCACGGCGTTCTCGGCGGTGATCTAGTGCTGCTTTCTTATCTACTCTCTCCCAGACACTCGTGGGCTTTCTCATCTTCAAGTCCTCCTCGAGCCTAATTTGAGCCAGGGCTTTGGTCTGCACGTCTTCGAAGCTGTGGCAAGGATGCCTGGTGAGCTCTTTGTAGAGATCCCCATCCTGGTTTACCCCCTGATGGAAGGCTTCCATCGCCATCGGCACGTCACAGTGCGGGATGGAGATCTTCTCTTGGTTAAACCTATCTAGGTACTCTCGGGTGGATTCTTCCGGCTTTTGGATAACCCGATATAGGTCGCTGGATTGCTTCTCGAATCTCCGACTACTAGCGAACTGCACCCGGAACGAATCCATTAACTCGGCGAAAGAACGGATGCTTCCCCTTGGGAGGTTAACGAACCATTTCAAGGTTGGTCCCGCGAGAGTGGCTCCGAATCCCTTGCACATCAACGCTTCGCGGGAATGGTACCGTATCGCGCTGGTCATCATCTTTTGCTTGAATATGGCCACATGTTCATCAAGATCCTCCGTGCCATTGTATGGAGTCATACTAGGTACCGAAAACTTCTTCGGTATCTCTACCTGGGCGATGTGGGGAGCGAAAGGTGACTCATCGTAACCGTCAACCGCTTCTTTCTCTATGGGCTGCGGGACTCCGGGTATCTTCGATAACTGCTCGGTGAACATCCTGAATTGGTTCCGGACGATATTCTCGAGATCTCGGGAACGACGGAGGTCCCAATCCTCGTCATCGTTTATGGTTTCATCTTCCAAGCGTCGGGGACTAACCTCTCGCGCCGATCGCAGGCGTATGGGTGCCCTTGTTCCTTCGCTAACAGGGTTTCCCTGAGCGGGGGTAAATGATGGTACCCCAGGGACCGTTGCTGGTGGGGTAATGAACTCCAGGCCAGGATTTCCTCCATGACGGCTGGTATGGTTCCCAGAGGAACCTTCTCCCCCACTGTTTCGGGTTCGATACGTTGCTCGGGCACGCGAGCCGACAGAGGACACGGATCGAAGTTGGGAGCACAAACCGTCATTATCCGCGGTTAACTGCTCAATTCTTGCTTTGTGCTTCTCGTTACAGGAACACTGATCGGACAGTTCTTTCTCTAGAGCTTGGAGCCTTTGGGCGAATTCGGACAGTTCGAGACAAAGGGTTGCCGACACGTCCTGGCGTGCGCCTCCATCCTCCCCGATGCTTAGCTCTTGACCACCTTCGTTGGGGTTGCTCATGGCGATCTTCCGGAACTCTTTTCAATGCAAAGAACTGAATCTCTTTTCGATCGTTGGGTCCCACGGTGGGCGCCAAATTGTTTTGGACAAAAATTTGATCAACAAACCTTTGCCCTTAATTGGGGCACGATCGAATTCAAAGAAAATAGCAAATATGAACAAGCTCGAAATTCTCGAAAGTAGAGGGCAATGATCCTCTCGTTTGATTGATTTTCTGGTGTCGTTCTTGATTGTCCTTTACAAAATACATAATTTTACATATATACATCTTAGCTCTAACGGTTACTTCCCTCGTACCACGACTTCCGGATTTCTAGGGCATATCTTGCAACTACTTCCCACTTCCCGCATATATCGGAGACTCGGAACGCTCTCCTCAAAGCCTTCTGAACGGATCTCCCCGCTTCATGACAGAAGCTTTCTTTCTTCAATCGGATGACTGATGACTTCTCCCCATTCCAGGATCCTTTCTCGATCAGAAGGATTGATGAATTCTCTGTGTACTTATGGGCTCGAATTAACAAATGGGCCGATGGACATTTGGGCCTAATAATACTCATTCTAATCCAATCTTGGTCTCTAGGAAATCTAAATATGTTGATTCTGTTAAGAGAAATCTAGAGAAAGATTTGTTTGGAGATGATTCTGAACTACTCAAAGAGGATGAAATTGAAATGCCTCCTCCTTTTCGCTTTAAAACCAGATCCGCAAGTGCTAGAGCCACGATTGTGTCTCTTAAAGCCAAAAAGGGCAAGGGGTTGGAAACCCCTGAGGCTGCCTCAGAGGGCGGTGACTCTTCTTTCTCTGAGAAGGTCACAAGGAAGAAAAGGGGGAGATCACCAAAATTTGTTGTTGGTTCTAGTAAGAAAAAGAAGTCGAGTGTAATTATTGACATGACTTCTAGAGAGTTTATCAAGGATTTGTTGTGGGAGGAAAACTTCTTAAAAGAGTTCAAATTGACTAAGGTTACTGACTGGCTGAAAAAGAAAAAATGGGATAATCTGGTGCAAGGGGAGCATGAATATAACCCTCAAATGGTTAAGATGTTTTATGAGTCTTTAGTGATTGAGGACACAAGGAACATGACTGTTGGGAGATACATGGTTGACAAGAAGACATACTCTCTCACTAGCAAGGACGTTAGTGACATCCTAGAGATACCACATGAAGGTTTTGCTGAGTACTTCAAAGGAGCTTGGCCTGAAGGTGTTATGAGCGTGAGATTATTAGAACTGTCACTGACAATGATGATAATTTCACCAGTCCCTATCTGGTCAACAAAATGGGAATTGAGAAATGCTGCCTCCATTCAAGATCTGTTGGTTATGGACAAGATTATCAAGGGAAAGAAGGTGAACATGCCTTGGTTGATGATGCTTCATATGAAGCATGTGCTTGAAACTGCTAAGCATGCGCTTCCTTATGTCATGTTGATGGAGTTGATGACGACTGAACATAAAGTTTATTTGGATGGTGGTGACGTCCTCAACACTAGAGTTCTGAACAAGGAGATGATCTGGAAGTTTGGCTGGAACTGGGTTGATGGACAATGGTTGTCGAAAGGTTCTGAAGTCAGTGATAAGAATATCCATGAAGAGGGAATGCAATCTGCTCAAGTGGCCAGTGAATTGAAAGATCTCAAGTAGCAGTATATGATTCTCAAGGGGATGATTGAGAAGCTTCATAACATGTGTGGCAATGTGCTTTCAAAGATCAGTGCAATAGAGGACCGACTCAATGAGTTTGGAGCCTGATGTCAGTGACTGCCGCACACTCATGACCTTCTTTACTCCTCTTTTTCTACCCCTACCACATTATCCCTTCAGTTTTTAAAGATTTTTTTTTAGTTCGATTTGGTTGTACTGCATTTCTGAATTGTTTGTTTTTGCATCGTACACTATCTTTTGCCATGGTGGATGACTTTTTATGACTGTTTTGATATTATGCTTTAAGTTTCTATATTTGCCTCTGATATTTTTACATGTTTTTAGCAGTCTTTTTGATGATGCCAAAAGGGAGAATTAACCAGGGGAATAGATTTATTAGGGGGATCAAAATACTGAAACCATGTGGTTACTAAGCTTAGGGGGAACTGTTTATGTTTTTTGTGCTTTGCTCTTTTTACTGTGATTATGTTTTGTATGCTGCATAGTTTATATCAGAACAGGTTGTTTGTCACCATCAAAAAGGGGGAATTTGTTAGAAGATATAGTTTTGATGGTTCTAGAGTCAGTGACTCCGAGTTGGCAAGTCGAGTCGGCGACTTGGCAAAGTCTCTGACATGACCAGCTGGGGAAGTAATCTATTTAAAGAAGGAACGCACAGCGTATGTGCGTGTATTTGGAGACAGTTGCATCGTTCTATTTTAGGAGAAGATCATCATAAAAGAGTGCTAAAATCAAGATAAAGACGATTTGATTCTCCTAGAATATTTCATTGTATGTGTTAATGTATATTTGGAAAGATATGTAAAAGATTGAGTGTGTATCATTTCCCTAATCGAATGGGAGTTTATACACATGAGATCTCTCTTACCTTAGCTTAAATACTCTTGTGTTTAGGATATAGGTAAGACTCTTGAGCGTCATTTCTACATTGTGTGTAAGAAAGAAAGAGTGAACTTGTGCGTGAGATTCATACAAGTGGTGTGTCAAGAGATCTTAGGCATATTGTGAGATTGAGAGTGTGAGTGCAAAGGTAGAGCATGGTTCAAGGGTGTTGGATTCATTCTTGTACACGGGAGAGCTTTGTAAACACTCAAGAAATCAATAGAGCGAGTCTAAGGACTCTTGAAATCCGACCAACTGAGAAACTTGGAGGGGAGTGGTTTTTCTCCAAGTAAACTAGTTGGTTTACGAGTAGTTTTCACTATACATCGCTTGTCATTGACAGTTGGTAACGTTTGCTTTTCCTATTTAATTATTCCGCTGCTTTATTACTCAAAGTCGACGACTTTGCAGGAGTCGCTGACTCGTTTAAGTACTAACGATCCTATAAATCTTGATGGTTTCAGGGTTATTCAATTAGTTAGGATTGATAGTATCTGGTTGTGCTATTAATTATCTTTGAAAAGGAATTGGAATTCCATGTGCATGCGAGTGAAATCTATGATCAACTTGTCATACGAATGTGGATCTCTGGTTGACTAACTGTTTTCCCTAATTTCAGAAAACCTCAACTTCATTGTTTTAATAGTTTTTTGCATGCTTAGTAATTAGTTTAATTTACAAACCCCTTTCGTTACTTGAATTGACATCAAAATCATACAAAACAAAAAATCTACCTCCTTGTGGATTTGACCCTTACTTCCCTAAGACTACAGTCTTTAGGTTTGTTGGGATTCTTTTGTATAACCGTGATTTGATTTGCATGACGAAATCATCGTTATCAAATTGGCGTCGTTGTCAGGGAGGCAATAATTGTCTTTTTGTATTATTTTTGTGCCATTTTGGTGTGAACCTATCTTATGGTTCACACCCATGCTACTATTAATTCGAATATTTGGTTTGATCCAGAATTTGAACGGACTCTATTTAGAACTCGCCGAGCTATGCGTGCATTATTGCAGGAGTTTGAATCAATGGGTGATCAGCGTGTTACTCTTGAGAGCTTGACAGGTCCTAATATGAATCAGCCTACACGTGCAGTGCAATTCCCAGCCCTTGGTGATGGGGTGAAATTTGAGCTCAAGACAAGAGTAGTCCGTCTACTCCCGAAATTCAACGGAACTCCACTTGAGAATCCAATTCAACATCTTCATGAGTTCCTTGATGTCTGCACCAGCATGTGTCCCTCTGATATTATTGAAGAACAAATGAGGCTGAGAGCGTTTTCCTTTTCTCTGAAGGAATCCGCTAAAGACTGGTATCATGCTCCACCAAGAGTCAAGAGGAATCCTTCATTTGTTCTTCTAATGCAAGGACAGAATCCGCTAAAGGCTGAGAGCGTTTTCCTTTTGTCTGTCCTTGCATTTTTACTTCAACAACATGATCATTTTCAACAAGCTAAATCATACATGCTAAGGCCCCAAGGACAGAATCCTAATGCAGCTCCTTCTATGGAGGACATGATGAAGATGCTGATACAAAATAATCTCAATCTTACAGAAAATGTGTCTAAGCTGACCAAGAGTCAAGAGAAATTCCAAGCAACTACATCAACAAGCATCCACAACTTGGAAAGACAAATGAGTCAAATCTATGAAGCAGTGAGCAAACTAGAAGCAAGAGATTCGGGTAAGCTGGAATCAAGAGATTAAGTCACATTATTCAGGAGGAAGTTGCTGAGAAGTGCTGGAAGCCGGTTGTGGTGAATAAAGGCGCCCCGGGGCTATCACATCTATTCTTTGCAGACGATATCATCTTGATGGTGGAAGCTTCAATGTAGCAGATCAAAGTGGTTATGGGCTGCCTTGATAGGTTTTGCAGGGTGTCGGGACAAAAGATCAGCATCGATAAATCCAGAATTTTCGTCTCGAAGAATGTCCCCAGAGAGTTGGCAAACCAGCTAGAACAGTCAAGTGGGATTAGAGTGACTAGAAACCTTGGCTCCTATCTGGGGATGCCAGTACTTCATGAGAGAATTCAGAAAAGAACCTTTGAAGACCTACTCAACAAAGCTAAGGCAAGGCTAAGCGGGTGGAAAAGTAAGCAGCTTAGCTTGGCGGGGAGGATCACCCTTACGAAGTCAGTCCTCTCGGCACTCCCCACCTATGCAATGGGATCAGTTCGGCTCCCCACAGGGGTGTGCAACGAACTTGACAAACTAAGTCGAGGCTTTATTTGGGGAGATACTATGGAGAAGAAACACATCCATCTAGTCTTTTGGGAAGAAGTTTGCCGCCCTAAAGAGCAGGGAGGGTTGGGGATAAGAGACACTAAAAGCATGAACTTGGCAATGCTGGGAAAAATGGGCTGGAAGCTGTTAAACAACAAGGGCGATCTCTGGGGCCCTCTGCTGCGGGCAAAGTATGGGTTGGTCAGAGAAGGGAGTGGTTTTCGGCAGACCAACAAAAGGAGGAAGTCACCCATTTGGAGAAGCATTGAGTGGGGTTTAATTGAGATGATTCCACAAGCAGCTGGTTGGAGATTGGGGAATGGCGCAAATACAAGGTTTGGACAGATAGATGGATGGGCAACCAACCCTTAGCCCAGTTCTGCTTGACGGATATCGAGGAGAATATGAGGGAGCTAAGGGCTAAGGATCTTTGGGTTCACGAGGAAGGTTGGGATTGGGCCCATCTATCGGATAAATTACCAAGTAACTAATGTCTCCAGCTGGCGGCCATGGGATTGGTGGACAATCCCGACCAAAATGACACGCTATGCTGGATGGGTTCTAGCTCTAGGGAGTACACGGTCAGCTCAGCGTATCGACTGGCTCAAGCTCGGATCTGGCCTGAGATAGATCGAACTTGGGAGTGGGTTTACAAGAAGATATGGAAACTGACGGTGCCGGAGCGGATACGCAACTTTATGTGGCTGGCGGTTAAAGGGAGGATTCTGACGAATGGGGAACGATACAGGAGGCGCATCACATCCAACCCGACCTGTCCCAATTGTAACGCACAAGAGGAGTCCATCATCCACCTTTTTAGGGACTGCTCGGAGGCAAGAGACATATGGAGTCATTTTGTACCCCCCGGGAACATGGCAGATTTTTTGGGAAGCAACCCAATGGAGTGGCTCCTCAAGAATCTCAAAGGGGAGTTCAATCTTAAAGGGGATGCTGAAGGCCCCACGACTTTTGCCACTGCCACCTAGTGGTTGTGGAAATGGAGAAATGCGAAGGTGTTTGGCGGGAACACCGGGATATCCGACCGAAAGGTGTTCATAGCTCAGCAGGCTGCGAGTTTCCAGGCGGGGAGAGATCGGAGTTTGAAGACCAGTCCAAGGGCTGTCAGAGAGGAGGCGGATATTGTGTGGGGAAAACCGAATTTTGGCTGGCATAAAATCAACATTGATGGGTCGGTGAAGGTAGGAGATGGAGATGCCTCGGCAAGGGGTATCATTCGGGACTGGGAGGGTCAATGGACTGGAGGTTTCATGTTAAATATTGGCAAGTGCCCGACGCTTAATGCGGAACTGTGGGGTATCTACCAGGGGTTAAAATTGGCTTGGCAGCGAGGTCTCCGCAGAGTGATCCTTGAGACTGATTCCCAACTGGCCCAGCAGCTGCTCAATACTCGAGTCCCCAATACGCACCCCTTGGCTAGCCTGGTGAGCAATTGCCAAGGCTTTATCAAGAAGGATTGGTTAGTCCAAATCCATCATTGTTATCGTGAAGCTAATAGGGCAGCAGATTGTCTCGCCCGACTAGCTCACTCAGCCCCTCTAGGACTTCATGTACTGTCGCACCCAGTTGCTGAAATAGAGCCTATTATGTATGAAGATGCGAGGGGAGTGGCGAACCCTCGCATCATTCCCTATGTAAGCCATTCAGTTTAATGATTTTCTCTTTCTGACCTAAAAAAAATAATTCGAATCATTTTTTTGATCCAGAATTTAAACGGACTCTATTTAGAACTCGTCGAGCTATGCGTGCATTATTACAGGAGTTTGAATCAATGGGTGATCAGCGTGTTACTCTTGAGAGCTTAACAACTCCTAATATGAATCAGCCTACACGTGTAGTGCAATTCACAGCCCTTGGTGATGGGGTGAAATTTGAGCTCAAGACAGGTGTAGTCCGTCTACTCCCGAAATTCAACGGAACTCCACTTGAGAATCCAATTCAACATCTTGATGAGTTCCTTGATGTCTGCACCAACATGTGTCCCTCTGATATTACTGAAGAACAAATGAGGCTGAGAGCGTTTTCCTTTTCTCTGAAGAAATCCGCTAAAGACTGGTATCATGCTCCACCAAGAGTCAAGAGGAATCCTTCATTTGTTCTTCTAATGCAAGGACAGAATCCGCTAAAAGCTGAGAGCGTTTTCCTTTTCTCTGTCCTTGCATTTTTACTTCAACAACATGATCATTTTCAACAAGCTAAATCATACATGCCAAGGCCCCAAGGACAGAATCCTAATGCAGCTCCTTCTATGGAGGACATGATGAAGATGCTGATACAAAATAATCTCAGTCTTACAGAAAATGTGTCTAAGCTGACCAAGAGTCAAGAGAAATTCCAAGCAACTACATCAACAAGCATCCACAACTTGGAAAGACAAATGAGTCAAATCTATGAAGCAGTGAGCAAACTAGAAGCAAGAGATTCGGGTAAGTTGGAAGCAAGAGATTCGGGTAAGCTCCCCTCTCAAACCGAAGTCAACCCGAATATTCGGTATGTCAGTGCCATCATGCTAAGGAGTGGAAAGCATCTTGAGGACAGAAAGAACAAAGAAACTGATGATGAAGACGGTGGCGAACGCTGCCACCACGGCGGCACCCGCTGCCCAAACGAGCTTGGCTACGTCAAATTAGAAAAATCAAGCGGCGACCAAAAATTAAATGGCGGAGAGCGCCGCAAAAATAGCGACTCCCGCCGCCCATCTGGCGGCGACCACCCGCCGCCCACTTTTTTCGAAAAAACGACGACCGTCGCCCCCCGGTGGCACTTGTCGCCAACCCACTGCCTCTCAGATGTTGATTGTTGCCCTTCTAATGTTGCTCACAACCCATCTGTAGATGCCTCAAATCTTGAGAAGGTTTCTAAAACTCCTATTTTCTTGAATGGAAGCCCGTTGCTCCTTTTCCGTCTGCATTGAAGCGTACAGAACCACTAAAGCAAGACAATGATATGTTTGAGATGTTTAGAAATGTGGAGGTCAACATTCCTCTACTCAATTAGATTAAGTCAGTTCCTCGTTATGCTAAGTTCTTGAAGCATATGTGCACTACAAAAAAGATTCAGGACAGGAATAGCAAGAAAAAGGTCAAGGTGAGCGAGCATGTTTCTGCAATCTTCCAAAAGCGCTTACCTAAGAAATATGGAGATCCAGGTATGTTCACTATCCCTATAACTATTGGAGGTACTAAACTTGACAAGGCTATGCTAGATTTGGGTGCTTCCATTAATGTTATACCTTCCTCCCTTTGTGATTCTTTGAAACTTGGACCCATGAAATCAACTAATATTTCCATTCAGTTAGCTGATAAGTCCACTGTGCGTCCAATAGGAATGGTAGAGGATATTTTGGTTATGGTTGGTGATCTTACTTTTCCTGCTGATTTTTATGTGCTTGATATGGAACATGATGATCATGCAATCCCTATTCTGTTAGGGAGACTCTTCTTGAAAACCGCCAATACCAAAATAAATGTGAGTACTAGTTCTTTGACTATGGAATTTGAAGGCCAAACTATTAATCATAACATCTATGAAGCCATGAAATCTCCATCTATTAATCATTATGTGTGTGTTGTTGATGTGCCTGAGCTTGTTGTGAAAGATATTCTTGTTGGAAACCACCTAGATGATATGAAATCTCTTGTTGATTCTAGTTTGGATTTCAATTTATCACCTAACATGCAGGACACTATCAATAAGTTGGATGCTTACTATAAGCTTCCTCCTAAATTATTGGGACAAGCTCCTTTACCACTTACCTTGCCTAGCAAGGAGCTTTTATCCTCTATTGTGCAGACACACGTAGTTGACTTGAAGAAACCTCCAGAGCGTATCGGGCAACCTCCGCCACCACCCTTGCAACCGCCGCCGCCGCGGCCACCATCGTTCCCTTACCCAAATTAGTAGTTGGTTTTTGAGTTTTTCTCTTCTCTTTACTTTACTTTAAGCATGTTGGAAGGGAATTACTTGCTTTGTATTCATGTAGATGCATTAGATTAGGCATGTTTACTTTATATTTTGCATTGAGAAAATTTAGAAAAATCAACGAAAAAATGCATTTTAGGTTCTTATTTCCCCAATGTGTAAGACCTCTTGTGTTTCTACGTTAAGTATGGATTCTAACCCATGACTTGCTTGAAGTGTTGAAGTTTCTATGAAATGAGCGTGATCTTTGCCTATATACTTTGATTATAGGATTGAGCATGTAGACGAGCTTGAGTTTTAGATATATTTTGAAGTTCTAGACAAATAGCCTTGTGAGATTGTTTTTGGCCTTTTATTGATTATTTGTTCTCTAATTCTTGAGTGTGTCACTTTGAATTGCTAACTCTAGAACTTGCGTTATGACTCTTTTTCAAGGCTGCTTTACTTGACTTTAATGCATGACATTAAAATGATTGAGGCAATGTTTCTTATTAGCCTATTATTTTCCTTCCTACCTTTACAAGATCCATGTTTTGACAACTCATTTGTTTTGAGCCTTAAAGCCTATTTTAATAGCTCCACAAAAATAATTCCTAACCTATATAAGCTTGACCCATCCGAGATTTAGGACTTTAGATGGTTTTGTTTTTGTGGTTGTGAATTAAGGTTGGGGGAAGTGTGATGAAAGGTAGAAGGAAAGGAGACTCATGAGTGAAAGTGAAAAAAAGTGAAGATGAAGGTGTGTTGTGAAAAGTGTGCTTCAAAGAATAAGTCTTCATAATTTTTATAGTGAGTTGAAAAAAAAGAGGCAAAAGTGTTACAAAAGAAGCAAAAAGAGCTTAAATGAATGTATGGAGTTGTAAAAAGAGTTGGAAGTAAGAAGAAGAAAAAGTGTGAAGCTTGGGTTTAGTTAGTTCTTTTAGTTCTTTATCCCGGATTTAGCACCACATGACCAAATATGATCTTTCCAATTTCTCTTTACCTTGGCCCCATTACAACCCTTCAAAAAGACCTTATGATTTTTGTTGTGTGTTTGGTCCACAACGGTGGAGAATTAGGACGCTGATGCAAGCCTATGGTAGTCTAGTTTTTCATTGTTGATTTTGAGTGAAACACATATCCTTTAAACACTTGAGTGAGAGTGCAAACACATTACCTTGGTGAGGTCTAGAATGGATGAATGGTTTATGCTCTTTGCTTTAGTCAAATGCATGCTAGGACATCTAGATCAAGTTATAGTTATATGTTGACTTGCTTTGTGAATTATGATATGCATGCATGGATTGCTATGTTGTGGTGTGACTTGATTCTATGTCTTGCTTGAGGACAAGCAAGGTTTAAGCATGGGGGAATTTGATAGCTTGCATATATGTAGTGTTTAGGATGCATGTTTCTGTTTCTTTTGCGTTGTTTTTAGATAGTTTTAGTTAGTTTCTTTAGTGTCTTAGAATGTCTAGGAGTTTTGGGTTTTTGCCCTTGTTCTATGTTGTTTTACAGGTCTTAAAGTGAACAAGTGTGAAAGGAATGGAAACCGGGGGAAGAATGCTTGAATTCGGGTCATCCATTGGAGTTGCTAGTTCAACACCTCTGTCTTGAAAGGGTTCGTTCGGGAGCTATAGTGATCTGATAAAGTTGCATTTGGCATCATTGGAAAGCTAATTCAAAGAGCTACAATTCATGTTTACTCTAAGTCCAAATTCCAATTCGAATGAGGTCAAAAAAGCCCCTGAAGTGTCCGCTGAATTCTGAACCGAGTTGTTGGCGGCGCCCGCCGCCCCTGATAGCCACAAGATCTCTTTTTCTCCACGTGTTTTATTGCTATTGGTTTAGTTGTTTCAGCTTTATTTCGAGATTTGTATTTTTGGACATACTTTTTAGACCTAGTTTTATATATTAGGGTTATAAGAGTTGCACCTCTCATCTATTATCATTATTTTACTTTTCAGACTTTTGAGTTTTTAGCTTTCTATGGAGAACTAAGCCTCTTTGCTTAGTCAGACAGTTTGAAGCCTTCATTTTGACTTTCAGTTGTGAGAATTCTACTCTTTATCTATTGTATGGAATTATTTTACTCTCTTGATTGAATTGTTTAAATGATTGGTTTCAACAATATCTAGGGTTGTTGTTATTAAATCTCTATTGCTAGATCTAGAGAAATTACTGATTGAGTTTCTCTATTTCATAGTAGCAAACTGCATTGTACTAGTATTTGGTTGTGCTAGTCTATTGCTAAAAAGAGTTGAATTGCATTCTAGGATAAAAGCTGGTTGTTTTATGCTAGAATTGTATATTGCCTATATTCCTATCCTTAATGATGATTAATCTTGACGGTTTCAAGGTTATTCAATTAGTTGGGATTGATAGTATCTGGTTGTGCTATTAATTATCTTTGAAAAGGAATTGGAATTCCATGTGCATGCGATATTGAGTGAAATCTATGATCAACTTGTCATACGAATGTGGATCTCTGGTTGACTAAGTGTGTTCCCTAATTTGATAAAACCTCAACTTCATTGTTTTACTAGTTTTTACATGCTTAGTAATTAGTTTAATTTACAAATCCCTTTTGTTACTTGAATTGACATCAACGTCATACAAAACAAACAATATACCTCCCTGATGTTCGTGTTTTTAGTCTAGTTTTAGGTGTCTTTCTTAGGTTGTTTGGTTTAGGTTTTAGTAGTTTTAGAGTTAGTTTGGTGTGTTTTTGGATAAGTTTGCATATTTTATGAAAAGTATGGAAGCTACTCCGTTTTGTGTCTTTTTATAGGTTTTTGAAGCAGAAAGGAGCATTTCTAAGTGAAGTTGGAGTCAAGTGGTGAAGGGTGGAATGCTTAGCAGGAAGAAAAGAAGGATATGTTTTGAAGATCAAGAAGAAGTGCAAGTAAAGTCATGGAAAAAGTTCAAAAGAGTCAAAACAGAGAGTTCGTTACCGACCTGTGAGGGTCGGTACCGAGCTGTGCATCAGAGATTTTGCCAAAGAATTCAGCAAGTGTCTACCGACCCTATGCAAGTCGGTAGGGCAGCGCCGACTTTCAGGATTTATATTTTTATCTTGTAATCTTTTTAGTTTGGTAAGTTTTTATCTTTTAGATCTTTTATTAGATAGCTTTCTTTAGTATAAATACCCTTGTTCTAGCCTAGAGAAGGGGGAGTTAGTTTTTAGTTTTGAAAGGCCGAGAGAGACGAGAGAGAGACAAAGAGAGAGAGAGAGAGAGAGAGAGAGAGAGAGAGAGAGAGATCCTGATTTCGATCGAGAGAGAGAGAAAGAGGGTCAAGATCGAGTCTTGGCCGTTGTTCTTCGGTTGTTTCGGAGTTTGAACGTGTGGTTGTAAGACAATATTTCTTTAATTTCAAGTAAGTTTTACTTTTCAATGTCTTCTTTTAACTTAGTTGATTGTTTTGATTCAATTATGAGTGAGTAGTTTCCTTTTCTAGGGTCGGGGTTGAAACCCGACATGGTTGTACCGACCCTGCTGTGCAACCCAGTTTCTGTGCTTTTTCTGCTTAATTTCTAGGTCACTGTCGAGTCGTTACCGACCCTATCCAGGTCGGTACCGACCCTATCGATGGGCAGTTGTTTCTTTCTTTTCAGTTTTTGTTTTATGGGATCGTTGCAGGCTCGATACCGACCCTCTAGGCCTCGGTACCGACCCTCTCTGAGAACCCGTTTTGCTTTTAGATTTCGTTTTTGTTTTTGTTTTTGCTTACAATGTATGCCAGCTGAAGGACGTCGAGTTGTCTCTAAGCCAGTAGTAGACTCTGAACCCGAGCGATCCTTCCACCACAGATTACGAGAAAACAAAGCAATGGCTACACCGGAAGAGATGGCGCAACAGATGGCCGCTCTCCAGAGGCAGATGGAGGCGTTACAAGCTGATCGAGACGTGCCAGCTGCTGCCGTTTTTAGTGAACGAGTAAATGTTGGTCGTGAACGAGAGCACAATGCTCGTCTATAGGAGCAGTTGAATGCATATCCAAGGAATGCCAAGCAGTATATGCATCCTAAACTAAGGGTGCTAGAGTCCACCATTGAGCTTCCTGAGATAGAGAAGACCTTTGAGATCAAACCTCAATTCATATCCTTGATCAAAAGGGATCAGTTTGAGGGAAAACCCACTGAGTGCCCAATAGAACATATTAGAAATTTCCTTGATTTATGTGACACTATTGCTGCTAACGGTGTCTCTTTAGAATATGTTCTGTTGAAAGCTTTTAAGTGGTCTCTTGCAGGAAAGGCTCTGAGCTGGTTAGAGAGCCTACCTCCCAAGTCATTAAAGAAGTGGGAAACTCTGCATGACTTGTTCATGACAAAGTTCTTCCCACCTGCCAAGACTACGGAGTTAAGGAAGCGCATCACCTCCTATCACCAGCTGCCTAATGAGACCTTTGTGGAGACATGGGAGAGATTCAAGGAGATGCTTAGACAGTGCCCCACTAATGGGCAACCACAATATGTACTCCAGGAAATCTTCTTCCAGGGGATCAATGTTGAGACGAAAAACCGCATCAATCTTCACACTACTTGCAGTTTCATAGAGATGGATCCCGATGCGGCGTGGGCATTGCTTGACAAATTGACAAACTATGATGCAATGTATGGCACACAGCAAGCTCAACAGCCCCAAAGACGGCTCTACAATCCAAACAAGGATAAGGTAGACCCTAAAGTGAAGCACCAATTCTTGCAAGACGAGGTCAACCACCTGAAAAAGCAGGTAATTATCTTAAATCATCTCCTTCTTGTCAAGAATGTGGGTCTCAATCCCATGCTACTTCTGCCTGCACTAACTTGCAACAGGTCCGTGCTGCTGAGGCATATGAAGAAGCTAACTATATGAGAGGGAACCAAGCACATAATTCTTATGCATGGAGGAACAACAATCAGCCCACTTGGGGCAACTATGCACCCCCACCAGATAGACGGCCCACATCGTATCGACCTCCAGGCTATCTAGAGCCACCATCCTGGGTGCAAGGACTTCAAGAAGGAATCAATGGATTCCAAGCTAACCTCAACAACCAGATGAAAAGATGGGGAGAGTTCGAGATTTGGAAGAAGAGCGTTGACTCACAACTTGGCAACCTAGATGCACGGATTCCAAGACCTCAAGGGCAACTTCTGGGCCGACCCGAAGAGAACCCTAGAGGACAAATTGTAGCCATACACCTCAGAAGTGGCAAAGAGATGCCAGATCGAGCCAAGCCTAAAGACACTGAGCACGACAACAAAGATTATGCCCCGGTCAGGCTCGTTACCGACCCCAACAGGGTCGATACCGAAGCTCCCCAGCTTGATACCGAGCCCTCCAGGCCAGGTAAGTCTTCTGAACCAAGCTCTCAGTTTGATACCTATCCCCCCAGGGTCCGACCCTTCTCCTACACCGATCGACCCTCTTGTCGATTCGGTAGGGCCTCGATCCGGGTCTCTTTCTATCCCGAGTCCGTCAAAAACTCTTCCTTTCCCGATTAAAAAGTCTAATCATGTTACAGAAGGAAAGTTTAGAAGGTTTGTTAAGATTCTTCAAGGGTTAAATATTTCAATCCCATTTACCGAGGCCCTTAATGAAATACCTGCCTACACTAAATATTTAAAAGAGATTTTAAGCAGGAAAAAATCTATTTCTGAGTTGTCAAGTGAAGTCCGATCTATAAAGCTCCCTGAGAAACTCGGTGATCCAAGTAAGTTTACAATTTCAATTGGTATTGGAACTCACCGTTTTAAATCTCTTTGTGATCTAGGTGCCAGTGCTAGTTTATTACCATTATCTATCTGGACGAAGGATAACATGGGATCACTGGAGCCTATTGATATGAATCTCTACATGGCGGACGGATCTTCTGTAAAAGAAACTGGAGTCGTTGATGATGTCCCTATCCAAGTTGGAAAATTCTTTGTCCCAAATGACTTCATTGTTCTAGATATGCCTGAGGACCCTATGGTGCCAATCATTCTAGGCAGACCATTCTTAGCCACCCCAAGAGCACGTGTAGATGTCAAGAACGGACTTCTCACGTTTGATATTGGAGAAGAGAAGGTCGAATTTCATTTTAATTCGCCCGTAAGCGAAGTGGCTAGTTCTAGTACTGAGGAGCTTACCGACCCACCATGGCTCGGTAACGATCCTTCTCTGAGTACAGAAACGGGCAAATTCAATAGAGACACGCCTAAAGAGGAGCCTACCGACCCACCCTGGGTCGGTAACGACCCTTAGAAGGAAAACGAGGTGGGAGGTGGATCCAGGCACGACATCGGGCCACTTCCAGATCTAGCAGGGTCAATAACGACCCACATAGCCTCGGTAACGAGCCCTTATCTGCTCGATCAAGGTAAGTCTTCGTTTTCCGAGTTGATTGATTCCAATCATGATCCTTTCTTACATCCTTATTCTATATTAGATCCTACTGTTAGTCTTGAGAAAGAGTCAAAACCTCCTTGGTTTTCGGATTTTACTAACCCTGTTGTAGGATTACCAAGCATACTTGTGGATGATAGAGGACCAAATACTTTGGGAAGAAGCTTTGATGCTTTTCCGTATCAGTATGGGGTCTCTCTTGATCCCGACAAAGCTGGATGGAACCCGCCTTGATTAGAGCAAGGTAAGTTCGTCGGGCTAACGACGTTAAACGTAGTGCTTACGGGAGGCAACCCGCTTTTTGTTTTCGCTTTTTATGATTGTTTTTAAGTTTTTGCTTTCTTAGTTCTTTTTGCTAGCTTTCTTTTGACTTTTTTTAGTTAGATTAGTATAGTAGGGATAGAAATTTTTCTAAAGTGACTCAGGTACAACAAGATGAAAAATAAAGTGCTACACATACTCGGTGTTGATTACAACAGTTCAAGTGAAATTCGGTGGCAATACAGCGTGCTCTTTACCGACCCCTCTAGGGTCGGTACCAACCTCTACAGACCCGAAGAAAGCAATACTCCTCAATTGATCAATGGTTTCAAACAGCTTCAGATTTATTTTGTGAGTTCCCTTTTCTTATTCTCTTTATTTTTATGTTTTAAACAGCGAGGACATTGTTTGGTGTAAGTATGGGGTATGGGAAAAGGAAACTCAGTTTTGTGTCTGTTTTTGTGTCTTTGTTTGTGTTTTTAGGATTGATAATATTCCACTTAGATGTCCTATGATATGCTATAATTTGCTTGATCATGTAATTCCTTTAGCATGTTTGGATAGCTTTGCCTGAATCATGTTGAAAAGTTGTTTTTATGTGGATATTTAGCATGTGATGAAATTGAGCACATATGATCTTAGGTAGAAGTGACTGAAGTCCAACAAAAATTGCTACCTTGTGAGTTATTTTTGGCCTTATAGGGAGAACATTAAATATCCCTCTTCTTTTCTTGTGTGATTTAGTCTCCTTATGCATATTATCTCTTGTCATTGCATGGTTATCTATTTCTTGAAACCTATATGAGAGATTAGTTCATTACTTGTGGAAGTCATATGATAGAAAACTTATTTTTTATGAGCCCTATTAAATCCCTATGCACCCTTACATGATCCCTCTTTTTGACAACCAATTTGAGCTTTAGCCTTTTATTTGTTGCTCCGCAAAATTATTTCCCTAGCCGAGATAAGCTTGACCCTATCCGGGGATTAGGACTTAGTTGGAGAGGTATGTTTTGTAGAGTGAAAAATGTAGTGTTCAGGTTCAAAATAAGGGTAGATTGGAAGTCTCCTGTTTTATTTTGTAAAAAGATCTCTTGGTTAAGAAATATGCACAACAAAAATAAGGAGGAAAAAAATATTTGGATCGATACCGACCTAAGTGGTACCGATAGCCGAAGGAAAAAAACGAGGATAAGTGTAGCTCGTTATCGACCCTCTCAGGTCATTAACGAGGCAAGTCGAGAGCAAAAGAAAAAATGCTGAAAAAATGGAAGAAAGAAAGAAAAAAGGAAGATGTGCAGTGTGTTTAAAGTAAAAAACCAGAGATTCTTTACGTTTACATGAGGCTTTCTAGGGTTAAAAGGTGAGTGAAGAAAGTGCATAATGATAGAGTGAGTTTGGTATGTTATGTTTTTGAGAGTTTTGGTGAGATGTGTGAGTTTTTAGGAGTCTTTTGATTTCCGGATTTTATTAGCACCACATAGCCAAAATATTTACACACCTTATTGTTATTACCAAGCCCCATTACAACCCGGTCGAATGGAAGCTTCTATGAAGTTTTTCATTGAGCATAAGTTCTCTTGATGATTTTTGCTTGTTTTGACAAATCTTAGGTGGAGAGTTTGGTGATATAAGTTCCAATTTCTATGAGTTTTTGCATATAAGATTGAGTTGAGAGATTGAATTTATAAGCCCAAACACTTGAGAGTTGAGTGAAACACATTTATCCTTGGTGAGATTGGATTGTAGTTGCTTATGTCTATTAGTGTTTATATATGTGTGATGACATTAATAGTAATTTGCTATTTTTGCTATGTTTTGATGTTGCTTTTTAGATGATGGTTATTGCTTGATGAGCATGATTGCTTGGTTTTGGTTATTGTTTAGTGATTGCTTGAGGACAAGCAAGCTTAAGTATGGGGTATTTTGATGTTCGTGTTTTTAGTCTAGTTTTAGGTGTCTTTCTTAGGTTGTTTGGGTTAGGGTTTAGTAGTTTTAGAGTTAGTTTGGTGTGTTTTTGGATAAGTTTGCATATTTTATGAAAAGTATGGAAGATGTTTTGTGTCTTTTTTATAGGTTTTTGAAGCACAACGGAGCATTTCTAAGTGAAGCTGGAGTCAAGTGGTGAAGGGTGGAATGCTTAGCAGGAAGAAAAGAAGGATATGTTTTGAATATCAAGAAGAAGAGCAAGTAAAGTCATGGAAAAAGTACAAAAGAGTCGAAACAGAGAGCTCGTTACCGACCTGTGAGGGTCGGTACCAAGCTGTGCATCAGAGATTTTGCCAAAGAATTCAGCAAGTGTTTACCGACCCTGTGCAGGTCGTTAACGAGGAGACCAATGTCGGTAGGGCAGCGCCGACTTTCGGGATTTATATTTTTATCTTGTAATCTTTTTAGTTTGGTAAGTTTTTATCTTTTAGATCTTTTATTAGATAGCTTTCTTTAGTATAAATACCCTTGTTCTAGCCTAGAGAAGGGGGAGTTAGTTTTTAGTTTTGAAAGGCCGAGAGAGACGAGAGAGACGAGAGAGAGAGAGATCCTGATTTCGATCGAGAGAGAGAAAGAGGGTCGAGGTCGAGTCTTGGTCGTTGTTCTTCGGTTGTTTCAGAGTTTGAACGTGTGGTTGTAAGACAATATTTCATTAATTTCAAGTAAGTTTTACTTTTCAATGGCTTCTTTTAACTTAGTTGATTGTTTTGATTCAATTATGAGTGAGTAGTTTTCTTTTCTAGGGTCGGGGTTGAAACCCGACATGGTTGTGCATGGTTGAATGAATGTGTTGAAGTTTTGATTGCCTTCTATCCTTTGAATTGCTTGTTTGTGCTTATACTTAGACGAGAGTCGAAGTAATTTGAGTTTGTTGCTTGATCGAAAGAGAAAGTCTTGAACTTGAATGTTGATATTGTTCGATAACGAAAGTTTCGAGCTTTGGATTCAAAACAAGTAGTAAAGTGAATTAATTTATGAAAATTGATTGATTTACTTGTTTAGTCAACGAAAGTTGATATTTTTATCTTTAAAGGCATGATCTTTATCTTCACATGAGTTTATATGCATGGCTATGTTGTGGTAACCCTTGTCCTAGAGCTTTTTATCCTTTGATTTTCCTTAGTTTAGCATTTGAATTCACTCGTTACCGAGGCACTAGGATCGGTATCGAGCCTGCACTTGCATCGTGTTATTTGTTCTGTTTTAGTAGAAATACAGCATCGTTACCGACCCTGACAAGGTCGGTACCGAGGTATGTCATAGTTTTTTTCTTTTGTTTTGCTTTGTTTTATTGTTTTCTTAGGTCGGTAAACAGACAGCCTTGCTTCCCGTGGACGATCCTGACTTCGTTATACTCAGCGGGGTCTTGACTACAAATTTTATTTGTTGTTAAGTAAATCCCTATCAACACTCCTTGTGGATTCCCTATCGCCATACTTATTCATCCTCGCCGCCGAGGTTCTGGCTAGACAACTCCACCTCTGGAGCGCTAACCCTAAAAGCGGCATCGGGATCCAAATCTCGAGGAATGGAACAAAAATCCCTTTCCTGGCCTTTGTAGATGATATCATCATTTTTGCAAAAGCCAATGGCCAAGCATGCAAAAATATTAAGGACATTATTGATGATTACTGCCAAATCTCCGATCAGAAAGTCAATTTCCATAAATCTGCTTTCCAAGTGACCAAAAACACCAATAACAACACAAGGGAGCACATAAAACAAATATTACAAATAGCAAACACAGTTGCTCTCGACAAATATCTAGGATGCCCGATAATTAACGGGAGAGTAACCCAAAACACCTTCAAACCTCTAGTTCTGAGAACCAGATCCCAATTATCAAAATGGAAAGCTAACACCCTATCCCAAGAAGGGCGGAAAACAATAATCAAAGCAAACCTCTCAGCACAACCAAACTATATAATGCAATCGTTTCTACTACCACAATCAACATTGAAAGAACTTGACCAGATAAACAAAAACTTCTTTTGGAACAAGGAAAACAACTAAAAGCCACTCATTAGCTGGAACTCCATTTGTCGCCCTCTCGCCCATGGGGGGCTGGGAATAGCAAAAGCGGCCGAAATGAACCAAGCACTTCAAATGAAGCTGTTGTGGAAAATCCTAGCGGAACCAAACAACCTCTGGGTCAAAATAGTGACTGAAAAATACCTCAAATCAGAAAGTATCCTAAACTATACGAAAAAACAGAACACATCTTGGCAATGGTCTAAACTTGTAAGCCTTAGAGACTTGTTCATTAAGGGGCTCATCTGGCAAGTGGGGGACGGTAAAAACGTCCGATTTTGGAAAGATAATTGGACCGGTAATGGTCCTCTCAATCCGAAACCCGAGGTTGAAACCATCATTGACTGGGAGGAACCTGTAGAGGCGTACCTCCGGGAGAATAACTCATGAAACTTTGAGAAATTAAATGAGGTTGTCTCGCTTGAGGACCTCGACAGAATCTCCAAAATTATCAATCCCATTAATAAATTACCGGATAGATTGTACTGGCAACCAAGCAAAAATGGCTGGTATTCCACCCACTCTACCATGCAGTGGCTCCACCAATCGAAAGGTGAACCCAAAATTAACTTAGAATGGATTAACCGGCTAAATATCCCGCCTAAAATGAAGAACTTCATTTGGAAAGTAGCCCGAAACGGTCTACCAACTAAAACTAGGCTTGCAGCTAACCACATTCCGGTAACCCAAGGCTGCGTAGCGTGTAACTGCACGGTTGAGGACACTAACCATGTGTTACTATCATGCCCACTCACTAAGGCAACCATTACTTAAATAGACCCAAAATTACGGGGGATCACTGACCAGATATCCCCGGATGGGAAAAAACCACACGAGATCTTGGAGGAAATTAAGAAAATGACAACAAAAGAGGAATTTGAACTCCTCACCAACATTTGGTGGAGCCTTTGGTTCTCGAGAAACAAGAGAGTCTTTGATAGCAACACCGGAAAAAACTTGACCAATGCCAATCGTATCAATGATTTCATCCGAAACCTGATTATGGATTGGAAACTTGCAGAAGCCGCTGATTCCCCCTGCCCCGGTAACCGTAGTGGTCGGGGTCGGTTGGTAGAAAGCGAACGAAATGGGAAAACCCCAAAAGTGACTATATTAAATTGAATTTTGATGGTACAGTTAGTGCAGATGGCGTGGCTTCATTCGGGTTCATCCTCAGGGACTCTGGTGGCTCCCCCATCCATTTTGACGGAGGACTGATTTGTCGATAGTCTATTCTGATATCCGAGACCATCGCCTTGCGCTAGGGACTTCTCGAGGCCATCATACGTGGCATTCCCCGGATCCAGATTGAAGGCGATAATTTGCAGCTGGTCAATGCCGTGCTCGGTGACTAGCGCTGCCCGTGGGATATTGAGTTGTTGCGTGCGGATATCCACTGCTTGCTGGCTCGCTTCCAGGATTGGAGTATCTCTCACGTTGTTCGGGAGTGCAATTCTGTAGCGGACTTCATCGCTGGGTCTTTCAGGCGTGTCTCCTCCGTTCCACTCGCAGTTGATTCGGGTCTCCTCACCCTCATCCGCCAGGATGCTATAGGACAACCACTAGCTTGTTAGTGGTCCCCCTAATTTCTTTCCTTATCAAAAAAAAAACACTCCCTGTGAATTTGGCCCTTACCTCCCTAAGACTACAATCTTTAGATTTGTTGGGATTATTTTGTATAGCCGTGATTTACACGACGAAATCATTGGTATCAGTAAAACATAGCCAGTAACAAAATAAGACACATTCAATTGTAACATATAGCACATTCGCTTATAATACGAATTTTGTTCAAAATAAAATTAGTTCATGCTGAACTTTTCCATCGTAACAAAAAGCACAATTACCTATACACATTTTAACATAAAGTATTTTTTTAAAATTCTTTCATAATTTATTCAATCATGTGGATTGTTTGAGGAACTAAATAATTTCTTCAAAATACTTTTATGACTCAATTAATGAAATCAAATAAAATTTAGCAAATTAAAAAATTAAATTAAAATTATGTTAAAACAAAATACTTTCTCTTTTTTGTGTCAAAAATTACTGTCTTTTTTTATGATGTACGCGGTCAATTTTCAGTTGAAACAGGTCCCACCATTCCATCTAATATGGATTGGACGGGCGACGGACAATCATAATGAAGCACGAGAAACACGATTTCCATCAACCACAATTTTCTCTTTGATTATGATGTGTGGGCCCACGGCTTACAGTTTGGACGGTCTCCTTTGACTTCAAAGCTCTTTCATTGGAGAGTAATAAGGCCCAATGGGCCCACTTTTCGGCCGGCCCTGACATTTCGGCCACTTGCTTCCGCTGGCCTTTTTCTTCAGCAACAATCATGGGAATATACGAGTATTAGTTAGATAGACCATACTCCATAGGACTGATAGGAGTATTAAAAATCATAAATATAGTATTTTATTCTAACAACAAGCCAGGTGAATCATGCACTAAAGTATGTTGAGGATCCTAATATTGAAAGTTTGTTCATACTGCTACCGAAATATCAGCCTGAAATGAATTGTTTGTAAAAGTAATTAATCATGGATGGAAGAAACATATTCCAGAGGATTGAGTGACAAATTTTAATGTGTTTTGTGAATTGTGATGCTTTCATGCGTGATGCTGCACATAACTATTCTGTATGTTTAGTATCATATTTTCATTGATCCTCATATCGATTAGGCCGTTTTGATGTTGAAATCTTTGGTTTGTTGTCTTAGAGTTGGGGATTATTACATATTACGTACTGAATTTAAACAATCAAATAAAACAAAAACCACAGTGGGCAACCAAAAATAAAATAAAACAAGAACCATATAGTTGTATCAAAATAGCTTTGAAAAACCTAAAATTTTCAATTAGCTTACATAATCTGAAATTAGTAAATCAAATCTGAAATTTGAATTTAGAAAAGAATTAAAAATATATGTATAAAAAGTTTTCCTTTTTTTATCTAGCAAATATAGCAAAATCATAAATCATAAAAGAAACAATCCATCGATCCTGTCACAAAACGATACATCTATTATTTTTAAATATTTTAATAATAAAATATATTATAATTTTTAAAATATATTATATATATTCTAAAAATATAACAAATCGGGCCAACCTAACGGATTTTCGGATTTGAACCCAACGGGTTTCGGGTCTATCGGGTTCGGTTTATTTTGGGTTTCGAGTTAAAATTTTCGGGTATTAATCCTCGAATTTTCGGGCGATTCAGGTCGGTTTTTCGGGTTGGGTCAACTTTTGGCAACTCTAGCGATTTGTAAAAAAAATAGTGGTGTTTTTTAATAAAAGAGTATAAATTATGAGTAGTTTTGTGAAATTTTTTTCTATTTTATCTACTCATCTTCAATGAAATAAATATTTTTTGGCCCTAGATTTTGAATGAAAAAAGTCCTAGGGGAAAAAGCAACAAATTGGAAAAGCCAATCCGACAGGATTAAACCAATATACAAACCTAGTGGGGTTCCATCCTAAAATCAATTGGCGATAGAAGGAATAACCCCAAAGTATATATACTGACTTATTTCTCTTTATGTTTTCGATGTGGGACGAGTATTCCAATATTTTCTTAATTAAACCAGTATCTAAGATTGTTATCCGTATGAACTATGAAGCAATAACGGGCTTGGAAATCCTTCGTCGCATTCATGTACCAACCTCTATTTCGCGTCAAATGGCATTTCAGTGACGATATTTTGTTATAAACAACTCAATGACTCATATATGATATGTGCCTCTTTTTTTTTTCATTTAATTAGTGCTTGATTTGGTTATACGTAATTGTCTTATCTCAAGATTTGCTCAATTTTTCAGTCTCTTATCATCGATCTTATACTGGTAAAATGATTGATGCTCAAAAAAGATTCGATCTCGGCCACAGTATTATATGGCATTCCTTTTGGTAATGGACAAATTGGTCGATTGCGACGTATATCAACATCGGCTTATTAGTCATACATACACGTCATGTAAACAGCATATTCTAGATGCCGTTAATTAATTGTTGTATGATTGTTGAGACAACATACAAGTAGCTGATTAATATCTATTCTAGCGAGTGACAAATGTTTCTTATGGGTATTATCCCATTTAATCATGCTTCTCGAAGAATTGTCGTGACGGCACACCAACCTCGTCCATGAGACGCTGCTTAATCAAACACCTTCGAGCAGAACTTCTAACAAGGAAAAACAATCAAACTAAAATTCAAATCTTATGAAAATCAGTAAGAAAATATCACATTTTTATTTGCCAAAGACAATACCCAAAATCAGTCAAAATTTTCCTTTGACTTTATAAGAATGTTTTAAATGTTTGTTACAGTTACAATATATAGGCACTCGACATTACTTAGAGCTAGGGATGCTCACGGGTCGGATCGGATCGGGTCGACCCGCGACCCGAATTTGCGGGTTACGGGTCGACCCACGACCCGCAAATTCTTTTACTTTTGACCCACGACCCGACCCGTGACCCGACCCGCGGGTCGCGGGTCTAACGGGTCGGGTCGCGTGTTTACCCGCTTGACCCGAGAATAGTCACCGTGAGTCTGAAACATTGTAGATAGTAGGATTTACAAATCATCCAAATACAAGATTTACAAATTAGAACAACAATAGGATTTACAAATTAGCCAAATACAAATTACTAAATAACCTAAATTAGCCACTACAACAACACTATTTCAAATACAAATGGGTACAAATTTCTGATTTCACAATGCCGACTCCTCGGCTGATTTCATTATTTCAATATTTCATTTCAGATTCACATTTCTAATCAACTAACGAACAATGTAAAACTAATCATGCAAACAACTGAAGTACTAATTACCAAACACGATCTGGCAAATAGCCAAATACTAACACTGTAACCCGAGCGAGGTCGGAGTTGCGGTGCGGAGGTCGGAGGTCGGAGGTCTGGATGGATGGAGGTCGGAGTCGAGAAGGAGCGGAGGAAGAGGATGAGCGCCGCCCTATGCCGACGGGTGAGGCCGAGCGAGCACGGAGGATTGGAGCGAGCACACTACGCAGAGAGGATTGGATCGAGCGAGCGAGCACGGAGACGGGAGATCAAGAGGGCTAGAGGCTGGAGCGCGAGCCGACGGAGGCGTCCGAGCGTCAGGCAGACAGGAGAGGACCGAGCGGCGGCGGGTGTAGATCTAGGGTTTCACAGGCGGGAGTGGATATGGAGTCGGGGGTTAGAAAGGCAGAAATCAAAACTCGTAAAAATGATAAAATGAAATATTGAAAGAAATCTAGTCGACTCCCATACCTGTAAATCACTAAAGGTCAAAAAATTATAAAAAGGATGCGAGTCGTGCGGGTCGACCCGCAACCCGCCGGGTTTTGCCCGACCCGACCCGCAACCCGAATATTTGAAAAAATTGACCCGCAACCCGACCCGCACGAATTGCGGGTCGACCCGCGACCCGCAAATTGCGGGTCGGGTCAGTGCGGGTCGCGGGCGACCCGACTCGTTGAGCATCCCTACTTGGAGCCTAAGCCTAAGGACTAGATATATAATATACCATAAATTACAATTAGAGATATATGGAAAACTCTATCTGACTTAGGTAACAAAGTTTTGTGATATTCTAGACTGATAGACTTGACCTCCTTAGATGAACTTTCAAATCCAATTTAAATTGATGAGCAGATCCCTTTCTATGATTGAAGAGTAGAATCTGAGCATGGAACGAGTTATTCTATTAGAGGTTGTTATTTAATACGGACCCGGTGTGGACCGCGTATCGGACTCTTGTTGGTCAAGGGGGGTGAGCCTAATCCGATATGGATTCCGACTCGGGATAATATGAAAGACAAAACTATGAGAAATTTAGGGCAAAGTAATTCTTGGATAAATTATGAGAAGGAAACCAAGAGTATTTATACCTAAGCCCTAACGGTTCAAAATAGGCGTCCCGGGAAAGAACCGTAAAGAAAACCCGAGAAGAGAGCAAAGCTCTAGTTTATAAAAATTACATAAATTGAATATAATGCTGAAAATTATAAATTACTACTCTAAAAATTGTAAACTACTAATATAAATATATAAAAACTAATCCTCATATCGTCTTGGACGACGACGAACTCGAGATGGTCTGGTACTCGATATTTCTCCCGTATCATTCTCTCTCCCGATGAGCATCGGCTTGTCCTCAAGCCGTAAATCAGGAAATGAACGGGAAATCACCTCAACTGGTTCCCATGTGGACTCGGCCGGCGCTCCATCAGACCATTCAATAAGCCACTCGAGTCTCGGAATGCCATCCACAATCACCTCACGCTCTGCTGTGGCGCGCATCGGTCGGGAGATTGGCAGATCATACAAAAATACCGCAGGTAAAGAAGCTGGCACAATCGGAGAGCCATCCGGAATGAATGGTCGAAGCAAGGAGACATGAAACACATTGTGTATACGTGCCGTAGCTGCAAGCTCTAAGCGGTATGCAACCGGTCCAATGCGTTCAATAATAGTAAATGGCCCATAAAAACGTCGAGCGAGTTTAGCGGAAAGAGGACGACTGACCGAATGTTGGGGATAAGGCTGTAATTTTAAGAGGACGCGATCTCCCACATTGAATTCAACATCCTTTCGGTGTTTGTTTGCCTCGACAATCATACGCTGCTGCATTTTGGACAAATTAGACGAATTAGGTCCAAAACTTGCTCCCTATCACGCATGGCTTTCGACGCCGGGGTCGGCGGGCCGGTCGGAATTGTGACCCGGGCAATCGGCGGCGCATCTCGCCCGTACAAAGCCTTGAACGGAGACATGCCGAGGCCCTCATGATACATACAATTTAATGCCAGTTCAGCCCACGGTAAGAAATCGAACCAACGACGCGGTCGTCCGTGAGTAAAGGCGCGCAGATATTGCTCCAAACTACGGTTTTTGACTTCATTTTGACCGTCTGATTGAGGGTGGTATGCCGTACTCTGATGAAGTTTAGTACCGCTCAAGCGATGCAATTCAGACCAGAATGTACTGCGAAAATAGGGTCCCTGTCGGACACAATAGTAGCCGGAATGCCATGGAGTTTGACGACCAAGTCGCAAACAATGAAGCTACCCGTGGTGCGTCAAAAGAGGGCCCGAGTGTTCCGAAATGGGCGTACTTAGATAATCTGTCGACGACAACTAGAATCGTAGTATGGCCTCGGGATGGAGGTAATCCCGTAATGAAATCCATAGACACATCGTCCCAAACTTGCTGAGGGACGGGCAAAGGCTGAATTAAGCCGGCAGGCTTTGCAGTACTATACTTAGTCGATTGACAGATCAAACAAGAATCAATAAAACGTTGAACATCAGCTCGCATACCTTTCCAGTAAAATACCTCTGCCACCCGACGAAAAGTGCGGTCAATGCCCGGATGGCCAGCGCTGGGCGACGAATGAAACTCAGATAAGATATCCGCCTTAAGCGGTGAAGCAGCGCCTACCACTAAACGATGTCCTGAATATAGAATGTCGTCGAACACCCGGAAGGGCGCGGCTAGTGTGCCGGCAGCAGCTGCGACATGCAGTATGTCAGGCAGTAGAGCCGCAAATGACAGAAATTTCTGCAGAGTCGCCTCATCATCACTCATACAGCGAGATAGTGCGTCAGCGACGCGATTGCTGGCGCCTGATTTGTACTCGATGCGAAATTTGTAGCCCATGAGTTTCCGTATGAAGAACTGTTGATCGCTTGTCTGAATTACTTGCGTCAGGAGTTCCTTCAGACTCTTCTGATCACTCCGAATGACAAATTCCCGTCCCAACAAATACTGGCGCCATTTCTAAACGGCGGAAACGATAGCAAAACGTTCACTGTGATATGCGAAAGACCCGCGACGACGAATGCCCAGCTTCTTACTGAAAAAGGAGAGAGGTCTCTCATCTTGTAATAGTACAACGCCGACCCCCTCGTCTGATGCATCCGTCTCCACAATAAATTGCTTTGAAAAATCAGGGAGCTGAAGAATAGGCGGTTGCATCATAGCTGATTTCAAACGCTGAAATGCATCCTCGGCGGAAGCTGACCACTCGAATTTATCTTTCTGTAATAAATCAGTTAAAGGAGCTGCAAGCAACGCATAATGGCGAATAAACTTCCGATAATAACCCGTCAGACCCAAAAATCCACGCAATTGTTTCACGGATCTCGGTGTAGGCCAGTCGGCCATTGTAGACAGCTTGGCCGGATCGGCTATCAGTTGGCCAGCTGTAACGATGTGTCCAAGGTACTCGACTTTAGAAGTCCCAAAAGAGCATTTCGAGCCATTGACATAGAAATGATTATCGCGAAGAATCTGCAAAATAATGTCTAGATTTGAAGCATGAGCAGAAACAGAAGGACTGCATATCAGAATATCATCAAAAAAGACAATTACGAATTTGCGCAGATATGGAGCAAATATGTTATTCATAGTGGCCTGAAATGTAGACGGTGCATTAGTCAGGCCAAAAGGCATAACTAAGAATTCAAAATGGCCATCATGTGTCCTAAAAGCAGTTTTATAGATATCGGCAGAGTGCATCCGAATCTGATGATAACCTGAACGCATATCTAGCTTAGTAAAAATAACCGCATTCCCCAATTCATCAAATAATTCATCAGCAGTGGGAATAGGAAACTTATCTGCAACAGTGATGCTATTCAGGGCTCTATAGTCAATGCAGAAACGAAAACTGCCATCTTTCTTCTTGACGAGGAGAGCCGGAGAGGAAATGGGCTGGTACTGTGCTGAATGATGCCCTGTTCCAACATAGATTTAACCTGTCGTTCAATCTCCACTTTCTGAAAATATGGATATCTATAGGGACGGACATTGACCGGTTTAGAACCGGGTTGCAGGTGAATATGATGATCCCACGGACGAAGCGGAGGGAGACCCGCCAGCATTGTAAAAACCGTGCGGCGCCGATCAAGGACATCACGGATTTCCGGCGCTAGCTCTGGCGGCCAATCCGAGGACACAGAAGACTCGTCAGGCACGAGACAGAGAATCTCAAAACAGTCCAGAATACCATCAGAAGCACAGAGAGAGTGAAGTTCCGACATAGAAATTGGTTTCGGCGATTGCCTATCACCTTTCAGAAACACGGATTTATCGTTCCAGACAAACTGCATAGTCAGCTTAGCATAATCATGGGACACAGTGCCCAAAGTCTGTAACCATTGCACACCGAGAACCACTTGCGGTCCATGTACCGCGAGCACAAAGAGATCAATAGAGAAATTATGACCCTGCAGAATAATACTAGTTGCCGGACACTGATGTGAACATAATAAGTAAGCTCCGTTGCCAACAAAAACGCGGAGAGGCGATATTTTTAACAGTGGCAACTGTAATTTCTCAGCCAATTCAGGATGAATTGGCTGAATCTGTGCATCATTAATCGATCCAGAAAGGCGCAACGAGCGCGGGTTGGGTAGTCCTTCCATGGAATTAGGGCTGGAAATATCGCCTTGAACGGCGAGCTCTTCCGTATTTTCATCCTCCTCTTCGTCATCGCTATCTTCACAACTTAATAACGCCAGGAAACGGGGTGTGCATCGATGTCCCCGAGTGTACCTCTCATCACAATTCCAACATAAGCCTTTTTTAGTACGTTCATCACGTTCAGCTCTAGAAAGACGACGAATTGGAAGAGATGAGAAATTACCGTTAGAGGTGGGTGTTTGCTGTGTAGGTTCGGCCGAACCCGATGGAGCTGCGGCGTTGCCCTTCGGCTGGGGCGGCCCTTGGCGCGATCCGGTGGAAGTCCACGATCGTCTATTTGCAAGCCACGACGACGTGGTTTCCGTGTAAGAGGCCGCCAATTCACGGGCTAAGGTGAAAGCCTGTGCCAATGTGGTCGGATTCCGTGGATTCAATTCACGACACACGGGTTGTTTCAATCCGGCCTTAAAGAGAGAAATCAGAGTGGTCTCAGATAAGCCCGTAACTTTATTCAACAATGCTTTGTATTCAGTTTGGTACTCGAGCACCGAGGTTTTCTGTTTCAAGTTTGCCAGGAGCCCTGTGTAATCTTCATAATAAGTCGGATCAAATCTTTGTTGAACGGAGAGAAGAAAGGCTGCCCAAGTTTCACCACACTGATTCCGACGTTGATAACGGAACCAGTCTGAAGCGGGATGGTCAATAAGCATACCAACTAACCGCAATCTATCGTGATCTGTAGTGCGGAAGTAGTCGAAGTAAGCTTGAACTTTGAAGATCCAACCGTTCGGATCCGTCCCATTAAAACGGGGAGGATCAACTCAAATTTTCGGGCCCAAATCCGGGACTGGTGGAGCGCGCGCCCCCATCACGCTGATCGTGGTGAAGACCCTGTGGAATAGGGTTTGGGGCCGGCGGAATGGCGTTGGCTAAGGCTTGTCGCGAAGCGGCTAGCGCACCCGCGCCAGGGTTGATTAGGGTCGACACGCTCGCGACTGTAGCAGGGGGAGTCCATCCAAAGCCGATTGAAGCCGCGGCGCTCGGGGACTGGTTCGGCGGTGGCCAGCCGGCATACGGAAGAAGGTTCATGCTAGGGCTAGCGAACGGCGGTGTCCAACCCGCGGAGGAAGGCGGCGTGGAACTAGGGTTCGCGTAGGGCGGTGGCCAACTCGCGATTGGTTGAGGAGACGCGGCCATGGCGATCGGGGCGGCGTTGAGGGCAACGCTAGGGTTTGATCGGCACTGTATCAATTCCCGCAAACTATCAGTACTCGATTTCTGCAGATCGAGATCACACCGAAGAGTCTGAATCTGATCGGTAAGTTGTAGCATCAAGTCGCGAAGATCGGGCGTGGTGGCAGACGTTTGGGCAGAGGTGTCATCCGTCGGTGTCGTCATGGTGGTTCGATGTGAAAGCACCAGATGATACGGACCCGGTGTGGACAGCGTATCGGACCCTTGTTGGTCAAGGGGGTGAGCCTAATCCGATGTGGATTCCGACTCGGGATAATATGAAAGACAAAACTAAGAGAAATCTAGGGAAAACTAATTCTTGGATAAATTATGAGAAGGAAACCAAGAGTATTTATACCTAAGCCCTAATGGTTCAAAAAAGGCGTCCCGGGAAAGAACCGTAAAGAAAACCCGAGAAGAGAGCAAAGCTCTAGTTTATAAAAATTAAAAAAATTGAATATAATGCTAAAAATTATAAATTACTACTCTAAAAATTGTAAACTACTAATATAAATATATAAAAACTAATCCTCATATCGGCCTGGTACTCGATATTTCTCCCGTATCATTATTGTACTTGAGGCACTTAGAGATCTCTTATATAGGCGGAGGCAATGTCAACATGGTCCATTTGCACTCCCTAAATGAATATATATAGCCCATTGACATGCGTTCTGCCGACGCATTTTGTAGCGCTTAGGGTTCATCTATCTATATATATACTGATCGCCTCTCATGGTGGTGCGAGGGTCAAGAGATACAATTTATAACCCGACCCCGTTGTAGCACGTGGTGGGTGTCGAACACTCGGGAAGTCTACTCGATCAATGTGCCTAGATACTAGGAAGCTAGAAAGGAGAGCATGAAACAAAGGAAAACAAAGAAAACAGTCGGGACCGACACTGGGGTCACGTCGGGCCCGAGGTTGGCGACAAGAGGAAGTCGGGACCGACACTGGGTAAGTCGGGCCCGAGGTAGATGGGGATGTCGAACTCAAAGATTTTAAAAGTAGATCTTGGGCTTTTGGGTTCCTTCTCTAGTAGATTTAAGGCTTTTCCACCCCAATTCAAGCAATGAGTGATGATCGGACTAGGATCGAGTGCTTTCGCCCTCGTTCCAACCACTTCTACACATCGATCATTGGGGAAATCCCCTTCGAAGCAAGGTCTTGAGATTGACACATGTTCACTTTCGCTACTTTGCCAATCTCAAGCCTTGATTCCCGACTTTCGCAAGGAATTGTAGCTCTATGTAGAGTGGTTTCCTTAGATCAAGCACTCAAGGCTATGGAATTGGGGTTTCTAGCCCAAACCTAGCTAGGGTTTTCCCCCATAACCCAAGATCAAGGAGATCTACTCCATGTGGCAAACAAAGAAAGCAAACAAATCAAAAGGGAAAGCAATCAACATCATCAATCTCAAAACAAAGCAAGGTTTCATTCAAATCAAAAGCAATCCACAAATTCCAATCAAGAGTTTCCAAATCCACAAGATCAAAACAAAGCAAAGCCAATCTATCAACCAAAACCTACCAAATCTCCCTCTCTTGGCCGATTCTCTCTCTTCTCCTTCTCCTCTCCTTCCTCCTTGCTCTCCAAGTATCTCCTTGGCTCCCTTGAAATCCCCCTTTTTGTTGTGTGAGAGAGTGGGGGGGGAGGAACCTCTTCTTAGAAGACAAGAGGGCCTTTTATGGACTAGATGAGGGGCAAAAGTGGAAGTCCACAAATTCATGCCTTGGAGCCCAAGTAGTTCGGTGACCGACTTGGACCGACACGGAGGACCTCGGGCCCGAGTTACTGTGCAAGTCGGTCCGAGGTTGAAACTTCAAGTCGGGCCCGAGGTTGGTTGCAACTCGGTCCGAACCTCGTTCCACCTTCTTCTTTGTTGGCTTCTCTTGTTCTTCTTCATGGCTTGTTCCTCTCTTTCCCGCTTTAGCTCGGCCTCGCTCCATGTCTCGACCCTCCTTCAAATCGACCCTTGATCCATGCCAAATTACCTACAAAACACATAAAATGTGCGTAGTCTCCGAATCTCATAGAAATACGGGAACTAGGCTAAAAAGGAACAAAAGGCACAAGAAAAGGGGAAAAAGAAACATATTTACAAAGGAAATCACATATGAAAACACCACCAAATAGAGAGACATCAAAATACCCCATACTTAAACTTGCTTGTCCTCAAGCAATAACAATGTAAGCAAGACCGAAACATAATCTTCAAGTAAAGCCTCATATGAAAACACATTTTAAGCACAAGTGATCGATATTCAAGCAAGATTACATCATCACACATGATTAAGTGTTCCAAGGAATAAAGTTAATGCAACTAAGCCTCACTTCAGGGATATGTAAATGTGTATCACTCATCATGTGTTTGGGTTTAGCAATGAACACTCAAGCTCAAAAATCATGCAAGTAAGGACTTTACTATTGAAGCTAATATCACCAATTCCTCCACCTAGAGATGCCTAATGCAAAGTACACAAAGAATTTCGAACTTGGCTCAATGGAGGTCCTCAAAGAGGTTCCATTCGGCCGGGTTGTAATGGGGCTTTTGGTATTTCTCAAGGTAGGAATTATTTGGTCTTGTGGTGCTTATAATGGGGATTGAACAACCTAAACTCTCACCAACTTCACCAAATTCCACAATTACTTTCACACTCACCCAAAAGACTTTACATTTTCCTTTCAACCCAAAATTTCACTTAACATTCCACTTCATCTTTGCTCTTATGCTTTTTGTTGGATTTTCAACACTTTCTACATTGGACCGACTTTCTCATGACATCGGGCCTGATGTTGCTTGTAACTCGGTCGGACCATTTTCTTCACTTAAGCTCTTTGCTTTCATTCCACTTTACATTCCCAACATTTTCTTTCTTCCGTTTCTTTCTTTTTTTTTCATTTTTGTACAACAAAGATGCACTACTCTCATGATTCATAACACCATTCCTTTGCCCTTAAACCCAAGAGAATCTCAACTCTTCAAATACAATCCAAACCTCTCTTCTAAAGTCCAATCCCATAAGGGTCAAGTCATATAAGGCTAGGAATAATATTTTTGAGGAGTTTCAAACAAAGGCTTAGGCTAGAACGGGGCTACAAACAAAGGATTAACTTCATGGTAGGATATGGAACATTTATGTGACTAAAAGAATAAAGTTCAAAATCAATGTGACAATGCTAGGACAAGTCTCATGACGGTCTTGGAAAATAGATAAACACCGCAATAGCAAGTTTTACTAAGCATGAATGAGCTAATCACACAAGAAAAATGAGGGATATGCAAATATGAACAAGCATCCCTAAAATGGCCAAAAATCAATCTCACAAGGGTCACTCATACTTAGTTGCATAAGAACTCATCCTAGAACTCACATGTTCAATAAAACAAGCAAGATATCATGATCACATCAAAAGCAACATCTTTTAAGAGGCTAAACTATCCAAAAATATGCAAAGGAATTTACATGCTCACATCATCATTAGCTTTTATTTTGGCAATCTAAGATGGGAATTTTCTAGTCCAAAACCTACAAATCATAAAATCTTTTTGTTGTTTTCAACACAATTTTTCAATTTTTATGGATTTTATTTTTTTTTTTGCAAAAATTTCTCTAAAACCAAAAACTTGTCCATTCAAGACCAAATTGATCATTCATGTTTTTCATCAAACCACAAACCAAGAAGCAAACATCCCAAACACAAACTAGAAACACAAACTAAATATCCTCAAAACAAGTGAAATCATGAACACACTTACTCCCACCCCATACTTAAAATTTTGATGTCCCCATCAAACAAGGAAATCAAAACTTAAAAGCAAGAGAGAAGAGTATGAAAAGCTCACAATTTCTTATTCTTCAATGGCATGTATAGGATCACTCAAAGGGGTTGTCACGTCTACGTCCTCTTTGGAGCCTTGCTTGCCGCTCCCTCTCGTACACTTGCTCTTGGTAGAAGTCTTGTGGTGGTGGTTGAAGTTGAGGCTCCGGGCGTTTCCATTGGTCCTCACGGGAAGGGAAGTTCCCGCTCATCCATGTGTTGTAGCTATCTTGGACCCGCCACCTTTGGTCTTCCACCTCCCTAAGCTCCTCTACCTCTCGTCTAGTGTAGCCGAGGGTCCGGTTCATCTCTTGTTGGCTAGCTTGGAAGGAGCTTTGTTGTTGAAGCATTTGTTGTTGTTGTTGGTACATTTGTTGTTGTTGTTGGTACATTTGTTGTTGATGGAGATTCACTTGATGGACCTCTTGGAGAACATTTTCTTGTTGAAGTTGGAGATGAGCCATTTGGTTGGCTAAGAAGGACATGTCCACCGGTTGTTGTTGCTCGGGAAACACCATTCCCGGACCGTACCATTGGGCATAGCCTTCATAACCACCACCTTGAGCTTGCTCTCGCCTTGCACCGCTCCCTTCTCCACGCTCATAATGCCTCGGGACCTCACCACCATGGAATGAACTGGACCGACGTTGAGGGAAGTCGGGCCCGACTTGGTGTGTACCTCGGTCCGCCAGTGTTGGAGCTTGGTGCGTGGCTCGGAGGTTGGCCATCAAACTTTGGAAGCGCTCATCTTCTTCATTTTGCTCTTGATCGACTTCCATGTCTTCCCCACGAGGTGCAAACACGAAGTTGTCTTGGTCGGAATCCGGTGTAGATGGAGGGGAGGTAAACCGAATGTGTTGAGATTGTTGTCGCCGCCCCTCTCTTGCACCTTCGGGGTCACCAAATGAGTGTGGATTGCCGGCCCACACTTGGTACCAATTTTGATACCGAGAAAGATCATAGAGGTTGTGCACTAACCGGATCGACACACCTTCATAGTTTGAGTGAGGGGCCAAGGAAATCATGTAGAGCTTCTCCTTGATGATGTTGGCCTTCTTGAAATACTTCATGTTCATATAGTCCACACCATTCGGAGCCGGAGAATACTTGTCAAGATCAACTCCTAGACGCATGGCGAGCCTTGCTATCATCCCACCGAAGTAGATCCAAGAGGAGCTTTGGAAGTCTCGCACCATCTTGACCCACTCCCATGCAAGGTTCATGGGCTTCTCGGTGTTGAAGAGCATCTCATGGAGCAACATGATCTCCTCCTTCATCGGCTTGCTCAACTCATGACGAGCATAGATTGCACACCCCAAAACTCGCACCATGACCCGAAAAAGAGGGCTAGCAATCTCGGTTGTGGGGGCGCCCTTTCTCATCTCACTCTTCCCGGCCACATGACGCCACACTTGGTTCACCTTCTCATTGTTGACGTCGGCCTCTTCTCTTGGGCATGGGAACCCGAAGTAGGTAGCCAAATCCCTAAGAGTGAGATTGTGGTCCTCGTTGCCCAATCGGAAAGTGATCGCCCCTTCCTCATCCTCCACATTATCATAAGTGCACTCGAATGTGGCCATAAATTCCGAGGTGAGGGCGGGGTAGTGAGTGTTGTCCCACCTTAGCATTCCATTAAGACCGATGTGGGAGTAGCATCTTGGAAGGGCTTGATCCATGTCCATCTTCCTCACGGCTTCCCAATCAAGCCACCTCGTGTGGTGCTCAAGCGCCATATATCTTTCATAATTTTCCACTTGCTCATCATCCTCCAAATAGACATCATCCAACTTCGGCTCTTTCCTCGTCTTTTTGGACTTCTTCCTTGGCCTTTCCACATGAGAGGATGAAGCTCTTGTCTCCATGGTACCTACACACATCCAACCCAACAAAAGGATCCAAGATAAACTCCATACAACTCAACAAAAGCACTCATCAACACACAACAACATTTCAACACAAAGGGAACCCCATACTTAGTCTCTAAACACACATGCATCACAATCCAACATGAATCATCATGGATATCTTCTAACAATGGCTAAGCAAATGATCATACTACATCATGATTAGGCTATAGCCAACAATGAAACACATGCATCCACATGATATCACAAGGAGAAAGCAAAAACAACATGGATCGACTTCCAACCTATGTCGGGCCCGACACATCCTCAACCTCGGTCCGACATGTTGGACCGACTTCCACAACTCGGGCCCGACTCTCCTGGGCACTTCGATCTCGACCTAATTCATGCTTCGTCTTCTAGCCTTAAATCAACCCACATCACTCTATCATGCACTTAAATTTCAAATTCAACCATCAAACATCCCTAATTGAAGTTCTAAATGGATCTAAGCATGCATAAATAACTTTAAAGCTCAATTTCACAAATCATGCAAATCCACCATTGATGCTCAAGCTCAAGATCTCAATCAAACATGGCATTACTCAATCTATGCAATGAAAGCACAAAATCTTCAAGGACATAGGTAAAGATCGAGTAACACATACCGGATTTGAAGAGTATTGAACTTTTAAACAAATAAGCAACTTAGAACTCAAATTTTCTCAATCTAGATCGAGATGGGGGATGAAGAACGAGATTGAACTCGAGATTTCTATTTGGAATCGGATTTGGGAGGCCTTTTTGTGTGTGGATCGAGATGAAGTGGTGAGATGTGTGGATCGAGTATGGTGAGGGTAGGATGGCCGACTTTGAGAGTGTGGGGAAGGTGAGTTGTATTTTGGGAATGGTGGTTGATATGAAGATGATAGGTAGGTGGGGGATAGTATTTAATGGGGGAAAGGGACAAATTAGGTCAAGGGCAAAATTGGCATTCCAACTTGTCAAATCGGGTTGGACCGACTTCCTGGACCGACGTCCCTATGTCGGGCCCGACTTACCTGGGCTCGATGTGGGAGTATTCGGGTCACCAATTTTACTCTATCCTCTTGCAACTTCTTTCCCATATTTCCATTTAAATATTTCACCTCAAATCCTACACAACCTTGAAGAATGCACGACACCATAAATCCACAAAACACTAGATAGAGATTGGTTAGGGAAAAGCTAGGCTAAACTAAGAAAAATCAAACTAAAATTACGAAAAGAAAGCTACTAGCTCGGGTTGCCTCCCGAGAAGCGCTCGTTTAGAGTCACTAGCTTGACTTCCTAACCTCAACCTCATGGTGGGTGAAACACGGTGAATTGCTCTCCATTGTTATGCCCATTCCCATTGCCTTCATACCCATAAAACCACCAACGATGGTCTATATAGGCATGGCTCTCCGGTCTCGGGCCTATCTCATCATACTCCTCCAGCGGATGAGATTTCTTCTCCTTACTTGCTCCATCATGTTCCTCTTTTCCTACACCAAAGTTATCCAAAGAATTCCTAGGAGATTCTACCAATTCATCTTTCAAGTCACTAAGGCAAATGTAGGAGTCTCCTAAGTCATCTTTCAAATCACTTAAACAAATGTAGGAATCAAAAGTTTGGGAAGAATTGTGGTCATCACCAACATCAAAAGGATATAAGTAAGGATACTCTTCATTTCTTCTTGGGCTAGCATTGATCCTCGACTCATCTTGATCCTCAATTTGCTCCAACAACTCCCTTACTTGTATTTGTTCATTGAAGCTTTCATCACCCCTTAATGCAAGAACCTCACTAGCAACTTCCATTTCTTCACTTTCTCTCTTGGCACTCTCTTCAAGTTTAAGGATGGCCAAGGCGTCCGGCTCATTCAAGGCTTTGTTGAAGTGAAAATCAACCTTCTCTTCCCCAATCTCAAAGGAAACCTTGCCGTTTTTGACATCAAACCTTGCCCCCGCCGTAGCTAAGAATGGTCTTCCTAAGATTATTGGGACCAAGGGGTCCTCATGCATGTCCAAGATCACGAAATCATCGGGGACAAAATACTTTCCCACTCGCACCGGAACGTCATCCAATATTCCCTTAGCCTTGATGATGGAACCATCGGCCATAGTTAGGGACATGTTGGCCGGCTCCATTTCACCCAAATTTGCTCTTCTCCAAATGCTAGCGGGCATCATCGAAACACTTGCCCCAAGGTCACATAAGGCTTGGAAATTTTGAGACCCCACACCAATGGTTATAGCAAAGCGACCGCGATCTCCTAGCTTTTGCGGTAACTCCAAGGTCTTGACCTCATCTTGCATTTCAACTATGGACCTCTTCTTGCTCAAAATCTCCTTTAAAAACTTGGCATAAGATGGCATCTCACTCAATGCGTCGGTGAACGGGATAGAGATGTTCAAGCCTTGCAAGAGTTTGAGAAACCTCTTGAACTTGTTCTCAACAACATCTTTCGGCTTCTTTGAGGGATATGGAAGAATCGTTGCACCTTGAATCTTGCTTGGATCAACTTCCTTGGACTTCCCTACTTTACTTGCAACATTTCCTGGTTGGACCGACTTGGGCACCATGTCGGGCCCGATGTTGTGAATCTCGGTCCTGGGCAGAGGAGTTGGATCGAGGTCTGTGTACGTCGGTCCCGAGTTGCTCTCGACCTCGGTCCGTGGTGAAGGAGTCGATCTTCTTGCTGGGTCGACTTCGGGGAATGTCGGACCCGACTTGCTGGGTAAGTTGGTCCGACTCTCTTCATTCTTCTTAGGTACGTGTGGCTCGGGTAGGTTTCGGCCACTTCTCAATCCAATTGCCTGGACTTCATTTTGATTGTTTTGAGCTCGGGGATTCTCCTCGGGTCGGCCCGGAAGTCTTCCATTCTCTCTCGGGGCTTGAGTCGCAATTTGAGCAAATTGATTGTCGACTTGCCTCCTCCATGCACCAAACTCATTGAATTGGGTCCTCATCTCCTTGAACCCATCTCTCATTTCTTGAGCAAATGTTTGTAACTCATTGAATCCCGGTGGTCTATATGGTGGTGGTGGCGCCCTTGGCTCGTTTTGGTTGAAGTTGTTGTTGTAGCCTTGAGCTTGACCGTTGTTCCACCGGCTATTGCCACCATTGTTGAAATTGCCTCTTCCACCAAAATTTCCTCGAACATAGTTTGCCTCCTCAATTCGCTCGGCCAAGCGCACTTGGCTCTCATTCGGACAAACTTGTGTAGCATGTGCAAAGGATCCACACTCCTCACAAGCTCTAGCATTTTACTTGTAGTAGTGGACTTGCCTCTTAAGCTTGCTCACTTCACCCTCAAGGAATTGGAGCTTTACATCCCTATCAATGTCTTCTCCCCTTGGATCATATAACTTCCTTGCACCTTCACCTTGAACTTTCACTTCCTTGCTAGCTTGACTCACCCCATGCATGGCCTCATAATCGGATAACTTGTCAAGTAGCTCCCAAGCTTGATCCGGTGTCAAGTCTATGAACCCACAATCGGTGTGGAGATTGAGCTTGTTCTTCGTTACCAGATTGATGCCTTGGAAAAAGATGTATTGAAGCACATATGGTTGTTGGCCATGAGTAGGACATTGGCGCAACATCTCCTTGAAACGGTCCCATGCTTCGAAGAGGGGCTCATTCAGACCTTGTTGAAAGCTTGCAATCTTCCTTCTTAACTCGGTTGTCTTTGAGGGTGGGAAGAACTTCATCAAGAAAGCATCATAGAGTGTCTTCCAAGTTGTGATTGACCTAGGAGCTTGGCTCTCGAGCCAATGTGTAGCCTTGCCCCCAAGTGACCATTTGAACGCCTTTAGAAGCACATACTCCAATGTCTCCTCGTCGGTAGAGATCGTCTCACACATATCCACAAATCGTTTAACATGCTCTATGGGACACTCATGTGGACGGCCCTCGAATTGATCACGCTTGATGAGGGAGATGAATTGCGTCTTGATCTCAAAATTCTTGGCAACCTCGGGGAGCACAATAGCCGGCTCGGGTACCCTCAACTCCGGATGCATGTATTGGCGTGCATTCCGGGGTAGAGCGTTGAGTTGAGCCTCGGCTCTCATCCGTTGCTCCCGTTCTCTTCTTGCCACCTCCTCTTGATTGTCCCTCTCAAGTTGCAATCTAGCCATCTCGGCCCTAAGTCGAGCCAACTCTTCATCAACATGGTGAGCTTGATTCTCCATCCTTTTTCTTCTTCGGGCTTCTTTGAGAATACTTTCCGGATCACTCACAAACTCAAGCTCAAGTGTTCCTCGGGAGGAACGAGCTAGCATACACCTATGAAACAAAAACACAAAACAAAACAAATCAAAAACAAACAAAGGGTTTGGGCTATTCCCTCACCCAAATCACTACCAAAACACAAGAAACTCACCAAATTGGCACTCAATGCACTTAGACTTCCCCGGCAACGGCGCCATTCTTTTGATCGGGATCTCCTGGTGGTGCGAGGGTCAAGAGATACAATTTATAACCCGACCCCGTTGTAGCACGTGGTGGGTGTCGAACACTCGGCAAGTCTACTCGATCAATGTGCCTAGATACTAGGAAGCTAGAAAGGAGAGCATGAAACAAAGGAAAACAAAGAAAACAGTCGGGACCGACACTGGGGTCACGTCAGGCCCGAGGTTGGCGACAAGAGGAAGTCGGGACCGACACTGGGTAAGTCGGGCCCGAGGTAGCTGGGGATGTCGAACTCAAAGATTTTAAAAGTAGATCTTGGGCTTTTGGGTTCCTTCTCTAGTAGATTTAAGGCTTTTCCACCCCAATTCAAGCAATGAGTGATGATCGGACTAGGATCGAGTGCTTTCGCCCTCGTTCCAACCACTTCTACACATCGATCATTGGGGAAATCCCCTTCGAAGCAAGGTCTTGAGATTGACACATGTTCACTTTCGTTACTTTGCCCATCTCAAGCCTTGATTCCCGACTTTCGCAAGGAATTGTAGCTCTATGTAGAGTGGGTTCCTTAGATCAAGCACTCAAGGCTATGGAATTGGGGTTTCTAGCCCAAACCTAGCTAGGGTTTTCCCCCATAACCCAAGATCAAGGAGATCTACTCCATGTGGCAAACAAAGAAAGCAAACAAATCAAAAGGGAAAGCAATCAACATCATCAATCTCAAAACAAAGCAAGGTTTCATTTAAATCAAAAGCAATCCACAAATTCCAATCAAGAGTTTCCAAATCCACAAGATCAAAACAAAGCAAAGCCAATCTATCAACCAAAACCTACCAAATCTCCCTCTCTTGGCCGATTCTCTCTCTTCTCCTTCTCCTCTCCTTCTTCCTTGCTCTCCAAGTATCTCCTTGGCTCCCTTGAAATCCCCCTTTTTGTTGTGTGAGAGAGTGGGGGGGAGGAACCTCTTCTTAGAAGACAAGAGGGCCTTTTATGGACTAGATGAGGGGCAAAAGTGGAAGTCCACAAATTCATGCCTTGGAGCCCAAGTAGTTCGGTGACCGACTTGGACCGACACGGAGGACCTCGGGCCCGAGTTACTGTGCAAGTCGGTCCGAGGTTGAAACTTCAAGTCGGGCCCGAGGTTGGTTGCAACTCGGTCCGAACCTCGTTCCACCTTCTTCTTTGTTGGCTTCTCTTGTTCTTCTTCATGGCTTGTTCCTCTCTTTCCCGCTTTAGCTCGGCCTCGCTCCATGTCTCGACCCTCCTTCAAATCGACCCTTGATCCATGCCAAATTACCTACAAAACACATAAAATGTGCGTAGTCTCCGAATCTCATAGAAATACGGGAACTAGGCTAAAAAGGAACAAAAGGCACAAGAAAAGGGGAAAAAGAAACATATTTACAAAGGAAATCACATATGAAAACACCACCAAATAGAGAGACATCATATACCAAAGAAGTCATTTTTCTGACACATGTCGGCCTCACATTCATTTCGTCTATGTGTCGCCTCCATATTCAATTCGCCTATGTGGCGCTACATCATCAATACTCTAAAAAACAATTTAATACTTATTTTTAAAAAAAAAATATTTATAATTATTTTGTTTTATTTTTATATAGGTTTGTTACAAAGTAATAACTAAATCTTAGATTTATTCTTATCTCATTCTACTTTGATTAGTTATATATTTTATTGATTAGTTATATATTTTATTGATTAATTATATATATTCAAATCTCATATTATAATGAAAAAGTTATATAAGTTAGAATTAAATTTTTGTTTGATATTATATGTATATATTTTAAATTTAAACATATATGCACAAATTTAAAAATTGCTAAACAAATTAATTTTCTTTTAGTAAAGGAAAAAAGAAAATATTGGGTCTTATATTAAAATAATGTGTAAATTTTATTCATATTGACATAAAAAAATTAAATTAATTTATTTTTAAAATAAATAATTTATATTTGAATAAACTCGTACAAGGTACGGATACTTATGCTAGTTTAGTATCGATATCGATATCAAAGATATCAGATATTAAGTACCTGTACGGATATCAAATATTACGTATAAATATGTAAATGGGTATATTATGGATATCAAACATATCTTATATGTGGTAAAATACATTTGTGGACACCTATATTTGTCCTAATTAATCACTTAGGCTTCCAACCTTTGGTCTTGTTCTATTGAACACCTAAACTTAACACGTTGTATTCTATCAAGCACATGGGCGATTAGACTTTTTGGAGTGTTTTGCACGTACTGTAATGTAGATAAAATCGTATACCACATAGATGTCGCATAGATAATTTTAGTTTTAATTCTTAAAATTTTAATAAAAGAAAAAATATCAACATTACTATTATACACCTGCTATTTTTGTCAAATTACTCCCCTAATAACTATTCTTCTTGTTAAGATGACTTCAATTGGGCTTAATTTTTCTTTTGGGCCTAGCCCATTAGAGTTTACATGAGCACTATATAACTCTCATATGTGTAAGTGTGTAACTCTGTCTAGAGTTATATTGAGTTTGCCTCTTGTGTAGAGAGAGTTTTCAAGAGTGAGATAATTTGTTCTTGTAAGAGAATTCTCCACTTTGTAATTCTCCAATTTTTTCTCCGTAATAAAAGTCTGATCCGTCTTTCTACTTGTGGACATAGCTAACACAACGTTGGTGAACCACGTAAATCTGTGTGTGCTTATTGTTTGTTCTTGTTGAATCTTTCTCACATCCATCATAAGAAAATTGGTATTAGAACTTTTGGTTAGATTTGTGCTTGAAATCTAGTGGGAAGATGTCATCTTTGAACGTCAAGATCGATAAGTTCACTGTGGAAATAGCTTCAGTTTGTGGCAAATCATGATACGAGCTTTGTCAAAGGAAAAAGGCTTGGGGGTGTTGCTGTCGAAGAACAAGAAGGGTGACACTGCTGAGATGGCAAATTTAGAGGAGAAGGCACATTCAACGATCATGTTGTTCCTTGTTGATGATGTCATCACTGAGTTCTCGAATGTTGAGATCGTTGTTGATTTGTAGTTGAAGTTGGAGATCTTGTACACGAAAAAAAAACTCAAACTAATAAGTTGCTTCTAAAACCACGCTTGTTCAGACTACAAATGCAAGAAGGTACGCAACTCAAGGATCATTTAGATTAACGAAACACTATATTACTTAAATTGCATAATATTGATGTTAAGATTAAAAATGAGGATGTTGCTTTAAGTTTGTTGGTGTCTCTACCACAATCATACGAGAAATTTGTTTAATCGTTTATTGTTGGGAAGGATACAGTCACTTTGAAGAAGTTAGGTCATAGCTTCATAGCAAGGAGTTGCGCCATAAGGCATCTGGTGCAACTACATATAATCAAGTCGCTAGACTAACTGTCAATGGTGGTAAAGGTCATGGAAGCGATAAGAAGAAGAAAGACAAGATGCCATTTTCAAAAGATCCTAAGCCAAATGATGACGGTAACTATTGCAAGGAAAAAGGGCATTGGAAGAATGACGTTCTAATGAGAAACGACAGTCAGAGAAACAATCAAGGTCTACTGTTGTGGCAAAAGGTGACACCAAATTTGAAGAAGACATTGCTCTAGTTGTTGATGGACACACTCATCGCTCTAATGTGTGGGTCTTAGATTCTGGGGCATCCTACCATATTTTTCGAGGAGAGAGTGGTTTTCAACCTATGAGCAGGTAGATGGAGGTAACACTTTGATGTCTAACAGTTCTATTTAAAAAGAATTTGGAACTGGCTCAATCAAGATAAGGACTCATGATGTCAAGTTCTGCACACTGAACGAACACAAACATGATCCATTGATGACAAAAAATTTTATATCTAAGTATGCTAGATAATAGGGTTTTAGTTTCAATAGGAACATTTCCAAGGGTTCTGATGTGATTTTGAAGGGTGTCATGCATGGTAATTTGGATTTCTTGTAAGATTCCACGGTTATCGGTTCAACTAGTGTTGCATCGTTAGAGATTCACGAGGAAGATATGACTAAGCTATGGCATATGAGGCTTGGTCATATGGGTGAAAGAAGGAATTAAATTCTATCAAATAATGTTCTGCTTGATGGTCACAAGGTCAAGAGTCTGGAGTTTTGTGAGGATTGTGTTTTTAGGTAGTACATCGCAACAAGTTTTCCTAAGGACATTCATAAAACAAGAGGTACGCTTGATTACATCCGCTCTGATTTTTAGGGTCCATCTAAAGTTGAGTTCTTTGGTGATCACAAGTATTTTGTGTCTGTGATTGATGATTACTCAAGAAAGACGTGGGTGATCTTATTGAAGCATAAAGGTAAAGCCTTCAACAATATCAAACAGTGGAAAGCTTTGGTGGAGAATCAAACAAGAAAGAAGATCAAGAGGCAACGAATCGATAATGGTCTAGAGTTCTGCTCGTTTGAGTTTGGTCAGTTCTGTAAGGATGAGGGGATTGCTTGACATCACACTGTCAGGGATACAACCCATCAAAATGGTATAGTTGAGGGGATTGCTTGACATCACACTGTCAGGGATACAACACATCAAAACAGTATAGAGAGGGTGAGGTGCATGCTCTTTAACATTGGTTTAGAAAGAAGGTTCTAGGTGGAGGGTATGAATACAACTTTCTATCTGATAAAGTGTGGTCCACACAAGCATACAATGCAAGACTCCTATTCAGATGTGGTCATGTAAATCTATTGATTACTCAAATCTGAAAGTTTTTGGTTGCATAGTTTATTATAATGTAAATGAGGGTAAACTAGAGCCACGAGCAAAGAACGGAGTATTTGTGGGCTATGGAGATGGATTTAAGGAGTATACAATATGGTCTCCATAAGAGAAGATGGCGATTCTGAGAAAGAATGTAGTCTTTGATGAAAAGTCTATGCTTAGAGCCACAATAAAGCCCACATCTACAATAGAGAATGGTAGCATTGATGAACAAGCTGAATTGCAAGTCAATCAAGGTGTCAACGATTTGTTGCAACAAGAAGAGGATCAAGAGCTACAAGAAGAAATTGGCCATCCAGAATCTGTAGCACCAGACACCAAACTATCTAGTATAGTTTTGGGTCGACCCAAGAGACTTGGAGTTAGGCTACCTAAGAGATATGATTTTGAGGATATGGAGGGTTATGCTACAAGTTGCTAAAGAGATGGATACTCATGATCCATCCACCTTCAAAGAAGTTGTTTTAGGTACTGAGTCTGAGAAATGGCTTTGCTGCAATGGGAGATGAAATGGAGTCTCTTCACAAGAATTAGACATGAGATTTAGTCAAGCAACCTCTGGGGAGAAAGATCATTACAATCAAGTTAGTATAATCCCCGAGTTGTTGCTAAAGGTTTCAATCAAAGAGATGGGGTGACTATAATGAGATTTTCTCACTAGTGGTCAAACACACTTTCATTAGAGTGTTGCTGGCAATAGTGACACATCAGGATTTGGAGCTTGAACAACTCGATGTGAAGACAACTTTTGTACATGGAGAGTTAGAGGAAGAAATATACATGAATCAGCCAAATGGTTTCCAGGTTTCCAATCTCCAAGGTAGTGATACAAGAGGTTTAATAGTTATATGATGAAGTTAGGGTACTTTAGGAGTGCATATGACTATTGTGTTTACTACAACAAGTTGCAAGATGATTTGTTAATCTATCTAGTCCTATATATAGATGACATGTTGATAGTTGCTAAGAGGAAGTATGATGTTCAAAAGTTGAAAGGTCTTTGGAGTGTTGGGTTTGAGATGAAGGATCTATGAGCAATATGAAAGATATTAGGAATGGAGATTCTTAGAGACTGAAAACAGAATAAGCTTTTCTTATCACAGAAATGCCACATCCAAAAGGTGATGGCCAGGTTTGGTATGTCCTCTTCCAAGCCTATTGGTACTCCAAGTGCTGCTAACATTCATTTCTCCACTATGTTTTCTCCTCAATCAGAGGAGGAGAAATAGTATATGTCACAAGTTCCTTATGCAAGTGATGTATGAAGTTTGATGTATGCTATGGTACAAACTAGATCTAGTACATGCAGTTAGTGTTGTAAGCAGGTTCATGGGACAATCAGGAAAAGATCATTAACAATCTATGAAGAGGATATTTCGGTACCTTAGAGGGACATTTGATGTTGGTCTCATTTATGGGAGTGATACACAATGCCTAGATACAAGCTATTTTGATTATGTTGGAGATGTTGACAGTAGAAGATCTATGACTGGCTATGTGTTTACTTTGGGTGGTTATGTGGTTAGTTGGAAAGCCACGCTCCAACCAAAAGTGACTTTCTGTATTACCGAAGTAGAGTATATGACCTTGACGGAAGTTGCTAAGGAAGGGATCTAGCTAAAAGGGTTAGTTACTGATCTGGGTCTACATCATGATTAGGCTATAGTATATTGTGACAGCTTGAGTGCAATATGCTTGGCCAAGGATCAGGTTCATCGTGAGAGGCCTATGCACATTGATGTCCGATATCATTTCTTGAGAAGTGAGAAGAAAATTAGGGTGAAGAAAATAGGTACTACAGATAATCATGTTGGCATGTTCACCAAGCCGATTCCACATAGCAAGTTTCAACACTGTTTGGACTTGCTAAATGTCACAAGTTGTTGAATTGCTCTTTAAGGCAAAATTTAGACTTTTTTGAGGGTAAATCTATAGCAGAGAAGATTTTTGGTATATTTGGCACTGTCATGGTGCATTTGGTACATATGTTATTAGGAGAATTCAAGTGAAGGTGGAGATTTGTTAAAATGACTTGAATTAGGTTTAAGGTTTCTTTTGAGCCTAGTCCATTAGGGTTCACATGAGCACTGTATATACTTGAATTAGTGTAAGCCTAGCTAGAGTTGTACAGAGATTGCCTCTTTTGTAGAGAGTTTTCAAGAGCGAGCTTTTTTCTAGATAATTCCTCACTTTGTAATTCTCTAATCTATTCTCCCTAATAAAAGTCAGATACATCTTTTTGCCTGTGGACGTAGCCAACATAATATAACATTGGTGAACCACATAAATCTGTGTGTGCTTATTGTTTGTTCTTGTTAAATCTTTCTCACATCCGTCACAAAACTTCTTGCTCAACCTCCTCTTTCCCTCTCACCCCAAATCGATGGATTCCACAAAAAAAACCAAAAACAAAATCTCCCCGCACCAAATCATTAGCTAAATAATCAAGAAACACAAAATTAACCATGTCAACACATGGATAGGAGGATATAAAACCTTAGTTTGAACCAAGAAAACGAAAATCTAGAATCAAACATTCTCATCGATATCAGAATAAAGAGAGTGTTGATATGGATGCAGTCGGAGTCGGATTGGGGTCTTTATGAATCATAGAAATCTTTAAGATAGGAGTCAAGTTCGATGGAAGGATGATGAAGCCTCGGTCCCCCAAGGGTTTGAATCTATTGATTTCCATCCTTCTCTCCTTCTCCTTTTGTAGCCAGGGGAAACTGAATAAGGGCATTGGGTTCGGACTTCAATGGTTTAATCAGTATTAATTATACCCAACTAGATCAGAGTCTCCCCACATCAAATCTTACTGTTTTTTTGTCTTGCCTTTTGGTTCGCCCGGTTCGATCGGTCGAACACCGCTCTACTTCCGGACCGGGTACTTCGTGGCCCCATTTTGGGGAGACTTGTTTTTTGTGTAGATTTACCATGTAAACGTGTTATCTGCTATAATGAGGGAAACTTAACCAAAAAGAAATCGTAATGCATTAAACCCTTTAAACAAGATGAAACTTGAGAGGAAAAGTAGGAAAGAGAGTGAAATTGATAACACGGTCGATTGATAATAATTGTTCTGATGCAAGCTTCTTCCAGATTACAAGAAAATCAATAGACTAGCAACTGTATTTCTTAGTACGAAAGAGATTTATGCTTTTGAGAGCTTATAAGAGTGATAGTATGATAGCTTGTTTTCGGATGCCCCTCTCTTCATATCTTTATGTGATTTTATACGTCTCCCCTTCTCGTGACCGTTGCCCAGATTGCTAGGTGATGTCTCTCTATTTGGTGGTGTTTTCATATGTGATTTCCTTTGTAAATATGTTTCTTTTTCCCCTTTTCTTGTGCCTTTTGTTCCTTTTTATCCTAGTTCCCGTATTTCTATGAGATTCGGAGACTACGCACATTTTATGTGTTTTGTAGGTAATTTGGCATGAATCGAGGATCGATTTGAAGGAGGGTCGAGACATGGAGAAAAGGCCGAGCTAAAGCGGGAAAGAGAGAAGCAAGCCATGAAGAAGAACAAGAGAAGCCAACAAAGAAGAAGGTGGAACGAGGTTAGGACCGAGTTGCAACCACGTCGGGCCCGACTTTGAAGTCTCCAACCTCGGACCGAGATGCACAGTAACTCGGGCCCGAGGTCCTCCGTGTCGGTCCAAGTCGGTCACCGAACTACTTGGGCTCCAAGGCACGAATTTGTGGACTTCCACTTTTGCCCCTCATCTAATCTATAAAAGGCCCTCTTGTCTTCTAAGGAAAGGTTCCCCCACATACACACAAGAGGGGGGGAAGGGTTCCCTCACACACACACAAAAAGGGGGTTCCCTCACACACACACAAAAAGGGGGTTCCAAGGGAGCCAAGAGGATTCTTGGAGAGCAAGGAGGAAGGAGAGGAGAAGAAGAGAGAGAGAATCGGCCAAGGGAGGAAGTCTTGATAGGTTTTGTTGGTAGATTTGCTTTGATTTGCTTTGTTCTTGTGGATTTGAAAACCCTTGATTGGAATTTGTGGATTGCTTTGGACTTGAATGAAACTTTGCTTTGTTTTGAGATTGATTATGATGATTGCTTTCCCTTTTGATTTGATTGCTTTCTTTGCTTGTCACATGGAGTAGATCTCCTTGATCTTGGGTTATGGGGGAAAACCCTAGCTAGGTTTAGGCTAGAAACCCCAATTCCATAGCCTTGAGTGTTTGATCTAAGGAACCCACTCTACATAGAGCTACAATTCCTTGCGAAAGTTGGGAATCAAGGCTTGAGATTGGCAAAGTAGCGAAAGTGAACATGTGTCAATCTCAAGACCTTGCTTCGAAGGGGATTTCCCCAATGATCGATGTGTAGAAGTGGTTGGAACGAGGGCGAAAGCACTCGATCCTAGTCCGATCATCACTCATTGCTTGAATTGGGGTGGATAAGCCTTAATCTACTAGAGAAGGAACCCAAAAGCCAAAGATCTACTTTTAATCTTTGAAGTTCGACAAACCCAGCTACCTCGGGCCCGACTTACCCTACGTCGGTCCCGACTTCCTCTTGTCGCCAACATCGGGCCCGACGTGACCTCTGTGTCGGTCCCGACTGTTCTCTTTGTTTTCCTTTGTTTTAAGCTCTCTTTTCCAGCTTTCTAGTGTCTAGGCACATCAATCGAGTAGACTTCCCGAGTGTTCGACACCCACCACGTGCTACAACGGGGTCGGGTTATAAATTGTATCTCTAGACCCTCGCACACCGTGAGAGCGATCACTAGGCATCCTCAGATCTCGTGGATGTCACTAAGGTCGTTAATGGCGTGGCCGTTACTCAGAGATCCCATTGATGCCACGATCTTCGCCATTACTTCTTCAACGTCCTTGAGCCTCGCAATTGTCCCCTTACCCATTAACGCCTATTGATGTGGGCCTTGCTTCCTCCGCGCAATAGTTTTGGGCTTGGTTTTGAGGGGCCCAACAACACCCCCAAAAAACCCGGGAAAACTTCCCTCCAACTTTCCTAGGGTTTTTTGAGTTTTGGTCTCAGAAGTTGTAGCGCGTCACATCAGCCTTTATTTAAGACTGTTCGAAGTCATCATTGCGATTCTGTCTACATTTTCTGGTTGACAGGTACGTTTTTCTTTTTTCTTGGTTCTTCGTCTTCTACCGTTTTCTTTACCCTTCTCATGGCGGATTCTAACTCTTCTGTTGCGTCTCACTCTCGTTTCTTTGAACCAACCAAACCCCCTTGCTTTGCTTCTTCCGGTGTTCTTATACCCCTTACCACCAAAGAGATAGCGTTTCCATTGAGCCAAGCTCTTTTGCTTTCTCTGTTGGATTTCCAGCCTTTACTAAAGCTTTCTTTCCTCCCCTTGGTGTTTGGGCCGATTCTTACAATGATGACTAGGTATGCTTATACGAGTACCCCTTTCGTATCGGCCATTGTTGGTGAGGGTTTCTTGACAACAAATAAATTTATAAGTCAAGACCTCGCTGTGTATAGAGAAGTCAGGATCGTTCCACAGGAAGCAAGGTTGTTCGTTTATCGACTACTAAAAAGCAAACACAATCAAACAAAAACACACAAGCAGCCTCGTTAACGACGTTGTCAGGGTCGTTAACGAACCACCGTAAATAAAAGACTCAAACTAACGACCTAAACCAGTTCGGTACCGAGCCAAGTAACTCAACAACGAAATTCACTTAAGAATAATCAAATAAAAACAAAGATCTAGGACTAGGGACACCTCAACATATCCAAGCATATAAACTCGTAAGAAGAATAGATCATGCCTTTAAATAGATAAAGTCATCAACTTTCGTTAACCATGAAGCAAATTAACCTACTTTCGCAACTTAACTCACTTAATTGTTTGTTCTGGATCTAAAACTTGAAACTTTCGTATTCAAACAATATCAACCTTCAAGTTACTAACTTTCTCTTTCAATCAAGTTAAAAACTCAAATTACCTCAACTTTCATCTCGATATAAACACGACAAACAATCTCAATAATAGATAAAAGGCATTCAATACACAATCTTACTAATCAAACATGCTCAACTATGCCGGGCTTAACCCCGATCCTAGAAAAGAAAACTACTCACTAATCATAACTACGAAACAAATAAACTCTATAAAAGAAATCATTGAAAATAAATTACTACTCAAAATAAATAATAAATATTGTCTTACACAGAAAATCAGAAGAAAACCGAAAACAAACAAATACCGAACCGAAATACTTTGATCAACGAACTCGGTAAATCTCGTCCACCGACCCGACGACTCGTCTCCGATCCTCTCCTTGGCTCTCTCGGCTCCTCCTCTTCTCTCTCTGCTCGATTTCTCTATCCCTCTAAGCTAAATAAGAGGTCTATTTATACTAAAAAGCTAAAAACTAATAAGGCTAGAAGATAAAAACTTTCCTAAAAGATAGAAAATAAAACTCTAAAAAGATAGAAACAAAATCTAAGAAGATAACAAGACCTAAAATATAATATAATAACCCTAAAAATTATAAAAAGATACTCTACCGACACGGAAATAATTTCCCGCACAGGGTCGGTGAGTTACAAAAGTCAACCCTCGAAATTCCTATCACGTGGCCTCGTTAACGAGCCCTTACAACCTCGCTAACGAGCCTGGGCTTGATTTCTTCCACACTTCATCTCGTAAATTCTTGGACATTGACTTCTTCAAACTTGTATTCCTCTGTCTTTCACTGTAGCGCTCCAAATTCAGCTCCATGTAGCACTTTTCCTTGCTAAAACCTACAAAATACACAAAATGGAGTAGCTTCCATACTTCTTATGAAAATATGCAAAATTATCCAAAAACACACTACACTAAACCTAAACTAATCAAAACTAAACCTAATAAACAAAGAAAACCTACTAAAAACTATACTAAAACATGAACATCAAAATACCCCATACTTAGACTTGCTTGTCCTCAAGCAATCACTAAACATTAACCAAAACCAAACAAACATACTCATCAAGAAATAGCCATCTTCTAAAAAGCAACATCTACACATGAGAAAAATATAGCAAAAGATACTTAACATCATTACACATATATGCACCAAATAGACATAAGAAAATACAATCCAACCTCACAAGGGATATAATGTGTTTTACTCAACTCTCAAGTGTTTAGGCTTATAAATTCAATCTCTCAACTCAATCCAATATGCAAAAACTCATAGAAATTGGAACTTATATCACCAATACTCTCCACCCAAGATTTGTCAAAACAAGCAAAAATCATCAAGAGAAACTTAGGCTCAATGAAAAACTTCATAGAAGCTTCCATTCGGCCGGGTTGTAATGGGGCTTGGTAAAGACAATAAGGCGTGGAAATATTTTGCTATGTGGTGCTAATAATATCCGGGAATCAAAGACTCCTAAAAACTCACACAACAAAACTCTCATAAAAACATATACCAAACTCCATCAACAATATGCACACTCTCTTTACTCACCCAACATATCCTAGAAAGTCTCATAAGAAATAAAAGAATCTCTGACTTTATCTATAAACACATATGCACTTCAAACTTCCTTCTTTTCTCTTCTTTTTTTCTTTCTTTTTTTTTTCGCTGCCTCGTTAACGAGCCCACTTCAGGGTCGTTAACGATCCTCATCGTGTATTCTTCCATCAAATAACTTTATTTTGCGCATTATTTTTTTTCAAGAGATCTTTCTTATTACAAGTAAAACAAAAGACTTTCAATCTACCCTTCCCAATAATTCCCCAATCACACCAAGCAATATATGTCACCTCTCCTTTATACTCAACAAAAATACCTCTCGAATCTAAGTCCTAATCCCCAGATAGGGTCAAGCTTATCTCGGCTAGGGAAAATTTTGTGGAGCTAAAAATAAAGGCTTCAGGCCAGAATTGGTTATCAAAAGAAGAATCATGTAAAGGTAGATAAGGAATAACAGGGCTCATAAAAATAAGTTCTCCATCATATGATTTTCACAAGTAATGAACTATAAATCCCATACGGGTCTCAAGAAATAGATAACCATCACAATTCCAAGAGATAATATGTATAAGGAGAGTAAATCACACAAGAAAAGAAGAGGGATTTTTGATGTTCTCCCTATAAGGCCAAAAAATAACTCACTAGGTAACAATTTTTGTTGGATTGTATCACTTATGCTATAAAGTATATGTGCTAAAGTTCATCAAATGCTATCTTCTTCTAAAAACAATTTCAAGTTAAAGATTCCGGCTATACTATTAAAGACATGCTTTCAAGGAATTATATGATTAAACTAGCAACTACTATCATAGAACCTAAGAAAGGGATTTTTATCAATTCTAAAACTCTTTTTTTTTAAACTACTCAAAACACATAAACACATAAGACAACAAGTTTTCTATTTTCTCCCACCCCATACTTAAAATTACAGTGTCCCCACTATAAGGAAAATAAGAAGAAGGAAAAGAAATAGAAAAGAAAAACAAACAAAGAAAGATAAAAATAAGAAAAAGAAAAACATAAAAACTTACAAAGTCTCAAAAGTGGAAAACAAGGAAAAACTGCATCTTCAGGCTGAATCACTAGTTTGGTGGAGGAAAATAATGCTCAAAGTTGCCCATGAAATCGTACATCGTCCTCCAACGCTCAGCGTCCTCCGTCTCTCGCTGACGATGCCTCTCATCCACCATCGACATACGAGCAGAATATACGGTCTCCCATCTATCCATCCTCCGATGAATGTGGTCCTATTGGAGGTGGAGTTGCTGCATCCGAGCAGAAAGATCCTCGGCCCATGGTGGTGGTATACTCGATCCTGTGTACTCGGGCTGAGGAAGTGGTGGATAGTGAGGCTGGAAATGGTCTTGATACAACACCGGGTTGTATGGCATGAGTCCATAGGACTGAGGGTCGGTAGGAGCTGGTGGTGGGTCGACAGAAGCTCTCGGTGCCTCGTTAACGAAGCTGGGTGCCTCGTTAGGAATGTAGGGAGGCGGCTGAAAATGGTCGGTAACGAGCCTGGTGGGCTCGTCAATGAGGACGTTGGTGCACAAAACTTCCGTGTCGAGGTCTTCATCTTCAAGGTTTAGCTCCTCAGTTCCTCCCTCGGTGTCGCCTTCTTCAGTGTCATCGCCAATTACCTCGGTATCCTCATCTTCATCTTCATCTTCCTCCATTGCTTCACCATCTCGCTCAAATCTCGTCTCACACGGCCGTAATGATAGCTCATCCTCCGGCTTAGGCTCTAACGGGTAAGCATGCCCCGTCCACGCCTCGTACCAATTTGGTACATAGAGTAACTCCAGCTTGTCGAGGGTGGGCCTCACGAAGCGGTCTTGAACTTTTACTTTGAATCCTCCTTCGGCTTGGATGAAAATACCAGAACTATACCAATAGTTCTTGTTGAGGAGTTGAGCGTGGGCCGGTGTATAGCGAGTGAGGTCAATTCCCAGATTTTTAGCCAAAAGGCTAACCAAGTTGCCACACCAAACCTCCTTGGACTTGGTTGATTTCTCGACGTAGTAGAGCCATTCGTACCCCAAATTCAAGGGGTCGGGCTCCTCGAAAAGGATGGTGCGGAGACAAGCAACTTCCGTCCTCGTTGGCCTATTTAACTCTCTCTTTGGCCAAAACATAGCGGCTAGGACTCGGAGAATGAGAGTCACCATCACTGATAAGGACCCTTGGAACGCCGAACCTGGGGAAAATATTGGTCTTGATGAATTTAGCCACAGTCTTGGAGTCGTTAGTCCTCGTAGCAACAACTTCTACCCACTTAGAGACATAATCGATTGCAACTAGGATGTACTTGTAGGGGCCTGATGCGGGAAATGGTCCCATAAAGTCTATGCCCCACACGTCAAAAAGCTCCACCTCCAATATCCCGGTAAGTGGATTTTCATGTCTCCAAGTGATGTTTCCTGAGCGTTGGCACCCATCACATGCTGTCACATAAGCTTGCACATCCTTGAACATGGTTGGCCAATAGAGACCACTTTGAAGAATCTTCGCCGTGGCTTTGAATCCTTTTGCATGGCCTCCAGTTGGAAGTGTGTGACATTGACGGATCACATTCTCGATCTCCTCTTCTGGAACACAACGCCTAAAAGGTGATCGCTCCCTTGCTTAAACAAGTAGGGATCATCCCAATAGTACTGTTTTACATCATGGAGAAATTTCTTCTTCTTTTGTGGGGTAAGGCCCTCGGGAATCACGCCTCCTACAAGATAGTTAGCGAAATCCGCAAACCAAGGGGCTTTTGACCCTCTACAAGCATGGATTGATATTGAGGAAGAAGAAGTGGAAGTAGGAGAAGGAATGGAATTGATTTGAGCTAGTTTGGTTTCAGAAATCTTACCTGGTTGGGTCGTTAACGAGCCTGGAGTCATTATTTTATCCTCGGTAACGATCTCCCGTGGCTTAGTAACGACCTGATTGACTGTCATGCTGACCCATTCTGAAAATTTATCCTTGTAATTTGTGCCTTCCAGCCTCGGCACCTCGTTTACGACCCTAAAGGGGTCGGTAACGAGGGTTTTGTGGAGTTCGACCTCGTTCAGCAGGAGGTGTTCGTCAGGTCTGGAATCGTTTATCGGTACCTCATTGTTGGACTCGGTGATATGCCCTACTGGCAATCTGGATAGGTGATCTGCCACTAGATTTTCTGCTCCCTTTTTGTCTCTTATTTCATGGTCGAATTCCTACAGTAAGAGCATCCAACGAAGCAATCTAGGTTTGGCATCCTTTTTAGCCATTAGGTATCTAACAGCCTCATGGTCAGTATAAACAATCACTTTGGATCCAACAAGGTAGGACCGGAATTTTTCAAAGGCAAATACTACGGCAAGGAACTCCTTCTCTGATATGGTATACTTACTCTGCGCCTCATCCAGCGTCTTACTGGCGTAATAGATGGCATGTAGCTTTTTGTCCTTCCGTTGCCCTAAGACTGCGCCAACTGCATAGTCACTGGCATCACACATAATCTCGAAAGGCAATGTCCAATCAGGGGACTGCATAATGGGGGCATATACGAGGGCAGCTCGTAACCTGTAAAATGCTTCAAGACATTCTGGAGACAGCTCAAACACTACATCTTTCATTAGTAGGTTAGTCAAAGGTTTAGATATCTTAGAAAAATCTTGAATAAACCGTCTGAAAAAACCAGCATGCCCAAGGAAACTCCTAATGTCTCTTACAGAAGAGGGAGGAGGTAGTTTTTCAATAAGCTCGATTTTTGCTCTATCTACTTCTATCCCTCTTTTAGAGACAAGGTGTCCTAGTACTATCCCCTCTTGAACCATGAAATGACACTTTTCCCAATTTAACACAAGATTGGTTTCTTCACATCTTTTAAGCACTCGTGCAAGGTTAGCAAGACAAGAATCAAATGAAGAACCATAAACAGAAAAGTCATCCATGAAAACCTCTACAATATCCTCTATCATATCCGAAAAAATGGCCAGCATACATCTTTGAAAGGTAGCAGGGGCATTGCAAAGCCCAAATGGCATTCTTTTATAAGCAAAGGTTCAATAGGGACATGTAAAGGTTGTTTACTCTTGATCATCAGGGTGAATAGGAATCTGCCAAAAACCGCTATAGCCGTCTAAATAACAGAAATAATCATGTTGGGCTAAGCGTTCTAACACCTGATCAATGAAAGGAAGCGGGAAATGATCTTTTCTAGTAGCACTATTAAGCTTCCTATAATCAATGCACATCCTCCAACTAGTGGTGGTTCTAGTCGGAATAAGCTCTCCCTTTTCGTTTTCTATCACAGTCATTCCCCCTTTTTTTGGGACTACATGGACCGGACTCACCCATTGGCTGTCCGATATAGGAAATATGATCCCAGCATCAAGTAATTTAATAATTTCCTTTTTAACTACATCCTTCATGTTAGGATTTAACCTACGTTGATGCTCTATGGTGGGTTTATGATTATCCTCCATGTATATCCTATGCATGCAAAGGGAAAGGGAAATGCCAGTTATATCATCTAGGGAGTAGCCTATAGCTTTCCTATGCATCCTAAGCACATTCAGGAGTTTTCCTACTTCCTCATCTTTTAATTTAGCATTAATGACGACAAGCAAAGTAGAATTAGGACCAAGGAATTCATACCTGAGGGAGTCTGGTAGGGGTTTAAGTGTTGGGGACGGTTCAGCAGGGATTAGGATTAGTTCTTCTGGCTCTGTCTTCAACACTTCCTCAAGATGTGCAAAGGCTGAAATTCCGTTGTCTTCTGCTAGGGTCGTTAACGATGCTGTTGGTGTTGTTAACGAGCCTGCTTCTTCTGTCATGAGAATCGGTAACGTGGCTAGGGAGCTTGTTACCTAAACTGCAGAGGTTATTTCTGCCCATCTTTGACCTGAAATTTCATCACCTAATGCTGATCTTCCAATAGGGTCCCCACACTCAATGATTTCTTTGTGGGTGTAGAGCATCTTGACTTCGGCTTTATCATTCTCCTTAATTAACTGTTTGAATCGGAATTCCATCACCTCATCCCCAATTTCGAAAGTTAGGAGTCCCCTCCTAACATCGATTATGGCTCCAGCTGTGGCGAGGAACGGTCTTCCCAAAATAATAGGCACCACCGGATCTTCGGGCATTGTCATAACGATGAAGTCGTTTGGAACAAAGAATTTGCCCACTTGAACCGGAAAGTCTTCTATTACCCCTGTTGGTTTGATGCAAGATCCGTCTGCCATGTAAAGCCGCATGTTGACGGGCTCTAGTGGTCCCGTATTAGCTTTAGACCAGATTGAGAGAGGAACTAAACTAGCACTGGCGCCGAGATCACATAAAGCTTTGTGGTTGCCTATGCCGATTGTTATTGCAAATCTCCCTGGGTCTCCTAGCTTTTCCGGCAGAGATATTGATCTGACTTCATCCTGCAGCTCTGTAATGGATCTTTTCCTGCTAAGAATATCTTTCAAAAACTTTGTGTAAGCCGGCATTTCGCTTAGGGCCTCAGCGAATGGGATGGAAATATTAATGCCCTGAAGAATCTTTACAAAACGCTTGAACTTACTCTCAGTAGAGTACATAGATTTCTTAGTTGGAAATGGAAGAGATTTCACCATTCTCGGAACCAAGTTAGGCTCGAGAGGTGAGAGTACCGGGTCGACACTGGGGTCGTTAGGTATGCTCGGTGGGTCGTTACCGACCCTGTTGGGGTCGTTAACTACCCTGGAGTGGAGAGGAAGGCTCGGTCTAGAAAACTTACCAGGGGTAGGGTCGTCAGGAACCCTCGAAGCCTCGTCACCTTGGTATATGGGCTCGTTAGTTGCTCTCGCTGGCTCGTTAACGAGCTGTTTGGTGACGTCCTCTTCCTCCTTGTCCTCAACTTGAACTCGTTCCGGCAATGTCTTCCCACTCCTAAGGTGCACCGCTTCTATTTGTCCCCTAGGGTTCTCCTCGGAGCGGCCCGGGAGTTGCCCTGGTGGTCTCGGAATCTGGGCAGCGAGGTTCCCTAGTTGGGAGTCAACACTCTTCTTCCATATATCGAACTCTCCCCATCTTTTATTTTGTTGGTTCAGGTTGGCTTGAACTTTGTTAACTTTGTTGGTTACTTCGTTAACTTTGGTGGTCACGCTGTTAATGCCTTCCTGTAATCCTTGAACCCATGATGGTGGCTCCTGATGGCCTGGAGGTCGATAAGGTGTAGGTCGTCTATCTGGTGGAGGCATTGCATAATTTTGATTGGTATTCTGATTGCCCCATCCCTGATAGTTGTTTGACTTGTCATTGTAGCTAGGCTAGTTCCTGTATGGTCCTCCCATATAATTCATCTCAGCTATTGTCTCAGCAGCTCTAACCTGCTCTATGTTAGTGCAAGCAGAAGTACTATGTGCAGAAGAACCACATTCTTGACATGATTGAGAGGATTTCAGAAAACTTACCTACTTCTTCAAACGGTTGACCTCATCTTGCAAGAACTGATTTTTAACATCCGAGTCAACTTCGTCTCGGTTAGGTACGTAGAGACGTTTCTGAGGTTGTGGAGTCTGTTGGGTTCCATACATGGCATCGTAATTGGAAAGTTTATCCAACAGTTCCCATGCTTCTGTCGGGTTCATCTCTATAAAACCGCACGCAGTATGCGTGTTGATGCGGTTCTTGGTCTCTGCGTTGATACCCTGGAAAAAGATTTCTTGCAAAACATATAAAGGTTGCCCATGAGTGGGGCATTGTCGAAGCATCTCTTTGAATCTTTCCCATGTTTCAACGAATGTTTCATTAGGCAGCTGGTGATAGGAGGTGATGCGTTTCCTCAACTCCGTCGTCTTAGCAGGAGGGAAGAACTTTGTAAGAAATTGATCGTACAAAGCTTTCCAAGTCCGGATAGACTTAGAAGGTAGGCTCTCCAACCAGCTCAGGGCCTTTCCAGTAAGGGACCATCTAAAAGCTTTTAACAGAACATATTCAAGTGAGACACCTTCAGCTGCTATGGTGTCACATAAATCAATGAAGTTTCTAATATGCTCCATAGGGCACTCAGTAGGTTTCCCTTCAAACTGAGCCCGTTTAATCAAGGATATGAATTGAGACTTGATCTCAAAGGCTTTTTCTATCGCATGAAGCACAATTGGAGATTCTGGCACCCTCAGTTCTGGATGCATGTACTGTTTGGCGTTCCTTGGATAGGCATCAAGCTCCTCTTGTAGACGAGCATTAGCAACTCGTTGACGCTCAGCTTCAGTGGCAGCGCCTTCTTTCTCCGTCTTTAACGCCTCCATCTGATTTCGGAGGTCTTCCATTTGAAGAGCCATCTCCTCCGGTGTGGCCATGGCTCGGTTTTCTCGGAGTCTACGGTGCAGTGAACGTTCGGGTTCTGAGTAATAACCAGTGTTGTCAAACTCGAGCCTTCGTCGTCCTACCGGCATACGCTGAGAAAACAAACAAGGAAAACAAAAATTAAAAACAAAAACAGGGTCGGGCTATTCCCGAACCCACAGATAAACTAACAAACACGTTACTTCCCCGGCAACGGCGCCAATTTGTTGAAGGAGGGTTTCTTGACAACAAATAAATTTATAAGTCAAGACCCCGCTGTGTATAGCGAAGTCAGGATCGTTCCAAAGGAAGCAAGGTTGTTCGTTTATCGACTACTAAAAAGCAAACACAATCAAACAAAAACACACAAGCAGCCTCGTTAACGACGTTGTCAGGGTCGTTAACGAACCACCGTAAATAAAAGACTCAAACTAACGACCTAAACCAGTTCGGAACCGAGCCAAGTAACTCAGCAACGAAATTCACTTAAGAATAATCAAATAAAAACAAAGATCTAGGACTAGGGACACCTCAACATAGCCAAGCATATAAACTCGTAAGAAGAATAGACCATGCCTTTAAATAGATAAAGTCATCAACTTTCGTTAACCATGAAGCAAATTAACCTACTTTCGCAACTTAACTCACTTAATTGTTTGTTTTGGATCTAAAGCTTGAAACTTTCGTATTCAAACAATATCAACCTTCAAGTTACTAACTTTCTCTTTCAATCAAGTTAAAAACTCAAATTACCGCAACTTTCATCTCGGTATAAACACGACAAACAATCTCAATAATAGATAAAAGGCATTCAATACACAATCTTACTAATCAAACATGCTCAACTATGCCGGGCTTAACCCCGATCCTAGAAAAGAAAACTACTCACTAATCATAACTACGAAACAAATAAACTCTATAAAAGAAATCATTGAAAATAAATTACTACTCAAAATAAATAATAAATATTGTCTTACACAGAAAATCAGAAGAAAACCGAAAACAAACAAATACCGAACCGAAATACTTTGATCAACGAACTCGGTAAATCTCGCCCACCGACCCGACGACTCGTCTCCGATCCTCTCCTTGGCTCTCTCGGCTCCTCCTCTTCTCTCTCTGCTCGATTTCTCTATCCCTCTAAGCTAAATAAGAGGTCTATTTATACTAAAAAGCTAAAAACTAATAAGGCTAGAAGATAAAAACTTTCCTAAAAGATAGAAAATAAAACTCTAAAAAGATAGAAACAAAATCTAAGAAGATAACAAGACCTAAAATATAATATAATAACCCTAAAAATTATAAAAAGATACTCTACCGACACGGAAATAATTTCCCGCACAGGGTCGGTGAGTTACAAAAGTCAACCCTCGAAATTCCTATCACGTGGCCTCGTTAACGAGCCCTTACAACCTCGCTAACGAGCCTGGGCTTGATTTCTTCCACACTTCATCTCGTAAATTCTTGGACATTGACTTCTTCAAACTTGTATTCCTCTGTCTTTCACTGTAGCGCTCCAAATTCAGCTCCATGTAGCACTTTTCCTTGCTAAAACCTACAAAATACACAAAATGGAGTAGCTTCCATACTTCTTATGAAAATATGCAAAATTATCCAAAAACACACTACACTAAACCTAAACTAATCAAAACTAAACCTAATAAACAAAGAAAACCTACTAAAAACTATACTAAAACATGAACATCAAAATACCCCATACTTAGACTTGCTTGTCCTCAAGCAATCACTAAACATTAACCAAAACCAAACAAACATACTCATCAAGAAATAGCCATCTTCTAAAAAGCAACATCTACACATGAGAAAAATATAGCAAAAGATACTTAACATCATTACACATATATGCACCAAATAGACATAAGAAAATACAATCCAACCTCACAAGGGATATAATGTGTTTTACTCAACTCTCAAGTGTTTAGGCTTATAAATTCAATCTCTCAACTCAATCCAATATGCAAAAACTCATAGAAATTGGAACTTATATCACCAATACTCTCCACCCAAGATTTGTCAAAACAAGCAAAAATCATCAAGAGAAACTTAGGCTCAATGAAAAACTTCATTGAAGCTTCCATTCGGCCGGGTTGTAATGGGGCTTGGTAAAGACAATAAGGCGTGGAAATATTTTGCTATGTGGTGCTAATAATATCCGGGAATCAAAGACTCCTAAAAACTCACACAACAAAACTCTCATAAAAACATATACCAAACTCACTCAACAATATGCACACTCTCTTTACTCACCCAACATATCCTAGAAAGTCTCATAAGAAATAAAAGAATCTCTGACTTTATCTATAAACACATATGCACTTCAAACTTCCTCCTTTTCTCTTCTTTTTTTCTTTCTCTTTTTTTCCCTGCCTCATTAACGAGCCCACTTCAGGGTCGTTAACGATCCTCATCGTGTATTCTTCCATCAAATAACTTTATTTTGCGCATTATTTTTTTCAGGAGATCTTCCTTATTACAAGTAAAACAAAAGACTTTCAATCTACCCTTCCCAATAATTCCCCAATCACACCAAGCAATATATGTCACCTCTCCTTTATACTCAACAAAAATACCTCTCCAATCTAAGTCCTAATCCCCAGATAGGGTCAAGCTTATCTCGGCTAGGGAAAATTTTGTGGAGCTAAAAATAAAGGCTTCAGGCTAGAATTGGTTATCAAAAGAAGAATCATGTAAAGGTAGATAAGGAATAACAGGGCTCATAAAAATAAGTTCTCCATCATATGATTTTCACAAGTAATGAACTGTAAATCCCATACGGGTCTAAAGAAATAGATAACCATCACAATTCCAAGAGATAATATGCATAAGGAGAGTAAATCACACAAGAAAAGAAGAGGGATTTTTGATGTTCTCCCTATAAGGCCAAAAAATAACTCACTGGGTAACAATTTTTGTTGGATTGTATCACTTATGCTATAAAGTATATGTGCTCAATTTCATCAAATGCTATCTTCTTCTAAAAACAATTTCAAGTTAAAGATTCCGGCTATACTATTAAAGACATGCTTACAAGGAATTATATGATTAAACTAGCAACTACTATCATAGAACCTAAGAAAGGGATTTTTATCAATTCTAAAACTCTTTTTTCTTTTTTTAAACTACTCAAAACACATAAACACATAAGACAACAAGTTTTCTATTTTCTCCCACACCATACTTAAAATTAGAGTGTCCCCACTGTAAGGAAAATAAGAAGAAGGAAAAGAAATAGAAAAGAAAAAGAAACAAAGAAAGATAAAAATAAGAAAAAGAAAAACATAAAAACTTACAAAGTCTCAAAAGTGGAAAACAAGGAAAAACTGCATCTTCAGGCTGAATCACTAGTTTGGTGGAGGAAAATAATGCTCAAAGTTGCCCATGAAATCGTACATCGTCCTCCAACGCTCAGCGTCCTCCGTCTCTCGCTGACGATGCCTCTCATCCTCCATCGACATACGAGCAGAATAGACGGTATCCCATCTATCCATCCTCCGATGAATGTGGTCCTGTTGGAGGTGGAGTTGCTGCATCCGAGCATAAAGATCTTCGGCCCATGGTGGTGGTATACTCGATCCTGTGTACTCGGACTGAGGAAGTGGTGGATAGTGAGGCTGGAAATGGTCTTGATACAACACCGGGTTGTATGGCATGAGTCCATAGGACTGAGGGTCGGTAGGAGCTGGTGGTGGGTCGACAGAAGCTCTCGGTGCCTCGTTAACGAAGATGGGTGCCTCGTTAGGAATGTAGGGAGGCGGCTGAAAATGGTCGGTAACGAGCCTGGTGGGCTCGTCAACGAGGACATTGGTGCCCAAAACTTCCGTGTCGAGGTCTTCATCTTCAAGGTTTAGCTCCTCAGTTCCTCCCTCGGTGTCGCCTTCTTCAGTGTCATCGCCAATTACCTCGGTATCCTCATCTTCATCTTCATCTTCCTCCATTGCTTCACCATCTCGCTCAAATCTCGTCTCACACGGCCGTAATGATAGCTCATCCTCCGGCTTAGGCTCTAACGGGTAAGCATGCCCCGTCCACGCCTCGTACCAATTTGGTACATAGAGTAACTCCAGCTTGTCGAGGGTGGGCCTAACGAAGCGGTCTTGAACTTTTACTTTGAATCCTCCTTCGGATTGGATGAAAATACCGGAACTATACCAATAGTTCTTGTTGAGGAGTTGAGCGTGGGCCGGTGTATAGCGAGTGAGGTCAATTCCCAAATTTTTAGCCAAAAGGCTAACCAAGTTGCCACACCAAACCTCCTTGGACTTGGTTGATTTCTCGACGTAGTACAGCCATTCGTACCCCAAATCCAAGGGGCCGGGCTCCTCGAAAAGGATGGTGCGGACAAGCAACTTCCGTCCTCGTTGGCCTGTTTAACTCTCTCTTTGGCCAAAACATAGAGGCTAGGACTCGGAGAATGATCCTGAAGATGGGGTTGATGATGCTTGCCCCAGATAATGCCGCCGTGGAGGATTGTTCTTCCCCCGTGATGTAGCTCCATGTCCTAGTCACCCTGTAGTCTTTCAAACTGTAGTCTCTAGACGGATTTGGAAGCTCCAAGATTGAGTTGAACTCTGCCATGGTGAACTCACGGCTCACGTTACCGAGCCGAAACCGGATTCGTCCCGCCGAAGTCTTTGACGGGAAGCTCGTCTCTAGAGTGGACAAGAACTCGGATGTGAGGGCCGGAAAGTGTGGTAAATTCTCCTTCTTTAGGAGATGGGATGCACCAAGGATAAGGAAGGCTTCCTTGACATCCATGTAGATCCCCGTGTTGAGAGCACTAGACTTTGAGAACCAACGGGTGTTGTGGTCCTCTCCAGAATGGCACGGTATCGATGCACTTGGCCTTGAGTACTCAAAATCACGTTGTCCATGCGAGGTGGGGATGGGGACCTCTGGTTCCTTCTCTTCTTCTGAGCTCGGGTAGCGGGTCTACTTGAACTTGCCATGAGATCTACAAAATAATCACAAATTTTCCAAGATAAGATCTACTCAAAATAGATAGGCATGAGACCCCATACGTGGTCTCGAAATAGCCTCGGAATTATTCGTTAACTACCCAATTGGGTTGTTTACGAATCTGGACTGGTTGTTGAATTTTGAGATTATGCAGGGTCGTTAACGAGCCTGGGTGGGTCGTTAACGAGCCGCCAAGAACCAGATCGCAGAATTCCGAGTTTACTCTACTTAAAGTCAAGCCAAAATTCGAGCATGCAATCCTCTATTCTCCTTACTAGCCACACAATCGGAAATACGCACCCCATACTTGCTCGATTACCCAACCCGAACATGCTAAACTTTACCCAAAATTTTGACATGCAAAGTTTGTAGCTTGATACTAGAACAAGAAAAATTCATGCTTTTCACAATTAACTTCTCACCGTAAAACATCCAACATGAATATCCCTCTCTAGATCTAGAAAAACGGAGCAAAAATCACAACCATGGGTAATATTTAATCATGAACACCGATCCTCTATATAAACTCAATCCTAGACATGAAATTTCTACCCTAAAAAAAATCATAAATCATGCAATTCGAGTTTAGGGTTTAGAAAACATACCGGAGAACCGAGAAATTTGAAGAACAAGGGGACGGGAATCGGGTGAGTAACGAGCTCGGTGGGGGCTATCGAAAGCTTTGGATCTTCGATGGTGAAGGGAAGGATTTCCGGCTTCGGTAACAACGGTTGCTCGGTGATGGCTGGCGAAGGATTCCGATCGGTGGGAAGGGGTCTTCAAGATCTTTGGTTGAGTTTTTGGAGAAGGTTGGATTTGGATGTGAAAGAGATTTGGGAGGGGTAGAAAGGTTATATAGGAGAGGTGAAGGGATAGGAAGGGGTAGAGGGGTGGCGGCTAGGGTAGTAAAAAAAGATAGACTAGGTTAAAAAAACTTACCTGCCCCGTTTTGCCGAAACGGGTCGTCTGAACCGGGTCGTTAACGACCCTGAGTGGGTCGTTAACGAGCCACCGTAGTCTCTTGGAGTGATTTTTCGATCCCTTCTCCTGCATCTTGTTAGCTCAAAATTAAATCCTAATTTCTATCCTAAAAACTAAAAAGAACTCAAAAGAAAGCTACGAAAAAGAGTCTAAAAAAAAAAATCTAATTCTATACGAAAAAAAGCGGGTTGCCTCCCGTAAGCGCTATTTTTAACGTCGTCTTCCCGACGTATTCCTTTGACTAGTCTGATGATGTGAGAGCCATGGTAAGTCTGATCTCTTCGTCCGGGTTGGTCTGCTCATGGAACTTCTTCAGTCGGTGCCCATTAACTTTGAAGATTACGCCTCGGTTGTCGATCAACTCTACCGCTCCATGAGGATAAATGTGATGAACCACAAATGGCCCACTCCATCGTGTCCTGAGCTTCCCTGGGAATAATCGGAGTCTAGAGTTGAAAAGAAGTACCTTGTCACCGACATAATAAGTTTTGGGCACTAATTTCCGATCATGCCACCTTTTAGTGCGCTCCTTGTAAATTTCAGCATTTTCATACGCCTTCAACGTCAGTTCTTCTAATGCTTGCAAGTCCATGAATCTTTTTGCTCCTGCCGCATCGAGGTTCATGTTGAGCTCTTTTAGAGCCCATAATGCTTTATGCTCCATCTCGATCGGTAAATGACATGCCTTGCCATACACTAGATTATAAGGAGTGGTGCGTAGAGGCGTCTTGTATGTTGTCCTGTATGCCCATAGAGCGTCATCTAATTTGGAGGACCAATCCTTCCTAGAACGGGAGACTATCTTCTCCAATATGCTCTTTATTTGCCTGTTTGAAACTTCAACCTGGCCACTAGTTTGGGGATGATAGGGTGTTGCCACCCGATGAGAGCCACCATCACTGATAAGGACCCTTGGAACGCCGAACCTGGGGAAAATATTGGTCTTGATGAATTTAGCCACAGTCTTGGCGTCGTTGTAGTATAGTGGTAAGTATTCCCGCCTGTCACGCGGGTGACCCGGGTTCGATCCCCGGCAACGGCGCCAATTTGTTGGTGAGGGTTTCTTGACAACAAATAAATTTATAAGTCAAGACCCCGCTGTGTATAGCGAAGTCAGGATCGTTCCACAGGAAGCAAGGTTGTTCGTTTATCGACTACTAAAAAGCAAACACAATCAAACAAAAACACACAAGCAGCCTCGTTAACGACGTTGTCAGGGTCGTTAACGAACCACCGTAAATAAAAGACTCAAACTAACGACCTAAACCAGTTCGGTACCGAGCCAACTAACTCAGCAACGAAATTCACTTAAGAATAATCAAATAAAAACAAAGATCTAGGACTAGGGACACCTCAACATAGCCAAGCATATAAACTCGTAAGAAGAATAGATCATGCCTTTAAATAGATAAAGTCATCAACTTTCGTTAACCATGAAGCAAATTAACCTACTTTCGCAACTTAACTCACTTAATTGTTTGTTTTGGATCTAAAGCTTGAAACTTTCGTATTCAAACAATATCAACCTTCAAATTACTAACTTTCTCTTTCAATCAAGTGTAAAACTCAAATTACCTCAACTTTCATCTCGGTATAAACACGACAAACAATCTCAATAATAGATAAAAGGCATTCAATACACAATCTTACTAATCAAACATGCTCAACTATGTCGGGCTTAACCCCGATCCTAGAAAAGAAAACTACTCACTAATCATAACTACGAAACAAATAAACTCTATAAAAGAAATCATTGAAAATAAATTACTACTCAAATTAAATAACAAATATTGTCTTACACAGAAAATCAGAAGAAAACCGAAAACAAACAAATACCGAACCGAAATACTTTGATCAACGAACTCGGTAAATCTCGTCCACCGACCCGACGACTCGTCTCCGATCCTCTCCTTGGCTCTCTCGGCTCCTCCTCTTCTCTCTCTGCTCGATTTCTCTATCCCTCTAAGCTAAATAAGAGGCCTATTTATACTAAAAAGCTAAAAACTAATAAGGCTAGAAGATAAAAACTTTCCTAAAAGATAGAAAATAAAACTCTAAAAAGATAGAAACAAAATCTAAGAAGATAACAAGACCTAAAATATAATATAATAACCCTAAAAATTATAAAAAGATACTCTACCGACACGGAAATAATTTCCCGCACAGGGTCGGTGAGTTACAAAAGTCAACCCTCGAAATTCCTATCACGTGGCCTCGTTAACGAGCCCTTACAGCCTCGTTAACGAGCCTGGGCTTGATTTCTTCCACACTTCATCTCGTAAATTCTTGGACATTGACTTCTTCAAACTTGTATTCCTCTGTCTTTCACTGTAGCGCTCCAAATTCAGCTCCATATAGCACTTTTCTTTGCTAAAACCTACAAAATTCACAAAATGGAGTAGCTTCCATACTTCTTATGAAAATATGCAAAATTATCCAAAAACACACTAAACTAAACCTAAACTAATCAAAACTAAACCTAATAAACAAAGAAAACCTACTAAAAACATGAACATCAGCCATCGATTCCCTTTCTCTCCTCTTGTGGTTGATTCCTTACTACCCTTAATGTGTCACTCGGGCAAGTGCTTCCCCAAGTATGGAGACTCCTCTTGTCGGTAGATCTTTTATGCTCTTCCCATGATATCCCGTTCAAAGCTGTCGACTTTCTTTGCAACTATCGTCTTTCCAAGGGTGGTCCTGGTCGCTTTATGATAACTTGCATTTAGAGCATGTTTAGGGTGCATATTAGATCATGTTTAGTTATGTAATTAGCTTGCAACTCGTTTTTCTAGGTCGTTTTTAGTTGTTTTGGGGGGTTTTGTGGTTCGGTATCTACGCTTTACAATTTTGGTATTTCAGGTCTGAAAGGAGAAGGAAACCGAACCATTCAAGGAAGTTGGGAAGTGAAAGAGCATGAAGAGAAGTAAAGACAAGAGGTTCAAGGCCAAACAAGTCGGGATTTTTTTCCCAAGAAAGAAGTCGAGTCAAAGAACAAGCCAAATAAGAGTTACCCTACCAAAATCACCTAGGGTAGTACACGGGGTAACAGCCAGGGTAATGTCATCTGAGGGTTACCCGACCGGGTAGATGGTGGGGTAGTCTCTCGTGTTGGATTTGGACGAGATCCTCTTGATTTATTTGTTTCCAAAATACTTTTGGCCTAGTTATCTATCTTTAAGAGATCTTTGGATTGGAGAACAAGTTTGGATTGTAATTTTCTCCCGACACTTTCTCTCTCTTAGAACCTTAGTTGGAGATTGAAGACTTGTCTTGATTTTGAGTTTGGATTTGCTGGATATTAATCAAGTTTGCTTGTTTCTTCAATCCGGTATGTTTATTCTCATTATTGATTTGATTTCTTCTCTTTCCATGTGTAGCTAAACCCTAAATTCTAAGATTGAGGTGAACCCAATAATGTCTAGGTAGACTTATTTATTAAATTGCACAATCCGTTGTTTGAAGCTTTGTTTGATTCAATCCTAGATGCTTTATGCCCTAGTAATTTATTTGAATGGGAACTTGCCAAAGTTTGAGACTGAAAGGTGAAAACTTTGATAAGTAGTTAGACAGTGGATTGAGACTGAAAGGTTGGAACCCTAGGATTTGAACATGAGTTTTCTTTATTATGAAAGTATTTTGAATTCTCTTGTGGAATAACAGTTGTCATAGAAATCTTAAGGTTAGGTTGAGTTAGCAAATCGCGAAAGCGGATGTTGATTCAATTTAATCTTAAATTCTAAGTGCTTAAAGGTCTAGATTTTCATTTTCAAATCACGAAAGTGGATGTTTAATTGATTCTAGATACGTTTGTTAACATTCGAAAGAATTTAGCGAATACATTAGACAATTGCCTTCAAACAAAGTCAAAATTAAGATTGTGAATCATCCTTTATAGTCTACCGAAGCATTGTCGTGGGGATCCTTGATCTTAGAAGCCTTTCTCTCATTGATTTCTCATATATTTACTTGTTTTCTTGCTTATAGTTAGTTTGATAGTTAAAATCCTACAACAACCTTTTCTTATAGTTAGTTTGATAGTCTACTGATTTGACTACAATTAATACTACATAGTCCAGAAGTTCGACACCTTGGTATTACAACCGATCTTGTACACTTGCGGGGTAGGATTTGGCCAATCAAGTTTTTGGCGCCGTTGCCGGGGACTATAGTTAGTATTGGTTGTTCCTCACAACCGGTAGATTAGGTCTATTTTTCTTTTTAATTTTGTTACTTTTTGTTTGTGTTTTTAGGTTTGTTCTCTAGTTCATGCGAAGAGCTCTGAACGCTCAACAACCCAACAATTTTGATCCTGAAATTGAGCGTACTTTCCGTAGAAGACTAAGAGAGGAACGTGCAATCCAAGCTATGGGTGATCAAGACCAAGATGCTCAGGCTTTGCATAGAGCCTATGTTGCTGATCTAGAAGCCCAAATATCGGTTGCCAACAATCGATTGGTTGTGTTAGAACAAAACCAAGCGCCCCAAGTGCAAGAACAACACCCACAGACTTTAGCTGAATACATGAGGCCTGCTCAACATGGGCCTATTTCTGGTATTGTCTACCCTGAGGTGCAAGCTCGTTACTTTGAATTGAAGCCCTCCTTGATCAACATGGTTCAACAAAATCAATTTGGAGGTCTTCCATCTAAAAATCCTCATCAACACCTCACTACTTTTATGGAGCTCATGGAAACGGTCAAAATCCATGATGCCCTAGATGAAACACTCAGGATGAGAGCCTTCTCATTCTCTTTAAGGGACAAGGCCAAGACATGGTTCAAGACTCTTCCTCAGAACTCCATCAGAACATGGGATGAGTTAGCCTCAGCCTTCTTGAACAAATACTTCCCACCTAAGAAGACTTCTGAGATGAGGCAGAAAATCAGTAATTTCAAGATGAAAGATGGAGAATCTTACTTTGAAGCATGGAAGAGATTCAAGGAGCTTCTTGTGTTGTGCCCTCATCATGGGCAATCTAAGGTGGCGCTTCTTGATATCTTCTATAATGCAATTGATGGTGCAACTCATTTGCTAATTGACGCCTCATCTGGAGGTGGCCTGTCTAATCTGCAAACAAACGAGGCATGGGATTTGATTGAAAGAACTGCATTGCACTCCCACAACTATTCTGATGTTCGTTCCAAATCTAGTGCCAAAAAAGCCTCTGAGATGTATGAAGTTGATGCCAATACTCAATTGGGGGCTCAGGTTGATTTTCTTACTCAGAAGGTAAAGCAGATGGAAACAGCTGCAGCAACAGGAAAGCTCGTTGGTCCTACACCATCAAGCTCAGTGGTAAATTGTCAGTTTTGTGGAGCACGTGATCACACAATATCAGTTTGTCATTTGTATGCTTCTGAACGTGAGCCACAAGTAGGAGAAGTCAACTACATGAATAACTACAATCGGGATGTAAGGAATGACCCATACTCCAATACTTACAACCCCGGTTGGAGGAATCACCCAAACTTCTCCTATGGAAATAGTGAAGCACAACAAAGACAACCACCTGGGTTTCAACCAAAAGCTCCTCAACCACAAATTTCTCCTCATGTGCCACAACTTCAACAATCAACAATGGAGCTTCTACTTGAGCAACTTGTGGCGGGACAAAAAGCAAGCTAGTCCTTTCAACGGGAGGTGATCTTAGAGCTACAAGAGATGAAAAAGCAGCAGAAGTTGTTTGAGCAACAATTGGCTCAACAAGCCTCGAATACTCCAAGACCCAGTGGTTAATTGCCTACTCAACCTGAAGCTAACCCAAAAGGCCAAGTGAATGCTATATCTCTAAGAAGTGGAAGAGCACTTGAGACTCCAACAATGACTCAAAAGGTGAAGGAGAATGCGTTACATGAGAAAGAGGTCCCTAAGGAGTCAAAAGAAGATGAGAAGGAACCTCCATATGTTCCTCCACCACCATACAAGCCACCTCTACCATTCCCTCAAAGAAGAGCTCAAGCCCAATTGGATCCACAATTTAGAAAATTTATGGATGTGTTGAAGAAGCTCTACATCAACATTCCTTTCACGGATGCCTTGAAGCAAATGCCCTCTTATGTGAAGTTCTTGAAAGAGATCCTATCCAACAAGAGGAAGATTGATGAATGCCAATCCGTCTCTCTAAGCAAGGAGTGTAGTGCCATTATCCAAAACATGCTCCCTCCAAAACTTGAAGATCGAGGTAACTTTTATGTCCCTATTGTCTTTGGAAATACTACTTATGATGCTTTATGTGATCTTGGAGCTAGTGTTAGTATTATTCCCTTATCCATCTGCAAAGTATTGGGTTTGGGAAAGCCTAGACCTATAGGGATGACACTTTATATGGCTGATAGATCATCAGTTCGCCCCATAGGAATCATTGAGGATGTACCTATTCGTATAGGTAAGTTTTTTATTCATGTGGATTTTATTATGTTGGATATTGATGCTGATATGCCTGTCCCAGTCATCTTGGGAAGACCCTTTCTAGCTACTGCAGGTACCTTGATTGATGTTAAGCAATGGGTCCTCTCTTTCACAATAGGTGATGAGAAAATTGAATTTAGTCTTTCAAAAGCTATTAAACCACCTTCTTGTGAGAATGATGATTGCAGGATAGATGTCATAGACACAGAAGTTCATGGGTCTTTGATGTCTGTGGCCTCTAAGGACCCATTGGAGCCTAGTGTACCTGCTATTGAGGACCAGGTGGAGAAAGGAGAGCTACTTACTAATGTTGTTCAACCTTCTCAACAAACTGTGGAGGTTACAAGTCCTATAGTTGGTGATGGTGCTAAGGAGATGCTGTAATATCCGCAATATTCCAAGACGTTAAATCCAATATAATATAATTTTATAATTCTTTCTTTTATAAAAGAGGAGTTTTAAATATATTTTTTTTATATAACCTTTTTCTCTTTAAAAAGAAATTCGTACGTAAATTAAATAAATTTCAAGAAGGCATTATGAGGGTTATAAATAAATAAAAGCATTTAAATAAAAATAATAATTCATAATTTAGATTTTAGTAGATAAAAAGAGGTACAACAAGTTAGTGAAAATACATGAAAATTCAATAAAAAGAATGCAAGAGCCGGGACTTGAACCCGAGACCTCTTGCAACTCACTCCACACGCCCCCCTCTCTATTCCGCTAGACCAAGTGAACTTCCTTGCCATCTACCCCACCCTTTTTAATTTTATATCAATTCTTAAGTCTTCTTCTCCAAACAAGTCAAATCGTTTTGACATGGGAGCTATGCATGCCTTCCACCTTCTCTTTGGCTTGCAAGACCACATTTGATACATCACCTTGCATCACCCTCCAACAAGCACACTTTTGACCAATAGATGGGTACCTCCTTCTCCTCCATAGGTCCATCACCATTTCCATGGATTGAAGAAGCTTTCCCCTTGGCCTATAAAAAGGGCCTTCATCTTCTCCTAACACCCACACATTCATCCTTCTCCTTCCCTTCTTGCAAATAGCTCTCAAATGTTCAAAAATCAGCCATAGAAAGCCATTAAAAATTCTGATTTTCTCACCAAATCACCATTATAGGCCATTCAAACCATCACCAAACCACCACCACCCCTAGGCCGGACCACCGACGAACCCCTAGCAGCCGCCGGAGCCCCGTCGAGCACTGCCCGTGCCCCCGCCGTCCCTGTTGGTGCGCCGCCCCTGTCCACCGGTCCTCTCCTCCGCCCTTCTCATGTGTTCTGTAATACAAAAGTAAGAAAAGTATAATCCTACACCCTTATTTTTATTAAATTGATTTATGTATTTTAATGAGTAGAATAAATAAGTTAGTGTAAAATTAAATCTATTAAATTTATTAAGTAGATCTTGTTAGTTGTAGAGAAGGAGTAAATAATTTTAGAAAAGATATTAGTTACTATGGTAAATATAACCCTACTAGATTACGTAAATCATATCATGAGTATAATATTATGCTAGACATGTGTTTTTCTTATAAAGATATTTTTATAAAATAACTAGCATATGAAATAAAGTATGTAATATTAAAAATGTCACCTTTATAAAAGAAATAAGATTTCTATAAGATAAAATTGTTGCATGTCTTAAACTATAGAGAATATCATGTTATATGAATATAATTACATTAATGATAGTTATATTAATAAAGTTATCATTTAATAAAAATATTATTTGAAGATCTTGATTAGTAAGAATTAAATAAAAGTATCGAGACTTTAGTATATAATATTAAAGTATATTATGCAAGACATGTTATATCCATAATACTAAAGGATTGTTATAAAAAGTTATTTTATAAAATTACTAGCACATGAAATATAGTTTAATCTTAGAAATATCACCTTTATAAAGAAGTAAGATTTATATAAGGTAATAATATTGCATGTCTTGAACTATAAGACGATATCATATTATATGTTCTTAGTAATGATGATAAGTTTATTAAATAAATTCATTAGTTATTAAAATATAAAGTAGCATAACCCTAAGTGTAAAGCTACTACAAAATAAGAACTTCATTAGTATTTTTATATAATTGTGAATATAAAGTAAACTAGGTTGGTTTATGATATTAGTTATAATAGATTACGATGACGCTAGAATCCTTACGACATACTATAATAATAAAATTGTAAAGAAATTTTACAAAAGTATAATTGTTTCAAAACTAGTAGTCACGAACTATAGTTTTACTTTAGATATTGATTTTATGGAAGAATAACATTATTAATAATTATATTATTAAAGTCACCATAGGAGAAGAATATTAATTTGTTAATCACTAAAGTGTAGAGAATTATTACAAAACATAAGTCTAGGTTATATACAAGAAGTATGATCTTATAAAGAGTCTATGACATTATATAGCATAAAGTCGACTTGTTTGGAAAGAAATCATTTAAAAATAGAAAATATATTATTTTATAAACTACAATATTATGATATTGAACTATAAATATGAAGTAGGATGTTATAAGCCATAATTATGTTTTTGCAAGACATGATGATATTATAGTTTATGATCAAAGATATTTTTTTTAGCCTTATAATATAAAAGGATTATAGGAATAAAATAACTAGGATTAATTTAATATATAATAAATTTTAGTAAGTTACTTTATAAAGAAAAGAGAAAGTCCTAATTGTGGAAACTTTCAAGAAAAGTAGATTATAAGTTTATGAGCCTTATTTTTAGGTGAATTATAGAATTAAATAAAAGTCTACTAAAGGTATATTATTAATAGAATATTCTTGGTGAGGGATATATCGCTTCAAGATCCTTAAGGAATTTAAAAGTAATATTTTTAAACTAAGACAAGTACATAAAAAGGTTAAAGTGAATTTCTTATAATTTAAGGAAAACTTATAGTTTTATAAGAAAAATACTTCTAGGCAAAGTATAGTATTTTATGAAATTTTACTTGCTTACTTATATTAAAGAAATAGAAAATAAAGTTAAAAGAGATTATTTTAAGTAAAGGTTTTATGGAATAATAAGGATATTACAAAACCAAAATAATAATGAAGGAATATTATTATTTTAAATAATCTTCTAAATTATTACCATAATAATTTAGATTTCCGCTTCTCTTATAGAAGTATTATAAGAGAGAATCCAAGCTAAGAAGAATTCGTATTTAAAATCCACTCGTAAATTCCGTGTCATTAGGTCGGGATTCGTGCTCGAAGTTGCAAACCAAATATTCCGTCAAGACTCGATAGTATACGCGTGTAAGCTAAGGCAAGTGGAATTTCCCCTTGTGACCTTTCATATTCCGTCTACGTGAAAATTCTCGATGTTGGGAACAACTTGTATGCTTAAATAAAAATGAACCTAGGAAATATCGATTGCTAGAAATAACAACTATTGTTAGCATACTACGCTTTATATTCCTTTGTTAGGATTATATATGCTAGTGTGTTTGTTATCTTGATTGGTTACGATCTCGCTCAGAGATCAATCTCGAATAAGCTAGTGAGGGGCGCGGGTTAGCCGACGCCTCTATATAACCTTACTAAGTCGTACGTCCATACGACTTTCGGGATCATGATCCCCTCCGCTCCGATTGCAAGGAGGGATGTGCGCACTCTAGCTAAGTGTCGGGAAACTGAAGTTCTCCCCCGGGTGGCTCGGATTATCCGTGTCCCACCACTCTCTATTAAAAATCATAAACAAAGTTGAATATCTTTTGTCACTATATAGGATAAGTGTGAATGCACATTTAAGATACCAAAACCGAACCGGTCTCAAATGATCGATTCGGCTCTCGGTCCGCTCAGGGCATGAGAGGTTTTTACTTGTATGAATTAATAAATGTTCCCAACATACTTTCGATATCCTAAAGAAGTCTACAATCTTGTAGCTCTTCTATCGCTTTTCGAGTTATCTTTGTCTAAGATATACTCTTCTTTGAACCATGAAAACTCCACATACACAAGCCTTATCGTATAGCCCATTCATAAACACAACCTTATTATCTCTTTCGAAAATAAATAAAAATTACCGAAATACCCTCGGGAAGTTCCATTCCCGCTTGCTTAGTCTCTTAGACTAATTCTTCTTTTCCGCATGTTTGCCTGGCATTTTATCGCCCCTCGCGAATTATGTCAGAATCTAGGAATCCCAACAAGGCGTGAAGTGAAGACGAAGGAAGAACAAGGATTTTCAAGATGTACCTTTCATGTCATTTTGCTTTAAGTTCATTATGTTTCAAGGACAAGTGGTTTTGCATTTCAATTCCGAACAACCTTATGTTTGAAAAGCAATGTAAGATGTTTTGTACAAACAAATACTCCTTCGGGAGCACCCTTTCTATTTCATAAATTATGTCTATTTTCGCATTATTATTGTTCTATATCATTCTAAAAGCCTTGGGTGACTTTGGACGGTAAAGTCCGAGGTCACTGGCGGTAATACCCAATGTTGTAAAATTAGGGTGTTACAGATGCGGGGTAGAGTTCCAAAGAAAAAGAAGAAGGATCGAGCCAAAATTGAGGTCAAGATTGGAGACAAGGTGATGCTTTTTCATGAAAGATCCAACTTGTTTCCAGGCAGCAAAGGAACAAGATGGTCTGGGCCATACATAGTGACTCGAGTTTTACCTGGAGGTGGAGCTGAGCTTTGGCATAGAAACTTGGGAAAATTCAAAGTACAATGGCATAGACTGAAGCTTGTAGTTGATCCAAATCCGGTTAGGGTGGGTACCAAAGACCCTCCTGACTCGAGTACTTAAAAGAAGATGGAAGGTCAAGCTAATGACCTTAAACAAGCGCTGCTTGGGAGGCAACCCAAGGTTAGTGTTTTCTTCTCTCACTTTTATTCTCTATATTGGGGACAATGTAGATTTTAGGTTTGGGGGAGGGAAACAAGTTTCATGTTAGTTTAGATTTGCATATAGTTGCCAACTAATTGCATTTTCATGTTAAATTTTTTTTTTTTGCATTTGTCTTTGCTTAAAAAAAAAGAGAGAAAAAAATCTAAAAAATGTCAAAAATAAAAAAAAATCATGCATTTTAGGTGTTATTGAATCCCTTTTAATGGAAAACCCCTTGTCCTCTTAATTATTCTTTGCATAACTCTAAACCCCATGACATGCTTGAATTGTTGAAACCTCTATATATTAGCATGATTGTGGATTTGTATGTTTTACATGTAATTGAATGAGCACATGTTATCTTTTGAGATTCGAGATTATGTTGAAGTTCTAGACATGTTTAGCCTTGTGAGATCATATTTTTAGCCTTTCTAGGACTAATTGTCCTCTCTTATATATCTTGAGTGTCTCACTATGACTTGCTACTCTAAAACTTGCGTTTAGATATCTATTTTGAGGCTGCTTACATGAGTCTTGCATATGACATTAAAGTAATAGAGGCATTTTTTTCATTAGCCTATATTTCCCTATCCACCCTGCATATTAATCCTTCTTTTTGAAGCCCCTGTTAGCCTTGATAGCCTATCTTTTTAAGCTCCACAAAAATTAAATCCCGAGCCTAATGAGCTTGACCCTTCTGGAGAATAGGAATTTTTGCTGGATTTATTTTGTGAAGTTTGAGTGAGTTGGGGAGTTAAGAAGAAGAATGATAATGGTGGATGAGTTGAAAGAAAAAAAAGTGAAGTAAAGGGAATGAAGGTTGAAAATAAAGAATGGTTTGAGCTTGAGAAATAAAAAGTGTGTATATAAACAAAAAGTTTCAAAAACCATGAAGAGAGTGGGTTGAAAGAAATTTCAAAAGAAATGTGAGAAAAAGAAAGAAAGAAGTGAAGTATAGTTGAAAGGTTTGGAAAGAAAGTAAGATAAAAAGGTTTGTTGGTGTTGATGAAGCTTGATTCCTATTTTCCAGATTTAGCACCACTTAGCCAAATATATCCCATGCCTTAATCTTCTCACCATGGCCATATTACAACCCATCAAAAGACCTCTTGATTTTTGTTGTATGCAATGTCCATAGCGGTCGAGATTTAGAACACTGATGCAAGAATATAGTAGTTTAGCGGTCTTAGTTGAGAATTGAGCGACACACTATACCCTAAACTCTTGAGTGAGAGAGACAAACACATTCTCCTAGTGAGGTCTAGAATGGATGCATTCTCTTGGTCTTTTTGATATATCATACATTTGCAATGATTTCAATGTGTGAACTACAAGTCTATTAATTATTGCTTGTCAAAAATTTGAGGTGGAAATTTGGATTGCTTTGTCTTGTGGGGTGTTGAGTTTTATTTCTTGCTTGAGGACAAGCAAGGTTCAAGTTTGGGGGGTTTACCCTAAAAACCTTTAAAACAAATCTGACCTGATTTATAACATGTCGAAGTCTGATCGAGATTGAGCTGAAAAATTCTTCTTTGTAAAGTTATCCTCTTTGGGAATCGATACTTCTTTACTAAAACCTCGTTGGCGTTCATCGTGTAGTTTTTGCTCTGTTTGCTCGATTTACCTGATTTAGGTGACATTAACCTTTGACCATGTTTGTTTTTTGGATGCAGTGGACCTTGCTTCTCTCCAACCCCGCAAGATATCGGCTCAACTCGTATCTCGCATAGAAGCCCTTTCATCATAGGAAAGGTCTTATCCTAGGCTTGTGAAGGCGTGCTTTGCTGACTAAGGAGACTGGGATGTCGAGTAAGTATTCACATCTTTCCCTTTCACTGAATATTGCCATGTTTATGACCCTACGCATCTGCATGTTGCTAGGTTCAAGAACTACTCAATCAACTACCTCCCTTTCCATCATGGAACGAGTCGAAGCTCGAAAGAAGAGAAAGGAAAAGACAATGTCGATGGCTGATACGTCTTTAGCGGTGTCCCTCTCTCAAAAGGCGACTGGTGCTACTTCCAATGCTCCTCCTTTGAAGAAAAGTTCCACCTCGAACTTGGCTGATCTCCCGGGAACCATGCTGTCTTTAGACATGGCGGCTAAGAAGTGCTTGACTTCTTTGATGCCTCTTCATGTAAACTGTTCTCGCGGAACTGAAAATCGATCCACCATGCCAGAATTTTTTGGAGAGATGATGGCCGCCCAATGGCAAGTACGGTTATTGTCTTCTAGTAACTCTTTATGCGTTTTATCTCTTGCTCATGTTTAACGCGTTAGTTTGTTTTAAGAGCTTTCAAATTTCGCTATTAGCCTTTGAAGCCTTCAAGGATCAACCTAGCGAACTTGCTTAGAGTAAGATCGATGTTAAACTCGAGAAAGACAAGAGTACTCTTTTAGGACACGAGAAGAGTGCTCTAGAGAAGAAAGTTAAAGAGCTGACAGATGCTCTTGAAAAGGCCTCCAAAAGCTCTAAGGATTGGGAGGAAATAATTATGGCTGCATCGAGGAAGAAGGCTACTCTCGCAAAGGAGATCGAGGACACTATTGATTATTGGTCGTGCAGGGCTCGTGTGGAGACGATAGAGGAGTTTTTCGAAGGAAAGCATACTTCATGGGATGTTGTGAAAGAGAGAGAGCAATTCGAGAATTTGTTCCCAGGGAAGAGGTCGCAGTCAAGAAGTCTTCGTTGGTGGACGACATTGCTCATGTTGCCAAGGAAGTGGCCTAGGTGGAACTTGCAGAGAATCTGAAGGCTTCCAAAGATGTTTCCAAGGAGTAATCTTGCCATTTCTATTTTTGAATTTTAAATCTAATAGTACCCCCGGTGTGTTGGGGTTTAAAACATTTTACTTTCTTTTGGGGCCGCTTGTTGTAGGGTCGTTTGTGTGGATGGATGAACAATTTTTCTAGCCCTTAGTATTATGCTTTTAAGGGCCTTTTGTGAATGTTGTTTGTGTTTGTATGGCGTCTTATTTGTCTGCCTTTCTTGCAGGTGGTACGGGTTTCGATGGAGGCGTATGCTAGGCGGGCATCAACACGTTTGAAGAGAAGATTGTTAATCATGTTTGAACGAGTTGTATTATAATAGCGCTTTTGTAGTAGATACTAAGAGAGAGTTATGTGTAATGATATGGAATTTAGAGATGTAAAGTATTCATGTTTATTAATAAAACTTGAATTGATTACATCAAGATCTCCTTTGTGTTAGACTCCTCTTGCTCTAGAGTCGTTAATGTGTTCCTCATCTCTTGCATCTTGTGACTAGTCGTTATGTGCACATCGTAGCCTGATTGTAAGGCAAGGGCCCATGTTTTGGCCTGTAACATCACAAGGCGTCCCTTGTTAGTTTTTGTAATGTCGTTGTAGTTCCATGTGTGTAGGATAAGGTGATAGAAATAAGTTCAATAAAGTCAAATAACAAGTAAATACCTTGTTGCGACTTGTTTTCCTCAAAAGTGGTATAATTTCAAATTTGTCGCGTTCCAGCTTCTCGGGACTATCTTCCTATCATGGGAGATCAACTCATAAGCTCTTTGCCCAACAACTCTCGTGATCTGATAAGGTCCTTCCCAATTGACTCCAAGTTTGCTAGCGTTCACTTCTTGTGTATTTTGAAAGACTCTCCTCAATTCCCAATCTCCTACTTGGAACACCTTCGCCCTAACGCGTTTGTTGTAACTCCGAGCCATCCCTTGTCTATATGCTGCCATTCGAAAAGACGCTTCGTCCCGCAACTCATCAACTGTATCCAAGTGGTGTAACACGTTGCCTCGATTAGATTCTTCAGTATTAAGACATAACGGGTTGTGGGCAGGTAACACGGCTTCACAACCATACACCAACGAGAAAGGCGTATGCCCAGTAGCAGTCTTAGGAGTCATCCGATCTAACCATAGAATAAAGGGTAACTCGTCGGCCCATCTTCCTTCAGCTTCCTTAAGGCGTTTTTTCAAGTTGTTCATGATCACCTTGTTACTTGATTCTGCTTGACCATTAGACTGAGGGTATCGCGGAGTAGACGTTACTAGCTGAATGTTGTATTATTGGCAAAAAGATCTTGTTTTCTCACTAATGAACTGAGATCCGTTCTCACACACAATACTTGACGGTACTCTGAATCTGTTGAGGATATTTCTTTTAATGAAGGAGACGACATGTGTATCTTTTACTTCTTTGAAGGCTTCGGCTTCGATCCACTTAGAGAAGTAATCAGTAATGGCCAATATGTAAACATGTTTTCCCGAGGCTGGAGAAAGTTTTCCCACGATGTCCATTACCCATTTCATGAACAGCCAAGGGGAAGTTATGGGATGTAATAGCTCCGGCGGTTGATGTGGAATCGGTCTGTGACGCTGGCACGCGTCACATTTTCGAGCGAACTCAACTGCATCCTTGTTCATAGTGGGCCAATAGTAGCTCATCATGCTCGCCTTCTTTGCCAAGTTGCGACCCCTAGTGTGGTTTCCGCATTCCCCGTCATGTATGTCCTGTAACACCTTCTGTACTTCTTCTTCTTTTACGCATCGTGCATACAGTCCTGAAGAGATCCACTTGAACAAGATGTTATCCTTAATAGCGAAAGTAGAAGCTTTTACCTTAAGCAGTCGAGCTTCCTCTTTATCATCTGGTAAAATTCCATCTCGTAACCACCTTAAATAAGGCGTCACCCATTAAGTGGTTGTATCAGAATCCTGAACCTCAAACACATCTATTTCTTTCATTATAGAAGGTGCATCTAGGTGTACAAATGGTATCCTATCGTACTCTCTCGGGTCAATCGCAGATCCAAGATTTGCTAAGGCGTCGGCTTGCGCGTTAGCATCCCGAGGCACTTGCTTTATCTCAAAATGCTCAAAACCTTTGATAATTTCTTGAACTTTCTCCAAGTACGCCTTCATTTTTGAATCCCTGACCACATACGAATTCATGACTTGATTGACAATAAGTAACGAATCACATATTACCTCGATTTCTTGAACATTCAACTCCTTGGAGATAATTAATCTTGCAATGAGTGCCTCATATTCTGCTTCATTGTTAGTGGCTTTGAATGTGCATCGAATAGCCTGGGCTATCCTATCCCCATGTGGCGACTTTAGGACTACCCCCAGCCCTACGCTTACTTGATTCGACGCCCCATCAGTGTGCATCAACCATTTGTTGTTGCTCAAGGGTCTTTCAACCTGTAATATTTCTTGATTTTCTCCTTCTGGCAGGGTAGGAGTGAAGTCAGCTACAAAATCCGCCAAAGCTTGATATTTCATTGTTGTCCGTGGCTCGTAAGTAATATCATACCCATTGAGGTGAATTAACCACCTCACCAAGCGACCTGATAATTCTGGTTTTGAAATAACACTCTTCATTGGGAAATTAGTCCTTACAATAATAGAATGACTTTCAAAATAAGGACATAACTTGATAGAAGCCATTACCAAAGACAGCACGAGTATTTCGACGGGTGAGTACCTAGTCTCCGCATCAAGTAGAGTTTTACTTACATAGTAGATGGGTAACTGGTTCCCGTCTTCTTCTTGAACCAAAACGGCACTTACGGTTGTCTTTGTGACTGCCAAGTAAACGTACAACATTTCTCCTTGCTTGGGTTTGGACAGTATCTGTGGTTGAGATAAATATTCCTTCAATTCTTTGAAAGCTTCTTCATGCACCTTTGTCCACTCGAACGACTTGTTTTTCTTCAGAATGTCGTAGAATAACTTGTTCCGGTCTGACGACCTGGATACGAACCAGTTGAGTAACCCAGGAATTCGTCCTGTCAAATTCTGAACGTCTTTGACGCATCTTGGTGATTGTAACTCCATTATCGCCTTGATTTGGTCCGGACTTGCTTCGATTCCCCTCTGCGTTACCATGTAACCCAGGAATTTGCCCGACGTGACTCCAAAGGAGCATTTGGTTGGATTCAACTTCATCCGATAGCTTCGACGAATCTGGAAAGCATCCTCCAAATGCCGGATGTGATTTCTTGCCTTCAAGGATTTGACTAACATTTCGCCGATGTATACTTCCATCGTATCCCCCAGTTTTTCTTGAAACATCTTAATAACCAATCTTTGATAAGTAGCACATGCGTTTCTTATTCCGAAAGGCATAACCTTGTAATAATATGTCCCTTGATTTGTTATAAATGCATTTTTTCTTGGTCATCAGGATGCATTATTATCTGATGGTATCCACTGAACGCGTCCATGAAAGTTAAAAGCTCATGTCCCGTTGTTACATCCACCATTGCGTCAATATGAGGCAACAGGAATGAATCTTTGGGACATGCTTTATTTAAATCGGTAAAGTCGACGCAAACGCGCCACTTCCCATTTTTCTTTTTAACGACAACCATATTTGCTAACCAATCGGGATATTTTACTTCCCTAATTTTTCTAGTCTCGAGTAGGGATTTTACCTCATCGTTTATTACTTGATTTCGTTCGGGTGCGAACTTACGCCTTTTTTGTTTAATTGGTGGAACCTTTGGATTAACGTTGAGCGCATGTGTGATCACGTCGGGATCGATTCCTACCATATCTTCATTCGTCCAGGCAAAACAATCATTGTAGGACCGTAAGAACTCAACTAATTGCTCTCGTATGGGCCGGTATGACTGGCTCCAGATCTGCCCCTATCCTGATTTTTCTGGATGGATCAAGTAGATCGAGGGCTACTTCTTCGAGTTTTGACGTCTCGGGCTTCACATAATAAGTTGGAGCCTTACAGTCCTTTAATTGCTATACCGATGACTTCTTTCCTGCCTCAATCTGCTGAGTTTTTGTAGTTGATGCCCTCATGGTTTCGGAATAACACTCCCTTGCTATCTTCTGTTCTCCCTTGATTTCTTGTATTCCCCATGGTGATGGGAACTTCACACATTGATGATAAGTCGAGGGAATGGCCTTCATTCTGTGGATCCATGGCCTACCTAAGATAACATTAAAAGGTGATGGACAATCAAGTAATTGAAATTTCACCTGATAGTTTACCCCACACGCGATGGTGGGTAATGAGATTTCCCCCAATGTGTTACGTGATTCACCGCTGAAGCCCACCAAAGTCGTAGACTTCTTGACAATGTCGTCCATACCCAAACCTAAGTTGTACAAGGCATCTAACTTAAGCAAATTAGTAGAACTTCCATTGTCAATCAAAACTCGTTTAACAAGAAAGTTTGCTATCGTTAATGAAATGATTAAGCAATCATGATGGACGTCTTCTTCCTCGATGTTGTCGAAGGTAATGAGCATCACGTCATGACCCTTCCGAATAGAAATTCTAGGCTCCTCTCTTCGGGTACTCCTTGCAATCCTCTTAGATGCAGAATAAGTAACACCACAGACCTCGGATCCCCCAGTGAGGACATTGATCACTCCCGTGTGTTTGGGAGGTGGTGGTGGACTGATCTTTCCCTTGTTGCGCTCTAGTTTCTCCCTTTCTCTTTCTGATATCAAGTACTTGAGGTACCCCATGCATAACAACTCACTTACCTCTTTCCTTAGTGCGATACATTCGTCCGTCCTATGGCTATGATCGAAGTGGAAATCACACCATCTGGATTTATCTTTTTTTGTGTGAAGGTGTGTTGCTCTTTCTCGGCCACTTGACGGTATCCCCCGTGTCATTAAGAGTTCGTACAGCCTCCGTCGCGTCTACCCGAAAGTTGTAGTGAGACAACTTTGGGGCAACCTTAGGTCTTCATATCGTTCGTTCGACTTAGCGAACGCCGTGTTTACAGTTGGCTTGGCAGGAGATGGAAGAGGGTATGGAACATATCTGGTTTCCCGTCGCCCTTGTCGGCGTTCTGGTCAGTGAGGGCTAGCGGTTTTGATGGCGAAGAGGTCATCTTCTTCCAATCGCACGTGTGCCAACGCCTTTACCTGTACCTCATCGAAATTCGAGCAACGATATTTAGTTAACTCACGATAAAGATCAGGGTTACCGGTCGAAATATCTGTTCGGAACGCTTCCACGGCTGTAGCCGTGTCACATCCTTCTATGGTGACCAACTCCTCATTGTACTTGTTTAAGAAAGCTTTCAAGGATTCGCCGGTCTTTTGGACCATGCAATATAAGTCGTTGGAGCGCTTCTTAGCGTGTCGACTACTTGCGAATCTTATCCTGAACTTGTCAACTAACTCAGCAAAAGATGAAATACTCCCAAGGGGTAAATGAGAATGCCAATTAAGTGCGAGCCCTGATAAGGTGTTACCGAACCAACAGCACATGAGCCCTAAAAAAAAGCATGCGTGAAATAGCGGTTTTGTAGTGTATAAAGTTGTACTCTTGACAAAGTAACACCATACATCTTGCTCAACCCCTTCGTATTTGGGTACATCGGGGATGTGATATTTCAGAGAGATGTCTACCCTTGCGATAGCGGGTACGAAGGGAGAATCAGTATATCCATCTCGCCTTTCCACCGTTATCGATTGTAGGGCCCCTAAGACCTGTGTAATTCGGTCCTCCAGGGCGTTGAGGCGTTCCCGTAATTGGGTAACCTAAACATCTTCTCTAACGGACCTTAGAGAATTACCATTTACCTGATATCCGGTTACTGGTCTGACGTCATCTAGGTTTACAAGATTGGGATCATCCATGTCTAGTCGTCGAGTGACGCCATCCATTGCTCCATTAACACGTTGACGATTGGTCGCTGATTGAACCTGAGATTGAAGTAGATTATGCTCATTAGTTAAAGTTTTTATTTATTTCTCATATAACTCAGTGAATTTAGCATGAGCGTTCTTCTGATTCTCCAAATCTTTTTGAAGGGCAAGCATTGATGCACAGAGTTCAACGATAATATCGGATTTGACTGTTGCTTCTTATTCTGCTGCTGTGGAAGTGGTAGGATTTCCATTTCCATCCCCCAAAATCGTGCTCATCCCTTTCTATCCCATTCTTAGTCTGTTGGTCCCCGACTCCTTGGTTAATCTCGTGGTTTTCAGCGTCATCGACTTGGTTGTAAGTAGCATGAATGCCTTCCATCTTGCGTGGGTAAAGCTTACGGTTTTTGACGACTTTTCTTTGGCTAAGGCCCCACGGTGGGCGCCAATTGTTTTGGGCAGATTTACCACGTAAACGTGTTACCTGCTATAACGAGGGAAACTTAACCAAAAAGCAATCGTAACGCGTTAAACCCTTTAAACAAGATGAACTTGAGAGGAAAAGTAGGAAAGAGAGTGAAATTGATAACACGGTCGATTGATAATAGTCGTTTTGATGCAAGCTTCTTCCAGATTACAAGAAAATCAATAGACTAGCAAACTGTATTTCTTAGTACGAAAGAGATCGATGATTTTGAGAGCTTATGAGAGTGATAGTACGATAGCTTGTTTCGGATGCCCCTCTCTTCCTATCTTTATGTGCTTTTATACGTCTCCCCTTCTCGTGACCGTTGCCCAGATTGCTAGGCATCCTCATATCCCGTGGATGTCGCTAAGGCCATTAATGGTGTGGCCGTTACTCGGAGACCCCATTGATGCCACGATCTTCGCCATTACTTCTTCAACGGCCTTGACCCTCGAAATTGTCCCCTTGGCCTTGCTTCCTCCGCACAATAGTTTTGGGCTTGGTTGTGAGGGGCCCAACAAGACCCTCCCAATATCACCAAACCTTACTGTTTATTACTGGAAAAAGGCATTTTTCATAATCTTGCTCATTGATTTTAGAAGAAAATGTATTTTCTTCATAATCTTGCTTATTGATTTTGGAATTGGCTCTACCAGATCTAGAAACAAAAAAACCTATTTTATAATCTGATTATTTAGTTTTTAAAATTTTCTACGGAGTATTACTTTTGTGAGGGTTTAATCGTTTAATCATTTTTCTAAGAATAACAATAACTTTACAAATCGAAGTACTTTATTATATCTCAACCGATTTGTACTTATTGGAATACACAGAGATTGATAAATTCCCCTTGAGAGTTGACATTCACATTACTTGAGTATATATAGAGATTACAAGGCTTCTACAATAAGTTAGGTCAATAATATAAATATACATGCTTTTACACCCCCGCAATCGAAACGGGAGGAGACCTAACAGTGAGACTATCTCTAAAATCAAGAAATAATTGTTGTGGCAAACCCTTGGTGAAAATATCTGCATACTGAAATGATGACGGTACATGTAACACTCGAACATGTCCTAATGCAACCTTCTCACGAACAAAGTTGATGTCAAGCTCAATATGCTTGGTGCGCTGATGTTGAATCGGGTTATTGGCCAAGTACGTGGCAGACACATTATGAGTGTATACCAGCGACGCACGAGAGAGCGGACAATGAAGTTCAAGGAGAAGATTGCGCAACCAGGAGCACTCGGCGACGACATTGGCAACACCCCGATATTCTGCCTCTGCACTGGAGCGTGAAATGACGGACTGTCGTTTGGAAGACCAGGCCACCAGTGTGTCATTCAGAAAGACACAATAACCAAAGGTAGAACGGCGAGTGTTAGGACAACCTGCCCAGTCGGCATCTGTGTAAGCAACAAGTGATGGAACAGGGGTCGGATGTATGGTGATGCCAAGCGAATGTGTACCCTGAATATATCTAATAATGCGCTTCAGCGTTTCAAGATGACCATCTCGGGGATCATGCATGATCAAGCAAATCTGTTGAACTACGTAGGAGATGTAAGGGCGAGTGAATGTCAGATACTGTAGAGCCCCATCTAAACTCCGGTATAGTGTAGGATCAGAAACTGGTTTCCCGGCATTAGCACTAAGCTTGGAACCCGGATCAACAGGAGTCACTGCAGGGTTACGAGAGGTCATACCAGCACGCTCAACAATCTCTCTAGCATAAGCAGCTTGAGAGAGGAAAAGACCAGAGCATGTTCTAGTAGCCGAAACACCCAAAAAATAAGATAGAGGGACAAGGTCAGACAACGCGAACTCATGTCTGAGTAAAGCTATAATTTCAACATGAAGAGAGTCTGATGAGGCAGTCAAGATGATATCATCAACATAGACAACCAAATAAGCAATCATAGCACCCCGGCGATAAATGAAGAAAGAGGAGTCAGAACGACTACTGGAGAAACCGATCCGGAGCAAATAAGAAGCAACACGCTGGTACCAAGCACGAGGAGCCTTTTTAAGACCGTAGGGAGACTTCTTCAACAGACATACATGTTTGGGACGAGCAGGGTCCACAAATCCAGGCGGCTGAAACATATAGATTGTCTCATTAAGCTGACCATGCAAGAAAGCATTCTTGACATCCAACTAATGAATGGACCAAGAGCGAGAAACATCCAAATGAAGAACAGTACGTATTGTAGCTGGCTTGACAACAGCACTGAATGTCTCCCCATAATCAATATCGACCTCTTGAGATCACCCATTAGCCACAAGACGAGCCTTGTAGCGGTCCAATGAACCGTCAGCTCGTAACTTATGACGCAATAACCACATACACCGTACCACATTAGCCCTAGAGGGCCAAGGAACTAACACCCAAGTCCCATTACCAATAAGAGCCCGATAGTCATCGGATATAGTTGCGTACCAATTTGGATCAAGAAGGGCAGTTTTGTGTGAGGAAGGTATGGGAGACAGGGTTGGTTTTGAAGCTTTGATAGTGTTTAGGTCAAACAAGCATCGTGGTTGGAAAACCCCGGAGTTGCTACGAGTGGTCATAGGATGGAAGTTTTGAGTTGGCGGGATTGGGGTCGGGGTGAGGCAGTATGGACAGGGCTTGGTTCGGCGGGGAAAAGGTGAGCAGGGAGTTGACCGATGAACTTTTGAGTGACAAGAAAAGGCATATATAACCCCGATGATTTTCGCGATAGCCTAAGAAGCCACAGGGAGTTGATCGAGGCTGAAGTATATGTGCGGTTTGAGCTGACAAATTTGGATAGCAGAGGCACCCAAATACCCGAAGATGATCAAATACAAGCATTGATTGATATAAAAGTTGGGTCGGACATTTTTTATTGAGATTTGGGGATGGGAGAATGTTTAAGAGATAGGCAACCACAGAGAGAGCAAATGGCCATAATTTGGCCGGAACGGAAGCATGAAAAAGAAGAGTACATACCATATTGATAGTTCGGATAGTTCGTTCAGACTTTCCATTTTGAGATGAGGTGTATGGGCATGAGAACCGAAAAACGATCCCATGTAGTTGAAAAAATGTGCGGAAATCTTTATTGTCAAATTCTTTACCATTATCGCACTGTAAGGCTTTGATTGAGCAATGAAATTGTGTTTGGACGAATTGATGAAAGTGAACAAAATGGGAATAAACTTGGGATTTGAATTTAAGTGGAAATACCCAAAGAAAATTAGTGTAATCATCAATAAACACAAGATAATATTTATGTACAACAGAACTAACAACAGGAGAAGTCCACAAATCACTGTGAATTAATTGAAAAGGCGAACAAGTAATGGTCCTAGAAGGATAAAATGGAAGACGGGTGTATTTCCCCAATTGACACGAATGACAAAGAGAGGAATCATAAACTTTATTGCAACTAGGTAAACAAGATTTCCTCAGTATATTAAAAATAGGAGCTCCTGGGTGACCGCAACGAGCATGCCAAACACGAGATGACACGGCAGACAAAGACAAAGGGCTGGACGTTTTGGTGATGGGGTACAACTCGCCGGAGCTAGTGCATCTCATTCGAGTTATTCCCATTGGAAGATCCTTCACAGAAAAACCGTATGGGTCAAACTCAACAGAAACATTATTATCACTAGTGAATTGGCGCACAAAAATCAGGTTTTTGATTATATTAGGGGCAACAAGAACATTACGAAGGTAAAGAGGGTGGTCTTTTGTAGGGATAATTGCAGTTCCATGACCCAAAGTTGGTATGCGTGTGCCATCCCCGACAATAACAGAAGTAGAATTACTCTTAGAGGTAAGGGAAGAGAGCATACCTTGGTTGTTGGTCATGTTGGAGGAGGTCCCAATGTCCATATACCAATTGTTGTCCGGCGGGTACAGGGTCATCGGATTGAATGCCTGAGTCAGGTTTGTAGTAGGCATAAAACTAGCATAAGGATTTGTAAACATGGTGTTGGCATGTGGATTTTATGCCCGAGGAGCCGCACCAAGTATGCCTTGTGATTGTACTGTAGGGTAGGGGCAAAGTCCCAGAATCTAGCCCGGAAAAGGCCAGGCCATAGACTGAGAAGGCTGCTGAGATTGCCCGGGAGTTTGCATCCAACCGAAAGGAGTACGCTGCAAGTGAACAGCGCCACGCCCACGACCGCGGCCACTATTCTAGCGACCGCCGGATTCAGGCGGAGGCGAGGGCTGCGTAGATTTTTCCAGCGGTGGAGTGGAGGAGCTAGATGCCGCTGTTAGGGCCTTTACGTCGGCGGCAAGGGCATCCCGCTTTTCACGCCGGGTCTCCTCGAGTAAGACCATCGATCGCGCTTGAGCGAAATCCGGCAAAGGTCGTGTTTGTTGTACAAAACTAGCCACCGTATTATATTCGAATGACAACCCGGCAATCATCTGAATGACAATCTGACGTTCAGTAAGAGGAGAGTCAACATTCTTTAATTGATCAGCAAGATCCTTGATTTGTTGACAGTAGGCCGAAATAGAGGAGAAAGACACCAATCGATAGCGGGAGAATTCATTCTGAAGATAGACAGATCTGGTCTCTTTGTTATCTTGGAAGATGTTCTTCAACTTGGTCCATGCCGAAAGAGCAGTGGTGTCGGACTCTATGATTATGAGGAGTAAATCCGACGATATCGTAGCATAGATCCATTGAAGAATGATTGCATCCAATTGATCCCAGAGAGCATCATCAACATCAGCGGGGCGAGGGATTGACGCGACGATATGATCGAGAATGCGATGAGCACGAGCAGCGACTTTGAACAATTCAGCCCACGAGTTGTATTTCGTGTTGTAAACATCCAAAGTGAGTGGAATGAGATATTTGATGTTGGAGATGGCTAGGGCGGAGTGAAACGCCGGTTTGGATCTGTGAGATCTGCTTGTCTCCATGTGATCCTTGAGAGCGGGAATCACCGGATCTTTGTTCTTGGGCGTTCCGTCGCCGAAAAAACCGTCTCCTTCTTTGCCAGACATGGCAGAGGTGTTGGAACGATGTTGGGACCTCTGGTTCTATATATCAGAACAACGATACAGTTCTCCGGGTTTTGATAATGACAAACGATATAAAGGAACTAATGTGCTTCGATCAAGTATTTCTAAGGAACACAGGTTGAGCAAAGAACTTTTACGAATGACCAAAGAGCACAGGAGCACACAATGAAGAGTTCCCATCAAGGGAACTCTGAAGAGGAAAGTTCCCATGAAATGAGAACTCCCAGGAATGACCAGAGAACACAGGCGTACACGATGAAGAGTTTCTCTCAAAGGGACTCAGAAGAGGACAGTTCCCACGATATGGGAACTCACATGTGAGGACAAGGACCGATCAGCGCATATCACGGGATCCTGTCTTGGACAGGATGAAGGCACAGTCTGAGGAGCAGACTGTCACGATTGATCCAACGGTCCGATCATCTCAAGAAGTTGACCTAGTTCAAATTGAAGTCACATGTGAAGAAAGTACAACTTGGGCACAAAGCAAAGAGCATTTCGGACACAAATGAAAGATGCGATTGAAGCCCAAGTTCACTCGAGTATAAAGCCAAATGAATAGTGCTCGGATTGAGCACTTCTCCCAGAACTTCCAAATACCTACAACAAAGAAAGAGAAAAGAAGAAGAGAAGTCCCCGGCGGCGAGTGTCTGATCTCGACGACGGTGAAGCCGAGTTCCCAGGAGCAAGGGAACTGCGATTCGGTGTAAGGTTTGAGTTACTTATTTAGTGATTGTTGTTCGCTTAGGAACTCAGTTGAGAAGATTCATTAGTGTTGCTAGAGTTAGGTAGAACTCGTAGGAACAGAGAAGTTTGAATCTGGTTGTTTGTAACTAAGGAACAAATCAATAATATAAGTAAGTCATTCAAAATCCTCCAAGCGGAGGTAGAGGTTTACCCATACAACTAGTTGGTTGTAGTGGGGTTCCTCTATAAGGAACTGTGTTTTTTCAGCGTCTTAATTACTTGCGATTATTCCTTCCGCTGCCTTGAGAACAGCTTAACAGCCAGTTCCCAAGCTCTTGCTAACTCGTTGACGATCCAACAAGAGGGCTAATTTTTGTTAGGGTTTTGATGAGCCAAGGGGAGCGGCGTGAAGGACAAGCAGCGACCGGTCCTAGCACCGGTCGATAGGAGAGGTTGGGGAGGCGGCCGGTGGAGGGGTTGCGCAAAGAGAAGGTCGGCGGCAGCGGAGGGGGTCGAGGATTAGGGTTAGGCTCGTGATACCATATTGGATCACACAGAGATTGATACATTCCCCCTTAGGGTTGACATTCACATTACTTGAGTATAAATAAAGATTAGAAGACTTGTACAATAAGTTAGGTCAATAATATAAATATACATGTTTTTAGTACTGATTATTTTTTTGTTAAAACAAAATAGGTTATAGATGAACTCCCAATTCCTTGACGTAGAGTCACCTCACTACCGAATCTATCTACAAGGGATAATAATATGCAGAACTTACAGAAGTTGTTATCGTTGTTACAACTAACAAGATTGACACGATGCTAATGAAACGTATACTTTGAATGTAAATGTGGGGTGAGGCTAGGAAAAGGAGTGGGGGGCGTGGGAATAGGAAATGGAAACGTCAATTGTTGGGTTGGGTGCAAACAAAAACCGATCGAAGTCCAACCCCATCACTGTGTCTGTGTCTGTGTCTGTGTCTGTGATAAATAAAAGTGTGCAACTGTCAAAGAGCAGGAGCCCCCCCATATCATGCACAGATCCCGGGGCCCCACTCTGCTTTTCCGTGTCAGATCGAGTACCGAATCCCGAGAGACGCCGATAAAGAGGAGATTTTCAGAATTTCAAGATGACATTGGAAATTTCAAAGTGGGATTTAGCTGGCAACGGTTACCCTCCGTTTTTATTGCTCCCCAGCTGGCTCCATGATTGCCACCCCCTCCTCTGCCGTACCCTATGTTATGCTCTTTTGCCACGTCATCCCTTCTATCCCCACCTGCTCTCCTACGTGGCTTATCCTCATATCACCACTCCATTCTTCTCAATTTCTATACTGCCACCGAATCATACATTACGGAAATTTCTTACTCCCTCCGTCCCCGTTTGTTTGTCCAGTTTCCTTTTCGGACGTCCCCTTTTATTTGTCCACTTTCTTTTTATATCTATAATTTTCTTATAATATTACCCCTATTTTTACCCACTTTCCCAATTACCAATACTACTTTACACCTTTTATCCCTATAAAATTACAAACATACCCCCAATCAATCTCCCTTTTACTCACTTTCCCAATTACCAATACTACTTTACACCTTCCTTAATAAACACAAAAACCGTCCTTTAGGACGAACAAATGGGGACGGAGGGAGTATCTTATAATATGTCAAGGTGTTTATTACTCGTTGCTTTATATTTCATGTTTCATGTAAAAAAACAAAGATTCTTTTCTTTTAGGAGTAGATTAGAACAGGTCAGTCAGGCTGAGTGCTTGACTCAGAAATACTCAATTACACATTTCATGATGATGATAAGGAAAATTGCTTCGATCTATCACTTTCAATATGAAAAAATCAACGGCGTATATATCCAAGCCAACTAATCTCGTACCTAACTTCCAGCTTATCAAGATTCTAACTTGATCTATCTAATTTTGTAAATAACTTCTTTACGTCCTAGGCTAATTTTCCTTAGTTAACCGCTCATATATTCAATCTTATATAACATACACCAATAAAAACTATTTATTACAAGAAATGCTTTGTTATAACCGTAATTGTACAAGGTTTACATATTATAATGTAAATCGAACTTGACAACGGATTCAATAGATTCAAGCATTTTAGATCGATTCACAACTGAAACAAAACGAATTGAAAAACATATGGACAAGCGGAAGTGTTGCCGGGGTTCGACCCTCAACCTAATCCGTAGAGCCTCAGTTTGGAGAAAATCGTCCCAAATCTATTAGTTTAGATTAAAAATGCTTCAAAAAGGATGCAATGCAAACATAACACGAAGATAGTAAATTAATCAACTAGATCGAAAGTAGCCATGGCAACAAGGACGGAAGAAACGACTAAATTTTTAGCCTTGATGTTCTGTTTCATAAAATATGTTATTTTTGCTATTTTGACATCTACTTTATATATTTACCCTTATAATTATTAATATTTTATTAGTAGTGGTTTTCAATAAAGTAAAAAAGTAAAGTAATAAATGAGAGTATAATAGTAGTATTTTTCATAGCTTTCTTAAATAAAGTGTAATTTGCTAAGAAACGAAGGGAGTAATACATAGTGTATATAAAAGATTAAGATGAATAGGGTTTGATGCAACCTTAGTTCCGCTAGAACTTAAGAACGCTTGGATCTTTAACTTAGATCGTGTATTAGGTCTCACAAGTGCATTGCAGAAGCCTTGAAGAAGGAGATTCAACGTTATGGAACTCGTTTTGATGCATATATGACCCAACATTATGGATCAAAGTGGATGAGACTCAATGTTATGAGACTCGAATTGCTAGGCCTACGTTATGGCTAGACGATAGTGTTTTGATAGCTGATTCGAACAAAAGGGGTGACACGAATCCAAAGATAAGCAGGTAAACTCTACTTGAATGCTTGGATTCAAATGATGTGTTACCTAGTACAAGAGGTCGAGGGCTCCTTAAATAGAGGATGCGCTCGAAACCCAAGAAGCTAGATAGGTGGCGGACTTGGGCTTGGATGCAACTAAGGCCCAACGTCCATAATACTAAAAATAGGCTAAAATATAAATAAATGTCTCAAAATAACAACAATACTCAAAAAAGAAAGATATGACCAAAGCCAAATCAAGACAAGGCGTTAGCCTTGTCGCGTGCGCGGAGGCACGTCGGGCGCGACGCTAGCACCATGCCAGGATCCGAGTCCTGGAGAGCGTTGGCACGCGGCTGACAAGGCGAGGAACATCAAGTGGCGTCAAGGTCTTCGGCGTAGGGCGGTCCTTGCACGGTCTGGTGCGAGCATGGCTTCTCTATGTCGAAGGAGAGAAGACACACCTGCGATGGCACGGTGGCTGGTGCGCCATGGCATGCAAAGACTCGAGCCACTAATGACTAGGTTGCGGCTGCAATGGCCTTGGCGCGGCTGCGGATGACTGAGCCATCCGAGCGTAGTGACAAGGCATGCTTCTATTGGGCGGCGTCCATAGGAAGGGACGCACCAAAGTTTTGGCGCCTATTAGACTAGCAAAACTTTGAAAGTGCGTCACCATAAATCTCCACGAGCTTGGACTGTCATTAATCGCACCACCATGAGGCAATTAGAGTTTTTTTCTTCCTTTAGAGTTCGACCACAACGACAAAATTTACTATGTTTTTTTATCTCTTTCTTTCCTAATTTCCACACTCTATTGTAACATCGAAAGTCTCTCGAATGAGCTTGAAGAGTGAAGACACAATCTTAAATAGCTAGTTAAAATCGAATTCCTCAAATCACAGTGTCCCTATTAAGTTGGTGATTCAACCAACTTAACAATAGGCCAAAACATACAATGGGACACACAACAACATTTGGGCTTCTGTCTCGATCGGGTTTATTCCATTAAAGTCGAACCACATTAATACATCGGAAGTGAGTTTGGCCTGAGAAGGCTTTAATCCGGCCAATTCTTCTTTGAGATCTGAGTAGACCGGTCTAGATAAACCCGATTTCCGATTTAACAAAATCTACCAAGCAGGGGCGGAACTAGAATTTTTTTTTGGGAGAACCAAAAATTTTTCTAGTGCAACTAAAAGAATTTTCGATTTTAAAAAAAAATACGAAACAGTGAAAAACATTCAAAAAAACCTCATAAGTTATAAATGCTTAAGTAGAATAACTATTTTTTTTGTCAAGGATACTGCATGTGAGAGTCAAAGCCTAGACCTCATGTACATACCTTGAAATCCTTTCTACTTGACTAGGTGCCCGAATGCACTAAAATAAGCACTTTAAACATGCACTCGTACTTCATTATATGATAGTGAAGTATTTTAATATAACATATTCTTTTAAAGCTCTCACGTTCAGTTACGGTATAAAGACATAATTTTAAAAAAAAACATTTTGACTAAGTAAATGACATGTGAAAGTGATTTTTATACTTGTAATCTTCAAACGATCATAGTTTTTTGCTCGGATATCGGATTGGAGCTTATAATATATTAACAAAGCTATGAACGAAAGAAAAATATACACCGAAAATTTTTGGATCGGTGGGGGCCAAGGTCACTTCTAGCCTGCAAATAGTTCCGCCACGGCTAGCAAGTCTCATATATAATTTTGATGTATAAATTCTAGCTAGGTCATTAAGCTTAAACAAAATTTAATAAACATATCATGTAGGCTGTAGCATAGCTAATCGACAATCGCCAAATACATAAAAGAGGAGTTTTTTTCTTCATGAGATGCGTATCTTATACTACATTTAAAAAAACAAATAAAAAAGAAAGGAAACATGGAGGTCGAAAACGTGGAGATCGAATGAGGCTTCATGTGCTACAATGAAGACATACTACTTTTAGTTAGGCAACTTGGTATAGCTAGTATCTTTAATAATTACTGAAATTGATAATCTATTCATACCCTCTACCACCGGCCAGAAGAATATATATCTCCTGTCCACAGGTACATATGATACACCATATATATAATATTAATCTATACATATATAGCATAAGCATATCATTATTGGTGTATAAACCAGATTTATATTTATACATGTACTTCCGAAGAATCCAAGGCTAATCCACTTACAAACTGATAATACTAAACAATAGTCCTAGTATTAATTAGGAGACAAAAGCAGCAGAAGAATTAGGCAGGGAAGGGAAACATCCGATAAGCTTCTCCTAAGTCCTAAGCATGTAAGCATGTAAGCATGTGACCGTGACAAACAATATCTGACAGCCCTTTCTCATTAACAAATACCTAACCTGACACCCCACGCTCCCGGCCTCCTCTTCTCCCTTGATTAATTTTATGTAGGGTACTTATAGATTGTACCAATTTCGTACCTTAATTTTTTTTCAATGTGGTGTGGTTAGCCGTTGCACCTGATTTTTTTTAGAAAAAAAAGTACAGCAGTACTCCTCCGTATTGAATACACCTTCTTCCTTAATTTTTTGACTAATTAATAAACTATTAGTTTAATTAATTAAGGAGGAGATCGAGAGGGGCGAATCTTGAAATTAATAGTAGCGATTATGTTTGCATAAAGTCGCGCAGCGCCGCTAGCCACAGTTCTCAAACACTCCCTTTACAATTGATAGCCAGCATGAAGGAAAATTAATTAAATAATCTAGTACGGAGTAACACTGGCGGACAATGGTATTTTGGGGCCCTGTTCTAAAATTTCAAAAGAACCATAATTTTTTTTTTGAGAAATGCATATTTCATATATCAAAATAATACATTTGGTAAACAAACAAACACATCAAAGCTTTTGACGCATTAACAAAAATTTATAATGTGCAGTGTGAACAAATCTCCAAATCTATAATATAGTGCAAATAAAATAACAAGAAAATTGGGGAAAAGATTTATTCAATCTTATTATCTCCAAACAAATTTATCTACAACTAATTTGATTATGTACATGATTGTTTAGACTTTAAAGTTAAAAATACGTATATTATGGGAAGGGATGTGGCTCCAAATCTCCAAAGACTTGAAATTGATCTGCACAAATTCACAATTGTTGGATCCAACTTAAATTAAGAGACTTACAAAAGAGGAGAAAAACGTAGATAAAGAAAGAGATTAAGATTAAATAAAGGGGGGAGAAAAATATACATAAAGGGAGAGATTAAGTTAAGTACATGCCTTTCTGATCTCCACTCCTCCAAAATTGATTGATAAGCACTTGAATCGGATTGAAAGTGTTTGAGAGAGAAAGAATAAAATAGATAATATCTAAGAATTTAAAATTGAAAAGAGTTCTTTGAGAAAATAAAAGATGGACTTAACCCCATAATTAAATACTAGTAAGTAAACATAGAGAATTGCAAAGGGTTGGGCACGCGGTACATCTGTACAAATTGGGAATTGGGGATTGCAGAAAGGAAGTAAATAAGTGTTTTTGGTTTTGACTAGTTCCAAGACAAGGGTTCATTGATAAGGTATTAATATTTTTACAAATAATAAAAACTATATATGGGTTGTAAAAAAATTTTAGGCCCTTTTATTTTTGGAGGCCCTGTACAGGTGCACAGCTTGCACCTGCCATGGGCCGCCCCTGCGGAGTAATAATATACGTGTATTTTAGGTTTTCAATCACATATTGTAAGGATCAATAGCTAATTTTGTACAACGTCCTCAAATGATCGGACTTGAACATGTAAAATATTACGTGTACAATCTCAAATGTGGGATAGGAACAAAACACGTCAATCAACACAGTACTACGGAGTATCATATTAATGCACCATGTTGTATTGTTGTGGACTTGTGGGTAAAAGAGAAAGTGTAGGCACCTATTTAATCATACACCAATTAACTAGGGAATCAACCGCAATCATTAATGTTCTTTGATACGGCGTATGAGGTAAGACTATAAATAAATAATCTCAACCCATTTCTGAAGGTGTGGAAAGTATTTTAAATGCAGAGCTCTCAAACTTGAATTCACATAATGTTAAGGGTATACTGTATAGGACCAAATACCTCTTGGTTTAATGGTAATTGGCGCTAAATTGCTTAAGCATTTGTCTAGAAGTTTTGAGTTCAAGACCCTCTGACGGTGTGTATACATAAAAGAGGCTTGGGGGGAGCAACACCCCTTACAGGGTCCAACCACATTCCGGTCCGGATGTAGGCATAAAGTGTCAAACCGGGTAAGGGCCCAGTCCACCAAAAAAAAGAGGGTATACTGTATAGGAGTATATGCGTAACATTTTCCTTAAGTAATATTGGACTTGCTCTACTTTATCATCAACAATACTTTTTAGTAAAAAATATAAGTATTATTATTTGCATTAATATATATAAAATATAATTAGTCTTTACATATTTTAATGCAAATGTACACAATCATATATTTATTTAAAAGTATTTTTTAATGAGAATTGAACAAATACCGTGCATAATCATAGGTGACCTCAATACAAACCTTGCAACCAAAGGGGTCTTGGCATCTCAAAGACTGAAGAAATGAACGAATCCCTCCAGATGAAACTTCTTTGAAAAATCCTTATGGAACCCGACAATATCTAGGTCAAAGTCATTATAGAAAATATATGCGACAATAAGACATATTCACTTACAAGAAAAAATTGACAAACCTCATGGCAATGGGACTAAACTCATAAGCCTTACGGACTCATTTTTGGGCCCTCCGATGGAAAGTGGGTGGTGGCCAAAGAATCCAATTCTGGAAAGACATTTAGACCGAGCTAGGTCCACTAAATCCCAAACCCAAACATAAACTTAGAGGAACCTATCTCGATATACCTCCGACATGATAATTCTTGGGATCAACAAGCTCCTCAATGTTTTGCGCCGGGAATTGGCATACAAAGTCACACAAATCATTACACTCATTAATAAAATTCCGGATAGGTTATTTTGGAAGCCTAGAAAAAACGGGTTGTTCTCAACTCACTCCACAACGCAATGGATCCACGAAAACAAAGGAGAAATCACAATTGACCTGGAATGGATCTGGAAATTGAAGATCCCATCAAAAATGAAAATTTCCCTTTGGAAAATTGCACGAAACGATCTTCCACCCAAAAGGCGTTTGGTCGAGAACTTTATTTTTACGCCCTAAGGCTGCATATCCTGCACCAACACCAACGAGGATACAACACACATCCTCCTTAAATATCCTCACACTAAACAAACCTTGACATCTCTCAATTTCAAGATCGCCCACACTATTAAACAAGTTAATCCGGACAATAAAAAACCACACCAGATTCTCAAGGAAATAAAATCACTTACTTCCAATGATGAACTTATTTGGGTCACCTTCTCATGGTGGAGGATCTAGTACTACACGAATTCTAAAGTCTTCAATACTAACAATAGCCACACACATTGTCCCCAAACAAATCTATGTGAGTTTATTCGCAAACAAAAAAGTGATTGGGAAAGTACGATATTGAATGCACAAACTCCCTGCTTACACCAACTTACGAGCAAAACTACAGGAAAAAAGAGGAAGAAAACTAATCTCAAATGGGCTAAACCCACACAAAACGTACTTAAAACTTAACTTTGACGGAGCGGTTAACTCGAATGATGTGTCTATTTTCGGCTTCATCCTTCATGGCCACCTTGGCTCGCCTCTCCACTTCAACAGTGGGTTGTTGGGAAACTTCTTCATGTTGATGACTTAATCCATGGTGCTTCATCAGGGGATTCTTGAGGCCACCCGAAGTGGCATCCCCCATCTTCTAATCGAGGATGACAACCTCCAAATTATCAACGTCATGCAAGGTGATTGAAGTTGCCCTTGGGAGATTGAGTTAATCCGTTTTAACATCCTCTGCTTGTTGGCCCACTTGCAGAGTTGGCGTACTCCCACGTGTTTCGAGAGGCCAACTCAATGGCTACTTCACTGCTAGTTCTTTCCGTCAGGTCTCTTCATTCCTGTTCGCAACTGATCCAAGCCTATGGGGCCTCATCTGCAAGGATGCTCTAGGGTGGGCCACCTCCAACTAGGTGGTCCCCATAATCCCTTTCCTTATTAAAAAAAGGAATAACTATTGAAAATCTAGGCAAAATATCAATATGTCCAAGTTCAAATTTGCACATGTGTTGTGGCAAGAATGGTAACAATTAGTGAATGTATTGTTGGAGGGTGGTTTACGTGAAAGCACTAGTCAACATGAAAAATACGAATAGATAAGGACATTTTGATTAGAAGGATGAAAGGCTAAGATTAGGAGTATAATGTTACTTTTAGATTATTATTTTTTAGTTAATGTTGTGAGAAAAAAAATTCCGAATTTTTCCACTTGTTTTAAATTGAACTAGAAAAACATGATATTTTAAAAGATGTACACATATTTAAATGCACATGTATATAATATAATAAAATGAGGTTCACATATAATCATCAAAAAAGTTCAAACATAGGTATTTAATTTATCATAGGCTCACATACGAGTATATGAGCATATAATATACATATGCTCATATATAATACTCCTCCCTCTGATCAACATTAAATGACGTTTTAACCTCTAAAATTTGATTGAATTATCTATCGTTCTAGGCCTTTCACTTTTCTAAATATTCCATCCACATTTTCCAATTCCTGTAATGAATGTCCATTGCTCAGTTCTCTGTCAAATTGAATGGCTTTTATTAGAAATCTTTCATACACTTCCAAGTGGCAATACATGATTTGAAGGACATAATTTTTTAATTTTCCAAAGTAAAGTTAGAGGCTAGTTAATTGATGGTTATTAGACTTTCCTTAATCCTTGTGCATTTGGCTAAAACGTCACTTAATGTTGATCGGAGGGAGTATATTAGTATGTAAGGTTCATGTTGTAATAGTTAATGTATAAGTCGCATATTTGAGGTTCACATTTAATCATTTAAGAAGTTCAGACATATGCTCATATTTAAGGTTAATGTATAAGTCACATATGTTCATATATATTAGTACAATAGGTTCATGTTTTATGGTCTCGTGTTCATACTTGATTATATCCTTCCACAAATGTTAAAACACTTCAAAAAAGTTAAGAAAACATAAAAAAAAGTTACGGATAGGTCGCATGGCTAAATCCACCTACAGTTTTTATTATAAGGATTGTTTTCATGTAAAACAAATTTTGCATTGTAGACACTTCAATTTATTTAATAGCAGTAAGAACACTACTTCTACCAATAGTTAGAACGATAAAAACTATCGAGCCAAACACCGTTTCACAATGATAACAATAAACTTTATGTTAGATTAAACAAAGTCATGCCAAACATTATAGTCATGATGATACATATGGGCAAGATTTTTTTGATCAGGAAAAGAATTAGGGGGCTCAATTTCTGGTAATTGTCTGCTCTAGAGCATTCTATCGGATGAAATTATGAAGGCCTGGGTCAGTTGCCAAGGGCGGGGAGGACACTTTGAAGAACGATTTGTCGATGTAATCAACTAAAAAGTCGGTCTCCCTAAACTTGTGAGAAATACTCCAAGAATGGAAGTTACAGAGCTTACAAAGGATGTTTGAAATCACCATCTCGATCTCCCTCGATCTTGATGTGGGAGATACCACGATAGATGGCTTCTTGGATGCCCTTCAGATTGAGAGCCTCGATTTCAAGATGGAATGGGTTCCTAAAAAGTCTTAAGAAAAAGCAAACAACGATGCCAAATTAGTCACGAAGGATGTAACCATATGATGATTTTCATGCATCATTTTTGTCACCATCAAAATTGAGTTTGATGAAGTTGGGTTTGGATTTTTCCTAATTGATGTTTTTTCTTTTTCTTCTTGTTTGTTTTAACCCTAACACTAGTGAATGCTCACAATCAAAAGCAAAAGTAAACTCAAACCTTTCAACCTTATGTCTCTGCTACCTAGTTCTCTTGGCTTTGGGAACTTCCTTCTTTCTCCTTTCACCATCGTCGAGATTAACTCAACGTCGGGCACTTTTCACCACTTGAATGGTCTTCTCCGATATGCTCTCTAGCTCTCTCTTTGTATGTTTGGCAATTTGTGTATTGTGAAAAGTAGCGGGCAAGGTCACTGTTGAAGTGTATATATAGGAGTGATATGCAACCCTAATCCATTTGAGGCATTTGTCCTAAATTTCCTTTTTGCCTTGCCCTCCAAGATTGATCCATAAGGTTGACATGTGACTTCGTTTGAATTTGAATCTTGTCAACTCTTGGATCACATCGGACCGTTGGCCGCCTGTAAGACATGATCCCTTGATTTGAGCAAAGATGTCGCTTTCACGCATGCAAGTTCCCATCCAAAGGGAACTCTCGTCTTCTCTGTTCCATTGTCTTGGGAACTCTCTTGACTTGATGAAATCCTGTTCTCCTTAGCTAGTTCTCATTTCATGGGAACTCTGGTTCACTCAGTTCCCTATACCTTGGGAACTTTGATTCACTCTGAGGTTGGTCGCATCTTGATGGAGTTCCCTTTACATAGGAACTTTCGTTGCCTCAGTTCCCATGCCTTGGGAACTCTTTTCTCCGCGTCTTTGCTCAACGACGCGCAACCTTTATATTTAGAAATACTTGGCAAAGAGCGTTAGTTCCTATGACGTTTGTCATTATCAAAACTGAGGGCATTGTTCCATTGTTAATGAACGTGAGTTCCTAACACCGACTCAATAGATTGTATAGGAAAAGAGCATCAAAATCATATATGATATGTCTTGATTTTTTTTGCTAAAAAACTATATAGTTGTGCTGCAATGCATTGAAGGAAGAAGAAGATAGGTTTAGAAAAATTATAATTTTGGCCCATTGTTTTTGGAAAAATTAAATTTCAAACCACATTTTTATAAAAATAAGCAAAACCTTTAAACCAAACACCCACATGCTTATTTGATAAATGAGTTTTCACTTTCAGCATCAACAATAAGCAACTAATATCAAGATCAAATCAACACCAACATCAGTACTAATTAGTCGAACCGATCTTTATTATAAATGAATTTTTTTGAGGTCCCTCTCCTTTTTTTACTTGTTATGTCATTGTTAATGGTCTGTTGAAATTGTAAATTTAATATATTAAATTACATTAAATTATAAATTAATACTCCCCTGTTTCACAATGGATGACCATAGAAAAATTTGTACATATATAAGGAAAAAATTCTCCCCAAATTACCCCTATTAAATCGTAGATTGAAAACTCGCAAAACCAAAATGGATCTCCCAATTACCGATAGTTGTTTTGTGGTTTTACCCCTATAAATGTGGTATAATCATTATGGGCATAAATGGAAAGAAATAAACAAAATTATTATATGGACATCTATCGTAAAACAAGAAAAAATGCTTTATGGCCATTCATTGTAAAACGTATGGAGTATAACTTAGAGTGAGGATCATATGAGGAGATAGTTTATAGTGAAAAATGAGGATTAATAAGGACCATTGGATTATTCTAATCTAACGGTTTTTGTTTTATTTTGAAATCATTAAATGGGGGTGTTTTTGTCCACATATGTCTAAAATCCTATTCCTCTTTCTTTCCACTTCACGCTGAAATTCAACAATGGAGAACACCCCCCACTTCCTATCTTCGATCAAGTTTGATCCCAATGTCCACCAATGATTCTTATTAAACTTTCTATGTAATCATCTACGAAATAAGTACAAATTCGATATCCAATTTCGTCTTCGTTCCATCTCCGATCATAAATAATCCATGAATTCCATCAAAACTCTATTTTTACATCAAGCTGGAATGATCATGCGTTTGACTAAAGATTGAAATTGATGCTTATTATATTATTGACACTTTAGGAAAAGGCTATATGCAAATTGTAATCATGCCCATGTGTTGAAATTTGACAAAAAATCGATAATCAAAAGAGTTCCTGCGATAAAAAGGTTCAGTCAAAGTTCGCCCACCAACTGTTCGACAAAATTCCTCAAGCAAAAAGTGTCATAAAAATCAGATCAACTTTAATCTTTTACTTATAATAATAGGTGCTAACAAGATTTCTATAAAAATAGGGGAACATGAGTACATCATTAGAAAAAAGGTGTGACAAGTTAGATGATCTTCTAAGGGGTATCTAGGGGCTTATTGAGAAGTTAGATACTCTAAGCAAATGGAATGACAAGGTACTACATGTGTGAATATATAATTGTAGAATTCTTCATGGGAAGCTGAAGGTGGGAAGAAGTTGTTGATCAAACACGTAAAAATTTGAATGTATTAGTGTAAATCAGTTGGCAAGAGCAACAATTTACTGATTTTTGTAATGCACTTAAATTAATTTAGAATGCACTTTTACCAATTTGACATTCACTCCACTTAATTTGGAATGCACTTTTACTAATAATATTACATGCACTTTTACATGATCTGATAATGCACACAACCCACTTGGAAAAGCACTTCAACTATTTCAGTATGCACTTTTACCGATTTAAAGTGCACTCTACTTCAATGCACTTTTACTAATTATATGACATGCACTTACTAATATTATAGTGCACTCAACCTATTTTGAAATGCACTTCTACAAATTTGGAATGTACTCTACCTAATTTTGAATGTACTTTTCTTAATTACATGACATGCACTTATACTGATTTCAAAATGCACTCTACCTAGTCTTGAATGCATCCTTTTAATTTTAAATGCACTTTTAAGGAGGTGGAGGAGTAGGATGGGGTCATGGCAGTAAAAAAGGGTGGATAAGGTGCAATGGAAGGGGGTTGAAGGCTTGTTGGTGGTCGACGACATGAAGTGAAGGGAACAGATGTAACATCCCCGACCAAAATGCATACGTCATTCGGCATTCATATAAGATTAAGAGCATATGCTTTGCATATTCGCATGATATATAGTGAGTTTTTAAAAGTAATATTTATTTTCTAATTAAGTTTATTATTTTTAAAAAGTTTTTAATTAAAAGTTAACTAATAATTATTTCAGGGTAAAGTTTATAGTAAAGGAGATTTGAGGGTGGAAATTGCAATTTTAAAAAAAAAATTTGCCGACTCCGTTTTTGCCGACTTTGCTCACTACATTATATATATATATATGTGATATGAGAATTCCATTCTCATTAATGTACGTACACAAGTACAAAGAGAGAGAGAGAGAGTAGAGGGAAGTCGAGAGGAGAGAAAAGAACAGGTTTTTGATTTCGGTTGTTTTTGTTGGATCTGGTACAAGATCTCTTCTATCGGGTTTTAATCTCGAATTACAAGCTTGATTTGGTAAGTTTTAATTAGTTAATGGTTTATTTGGATCTTATTGATTTTTCCAGATCTAGATCTACAATTGATTTTGATTCGAAAATCAGTCGATTTATAGTTCTCAAAGGGTGTTTTCGATATCGGAATTATATTCGGTAAAAGATTTCAGAGTATTTTTAGGGTTTTGCTTGTAATGATATTAGGGAGCCTTTTGATCAAGTTTTTCAGAAAGGTTTGAACTAGAAAAATGTTTTTCTATACATATAGTTTATTGTTGTCAAGTTTTAAGGGATTTGGAATTATGCACAAGGAGTTATAATGCATTCTGGCATTTCATTGCATTTGGGGTTAGAGTTTGTAAGAGTAAATAGCTTAATTTTCATTGGGTTACATATAGGAGCACAAGTAATAGACCGTGGACAAAGTCAAGGGGAGAAATATAGTATTTGTCTTAAACAGGTGAATATAGACCGGAGATTCAACCCTATGTGCTATATGTGTCATACTGATATATGAGCTATATAGATATATGTGCTTTATGGATATATATGCTATATGAGCTATATGGATATATGTGTTATATGGATTATATGTGATAGCTCTGAAATTTCCAGAGTTGTTTGCACAGAATGTATGTTAGCAGATGGTATATGATATATGATATATGACTACATGATGCACTTGATTGCATAGAATATTGCAATGAGATTAAAAGGATCTGTGACTGTCTTGCCCTGAATTTGTATACAAAAGAGACCTACGGGTCATACATGAGGCCTAAGATGCCTAAGAGATGGTATATGAGCAAATGAGGCCTAAGATGCCTAAAAGTCGGTAATGGAAAAGAAAAAAAAGAAAAGAAAGGAAAGGAAAAGTTGGTAATGGAAAAGAGTCGGTAATGGAAACCCGGGGCAGATTCAGGCTTGAACAGTAAACAGAATAATAAATTGGATACATCGGCATTTGCATTTGCATAGTAAATTCCTATATGACATATGTATATTATGTATGTATATGTACATGGACTAAATGTTTGAATCTGTGTGAAATAATTGATGATGTTTTATATTCATTGATTATGCGACTCACGTAAATCGCAAAATAATTAATCATGTTCAACTAGTTCTTACTGACGTGTGTCTCTCTGTTAGAGGTCACATTCATACAGGTCGGCCGGCTGAAGCTCAATGCAACCTTCTCCTCCTCATTTTGCATCATAGACATTTTGGGTTGTAATAGAAGTTAGAGTAATGGATGTTTTAGTATAAGAAGTAACTACCTATATGTGTGTGTGTGCAACCCTTTATGGTTGTTGCTTTCTGCTTTATGCTTATGTGGATAGTTGCTTATATGCGAATTATATGTTTATATGTGAAATAAGTTATTACAAAGTCTACGTCATAGGGTATAAGGGTGTCACAGTTAGTATTTTGGTATCAGAGCAGGGATATGATTCTTTAAGGACATGCATTCATAAGCATATGTAATTGACATTAGAATTGCATTCATGAGCATGATGCATAAAGGAGAGAAGGTTCAGCCGTGCCACATCAGTCTATAAGAGCATCGCATACAACACTACATGAGCATACATTTCATACACATGGACCAATAGAAGAGGAAGTACAAAGAAAATGGTAAAGGTATGCACAGTATATCAAGATTGTATAATACGAGTGGATATAGTAGAGTTACCAGTTGATCTGATCTTGTTATTCCTACATGAGTTTGATGTTATATTGGATAGAATTGGCTGTCAAGACACCATGCTAAAGTGAATTGTTATACCAAAGAGGTAGTGATAGACTCGCTTGAGAAATCTAGAGTGGTTTTCTATGGTGATAGACAAATGGTACCCACTTGCCTAATATTTGCAACAATTGCTTTTCGCATGATCAAAGAGGGATATGAGGCATATCTGGCCCATGTAATAGACCGTACAGTTGAATGTGATGAGGTTGGAGATATTCCAGTTGTTAAAGATTTTTCAGATGTGTTTCCAAAGGATTTCCCAAGATTGCCACCTGATAGGGAGATAGAGTTTACTTTGGATTAAATGCCGGGTACTGCACCGATTTCTATTCTTCTATATTGGATGGCTCTTCTAGAGTTACAGGAACTGAAGAAATAGTTACATGATTTGTTGGACAAAGTATTCATTAGTGCTAGTGTATCCCATGACTGTGTATAGATTACAGAAAGTTGAATCAGGTGACAATGAAGAACAAATATCTATTGCCAAGAATAGATGATTTATTTGATCAACTTCAGGGTGCAAAGGTATTTTCAAAGATAGATATTCGATCTGGTTATCATCTGTTAAAGATAGCTACAAATGAAATCACCATGACAACATTCAGAAGTCGATATGGGAATTATGAGTTTCTGTTAATTGTATTTGGTTTGACTAATGCACCAGCAGAATTTATGGCTTTGATGAACAAGGTATTTCAATCTTTTCTAGACAGATTTGGGATCATCTTTATTAATGATATATTGGTGTATTCACAAAGTACAGAGGAGCATGCTAATCATTTGTCTACAGTGCTACAAGTCTTGAGGGAAAAACAGTTATATGATAAACTGAAAGTGTGAATTCTAGTTAGATCGTGTGGTATTTTTATTATTATTATACATTGTATCTGGAAGAGGTATAGAGGTTGATCCTATAAAGGTTGAAGCAGTGGTAAACTAGAAAGCACTAACTACAGTTACAGAAGTTCGTATCTTTCTTAGTATGGCTGGCTACTACAGACTATTAGTGGAAGGATTTTCTATTATAGCTGCACCACTAACTAAATTGCTATGAAAGAATGCTTCATTCCATTGGTATTCTGCGTGCCGACAGAGCTTTAATAAGTTAAAACACCGACAGACTACAACAACAATACTGAGAATTCTTACAGGTATAAGAGGATTTGTTGTTTGCACTAATGTTTCATATCAGAGTCTTGACTGTGTCTTAATGCTGGATGGAAAAGTAAGTGCCTATGCATCATGACAGTATCGATCACATGAAATTTCTTATCTTGTACATGATTTAGAGCTGACATCAGTAGTATTTTCCCTAAAGATTTAGCAACATTATCTATATGGAGAAACATTCCAAATCTTTACAGATCATAAGAGTTTGAAGTATTTGATGAGCCAAAAGGAGTTGAACATGCGGCAAAGGCGCTGGATGGAACTACAGAAAGATTATGATTGTACAATTGAGCATCTTCTAGGAAAGACCAATGTTGTAGCAGATGCTTTGAATCAAAAGTCTAGTGATATGATAGAAAATATGCAAATGACTTCAGTGTTAGATTTGATTGCTTTGCGAGGTCTAAATGATAGACTGCAGTTTGACATATATAGAGTACTGATTGCTACTTTTGAGATTCGGCCAGTTCTGAGACAGAAAATTAAAGATGCACATCTGAGATGGTAAGTTGATAGAATTTTTGAACAGGTTCAACAAGGTAAAGATACGCCTTTTGACATTTAGGATGACATATTGATGTCTGGCACAAATTCATAATATTTTACATGTTAGTATGTTGCTATAGTATTGATATGATCAGTCACATGTGTTACAAGATTCAGAAGTACAGCTTGTAGAAAATCTGAGATACATAGAGGAACCGATCATGTTAGCAGATTACAATATCAAACAGTTACAGAGGGAGATTTCGAAAGTATTTTAGAAGAAGTATGGTATAGAGGAGACAAGTTGTGAAACAAAGGATAAGATGAGAAAGTCATGTGAAGAGATAGCGAATTTTGAGGACAAAATTCTTATAGAGGGGGAGAAATGTAACATCCCCGGCCAAAATGCATACGTCATTCGGCATTCATATAAGATTAAGAGCATATGCTTTGCATATTCGCATGATATATAGTGAGTTTTTAAAAGTAATATTTATTTTCTAATTAAGTTTATTATATTTTAAAAAAATTTAATTAAAATTTAATTAATAATTATTTCAGGGTAAAGTTTATAGTAAAGGAGATTTGAGGGTGGAAATTGCAATTTTAAAAAAAAAATTTGCCGACTCCGTTTTTGCCGACTTTGCTCACTACATTATATATATATATATATGTGATATGAGAATTCCATTCTCATTAATGTACGTACACAAGTACAAAGAGAGAGAGAGAGAGAGTAGAGGGAAGTCGAGAGGAGAGAAAAGAACAGGTTTTTGATTTCGGTTGTTTTTGTTGGATCTGGTACAAGATCTCTTCTATCGGGTTTTAATCTCGAATTACAAGCTTGATTTGGTAAGTTTTAATTAGTTAATGGTTTATTTGGATCATATTGATTTTTCCAGATCTAGATCTATAGTTGCTTTTGATTCGAAAATCAGTCGATTTATAGTTCTCAGAGGGTGTTTTCGATATCGGAATTATATTCGGTAAAAGATTTCAGAGTATTTTTAGGGTTTTGCTTGTAATGATATTAGGGAGCCTTTTGATCAAGTTTTTCAGAAAGGTTTGAACTAGAAAAATGTTTTTCTATACATATAGTTTATTGTTGTCAAGTTTTAAGGGATTGGAATTATGCACAAGGAGTTATAATGCATTCTGGCATTTCATTGCATTTGGGGTTAGAGTTTGTAAGAGTAAATAGCTTAATTTTCATTGGGTTACATATAGGAGCACAAGTAATAGACCGTGGACAAAGTCAAGGGGAGAAATATAGTATTTGTCTTAAACAAGTGAATATAGACCGGAGATTCAACCCTATGTGCTATATGTGTCATACTGATATATGAGCTATATAGATATATGTGCTTTATGGATATATGTGCTATATGAGCTATATGGATATATGTGTTATATGGATTATATGGATATATGTGTTATATGTAATAGCTCTGAAATTTCCAGAGTTGTTTGCACAGAAAGTATGTTAGCAGATGGTATATGATATATGATATATGACTACATGATGCACTTGATTGCATAGCATATTGCAATGAGATTAAAAGGACTTGTGACTGTCTTGCCCTGAATTTGTATACAAAAGAGACCTACGGGTCATACATGAGGCCTAAGATGCCTAAGAGATGGTATATGAGCAAATGAGGCCTAAGATGCCTAAAAGTCGGTAATGGAAAAAAAAAAAAGAAAGGAAAAGTTGGTAATGGAAAAGAGTCGGTAATGGAAACCCGGGGCAGATTCAGGCTTGAACAGTTCACAAAATAATAAATTGCATACATCGGCATTTGCATTTGCATAGTAAATTCCTATATGACATATGTATATTATGTATGTATACGTATATGGACTAAATGTTTGACTCTGTGTGAAATAATTGATGATGGTTTATATTCATTGATTATGCGACTCACGTAAATCGTAAAATAATTTTTCAGGTTCAACTAGTTCTTACTGACGTGTGTCTCTCTGTTAGAGGTCACATTCATACAGGTCGGCCGGCTGCAGCTCAATGCAACCTTCTCCTCCTCATTTTGCATCATAGACATTTTGGGTTGTAATAGAAGTTAGAGTAATGGATGTTTTAGTATAAGAAGTAACTACCTATATGTGTGTGTGCAACCCTTTTTGGTTGTTGCTTTCTGCTTTATGCTTATGTGGATAGTTGCTTATATGCGAATTATATGTTTATATGTGAAATAAGTTATTACAAAGTCTACGTCATAGGTAGGCCTGAACAAAGTCGGACTAACCCGCCCAACCCGTACCGCCCGCCCGGAAAAATGGGCGGACTTGGACAAGAATTCTAACTCGAAAGGGTAAATAAGCCCGCCCGCCCGAATTCATGGGCGGGACACGGACAATATTTTTGACCGAATATCCCGGATAACCCGCCCGAATACCCGAATATATTAAATATTTAAAATAAATATTTATATTTATAAATAAAGATATGTCTGCGAAAAATATCTTGAGGCCATTGATTGTAGAATTAGTACAAAAGAGAATTAATTATTATAGTTCCTTCACCTTGTCACCTAAAAAGCTAGCATAAATACGATCTTAATTTTAAGTAATGTTAGATAGTGTAATTATAATACTAGGATTTTCTAGTTTTTTAATGGACATGAAAAAATAATTATTTATAAATTTATATACGGGTCCCGACGGGCTACCCGTGTCCGGATGTCCGGGCGGGCTTGGACATCCTTGCCGGCCCGAATCACCCGCTTGACCCGAACCCGCTCGGACAAATGGGCATAATTTTTGTTCAAAGCCCGGCCCGGATCCGGCCCGAACCCGACTTTGTACAGGTCTAGTCATAGGGTATAAGGGTGTCACAACAGAGTTGGGGGAAGATTTTGAAACTTGTGGAGAAAGTGCGAGGATTTGTGTGTGTGATTATTAGGATTGTAATTGAGAATATTAGTTCATCCATATATCAGGTCTGATTTGAAAGAAATTAGCTTGGTTTTTTTTGTTTCCTTGATGATATTCAAGAATTTATAGCAGCATATTAAGCAAGGTTATCAGAATCGGGATTCTAGGTTGGATCGTTGAGGGACTTTTGGATCGGATCGTAAGATCGGATCGCTGAATCGTAAGATCGGATCGCTGAATCGTAAGATCCTACATTATAACTAAAAGTATGCAAGGATAACCTAATAGATTGTATATTTTCTAATATATGAAGTGAGAAAATGATAAACATTAGATAATTTGATCTTTAAAAATGTTGTAGGATGGACTGATCAACTTTTTTAATGGAAATGATACGATAACCGTGAAAGTATTAATAATATATCGTCATAATTGTCATTTTATATGATCGTAAGAATCGTTTGTAGGATCGTTAAAATCGTATCTAAAATCGGGATCGGATCGAGATTGTATTCTAATTCATTTAAGATTCTACTTGGAATCATGGATCATTTCGCGTGATATGGATCGCATGATCGTTAGAATCGTAGAATCGGACGGGATTCTGATAACCTTGATAATAAGTGTGTTGCGTAAATGACTATGATAAAAAGATTCAAAGAAAGTTGAGGTGAATGTAGAGAATTACAAATAAAATTAGATTTTTTTGGTCGAAATTCCAAGCTTCTCTTTAAAATTGAAAAGTTAGTTTTCTTCTAATGTTTGATAAGAAACCATTACCAAAATTTGGATGACCATTACAATAACGTGAAACACTTTACACAAAACGAATAAATTTTTTGGAAAGATAACCTTGCTAACTTTGATAGATTCAGAAATAAGAATATCTTATTTTATGCACAATGAATAAGAGAATTAACAACAACCTGATTAAAAAAATATCATCTTTGCATTTTTGTAATTAGGAGACTAGATCAAGAGATCAAGGAGTGTTTTTTGTCATGGCTTTTAGCCTAAGCCCAACAATTAAACTTGCACTCCCATGAAATATATAGTAAGGAAAGCAAAAAAAACAAAAAAAAAAACAACTAATCAGTTATTACTTAAAAAATGCATTGATCAAATTAGCCCATGTGGGATTCGAACGCACATCTTTGTGCATAAGCACATCACTCTTCCATTTGAGCTAATAGGCTTTTGGTATATTATATCCTTAGACATGCATTTTAGGCCCTTATACATGCACCATATGCCATTAGGCATGCACTATATGTGAGTAGAATTGCACTATATGTGATTACAAATGCACTTTATGCCCTTAAGTATCCACTAAACATGAACTATATTTGTGAGTAGCAAACCACTATAATGCAACTACCAAAAACTGGAAAGTTAAGATTTCAAAAGCAATAAAAACAAAATCTTATAAACTTGAGAACACCACAATCATAAAATTGATCCTCCATGTATGAGAAAATGTTACCATTGTTCAATATATCTAACCCTAAAGTTGAATTTAACTAAGTAACAGATATTGTATCATTGGTTACGGTGATCTGGACATTTTAGGTCGAAGAAGCCATCGCACAAGAGCCATACTTAAGCAAACTTTAATGTTAAAACAATATATACTATGGTTTCTGCAAAAAACCTAAATTTTCAACCATTCTAACTGTGAAAAGTGCATTGTAAGCTTACAAAATGCACATAAACAATTTGAAATGCACTTTTCTACTGTATTTGTTAGGAATGCACTTTTGGTAATCTCAAATGCACTTTTATTACTTCATAATGCACTTTAAATTGCATTTTTATTAACTTGGAATGCATTTTTATATCTATCAAGAATGCACTATATGCATTTAGGAATGCACTAAATGACATCTTCAAAGCTATCTTAATGTACGTTGTCCAGCAAGTTCAATAACAATCACACTGCTCCTAGAATACCATATATTATTTCCACTAAAGATATCTAAAAGAAGAACTAATAGGCTCAACTTATGCATAGACAAAAAAAAATCTACAAAAGACAAAACAAAGTCATAAACTCATTCAGAAATACAAAATCAAGCGGAATTAAATTCTAGGGTTTTGATTTCACCTTGTTTCCTCTTTCCATTATTCTTAGGCACCATTCATCAAATATGAGACGGAATCAAAAAAATCCAATCGAAATTAACGCAAACCACTCGCCAAATCAATTAAATGATCTTCAATTTTGGAATTAGAGATAGATGGCACTCGAGGTCGATGAAGTTCGACTAGATGGGAGTTGGTTTTTGTGTGAGAGGAATCAAGAGAGATTGTACGATTTCGGTCGATTTTGGAAGAAATCTTTGATCATTTTTGGATTCTGGATAGGGATGATGATGCCTTTGATCGATCAATTGCTCATTGAAATGCATTTTAAATTGAAGATCATTTAATTGCATTTTTATTAACTTGGAATGCATTTTTATATCTATCAAGAATGCACTATATGCATTTAGGAATGCACTAAATGACATCTTCAAAGCTATCTTACTGTACGTTGTCCAGCAAGTTCAATAACAATCACACTGCTCCTAGAATACCATATATTATTTCCACTAAAGATATCTAAAAGAAGAACTAATAGGCTCAACTTATGCATAGACAAAAAAAAATCTACAAAAGACAAAACAAAGTCATAAACTCATTCAGAAATACAAAATCAAGCGGAATTAAATTCTAGGGTTTTGATTTCACCTTGTTTCCTCTTTCCATTATTCTTAGGCACCATTCATCAAATATGAGACGGAATCAAAAAAATCCAATCGAAATTAACGCAAACCACTCGCCAAATCAATTAAATGATCTTCAATTTTGGAATTAGAGATAGATGGCACTCGAGGTCGATGAAGTTCGACTAGATGGGAGTTGGTTTTTGTGTGAGAGGAATCAAGAGAGATTGTACGATTTCGGTCGATTTTGGAAGAAATCTTTGATCATTTTTGGATTCTGGATAGGGATGATGATGCCTTTGATCGATCAATTGCTCATTGAAATCAAAGTGATTGGGAGTTCACTGGACTCGGTTTTTACATGAGTGGATTTGGGAAAATTTGCACAAGTCTGGGAGAAGTCCAGGGGAAAATATTAGTTTTATTCATTTTTAAAAATATTACGTATTTACAATAATGCCACCGTGTCTCTTATAACTCTTGTTTTGTCATAAACCCATCTTCTAATCTAGACCTTCCATTTTCTCAATCTAACGGCTCAAATAACTCCTCATTTTTCACCCTAAACTGTATGCATGAGAACCTTACTCGTATAACTTAATAAAAATTAAGCAGTCTAAACATATTATGAGTCTATTTGGATGACTTAAGGCCTATTTGTTGAGATCTTGCTCCATATTTTGGCTAAAACTTTTAAAATGTTAATTTCAGTATCACGGGATGATTTTATTAAAGTTTAAACAATAACCTGATGTTAATATAAAATTTAAAATACTTATATATAATATAGAAATAAAAGTATGAAATTAATAAAAAAAACTTTAAGATCGTGCGACATATTTTAATTAAATATATTTAAAATATATTTTCATTATTTGTTGAGATCTTGTCCCATATTTTGATTAAAATTTTTAAATGTTAATTTCACTTGAATTGAATATTTTTAAATATTTTTTTGATTAGTATACAAAAAACAATTATTTTTTATAAAATATTTATTAAGGTTATGTATTTGAGTTCGTATCTTTTACTTTGTAATAAATATAATAATATTTTTAAATATGGAGAACTTTAATATAAAAATAGATACAGAAGATAACATAGAGAAAAAAGTAAAAATAAAGAAAATTGTGGTTCGAAGCGAAGGTCAATCATATAATGCTATATATCTAGTAAGGATAATATAACTTATTAGAATATTTATTAAAATAGTTTTTAGTGTTAATTTTTTAAAATTTAGTTAGATATATCAATGTATACTAAAATATATCATATATTCTATAGATAATTTATTATACTACAAAATATCAACATATAGATAAAAAAAAATATATACTTTGAGTGCAAGATTTGTTAAAAGATAAAAGAAAATTTATTATGTATAAAATTAATATAAAAAATATTAGCATATAGATCAAATTTTGTTAAAAGATATAGAAAGTATCAATATATAGATAGATCAAGTTATTATAATATAAAAAGTTGGATGCATAGAAAGAATAATACAAGTTATTATTAAAAAACTTGACATTATTCTATTCAAGAAATGCCACGTGGCGCAGTTTTTTCAACAGACATGGTTTCTGCTTTATAATGTATTAGGTAGATGTAGTTTATAAACTCGGATATCCAAACAGACCCTATAAATCTTATAAACATCTTTTTTTTGATAAGGTAAGGATTAGGGGACCCTCTAAGGAGGGCGTCCTAGAGCATCCTTGCGGATGAGAACCTGAAGTTCTGAATTATCTAGAAGAAAGTTGGTAGGGAATAATTGTTTAAGGGATACCATAATATCTGAAATAAGAACTTCAATGTCCCACATACATTTTCCTATGTTGTTTACAACATTTATGATTACGAGATTATCTCCTCCAATCCCAATTTTTGTAATTCCTTTTCTTTGAGCTTCTTTGTTTCCTTCTTTGAGTGCAAGAACTTCTGCTTTCACAATTGAAATTGGTCATAGTTTCCTGGTTCCTAGTCCTATTATTTTTGCATCATGGTCTCGTATTACAAACCCCAAAAGAAGCGTGGTTGGAGTCGACTTTGGATCCGTCAAATTTTAGTTTAACAACATCGTCAGGTTTTTTTTTCCATTTTTCTATTCACTTCTTCCTTTTTTGTCGGTTTTGGTGTCGTTGTTGTGTTTTTTCTTCAACCTCTTTCCATATCTTAGCTTTTTTTCCCATTGTTGGATTTGATTTTTCGTATATTGTTCAAGATTTTAAATAATGTCATTGGGGGTTTGTTGAAAAACTAACTTATTCCTTTGATGTCATATACACCACCATCATATTGCCAAATCCATGAACTCAGCGTTACTTAAGCCACGGAATAAGTCATTCAGAATGGTACTTGCCGGTTTATTACTCATGTTATAGTTTCTGATGGTGCTTTCCAATTTTGCATTAATTTTCTGTACAAGTTTTTTTATGTTGACATTCTATTAGAATTTGTCCTATATTTTCATGGACGCAGTTGCACATTAAACAATCCGGAGGAGTAACTATACATTTTTATAGTAGTCTTTCTTTGATTGGGAGTCCATTGAATGATATTTTCTATAAAAAAATTCTTAACTTTCATTTTCATTTGGAAAAATACTCAAAATAATCTCAAGTATCAACTTTCAACAAAAAATAATCCGAAGTTTGAAAATTACCACAAGCAATACGAACTATTGCAATATTAACCAAAAACGATCTGAACTCACGACGAGTTTTCCAGAGGAATGAATGATGTGGTGATCAGATATATTTTAAACAAGCGTAAAATATTAAGTTGTTATGTCAGATTTTCGATCGCTACATCATTGATTTCTCCGGAAAACTCGTCGGAAAATGAGGTCAAATCGTTTTTTGTTAATATTGCTATAGTTCGTATCGCTGGTTGCGATTTTCAAACTTTGGATTATTTTTGGTTGAAAGTTGATACTTAAAATTATTTTGAGTCATTTTTACTTCTCATTTTCCATAAACATCTTTTTTTTTCGGCCCATCCTCGTTCTTCAACCTTCATTTTCATTTCTTACAATAATTTTCCGAAAGAATAAGAGTACTTCGTAATAAAATAAAAATAAAAAAGCAAAAGAGAGACAGGAAAATAAAAGTCGGTTGAGGCAGTTCGGAAAGGGAAGGTGCGTGACTGACACGTGTGAATGAAGGAAAAGAGGCGGTTGGTTTTTAGTTTTTTACAGCCTGGATTCCTGACATCAAGAAACCTCCCTGCTACCCCTATTTTGTCGTTTATCACCTCTCTATTTCCTTTCGATTCAAAATTCAACAGTACCTTTTTTTTCTTTTATTTTTATTTAAAGAGCGATACTATTTGTATAATTAATGGAAAATATCTTAAGGCGATTGGCCGCGCTCCCTTGAAAATGCTCTCCAGGCTGTCCCAGTCAAAGTCTCCTCCGCTCTCTCTCCAACCGTGCACTCAATCTCCTCCCTAAACGGCTAAACCCCCATTAATTATCATCAACCCATTTTTTTCCCATTTTCTTTATTAATTCAACTTCTGTAACCACCTAAACTGTTTTCTAACTTTGTTTGTTGAATTAAACTTCTAACAAACTCGGTCTTATCGTAATAAAATCTACATCAACTGTTATACTCCAAAATTGCATGGGCAAATATTATGTACATACTAATAATAATATACACGGTTTTAACAAAGTTAGGAGTATTCAAAAGTAAACTGTCACCATAGGATGCAATAACGTTACCGTTCCTAACTTTTTTAATTTAGGTGGATTAGCGGTAGTGGGGGCATTTATTTAAGATTGGGGAGTTGATAAGAGTTACGTGATTTTATGTCACATGGTAGAATCAAGAAGTGACACGTGTCCTTGACAGCTGTTTTGGCAGTCATAACTGCCTTACCTGGAACCCTCTCTCAACGGCTCATCACAGGTCGCTCCACCGGCTAAGCCGGTCACCTCCCCACTACCTTTCTCCCCCTTTATATAGCCTTCTCCCCGTTTCCCCTCACATTTCAGTCTTGAAAGAGGCGAGACGCCTCCAAGTTTCCAGTTTCTTCCTCCTCCTCATCTTTCCAACCAAAATCAATGGCTTCTTCTTCTTCCGCTTCCGCTTCTACTTCCAGAAAAGATCTGGATCGGGTCAAAGGCCCGTGGAGCCCCGAGGAAGACGACCTCTTGCAGAGGCTCGTACAGAAACACGGCGCTAGGAACTGGTCGCTCATCAGCAAATCCATTCCTGGAAGATCTGGGAAATCGTGCCGGCTCCGCTGGTGCAACCAACTCTCGCCGGAGGTGGAGCACCGGCCGTTCACTCCCGACGAGGACGCCGCCATCATCCAGGCCCACGCCCGCTTCGGCAACAAATGGGCCACCATAGCCCGTATGCTAGTCGGCCGGACCGACAACGCCATTAAAAACCACTGGAACTCCACGCTCAAGAGAAAGTGCTCTTCCATGAGCGGCGGAGATTTCAACTTCGATCTCGAGGCCAATCCCCCTCCTTTGAAGAGATCGGCCAGTCTTGGACCGGGCTCCAACTTCTCGGCGCTCAACTTGAACCCGGGAAGCCCATCCGGATCTGACGTCAGCGATTCCAGCCCCGTCGGCGGTGTTTCCGGCGGTACTCTAGTTTATCGGCCGGTTCCGTTGGCCGTTGTTGTTACGGATCCAGTTTATACTCAAATCCAAGAGCCTGAGACCGCTTTGAGCCTTTCTCTGCCCGGATCCGATTTTGGCGAGGGTTCAAACCATGGATCCGGATCTGTAGCTGTGATGAACCAGGCTCAGAAAGAGCAGGCTCCCCCACTACCGCCAACGCCTCCTCCCGCTTCCCCGGCGCCGGAGATGGTGTTTGGGCCATTTAGCAGGGAGCTGTTGGCGGTTATGCAGGAGATGATAAAGCAAGAAGTGAGGAGTTATATGGATCAGCAGGGGAACCAGAATGGAGGAGGGATGTGCTATAATCAGACGGAAGCCATAGCCAATGCTATGGTGAGTCGCATGGGGATGAACAGGGTTGAGTAGTAGTTTACGGAATTCAGGGGTAATGCAAATGGTACAAGGAAGAATGAAAAACAGAGGAAGGGTGAAAAACGGTCTCTGTTTTTTTCCAGAAGTGCTCTCTTTAGAATTTGGTTTTTAATCGCTCTTTCTTTTTCTTTAAATTTCTGGAAAATAAATTTTGCTAGTGTACAGAAGAAAGTTTAAGAGTAAGCTTATGTTTGGATGATGCTGGATGAAGGAGAAACAGAGATGAAAAGAATCAACTTTACTGTCGAACAGGATTACAACAATGCAAGAACTGGAAGAAAAACATAATGAAAAAGATATATTTTTGTATATGGAATCACTCTTGAATTGGTGGATTTTGAATCTATACTGAAATGGACAAAACTGGATTGAAATGAAAAATGATGATGTGTCTATGGTTTCGGAACCAACTTCGGCAAACTGAACATAGGTTTTTGAGATATACTTTGGTATTTACATTTGAAGTTGAGTAATGTGTAGTAAGATGTTGAATTGAACATATTACGGCCTCATTTTGCCTAAGTTTCGGCAAATGGAAGGTACCAATTAGAAGACTTCAATAAGGACCGAGGCAAGATGGAATTGAACTCCAAGTTTGAAAAAAGAAACTGGGCTTGTATTGAAATTCTATTTATGTTCAAATAAAATCACATGCCTAGTGCAAAAATTTGAAGCTACACATTAGTTAGATGTATAGTAAAGAGGCAGGCAGGACACAACCGGTGAGTTTGCTGGATTCCTTATCACAAGGACAGATATGCATACGGAGGAGATTGCTTGTGGTGCACCTAAAGAGCAAAAGAGAGCATTCGAAAAGGTATGCTTTCAGGGAAGTTTTCATCTCTGACATAAAGAATATAAGTTTTCAAACCATGGTAAACTAAAATTGTGCTTGTAATCCAGACCAAAAAAAAAAATTGTGCTTGTATGAGCTCAATATTTGGTGGGTTAACTAACCAATTCTACCTTGGGAGCTTGATCCGTGAAGTTTGCAAATGGGCCTGTCTGGTGACATCTTAGCGGGTCAATGGGCCTACTTGGTGCCATCTTAACAAGTCAATGGGCCAGCTCAGGGTCCATAATAATGATCTATAGGCTACTACAACGGTGCGGAAGATTCGAACTCCTAACTTCATGGCTTGGAATTTGGATTGGGATAATTTAGGGTTCTGATCTTCAAGTCCAAATTTGAGAGTCAGATCTATAATCAGGAAATTGCATGCACAAAACAAGATTTAAGACGACCTAACTTGCTTCTTCGGGCAAAAGGGAACTTCATGTCTCCATAGTGGCGCGGATGTAAATATGTAATACCATATTCATTGAAACAAAAGGTTATTATGCCTACAATAGACAAAACAAAAGTGGAAAATAGGTTCCTCAAAAAAAAAAGTGGAAAATATGTCAAATAAGCTATGTTTTAAAGATGGTATACAGTTTGTTGAAGTTGGGAATTTTGGCGGATGAACCTTTCCAAACGAATGATGGTTTCTTTTCTAAAAGGGGTCAAATCATCATTAAAAAAATTCATCATCACTTCACAGTTCCACGTCTTTTACAAATACCGGTATAGATGGGTTGGGTCAGTTTATACTAATGGAAGAAAATGAGCCTAATCTAGTAAAGTATGAGGCTAAAGCATGGATCGGCCCAAATAGTTAGCCCACTTTCTTGTTTCTTCTTTTACTTTTTTGTTGTCGTTTAAAGAAGTCAGGGCCCCACCACCAGGCACCAGCCAGTCAGCCACTAAAAGGCGAACGCAAAATAGCTTTTGATTCCTTCGAAGGGTCGCCCCTTTCACTTCTCCGCTCTCCCGGACGGCCGGACCACATTCACATGTGACGTGGACAAACAAGTGGAAAGAAACAAAACCAACTCAAACAGATTGAATGTAACTGGCTCACGCTATCCCTTAACTGTACAAAATTCATATAGTCCTAGAATCGATCTTATACTGTTACTTTTCTTATGCCAAATTCCAATGGGAATCGATTTGATCACACAAATAGAAGTTTCAAGGGAGATTGCTGTCCAAACTAACAGAAAAATTACAGGGGTAAATGACATTCAAGCAAGTGGACAAGCCATTCCATGGATGATGGATCTATACAGCAACACGAGCTTACATCCATCACATAATTGAGAGTACAGGACTATGGATTCAAGAATTATTTATCGGATGTGGAAAAACAGACCGAACAATTTCAATTTGCGGAAGTAATTTTTTCCTTTTCCCTCTTATTTGTCCTTGACCGGGAAATTCATGTTCTCGAAATAACGAATGGAAAGGAGAGAAAGCGATAACTGAACCTCATCCTTCCCCCATCGCGCGGTGCTATTCTCGAGAGGCGGTTTTATCAAGAACGCCGTCGGCAGGCGCGGCATCGGAAGCGACGATGAAGACGGCGGCAGCGACGGCTTAGAGAGCGGCCAGAGGTAAAGGGAGTAAAGCCGCCGGAATCCGCCGAGAGCGAGAACTACAGATCTGAGCTGCTGCTTACCGCAGCCGACCTGAGCAGAGTGGCGCGTGCAGATCAGCTCCCATAGGCGCTCGTCCAGCGCCGTACGATTCCAGAGCTTGCTAACGCAGGAGGCCATGGCCAAAGACCGAGCGTCAACGTGCTTGAGGATTTCGTACAGAAGATTCTCGTCCAAGCTGAGGAATCCGGTTCCATGGTGCTCTGTTTGCTCATCTGCTGTTGATTCCGCCTTTTCATCTTCGATTTCGACCTTGACCTTCTTGAGCTTGTCATCGACGGAGGGAGAGTCGTCGGAAGCCATCGATCTCTTCAGGGCGGCCATAGAGAGTAGAGTTGCTTCGGGGATTAGATCTGAAATATAGGGGAATTTTGTTGGAGAAAGGAACAAAAGTAGGGATGGAGTTTAGGGAAATTGCCGAGGATGGAGTGGACAGCCGGCCCCCCAGCGTGGTTGGACGGTATTGAAGAAGACAGTCACAAAAGGTGAAGTTGATGCCTTCTCTTTAATGCTCATCAGTTGAATTGACGATTTTGTCCATTTAATGTTTCATGCAAAACATTTTTTTTTTATCATGTAAGAATTTGGTAAGGGGTTGATTACCCAATACCAGAAGCATCCCGAAGGATGAAAGCAATAAGCTTTGGGTGAGTGGTTGAAACCGTGCCAGGGTAATGGTGTGCAAGGTTGGTAATTTTGTCTGCCACCCTGTTTCCACTCCTGTATATATGGGAGAAAGTAAACGTTTCTAAGGTTGAACACTGTCAAATTCCGATGGGCCAATATGACATGGGGGTACACATGTCGGTTCATGCGCATAAGCGCGTTCGGCCCAGCACATAAGCCCATGGGGTTCCATCCTGTGGATATATAAGCTTTGGAGTGCGTCAAGTTGGAGCTGAGATAATGGAAGGCGTGGGACTTGGTGCATAAAACCAAAAGTTTATATTTTCATATCTGTGGTGGGAATAGCTTGCCTCTTTGATGGGTTTAAGTTTGTATTAGTATAAAGTGAACCGGGTCTACTAAACCGGCACTATATAAGCTTTTCTGTTTACGTTTTCAGTTGAGTTTTTTCCTCTTTCCTTTGTGTGAGCTCCAAGCTATGTTGGCTTGAGAGAGTGTTCTTGTATTGCAGAATTTCATACTGAATTCTGTTGTTTCTTCGTTCTAATCTCGTTTTCTATTATCAATTCCTTGTTTGTACTTTCAATTGCCAAAATCTACATGGTATCAGAGCATTTCTAGGTTTTGGCGATTTGCAATTTGCGATTTCTCTAGGGATCATAAGCTACGAAGGATATATTGCTTGTGATTGCTTTCTGATTTGAGTACAGTTTTGAGATCTTGACGAGAGTATGGCGATTGACGACAAGGAGAAAGAGGCGTATCAGTTTGCAGCAATGGCTCATATGGTGGATCCGTTGATGTTGACGAATTCGGATTTTCCTAGAATGATTCTAACGACTACACCATTCGATGGACGGAATTTTCCTTTGTGGAGCAGGCAGATTGAGCGTGCGCTCATGGCTAAGATGAAGCTTAGCTTTATAGATGGAACATGAGTGATTCCAGCTGTTGGATCCATGGAGTATGAACGTTGGAAACGATGTGATTCCATGGTAGCTTGTTGGATCATCAATTCGATGACTTCTGAGATTTCGAATGGCTTTGTTTACACTGATTCAGCGCGTTCTCTGTGGCGCAAGATCTGCGAACGCTTCAGTTAAAGCAGTGGTCCTTTGATCTATCAACTTCGTCAGGTATTATCTCTGATTACTCAGGTTAGCTCATCTGTTACACACTATTATTGTAATCTTAAGGCTTGTTGGGATGAGCTTTCGAACTTGACTGGCTTGCCTGTGTGCAAATGTGGTATGTTGGAGAAATGTCAGTGCAAAGTGATTGCTAAGATGCAAGAGCAAGAGAATAGTTTCAGGTTAATGGAGTTTCTCATGAAACTTAATCCTGAATTTGATGGAGTAAGGAGTCAAATTGTTGCTATGGATCCCTTGCCGGATGTTAGCAAAGCATATAACCTGGTGTTGCAGGTTGAGACCTCCATACATGTAACTCATGGAGTTACTAGTGAATCTGCTGCATTCATGGCTAGTCAAGGGAATAGCACGAAAGGTGGAGGAAGAGAGGTGGATAGTACTCGATATTCCAGTGGTGAAGGGAGCAAGAGTAATGGTTTCAATGCTGATAAGAGAGACTTCAAGAGAACTAAAGATAAGAGAATTTGCTATCATTGCAAAGAAGAGGGGCATGTTATGGATAATTGCTTTAAGATCATTAGATATCCCGATTGGTACAAGGGAAAGAAGGCAAGGAAAGGTTATAAGGCAGCTAATAATGTTGAGAGTGAAGGGAAAAATGGTGGAGATACACCATTTGATCATGGAATGGCAAGTGAAAACAGGAATGGACCAGATCTACAGTTGTTGCAAGCTGTGTCTGCATTGTCCAATGCTTGTAATGAAGTCATGAAGAATTAAAGATCAGAAAAGGCTCTCAATGTGACTGTCAAGGGTGATCAAGCTAGTACAAGCCGTGGGAATGCTGCTAGGGGAGCATCTTATGGACATGGAAATGTGAAGGGGTAGCAGAATATGTACTTTGCAGGTATAACGGTCCCAATTTTGAATGTTACTCAACATAATATGAGGGATTGGGTTGTTGATAGTGGGGCTTCGCACCACATGATTTCTTTCTATGATTTACTAATGAATCCTAGAAATGTTAGCTATCCTGTTCATACTGTTCTGCCAGATGGGAGTGCAAAATCAGTGCACACGATTGGAGATGTTCAGTTGAATGACCATTTGATCTTGACAGATGTTTTGTTTGTTCCAGATTTTTGATACAATTTGTTATCTATCAATAAATTGGTATCTTCTAGACATTTGACTGCATTTTTTCACAAAGGGTCATGTGTATTGCAAGACCTTTCGAGTAAAAGAAGTGTTGTTGTTGGACAAAGTTCTGGTGGTCTTTCAGAATCAAGTCAGGAGCAAATACAGCTGGTGATGCAGATGAGTTGTTGCAGTGTTTGAATAATAATGATGAATTGATGACAAACATTTTAGTTGTGTTTCTGTTGGTCATCATGACTTTGAGTTGTTGCATAAAAGACTTGGACAGATATCTGTGTCAAAGATGTTTCATATTCCAAATTGCAAGAAGAACTTGCATGACAATTATGTGTGTAATGTTTGTTCTTTGGCAAAATTTCACAAATTGCCCACCTCCTAGCTCTTCTCATTTAGAAATTTTATTTGATCTTGTACATGTTGATTTGTGGGGATCATATAGGGTCGAAGAGATTAATGGGGAGAGAGATTTTTTTACTATAATGGAGGATTGTAGTAGGGCAACTTGGACAAATTTGTTGCAAAGGAAGGAACAGGTGTGTGATGTTTTGAATGGTTTTATAAGGTATGTGCAGAATCATTTTGGGCAGACTCCAAAAACGGTGAGGTTTGATAATGGAACAGAAATAGTGAACCAGGCTTGTCAAGAGTTGTTCACTGAGTTTGGGATTGTCCATCAGAGGATTATGGTCTATAGGCCTGAGCAAAATGGTATAGTTGAGAGAAAGCATCGCCATTTGCTAGATACTGCTCTTGCATTGAAGATACAGTCTGGATTGCCTTCTATTTTCTGGGGAGAGTGCATTTTGGCAGCCACTTACATCATCAATAAGATGCCTTCTTCAGTTCTCAAGTGGAAAACTCCTTATGAGGTATTGTTTTCCAAGACACCCTCTTATGACAATTTAAGAGTCATAGGATGTCTTTGTTATGCTTATAATGCACCTAAGCCAGTTGATAAAATGAAGGCTAGAGGTAGAAGATGTGTTTTCTTGGGTTATCATTCTAATTTTAAAGGATATAAACTATATGATCTTGATACAAAGTCAAATTTTCTGAGCAAAGATGTTGTGTTCAATGAGAACACATTTCCTTTCTTGGAAGGAACCAAAGTTGGTCACATGCATCAATCTGTGGGTGTCTTAGTTCCTACTACTGGTTATGATCATATATTGCATAGTGATGATGATAGTACTGATCAGCTGCTATTTGAAGAGTGTAGAGATGATACAGATCATGGAGCGTTGAACTTGGAACAACCTCCAGAGTTGAGTGATTCGGTAGTACTTGAACCAGTTGTAACAGATGCAATGTTAGCACATGACAGAGTTAACAATCATGGTTCTGGTCAAGAACAGATGGTTTTGAGGAGGTCAGATAGGAACAGAGTAACTCCAGTTTGGCACCAAGATTATGTCATGAGTGGGGTTAAATAAGAATATTACGCATCTTTAGCTAATGTTTTGTCAGTAAAAGAGCCACAGTTTTATAGAGATGCTAAAGATCATCCAGAATGGATCAAAGCAATGAATGAAGAAATTGCAACCTTGGAGAGAAATGGTACATGGAAGATTACTGATCTACCACGAGGTAAACAAGCAATCAAGTCTAAATGGGTCTATAAAGTCAAGTTTAGGCCAAATGGAGACATTGAAAGGTACAAGGATAGGCTTGTGGTGAAAGGTTTTAGTCAAAAATTGGGGAAGGATTATAAGCATACCTTCTCACATGTGGCTAAAGTTCCTACTGTGAGAATTATGATAGCTTTAGCAACTGCAAGGGGCTGGAAATTGCATCAAATGGATGTGAATAATGCATTTTTGCATGGTCATCTTGATGAAGAGATTTATATGGAATTGCCAGAAGGTTATAGTAAAGGTAATCAAGGGCAAGTGTGCAAATTGGAGAGGTCTTTGTATGGGTTAAAACAAGCCTCACGACTGTGGAATTTAGAGTTGTCTACTTTGCTGAAAACTATGGGGTATGTTTAATCTTGCTCTGATTATTCCTTATTTGTTAAAGAACAGGGTTCATCTTTTACAGCTATGCTAGTGTATGTGGATGATATCCTGGTTACGGGTAATGATGGTGATGAAATTGCTTTAGTTAAAGAAGCTTTACATTCCAGATTTACTATCAAAGATCTGGGGGAAGCTAGATACTTCCTAGGTATTGAGTTGTACAGAGATGAGCATGGTGTGGTGATGTTTCAACAGAAACATATCAATGATATTTTGAAGGATAGCCATATGACAGATTGCAAGATTGCTCAGACTCCTTTGCCAACAGGGTTGAAGTTGAAAACTGATGAAGGTGAATTATTGAATGATCCAGAAAGGTATATGAGATTGGTTGGTAGATTGTTGTATTTGTCATTAACACGACCAGATGTGTCTTACAGTGTTCAGCATTTAAGTCAATTTGTGTCCCAACCAAGAGTTCCTCATTGACAAGCTGTGTTGCATGTGTTGAGGTATTTGAGAGGCATTGTCAACCTTGGCTTGGCTTATCCAGTTCAGCATAAGCTTAAGTTGACTGGTTTTTCTGATCCTGATTAAGGCTCATGTTTGACTACAAGGCGCTCTTTATCAGGATATTGTGTTTTCTTAGGACATGCTCTTGTGTCCTGGAAAACTAAGAACCAAACCACGGTTTCAAGATCCTCCACTGAAGCAGAATACAGAAGTATGGCTTCTTCTACAGCTAAGTTGATTTGATGTAGCTATTTGTTAACAAATTTGAAAGAGAAGGTTGAGGTTCCAATCACTCTGTTCTGTGATAATCGTGCTGCACAACAACTGGCAGCTAATCCTTGTTATCACGAGAGGACAAAACAAGTGGATCTTGATTGCCATTTTATTCGGGAAAGAGTGCAAAATGGTTTTCTTTGCACGGCTTATATTCCTACTGGGTTGCAAATTGCAGATATCATGACCAAAGCCTTGACTCATCAACAACACGGTTTTCTTTCCAACAAGTTGGGACTCGAAAGTGTTCCAACTTGAGGGGGGGATGTGGAAATATAAGCTTTGGAGTGTGTCAAGTTAGAGCTGAGATAATGGAAGGCGTGGGACTTGGTGCATAAAACCAAAAGTTTATATTTTCATATCTGTGGCGGGAATAGCTTGCCTCTTTGATGGGTTTAAGTTTGTATTAGTATAAAGTGAACCGGGTCTACTAAACCAACACTATATAAGCTTTTCTATTTACGTTTTCAGTTGAGTTTTTCCCTCTTTCCTTTGTGTGAGCTCCAAGCTATGTCGGCTTGAGAGAGTGTTCGTGTATTGCAGAATTTCATACTGAATTATGTTGTTTCTTCGTTCTAATCTCGTTTTCTATTATCAATTCCTTGTTTCGTACTTTCAATTGTAAAATCTACACATCCTAAAACCAATTGGCAATAGGAGTAACCCATGGGAAGCTTTTTCTTCCACAAACACATAATTCGGAAGTCTATAACAAGTATTTCAATTTTCCATGAACATGATCCTTCTTGGCGAAGTGCTCGGATGAGGGTTATATTGTTACTCTCTATTTCAAGTTTTCGAATCCCAAATTGGATTGCCATTTGGAGACCATCGTATAGTGCTATTGTTTCTGCATGTAGTAGCGTTTTGTCACTGATTCGTTCTGATCCTATTTTTTGTGGTTCTCCTTTACTGTTTCTCAGAATAAATCCAATGGTAGTGCTTCCCATTTTCGTCTTTGATGCATCTGCATTTAGTTTAAACCATTCTTGTCGTGGTTTTTTCCAAATACTGCATGCCCTATTTCTAATTGTACATGTTGTCCTTGTCGGGTTGTTATTTGTCTCTATATGATCTTTTTGTGCGGTTTCCCAAGATTTTCATAGTTTGGTGTTGAAAATATGTAGATCGCGAACGAAATTATGCTCATCAAAGATGAGTTTATTTCTATTGAACCAAATTGTCCACCAAGTCGTTAAGATCTTTTCCATTATCTTTTTTTCCGTTTTTTCGTGTAAGTTAAAAACTATGTCCTTTGTACTCTCAGTGTTGTTTTCTATTCCAGTTATTATGTTTGCAAAGTTTGGTAGAATGGACGACATAACATTTATTGTATACGGGCAGTGTAGAAAGAGGTGGATCGCATCTTCTTCGTTGTGTGCACAGAAAGGGCATTCTTGTGTAACGGGAATCATGTTCCTTGTTAATCTATTCTTTGTCGGTAGTCCATCGAAACATAGTCACCATGTAAATTGTTTTACTTTTAGTGGCATTTGTAAGGACCAGATCCAATTCTAGTTTCTTGTCTCTAAGAGTCGTTGTTTTGTGATTATTTTGAGAGCTGATTCCGTGGAGAACCACCCATTCTTACTTGGCCACCAGTATAGTCGGTCATGTATGTCATTTCTAGGGATTATGATGTTACATATTTTTTTAGTCCAGTTGTCGGGTAGAACATTTCTTAGTTTCTGGACATTCCATTTCTTTTCATGAGTGATATAGGTATCAACTATTTCATTTGGGTTAATTACATTGGGGTTGGTGATCATGGCTTCAAGTGTAGTGTTTAGGATCCAAGGGTCTTTCCAAAAACTGATTGTTTTGCCATTTCCTAGTTGCCAAATAAGTCCTTCATAGAAGTTTTCTCTTAGTTTCTTTAAGTTCCGCCATTGCCATGAGCAGTTTGACCTGATGTTGTAATTAAGGACATGGGTTCCACGTAGGTATTTTTTATTTATAATGCGATCCCAAATATTATCCGGTTCCACCATGATTTTCCAGAGTAGTTTCATCTGAAGGGCTTGATTCATTTCTTTTGATTTCCTGATTCCGAGTTCTCCGTCGTTTCTTTTCATGCATACCTTGTTCCAGCCAATGAGTGGTTTATGATTGGGTCCTTTATTCCACAAGAAATTTCTATTGATTTTATCCAAATCTGTTGTTACACTGTTGGGGAGCATGAAACTTTGCATTAGATGTTTAGAAGATAGATTTGCCTTAATTTGTGACATCCTTATACCCTATGACGTATACTTTGTAATAACTTATTTCTTATATAAGCATATAATTTACATATAACAACTATCCACATAAACATATAACAAAACTAAAAACCATATAAGGTTTCACACACACACAGAGAGAGTTCTAAGTCATTACTTCTTGTACTAATATATCTATTACTCTAACTTTATTACAACACAAAAGTCTAAGATGCAAAATGAGGAGGAGAAGGTTGCTTAGAGCTTCAGCCGGCTGACATGTATGAATGTGACCTCTAACAGAGACACACGCCAGTAAAATCTAGCTGAACCTGAAAAATTATTTTGCGATTTACATGAGTCGCATACTCAGTGAATATAAACCATTATCAATTATTTCACACAAGGTCAAACATTTAGTCCATGTACATATACATACATATTATATATATGTGTGTGATAAATGAATTTACTATGTATATGCAAATGCCGATGCATCTAGTTTATTATTCTGTGAACTGTACAAGCCTGAATCTGCCCCGGGTTTACTGTATATGGACTCTTATGGTCCCTTTAGCAAAGAAATCCGAAGATCTCCTGATTATGACCCGTAGGTCCTGTATGATCCGTAGATCCTGTATGACCTGTAGGTCCTGTATAATCCGTAGATTCTGTATGATATGAAGATCATGTATAACCCGTAGGTCCTATATTACAAATTCAGGGTGAGACAATCACATGTCCTTTTAAATCTCATTGCAAAATACTATGCAATCAAGTGCATCCTGTAATCATATATCATATGTCATCTGCTAACATACTTTCTGTGCAAACAACTCTGGAATTTTCAGAGCTATCATATATAACACATATATCCATATAACTCATATAGGACATATACCCATATAACTCACATAGCACATATATCCATATAGGAAATATAGCACATATATCCATATAGGAAATATAGCACATATATCCATATAACACATAAGGTTTAATCTCCGAACTATACTCACTTGCTTAGGACAGATACTATATCTCTCCCCCTTGTCCTTGACCACGATCTATGATTGGTGCTCCTATATATAACCCAATGCAAAATTTAGGCTATTTACTCTTACAAATCCTACCCCTAAATGCAATAAAATGTCAATATGCATTATAACTTCTTGTGTATAATTCCAAATCCTTTAAAACTTGACAACAATAAACTATATATATAGAAGAATATTTTTCTAGTTCAAACTTTTATGAAAAACTTGATCAAAGGATTCTGTAATATGATTACAAGGTAATAGCCTAAAATTACTCTGAAATCTTTTACCGAATATAAATCCAATACCGAAAACATCCTCTGAGAACTATAAATCGACTGATTTTCAAATCAAAATCAACTGTAGATCTAGATCTGGAAAAATTAGAAAAATCTAAATAAACCATTAACTAATTAAAAACTTACCAAACCACGCTTGTACTTCGAGATTAAAACCCGATAGAAGAGATCTTGTACCAGATCCAACAAAAACAACAAAGTTGCTCTTCCTTTTCTCTCCTCTCTCTGATCTTCGTTCGTTTTTTTTGTGTGAAAATGCTTAAGAACAAAATCAAGATGATATATATCTCTGCGAAGTCGGCTAAAGATAAAAGAAATTACATTTTGTACCCTCAAATCCTCTTTACTATACACTTTACCTTGAAATAATTATTATTTAACTTTTGATTAAAAACTTTTTAAAATACAATAAAATTAATTAAAAAATAAATATAACTTTTAAAAATTCACTATATATCATGTCAATATGTCATTCATATGATATTAATATTATATGAATGCAAAATGACGTGTACACTTTGGTCCGGGATGTTACATGCCTTAATTAGCATTGCACGTCCTTCCTGTGAGATTGTGTTTGATTTCCAACTTGCCAATTGGGAGGTAGATGTCGCAATGATGTTAGCAAAGGTGGAGTTGGTGACTCGACCCTAAATAATGGGGCAACCCAAATATTTTTCAATATCAGAGTTATTTTGGATACCTAGGATTACTTGTAGTTGTCGTTTTCGCAGCGGCAGAACTTTCGAGGTTAATTGGATAGTGTATTTTGAAAAGTTAACCTTTTGGCCTGAAAAGAGGCAATATAGTCATCAATTATCTGCTTTAGTTTTAAGCAAGTGGAATTATTTGCCTTGCCAAATATTAGTATGTCATCTGCAAATGACAAGAATGGTATTCTGGTTCCCCCTCTAGTGAGTGGGAACCCAATTTGTGGTTTTTGTTTTTCGCATTCGACATTCAATTTTCTTGCCAGAATTTCTGCTCAGAGTATAAATAAGAGAGGCGAGAGAGGTCACCTTGTCGGAGGCCTTGTTCAGGTTAGAATGGGTCTGTTGGGCTATTGTTTACGAGGATTGACATTGAAGTTGTCGTAATATTCCAATTACTAAATTTTTCGTAGAAGCCAAATTGTCGCATTATTGTGAATAGGTAGTTCCAGTCGAAGGGGGACAAAAGCCTTTTCCATGTCTAGTTTGATTGCTATCCAACCTTCCACTCCCTTTCTAGATTGAAAACTATGTAAAATTTCATGCCATATGATAATGTTGTCCTGTATTACTCTGCTTTCTATGAATGCTCCTTATAGTAGGTAGATTAGTTATCCAACCTTCCACTCCCTTTATGACAGAATCACCTACAATATGCCAGTATTTTTGGTAGAATTCAGCTGTCATCCCATCCGGTCCTAGGGATTTGTCTTTACCAAGGGTGAAAACGGATTTTTTGATTTCGTCATTACATATTTGTCGTATTAGGTTGTTGTTGTCTTCGTCACTTATTTCTGTTGTAATGAGTTGGAGATATTCATCAGGAATGGGACGTACAGCTCTGTTCTTCCTTGCTCTCTGTATGAATTCATCATTAAATTCTTTTCGAATATTTTCTTCTCCAACAATCGAGACACCATAAATATCATGGTCAACATACATAATTTATTATAGCATATCAACGTACGTAATATATTATAGCAAAGCTACAGCCTTAAGAAGCAAATAAATAATGCGCTACTACAACATGAAAATATTAGTTCTTATCAAGCAGTACAAAAGGAGGATAGAGATCAATTTATGGGCTAAGTGTTTGCCATATAGTAGACTAGTAGAGGGATATATTCTAGTGACTATAGCAATTTCATAGTTCAAAAAGTAGCAAGGTATTATTTCATAAGTGCCACACTTTGGCCAAAAACTGATTTTGGATAGTCTTTGCATCATCTAGTAATCCTTCTTGCTCCTCTTCATCAAGGAAGAGGCAGTGTCATCATCTAGCTCGTCGTTTCTCCTTTTTCCCGAGTTCGAGACCGACATGTCATCCCTTCTAATGGTCATTTGACCCATTTTGTTAACCATGGAACCACCAGAGGTGAGGCTTCTGTAGTTAGAATGCTCAAATGGTTCATCATTTTCCAAATCTATCACACAAACATGGCTTTTAAGAGGGGGAAGAAAATCCTTAACAATATCATATAGAGTATATCCCCCACTCCCACAGAGGTTTTCATTCAAGAGATCAGGCCTGCAGAACTTGATCAAAGAGTTATCCATTCCAAGCATATCATTTTGTAAAGGAAAACAAGGGTGCATTGATGCATTGAGTGACATACCTTGGTTGTCTGACGCCATGGTGTAATTTTCTTTGGTAGGGGCTTCTTCATGCCCAATTGAGTGAGTGTTCTTCTCCTGGACAGTGATGTTCTCTATAACCTTTCCTTGCTCATTGTTGGACACCTTTTCACTCACGGCGGGTTCGTGTTCCTTCATAGTCTCTTTCGAGCGTGGAATGGTATCATCAAGCGGTTTGTTTGTTGCCTTAGTTGGGGCAATCAAGGTTGGTTCCCCGATGACAATGCCTTTAGAAGAGCTCCTAAGCTGTGTTTTCTTTTGCTTCTTCGATTTCCCGATAACCATGGGCATTTTACCTTTACGATCGCGGGCCTTTTCCCAGCCTTGGTCTTCCTCACTTGGCTTTGCCTTCTCTTTGTCAGTCATTGATGAAGTGTCCGATGGTTTGGAAGGATTCATTTCCACCGTAATATTAGTGGTCCAAGGTGAAGTCTTTCTCAAAAGGCAAGATTCGAATTCATGGTTTTCCTTGCCGCAATGCCTGCAGCCTTTCGAGATGCCTTCGTACTAGAGTTTGTAGCGTTTCTCTGATTGATAATAGTCAGGTACAACAACCTGACCTTTTAGGCATTCTCCAGTCTTGATGTTGCTTTAGATATGGGATCCAGCTTGATCAATTTTCCAATTTTGTTGAACTGGATAATGGCCTTGATGGTTTTAGAAGTCATGTATTCAGTTGGGAGGAAGAGAATTCTGACCCAAATCTCAACCCTTTGGATTATGGTGGAGTTGGCATCGAAACTTGGTTGCCAAGGCATCAAGACGAGGAGATGCCCAAATACGTGGTAGGGTCGGCGTTCCAAAACGAGGTTCTTTTCATTGGCCCCCACAAATTGGAACTCAAGCCACCCATTAGCTCTGTCCGCTATTTCAAAATCACCCTTGAGAAATTTCCAATCAGGTACGCTTTGCTTGTGTTTCAGCCTTTGGGTGTCTATTTGGGCATCCAAAATCGCTCATAGGAGGAAGCATTCTTTGACTTTCAACACATCCTGTCTTACCCTTGCCAATTCCTTCAGAAATTCCTCTTCTTCCATTTCACATTCATTCTCATCACCCCTCGATTCATCATCAGTAGTTCCATCTTCGAATTGGGATGGGTGCAGGGCTCCAATGACCTCATCGGCTTCCTCAGCCTTTGATGAGGTCATCTTGCTTTTTTTGTCAGTGTCATCAAACTTAGGTTGTGAGTTGGAAGAGGAATCCAACTCTAGAAGCGCATCCTTGAAAGTTTTGGTTGAGGGTTTCCTTAGTTTTGTTGAGAGAGATTTTTAGAGAGTAGGAGTGTGGCGGAGTTTTTCGAAGACAGAGGTGGTGAGTGAGGGGGAGGTTGTTTTCTTACGATTTATAGACCATGAAGAGAGGGGGGTTAGTGGAGAGAAAGTTTGAGTACTTACCGGCCGAAGAGCCAAGAAATCCGAAAACACCTGCCCCAAATCCCTAGCCTCCAACCATGGCCCTTGACGTACGCCCTTCTTCCTCTTCTTCTTAAACCTTCCATCGCTGGTTTTTGTCGTTGTGGCACCAGATTGAACAGTGGTGGCGTCAGAAAGCCGATCATCGCTTTGGATATGCTTAGGGTAGGAGTCGTACTTGTTTGATGGAGATTTGTTTATAGGTTTGCCTGGTGTCGCTCTTCTATTTGATTTTAGGGCTCCGGTGCAGAGGTTTTGCCATATCTTTGCGATTGAGATTATCAATAGAAGATTTGTTTAAGGAAGGGGCGGATTTCGGTTTTCATATTGCTGGAGATTTGGTTTCACTTTTTGGGGTGGACGAAGGCAGAGGGGCAAGGGTGGCCTTTCCCGAAATTCCAGAGCTTCTCACTCTTCTTTCTCTCTCATTATCTTATTAAATTCTACTTTCAATATACCTTTCCAAAAAATAAAAAAATAAATCCCTTTCAATAATATTTTTTGGGAGAATTGCATTTAACCACCTCTTATTTTACCATTGTTACATTTCACCACCCTTTATTTTTTTTCTGCACTTAACTACCCCTTATTTATAATAATGTGGCATTTAACCGCCCGTTTAACACCCCAAGACAATAGAGCCATCATTGTGGAGAGGGTAAAGAGCACCCAACGCAAAGCGGCCTTTCATTCCCTATTTTTATCTGACCAAAAAAAATACAAGAGAAATGAACTTTCTTTCTTACCTGGGCATTTAAGGTGAAATTTAAAATAAAAAGTTTGTACCAAAAAAAACATTTGGTTACCAACACAATGCGGTCCATTTTAATTTGGACCGACATGCATAACAAAAAAATGATTTAAAATCCATTAACTATCAAGGGAAAAATACAAATTGAGGAAGCAAATCCCAAAAATACCAACTTTTTTAAAAAAAAATTCTTTTGAGATGTTTTTTCAAATGAATCACTCTTCCTTTCAAACCGATCCCGTGGGTCCCTTGCTTCGATTTGGACTTGAGTTGGATTGGATCGAGTCGTGTCTGGTCAAGGTCATGGTCGAGCTTGCTTCCTGAAGATCCCTCATCTAGGTGGGGGCAACGTCGAGGAGGTTCATTATGCACTCCCTGATGGAGATGACCCGTTTTTCTTGCGTACTGACAGTGTTGCGTTCTGTAGTGCTTGGCTCACCCATCCTGTCCTTTTTTGTTAGCTCCTGATTGTCTTTGGGTGTCATCCTTGCTTGTTAGGAGTTTTCTTCTCGGTTGTGGATTGTTTCGACCTCTCGATCCACCAGACATGTCTGGTACATCGAATTTCTTTTCTTATTAAAATAAAAATGTGGTTGAACTATATAAAGTAAATGGGCCTTCGCAAATTCACACGTTCAATTTATTTTATTTTCTTAAAAATATTATATTAAATATCTAATTTCGCTAATGCGGTTATATCCGATGAAATATCAACATAAAACACTTGTTTATAACCCGTTAAAGGAAATAAACTGGATACATATTATTTGTTCAATTTATTTTTATACAAAAAATTTATAAACATTTTCCACGGTTGCATTCTATAAATTAATTTGCTCTCAATTAGGTTTAAGGTAAGCCTATATGAACATTATTTTCTGTTCATAAATGTGAACATGAATATCAATGCCTTTTAATTTAGTCCATTGGACTAGCTAGAACATGTCATAACCTAAAAGAAATTACAGATGAATTTTAAGGTCGCTTTAGCATGTATGTATTACGTCAGATAAGTGTCACTTTTTTTTATCGGTCAATCGATTTTCTAAATAAACAAAAGGTTGTTTATCCATACAAAAATCATAAAAAGTCAAATATAACTGGCTGAACAAGAGGCACAAATATAATTTTACATAGGACTATCAATAGGTCGGATTATGGGTAGATTAAGCTATTCTATCATCCTATCCGTATTTAAAAATGTCTCTTCTTATCCATCTGTCACTTGTAAGAAATTCTACTCTTATTCAAATCATTTATCACATGTGAGCTATTCGAGTGACCCGTTAACCGTAAAATTCTGATATTTTATTATTTAAATTGCTTATAAGAGAATATTTAATTTTAATAATTTAATACAAAAGACATGAAATACATATAAAAATAATGATTTCATATAGTAAATTGTCAATAAGCCATACAAAAATAAATGAAAATATAAATTCATAAAGTAATATTAATATCAAAAACATAAAAATACATTTGAAAGGTTAAATACCAATCTATAACTATATATTAAAGCTATACCTTTTCGAGCCACCAGAACGATTCTGGCCCCACCTCATATTTAAAAAAATAATATCAATTTCTATTATAACTTCTTTCTATTAAATTCTTTTTTAACTATTTAAATTTATCTCTAACATCAAAGAAATATCTATTTAGTATAATAATATCTTTTGAAAGTTTCCTTATACAAGTATGTAAAATTAAAGATAAGATATTTCAAATATTTTATAATTAATATAAATCTTTTAGCATATATCTTTTGGCGAATTTATTTATAGATATATATTGATTTTCTTTTATAATAAAAATTTAATGATAAAAATTTATAATGTTTAAAATTAATAAAAATAGATAATAAAATATTTAATAGATATATTGAAATATTTGATAATCTCTAAATTTACATACATGGAAAGTAATAAAACATGAATAATATAATATTTAATCTTATCTAATCTTTACTTTATCGAACCACAAAATGAGTTTGGTCCCATCTTAAATTAAATTGATTATATTTTAAATATTTTATATAATTAAATTATCTTTATTTTCATACTTTATTATATCTTATTTATTAAGTTAACTATTATTTTTTTAAATTCTTATCTCTTCCATATTTGAATATATAATTTCTTTTTATTTGTATTGTATCTTCTTTTCTTAATTAAATATCTATGAAATATCACCAAGGAAAAACAGAATGTAATTATTTTATCTTAATAATATATATTTATTCTCAAAATTAAATTTAATCATTTATATTGATTAAAAAAAGTATACATTCTACGAGCAATAAATTAATATTATTAAATTTTATCTTATATTTTTATTTATTAATATCCTATTTATAATGTCTATAAAATACCGAATTGTAGTCGTACATGGTACGACGGGTACAACTAGTAAAATATCTAAAATGTGTATTTATACAAGGGTTAAAATAAGTTAGATGGAACGTGTGGTTGTAGGATATTGGGTGATAGATCGGGTTATTTTGGTACAAATTAACTCTCACTTTTACTCGACATGTAACTTGTTTTGTCCATCATCCGAGCAATTTCGTCACCTGTTTTTATTTGAAAATTTACCCTTTATTGGGATGGAGTTGTTCTGATGGGTAAATCACGGGGTCATAATGAATCATAACGACTAAAACTATAGTCTACAGACATGTATACTACGGAGTATTAAATACAGAGAGAGAGGGGCAGGGTTTCATTAAATATGATAAGAGTAGATTATCGAAGTATAAAAAAAATTCATTAAATTTGATTCGATTATTGGAACAATAAAGAAAGAAAGAAAGAAAAGGGGAAAGCGTTTGTTGAATTCAAGCATACCGTGTGAGTAATGTGGTTCGAAAGCATACCGTTTCCAAATTCCAGGGTGGTAGTTGGTTTGGGCGGGTACCGTTTTTGACCCCACCACCGTCACCTCCCACCCAGATCAACATAAGCTACCATCATCTATCTCTTTCGATCCCTTTTATTTTTTGATCTTCCTTTTTTTAATACAAAATTAATTAAATTAAATTAAACCGTGCAAATATTATCAAATGATATTAAAATATGAATTAACTCATAAAATCCATATAAAAAATAAATCAAACGGAGTATATGCCCAAGTTAAAGACAAATTTTAGAGGGACGATCATTTTTGATTGGGAGAGGTAATAAATCCTTACTAAGATCGAGTTTGGTATACTAAAGCTAGGTAGGTGCATTAATTGTAGTTGTGTAAAGAAAAGGTCGCACGAAAAGAAGTCAAAGTAAAAAGGTTGGAATAGTAGTCGTACTTGTGAAAGGAACACGTACATCCAACTAGTTTTCATACAGGCAAAGCGAGTACGTATACTAGTTATAGATTGAACGAGTATGAATATATATGAATGAGAGCCTAGACCCTAAACCAAGTCAAATCCTCCCCAGCACAAGCACATTAAAGGAGACGGGTCCCACTCCCACACCACCGGCCGTCAAATTAAATTCCCCTAGCCTACTCTTCTCATTTCTCCCCCCCCCCCTCTCTCTCTCTCTCTCTCTCTCTCTCTCTATATATATATATATATATCGAGTCTCCGCCTCAAATCTCTCAAACCACACACAATCGAATCCAAACTTCCATTACTCTAAAACAAGAGAGTGCTCATACTTTCTACCCAAAAAAATAATTAACTAGACGACGATGATGACAGTGTTGATGACGACCAAGAGAAGCCAAAAGATGAGTGCTTTTTGCATTATAATCCTGATGTTGTTGTTCTGCGCACAAGTAGCCCTGGTGGAAAGCAGGGAGCTCCGGCCACCGGCCTCCAGCGGAATCCCGGTGGTTGTTGTTACAAACTCCGACCATTTTCAAGGGATGGCGTTGAAGGACACCGGCGGAAACATAAAGTCGGTAATGAGGAGTTTGAGGTTCGTATTGGCCTCTGGCCCCAGCAGAAGAGGCGCCGGCCATTAATTCACTCATCCATCACCTTCATTACCTTTTTTCTTCTGCCTTTGTGTTCAGAACAGGGCAATTGATACATTCTTTTATTTTTATTTTTGCAAACCCATTTGTAAAGACACAAGGATATGATATATACTATACTCCTATTAGATAGTTCTTCATGTAATTACAAAGGATATAAATTATATGCAGCAAGATATATAGCCTTCTCTTTGAACTGTCAAGGTTTGCTTTGTCTGTTTAAACAAGTAGATGTTGGTGGCTAGAAAGCATGTAAAAGGACAAGGGATTTGGCCACCTATGAACGTTGACATTTGAAGTGATTTCGTTACCTACTCGATCCAAGTCGTGCTCAACTTCCACCTGGCTCATAATCATGTGATTTGACGCTTGTTTGCGGTGGTTGTTGTTTTTTTTTACTAGTAGGTAATATAAATCCAAGTTACGAGTCTTAAAACTCAATCTTGAATTGACGGAGTCATTAAAATTACGAGTGCCAACTACTTTTAAGACCACACAAATTCCTGACCACCATATGCATATGAAAGAATGGTTTAGAATGGTTTTTCAGTTTTCATAAAACTCATTTCTGTTACTTGGAAAATTGATCAATATTGAGAAATTGAATATAAATTATAACAGTTGAATAATGTTTGATTCTAAATATTCCGGAATTAAAAGTTCAATCACACGAATAATTGAAATCTTAGTCAAATCTGGAATGGTCTTCAACTTCCTTTCATTAAGATTATAATACCTCATTTTGACAATAAGATAGTCAATTTTGGAGAAAAGAAAAGGATTGCTACATCCTTGAAAGTTGAATCTTGTGCACCTAATCAATTTCATAGTCGCTTCTATGCTAATTAATTAGTACGGAGTATAAACAAATTAATTAGTACAGAGTATATCCGACCAAAAAAAATTAGTATAGAGTATAAACTATATACCTCAGGAGTATTTGCTTAACTAAATGCATTCAAATCACTTGAAAAAAAAAAACTACGCGTTTAGATGGACAAAATTATTTAATTGATTGATCATGAAAGTCCTTGTAGCAGGTAGAGTAAGGCCAAAAACACCATACTTTATGTAATAATAATAATCTATTCGTTATTTTAAAACCATTTTAATTTCTATATGAGAATTGGCTTATGGATACAATTCTAGCCATTGATGACGGATTATTTCAACTTAAAATCGGGTTTAAGGCTTGTACGTCCAAAACTTGTCTGAAAACATAGACGTTCTTGAGAGAGTTTTACTGAATCTGGTCTTTAGAAAATGGTAAACATACTATTAGTGCTGGCTATTTGTTCAGCAAAAGAGACAGGAGACAGGAGACAGCAGAAGAGAAGCTATGGAAAGCTGTTGGCTTTTCCCTGGTTCAAGGAAGTTCATCCTTGTTCATATGTTCTCAAAATTACGCTTTGATTGATATGTTTTCTATATCAAACAGATCATAGACTGTTTTCAGGTAAAAGTAATTTAAATTAAGTTGTAATAAAGCAACAAAACCCAAGGTGGCGTAGTGTAGGTATTTCGTAAAACAAAGTAACAGTGACTAAATGAGGCTCCAAAGTGAAACTGAAAAAGACCTAACTAGTTCATCCTATTTGGGCGTTACAAAATGGCTCTTATCATTCAGGAATCAGGACCAAAGCAGAACAACAATTTCGAGTATCTTCGTACTCCCACAAGAAGTTTGTGAGCAATTTGTACCTTAGTTAATGTTAAACAAAGGAGAAATTTCCCTACACGGCCAAGTGCAGAGTATAATTGAAATTGTAACTAGAAGTTTCTGACAAGCCATTGGCATAAACAAACAGGGACACCAGAATAGTTAGTCAAATTCTATATATGATTCTACCTCAATTGTCAATGCCATTACAAGCTTAAATAATAATAGAATAAATATATTTTATAATCGGTTTTTCATAAGAATCTAAATGTGAAAAGTAAAACCCTATTTAGGAATCAAATTACAAACTACAAAAGACACTAATTTTACGAATCAAATTACAGACTACATCAAAATTCTTAAAAAAAAAAAACAGAAGAGCAAACTACCTAATTTCAAAGTCTCCACATGAAATTTGAACAATCTAACAATTTCAGTATACAAGTAACTCAAAGCAGTATTCAATATAGTTTTGGACGTGTCATTATAACTTGTCAGATATTACTCTTTCATATACAGAACGGAACATAAAATTGGCAAACAAAAAGATGCAACTCGGGTATGGGATACAAAAGAGCGTTTGCAAACCAACAAAAACAACATTGACCCAGTTTAATACCCCCTCAAGGGAGTATCTGGGGGTCAAGATGGGGAGACATCTAGCTTAGAGACGAGGAGGTGCAAACCAACAAGCATATACTATATAAATTTGCCATAACAGTCATAACACAAAAACATGAACTGGAACATGTAACCTTTTACAACAAGCGAGATGCAGAAAAAGGGAGTTAGTAACTAGTGCTTTTAGATGGTGGGTTCATGTAGCATGATGATTATCTAGCAGCTCATGCATAATGGAAGCATTACCAACAGCTCATGGAAACAATGATTAGCTAGTTGCTTTGCCTTACTAAAGACTAAAGCACTGCATCTAGATGCACTACTTCCCTTTACATTATAACTATCATTGTTTAAGTAAGTATTTAATAAAAATAGGCGTACAAGATAGTTAGATGTTAATTACCATTGTGTCTACTTCTACTTCTGTAGAATAGTTCATTTTAGACTACCAAATCTTCAACATGCAAACCAAATAGTGTTCAAAAATTTCCTTAGTTGGGTTTCATAAGCAGCAGATAACTTATCCTTTTTTGTACAACAGCAAAGCACATATCAATAAAGTATAAATTGAGAGATTCAAATCCATGGCTAATATTACCAAATCAGGCCATCAAATCATAAGCATTTACAGTAACATAAGTATTGTATTTTCTGGAAGCTCAAAAAACTTTACTTTGCAACTGCTAGAATATACAAGGAATTACTGTATTTTCTGGAATCAAACTCCTAAATTCAACCAATCACCGTGTAAGCAACATCAGCAATCATCTGTTAGCGACCAAAATCAGCCTACTACCAAAACTCAAAACCTGTTGTCAGCAAAAGCTTCTGGTATCACAAGCAGTTAAAAGTCGAACAGCCAGGTTGAATGAAGCTATCTATATCCATAATGCTATCTTCAAGTCAGACCAAAGTCAACTTTACTGATCTACCTCCTTGAAATAAAAAGCTGGAATCTCTGATGGAGAGAACAATGCTGATACACTTTTGAACTGAGCAAACAAGTAAACTTTCGAATCAGATTTATAGATCTTCACATATATATGTAGGTGAAAACATCACAGAAAACAAATTTACCTTGTGATTCTTATATTTATCCCTAATTGCAACTAAGTTTCCACCTTTTCTACCCAATTGCAAATCATGAACTAGGCGAACACACGCTTCCAAGTCAGATGGTAAGTATCCAGAGTACTTCTGTAGCGCTGAATCCTGGAAAAGTGCAAAAAAAACAAATAAATTCAGTTGAGAATCCCAGAAGATGTTACAGGTTTGTAAGATGAGAGAAGGCAAGATGTTTACCCAAGGGTGCTTCTTTGGATTGATTGTAAATTTTGCAAGAAAAATTACAGATGCTGCAATTAAGGATGGTAGGAACTTGACACACCCATAGTCTAGCATGCTTAGCTCAGCCAAGTAGTAGCCAAGAAACTCAAACTTCAAATTGGAACTCTGCATAGGCAACATAAGGATTAGAAAACGAGTTTTGAGAATCTGGTATAATACTCGGTACAAATTGCAAATTAAACAGAGCTCACTTTCAGATTTTCTCGTACAACTTTTGTGAATTTCCTGAAAAGAGACCACAAATGATAACAAAAGCTATAAGCACTCGCCCAAGGTTAAAATAATCTAGCAGCAAAGAAGATCTAAGTGTAAAATGCATATAGTCTGCTCATTCAGTCATACCTCAAAAAAGTCTTTACTGTTGGATTCCCCATCTCAAATTTAAGGGACTTGAGAATATCAGACTCCATCTTTACAACCTTCAAAATTCCAAAATAAGAGTACACACACTCTCAATAAAGATCTCAAATATACTATCCCAGGACAACACACAAATATGAAACAAAGTGTACTGTGAAATACAAAAGGGAAACCGAAAGAGATCTACCTCTTCCTTGGTATAGGTGTTATCTGTGATGTAACAAAATTCATGCAATTGTGGCGGATTTATCTCTTCATACTTGCTGAACAATGAAAACCCAAGCACTATGTAAGCATACATATGAAGCAGAGAAAAAAGGAAAGTGAAAGGTCCAAAAGAATAGAATCATACGAGGCAATTAGCATTGATGAAACACCAAGGAGCTGAAGTTTCTTCCGGATAAGTACATTCATTGACAAGTATCTATCCATGTAGGAAACAGCCAAGTAAAGAGTATCAGATTCCAGCTTGTACTCTTCCGCAACCTCTACCAACCAATCAACTAATACCCCTCTCATATTTGCACTGATGTCGCTCTGAACCTTCTCAAGGTAACAAGGCAAAGGCCGTCTCTTTTCTTCTTTCTACAGAAATCAGAAGCCCCAAATTTAAAACAGCATTCGTAACCCTAGAAACCCTAATTCAGAACATACTCTAAGAATAGGTCATATCGCATACCGAATAAACATATATCGGAACGAATCCAGCAAATAATGGAGAATTGAAATTTGCAAGTTATTGAATACTCTCTTACCTCCATTTCTCTCAGATACTCATATATGCTGCTAGCGTACGGTGCGCACATCTGTGGATCGCCGTCAGACTTCATAGTATCAATTCCTTTCCTGCTGGCCGGCGGTAAATCCACCACATCCTCCCCCGGCGTCCTTACCGGAGCGACAGACTGCTTGTCCTTCTTGGCAAGGAGGGCTTTCTGTGCATTCTGAATCTGATTTTGCGGATTGGCATTGAATCCCAGCAAGACATTGGACGAAATATCTCCGAGTACAACCCTCTTCTTCTTGGTCGGAGGAGTCCGCTGAAGAGAGTCGTCGGAAAACTCCATCGCCTCCAAGGCTCTCTTCTTCGCCGCCCTCGTCAGCCTCACACGGTTCTCCTTATCCGCCATTGATGAGGTTACAGTTGATGGACAAGGAGAATAGTGAGGTGGAGAGAAAGAGAGCAGAGTATTCTATGACGTTCGAAGGTGGATTGGAAATGGGAAATTGGGGTCTTTCTAAAGAGTATGAAAAGCGCCATTTTTTGTTTGCTTGAAATTTTTTGCAGTTCGCCAAAATTTTCAGATGAAATTGTTTTCCCGAAAATTGAAAGAAAGGGAAAGTGAAACGAAACGGTGTCGTTGTGGATGAGTTCATCCCAGCGAGGAAATTGGAAATCCGAAACTTGAGGAGGGAGAGGGGTACTTTTGGAAATTTCGAATTTTAAAAGGAAAGGGAAGCTTTTGTGGGAATTTTCGGAGATTTCATAACGGCGGAGAAGTGACCGCCTTTCCGGATTTTGTTAATTTTGGGGTTGTGCGAGTTTTTTTCATTTTTTGGGTTTTGATTTTGGGCGGGTATAGTTTGCGCTTTTCGACCTAAACCTCGGTCACACTGCTGCTGAATTTAGATTGGCGCAGTGTAGCAAAATTTTATGCATTAAATATGTATTTTTGTGGGGTCCCTGAAGGTGATGCTGTGAAATTTCCCAATTAAAAAAATAATACGTTCATGACTTTAAATTTTGTCTGATTGTTTTTTTTTGATACGGAAAAGATTAGACACAAAATACTTTCGGATGAGGCATGAAGTCCTAATCTACCCTAATATATTATAAAGCAGAAACAAGTTTGTTGTAAAATTTGCGTCACGTGACATTTTTGAATAAATTAATATGAAATTATATTTTAATAAATTTTGTAACAACTTATAGTATTCTTGCTATATATACTAAACTAGTATGTATTCCCGTACCTTGTACGGGTTTTTCTTAAATAAAATATTAATAATAAAATATTTTCAAATATATTTGTTATCCGAGAAAAATAATCATGTAAATGCTTAAATATAAATTTTGAATAAATATTTAAAATCAATAAACTATAAAAGTTGTTTATTTGAAACAATAATATTTTATTGGTATTACGAATTAAATTAATATCCAAAACATGATAATTTATTTAATTATGAAATAGATAAGTAATAAGATAAAAATTTATCAATTTATTATATACATGAGACTGTTCAAAACAAACTTAATTATAGTGATATAAGATTGTGTGTACATTACACTATCTTTATATTAAACTTAATTATCTAAACCTAGCATATGTATTCTATCTAAAAATAAAATAAATATCCTAATATTTATATAATATATAGCATAAAAAATATCTTAATAATCTTCCTATTTATCATATCCAAAAATAAAATATTATTTTTAAAAAAATTAAGAATGAGATTTTCTATCCATTGATTATAATAATATAAGATTGTACATACATTACACTATTTTTATATTAAACTTAATTATTTTGCGAAAGATTGGTTTTAATAAAAGGGGTGGTGTGGTCCAATCTAAAAGTGACATGTGTCGTTTAATAATTTTTTTAACCTCCGCTTTAGGTTATAGTTATGATAGATAACATGATTATATAATTTTTTATGTATATTATTTTCTATCGATGGATTATGTATTAGTTTACTACAATAGATAACATATTTATATAATTTTTATATACATAAATTCCTATGAGATGATATTTTTCATATTAATTTAATATTTTTATCTCTTAACAAGATTTAGGGGCTTAATATATATTTTTTTCATCTTTTAACAAGGATTGAGCTCCAAGTATAAAATTATATCTATATAATGATATAATTTTAAATAATAAATTTTGTTATGTTAATATATTTTTATTTTGAGAAAAAAGATATAATTTTATGTTAATGACTAAGATTATATGTAAATGCACAAAAAAATAAAAAATTTATTTTTAATTTATATTAATAAAATTAGATTTTATTTATCTTTTTATGCATTTATATTAAATATTTTTTCTTAAATCAAAGTTTGATAAAGAAAATAGAAAAATTTACAAATCTTGATGAATACTTGCTTAAATGAATTTAGATAAAAATTTACATTATATTTTTTAATTTCCTTTTTATTTTATTTATGTAAATATAGAATTTTTTTTATCTAGACCCACCTTACATTTAAATTTTTTTTATCTCTATGTTTTTTTGTAATTTAATATGGATGATAGGTTGATTAATACATTGAATTTTGTAAATTTTCATATACATTAATTTATTTTATATTTTTTTTCTTCGTTATGTAAATTTAGTACGGAAAACAATTTTATAGATGGATTGAATTTTGCAAAATAATACATAGATAATTTTCTCTATATTTTATCTCTTAAATCAAGGACAATGTTCTCTTCTATACTAATCTTTATATTGTATTTTTTATATTTACAAACATTCTTATTATTATAGAGTAAAAGATAAGAACCCTAATATATAATTAATAAATTAACTTTAAAAAAATATTTTAATAAATTATATTATGCTTTGTAGATAACCTATCCTAATTATTGTTATCTTTATAAAAAACCAAGTATTTTATACATATTAGTGTCTAAAAAAATAAGAAAATATTATTTAAAAATATTCACTAAAAAGTAAAATTAATATTTTAATAATTTCAATCTAAATTTGGACAAGATCTCCACAAATAATGGAAAAATATTTAAAAATATATTCAATTAAAATATGGAGTACAATCTAAAAAAAATAATTTGTCTATTGAATAATTTATTATGATATTATATAAATATATTTAGTATTTTAAATTAACATCGTAGAATTATATAGCTTTTTAGTAAAATTATCCGGTGAATATCACGGGACTTCAACTAGTTGTGTCTGAATTTGATTTACACTACAAGAATGACGTAGTCCCGCAATCAAAACAGCAACCTTATTACAGTCACGAGGTATATGTGCGAATCTAACTACTTCAAACGACTGAAGTAACACAAGTGTATCTGAGATTAACATTTCAAATTGCCATGGACATGATCTACTTCCCTGTAATGCTTGTATAACAATTAGACTATCTCCTTCGATCTGGATCTTGGACAAATTCCTTTTCTTAGCTTCACACACTGCTTCATACATGCATATAGCTTCTGCCTAAATTGTACTCCAGTGTTCGCTTGCAAAAGTATTTATCGAAATATTTGTCCCATTATGGTCCCGAATAATATATCATGCAGTTGCCAGACCATTTCTTTATTTAGATCCATCAAAATTTAATTTTACAAATCCATGTTCCGGTCTATGCCATTTTTTAACTTTCCTTTTAAGTATCCTTTTTATTGTCGTATCAGTATGATCAATAACATTTTCTTGTATTTTATTCCAAATCATTATTTGTAATTTTAAATTTTGCCTGATTGTTTTCCTTTTATATTTTGTGCTATTTTTTTAGAGATATTTTGCGCCATATAATCACCAAGTTCCATAAAAAATGTTGTACTCCCTCCTTCTTAATATGTTTGTCTATAAAGCGGAAATGCATAAGATTTAAGAAAATAAAGAGATGAAAAAGTAATCAATAGGAGTTGGAGAGAGATTGTGATGTTAACAGATAAAGTTGAGAAGAAAGAGAAGGAAAAAGGAAATGACTAAAAAGAGGACATAATACATATACAGACGCCTTACTTGTGCAAAATAGTCATTTAGACACATGACTTTTGGATTTGTTCTATTGAACACTTGAATTTAATCTTTTGTGTTCTATTAAACGCCTAAACGCTGATGTGGCATAACACGTAAATTTCACGCTCTTGTGTGCGAGTGGAGAGAACATAGATTTTTTTCCTTTTTTCTTTTCATTTTACTCTTTTTTTCTATTTTTTTATTAGGTAAGGATTAGGACGCACTCCTTCACGAAGGGCGTCCTAGAGCATCCTCTCGGATGAGAACATCAAGTTATGAGTGAGTCTTAATAAACTCATCGGGGAGACTATGGGCCAATTTAGCAATTTTATCGGCCACATCGTTACACTCCCTAGGAACATGCTTAATTATAATGTCATGTGCTCCATGAATGGAAGCAAGGATATCGGAAATTATTAGTTCAATCTCTCGTGGACATTTTTTTATATCTTCTTTCTTCCATCTTCGTGGTCCAAATCTTCTTCTTTTTTCATTTTTTAAAAATCTTTTTATTTCTTTTTTCTTAAATTGATACTACCTCCGTTTCGCAGTGTAGGTCCTTTTTAGCTTAAAATCTTGTTTTGTAATGTAAGTCTTTTTTTAATTAATTAACACTAAAACTTGCTAAGAATAACATTTAATTAATGTATTTCTAGTTCCAATGTACTTATAATACTAAAAAATGTCACACATTGGGTGATGTTATATGATTTAATATCATATTAATTTTGTACACAAAAAAACAAAATCTTATCAATTTCACTTTAAGCTTGTCTTAATATATGTGCAAAGTTCTAAAAAACCCTAAATTGCGAAACAGAGGGAGTAGATCTGAATTTCTTCTTAGATTGATTTTTATAGCATTCTCCCATGAATACAAGCAGCAAGAACGACGGACTAGCAGATCTAGATTTTGCCACCGGCGTACCAAAGAACGACGGACTCAGGAGAGAGCAGGACGGAAAGACGTAATCGCGAGAATATAATTCTAGGTCTGATTCCTTTTTATCCATCGGCATACCTCATATCTGGTGGCATACCTCATATCTGGATTTTGTACTCTCTCAAATTCTTTTTATCGGCGGTGAAGATTCAAACTCTTTCTTCGATTTCGTCGTTCCGTCCTCACTCCCTCTAATTATGGATCTGGTTCCTTTTTGTCCGTGGTGAAGAATTCGAACTCTGAATCCGTCATTCCGTCCTCACTCTCTGGTTCATTTCTATTTGCAGTGGTGAAGAATTCCAACTCTATACAATCGTTCCATCATCACTCTGCCCCTCCCCCTGAACAAACAATCTGTTTTTTTTTTAAGAAGAAGAACATGTCATCAGATCTGATTTTTTTTTAGGAAGAACATGTCATCCGATCTAATTTATTGTTTTTGTTTCCACTTTATTGATAATTTTAACTATTTTTAAACACTTAAAAAATATAAACCAAATTTATAGTTGTGGCATTGATGTGGATCCATGTGGCATAGAATTCTGCCATATCAATGTGCGTGCAATACACTTAGCCAATATATTAGCATACAAGTGTTTAATAGAACGTAATGTGTTAACTTCAGGTGTTCAATAGAACAAACCTAAAGGTGAGGTGTCTAATTGACAATTCGCCACAAGTTCAGGTGTCTACATATGTATTCAGCCCTAAAAAGAGTATTGGGGTAGATTTTTAATTGGATAATATGGATAAAGATGATATTGAATTGGGGTAATATTGTAAGAAAAGTATAGATATAAGTAGACAAACATTTTGGGACAACGGTAAAGGAAAGTGGACAAACTTTATGGGACGGATGGAGTAGCATTTTCTATAGGCAAAATATAATTGCAGATGTGGGGTCCGAATGTCACGATGGTGGCAGTTTGCGTAGGGATAACGATGGACATGACTCATAAGGTATAGTTTGGTGGGGCATAGGAACTATGAAGGTTATTGTTGAAGAGGATTTGCGATTGGAAGTACTTCTTGTTAAGTAGGAATGTTCTTGATCAGTGGCAAAGTCAATGAGGGGCGAAGGGGGACGACCTCTTCTCCCCTCTTATGCACTTAGTATATACACCACTGTATTCCACTAAACTCATACCTTACAAATAAAACAAACTTTTGATATTTTCATATAACGCTTCCAATCAGATACTCGTACATATATATTGAGCATTTCAATTTTTGTTGAACATTTGTGCAAGTTTGTTTGATTGACCATGAAGTGGATATGAGGAGATAATAAATGCAGAATAAGGGTGAGCATTACATTATTGGCTGTGAATTCTTGTTCGATTCTCCCTATTTGCATTATTCAAATCAATTTTTTATTCTCGGCCCTCCTTTCATGTATCTTTTAAAAAAATTAAAGTTATTTATTAAGGTAATTAATACTAAATTTGAATTAGGATATATTTTATGATTTTAATAGTATAATTTTAAAATATAATTAGTGTGATTAATATAAGGGGATAAGCAAGAGTAGATGCAAGGAAATGATTGTAATAAAAGATTAGAAATTTAGAAAGAATGAAATTTGACATGTGAAAATTATAAAATCTGATTAGTATCATATAAAATGTCAATATTATTATAAATTTTTTATGAATGAGTTTGCTAATTAATATTCATATTTTTCCTAGTAGAACTGTAGAAGAGACCTTCAAATTCAATGTGCTTTTTAACCTGGTTTAATTATACTTTACTTACTAATTACTATATATAATTTAAGTATGTTATCAACTAGTGCCTATAATTTTATATATTGATATATGATATTTTTCAAATACTAATTAATACTAAATAGTTCAACCCTCCTATCAAGATTTTCTAGCGTTGCCATTGTTTCTTATATGCACACTTTCACAATGTGTAGTATGTAGTTAATGATAAGTCGCAATGAAATAAGGAATTGGGCAATTTTTTTATAAGTTGTAGCAAATAAAGTTATTTGTACTCTTATGTAGTGATCGATGTAAAAATAAATTGAAGGGGACACAATTTATTAAAGAGATTTTTTTAACTCCACATATATTGTTAAAACTTAATCAAAATAGTAAGAAATGAGTTAACTACAAGAGCTCTATAAAAGATTGATATCAATTAAAGTGTTCACTACAAAAGATTGATATCAACAAAACAAGAGATCACTATGAGTCAAGTCATCGTGTCTTTTTGACTCTTCAATCAGTAGAGGTGGTAAATCCATCCTATGAGTCTTCATATTCTAAAAATGTTGGATGATAATTTCATTGTCAATGCATCTAAAAACATCATTCTCAATATAGCATAATAGACAATCATTGAGAAATTCATCTCCCATCTTGTTACACAAATATGTTTTGATAAAAAGACAATGTAGAAAATGTTGTTTCCACCATGCAACACCAAAATCAACCATATGAGGCTATATACCAAGTGAAAAACATTTTGAATTCCAACCTAAATCATCTTTTGAGCAAGATCTCCAAAATTTTACAATTGTGCAAACTTTTCATTTTCTCTCATCTCACAAATCCACAACTTAAGTTGTCCCTTAAGCTCCATTTGATCATACATTAAGAAGTCATGTGGATACAATTCTGCAAGTCGAAGTAGCTTTGACGCATTGAAGTTAGGGAATGAATTCTTCGGATCAATACATATATACATGTGAGTAACTTTGTGCTTGACTCGCTGAAACGATGCTCGCCATCTCTTCACCAATTTGATCAAGAACCTAGAAATGTAGCATAAAATTAAATCTAGTTAAAAATACAAAACTTTAAATAGTTAATAGAGAGAAATTAGGTACTTGGCAAAATATCTCAACTCGAAAGTGGTAGAGGTATTGATATGGGACTAGGATCCGATGATGTTCGGTGCAAGGCAATTTGGTGCATTCCAAGCAAAGTTGATGGACGATCTTGACTTCAATTGTAGCCGACCGAGAAGAGGCCTTTGAGGACGATTTTGATGTATGAAGGGGAGCGAGATTAGGAGAATGGAAGTAATGGAAAAGGTGGATTAGGTTGGATATGGACGAGCAAGACTAGGATATGACACACCTTAGTCTCACACAAACTTGAAAGATTAACCGAGGATGTCATGCACCACAATCAAGCCTTCGAATTTGGATTGATGTTACTTACAATCCAAGAACCAAAATTCTGGAATTTCGAATCAAAAAAGCTGAAAACGAAGGTTTCTAAGAAGGAGACAAAGAGTTGGTATTGTTCACCAATTTCGTCTAAGAAAGAAATGACGCCCAACCTAGAGATTTAACAATCATGGATGTACCACAAGCCTCCCCTAAACAAAAAGTTATCTCCCAAAATGAACCAAGGTTTCCAAATATTTAGAAAATACACTTACCACTCCTAAAAACAACCACACTCGCGTGGCCTTCCAAATAAGCACAAACCGAGCATCATGGCATCGTCGCGGCCGGGTCAATGGCCACCAAAAGGGACCATGCTTGACTTGGAATTTCCCTCGACGCTCCATGGGTCATAAGGCTAGTTTTTGAGATCTTCTTGTAAGGTATGAGCTTTGACTCGAGTGATTCGACCCAAATATGGATGAGCATCTGACTTGGCCCTTGGCGTTGCTACATTATCATCAATAAGAGACTCTCGACGCTTGGCTGGATCCACACTCTTTTGATGGGTGTTCTTTGATTCGTAACTCCTAATTTAGTGTGTAGAAGACCCTTCCAAATGATAGCCCGATGGAACTTGAGAAGTGCCCGACAGAAATGGCACTACCTCGCTCGGCACCAGCACACCTGTCGCGCCCGCGCCCTTTGCACCCTCCTTGACATCGGTGTTGGTTCCCGGTTGGTCTTGTAGCTCATGAGGTGTCGGAATCACATCATCCTCTCTCCCTTGAAAAGGGTTCGGCCATGAACCTTGCTAAGAATCATCACAATCGTTAAGAAAGAAAGGAACAAGATCAACTACGTTAAATACCTCATGAACGCCATAATTTGGTGGAAGTTCAACCTTGTAGGTATTGTCATTTATGCGCTCCAAAGCTTGAAATGGACAATCTCCCCTTGGCTTAAGTTTGGAATTTCGAAGAGTAGGGAAACGATCCTTCCTCAAGTGCACCCAAACTAGATCATCGGGCTCGAAAATGAGCACTTTGCGCCCCTTGTTGGCTTGGAGTGCATATTGCATGGTTTGCCTCTCCAATTGAAGGCGTATATCCTCGTGAAGCTTCTTGATCCTAGCAGCATGATCAAGCCCTTCACGGCACTCCCGGTCCTTGGTTGCATATGGCATAAGATCAAGAGGGGTAATGGGGTTACGCCCATAAACCACCTCAAAAGGAGTCTTCTTGTTGGCCGAATGTACTGAACGATTGTAGGCAAACTCTATGAATGGAAGACACTCTTCCCACCTGCGCAAGTTAATGGACAAAAGAGAACGTAAAACAGGAAAGATCTCTCAGTCAAAGGAACCTCTAGTGAGAGAAACTTTCTCCTCTCTCTTCCCTTTTCCTCTTCCTTCCTTGGTTCTCCTTGGCTCCGGCGAGTCTCAGCTGGATGGGGTGGGGTTAGTGAGTGCGAGTGGGCGTGCATCTGTGAGCTAGATCCGGTGGGACCCTTGGGTGGCTAGAAAGAGGGCGTTTGAAGATGAGTCGAGGGCAAACATGGGCTAAAATTGTGCCATGCTTTCACTTTGTTGCTTCCATTACTTGAGTTGAGGGTGACATTTGGTGAGGTTCAGCTTGAATCACCCCTGGTGGTTCTAGCTCGAGGGTGTTTTGAAGGTGGGAGTCCACAAGAGTAAGCTTCTAGCTTAGGATGTGTGTTCTGGTGTGTTTCCGGTGAGCGTCCTTTTTCTTGGTTTGGACGAGTTCTTCTTGCTCTTGGTGTTCTTGGTTTGCTGCATCCTAGCTTGAAGATAGAAAAATTCAGATAAAAGGTGCCTAGATCCGTTTCCTACTTTGTTTTAGAGCCTTGACTTGTTTGCACACTAGAGGTAGGTGCCTAGGCCTCTCTTTTCCCTGTTGCACAGCCTAGCCTAGCCTTTTTGGGCAAATATCTGGGCAGCTTTTCACCTACTTCCTGCCACCTTTGACTTGCCTTCCGTCCCTTTTGCCTCTTTCCCTCTCTTTTCAATTTTCAAATTCAAAAACCTTTGACCTGGCACAATGGGGAAAACAGCTAAAGTTCCAACAAACAACAATCCAAAAGATCCAAAGCCAACCTCCCCACCTTGTTCTTCAAGTTCTTCGAGCTCCCACTTCACCTTAATGAAGGGGCCAGCCTTAGAACATCCAATCGGTGACGTCCCACCTAACACCCAACCAGACCAACCAAAAACACATGGGATGTGAACCACGCCAATTCAAACCTTCTCTAACCCACACTTGGTTGCACCAGAACCTGGCCATGACCCTCCCCCACCTAGGCCTACTTCGCCGGCTGGCAGCTCTAGGTTCAAGAACGCTGAGGTTGCACACCCTAAAACTTCTTGGGCCAATCTCTTTAAGCAAAATAGAAATGGCTACAAATTGGGCACCAAACTCAAATTCACCCCTTCTGATGATGACTTTGTGAAAGTCGATGATCAACATATTCTCTCAAAGGTCGAAGCTTGGGGCCACACTCTACTTGGCTACTTTGCGGGCAAATTCCCGAGGAAACAAGCCCTCTTTCATATTTGCAACTCCTGGGGTGTTGATTACTCGTACATCCCCCACTCTTCGGGTTGGCTCATTTTCAAGTTCAAATCGGAAGACGACCTTGAAGCGGTCCTATGTGGCGGCCCCTACTTCTCCTATGGCAGGCCTCTCATGCTCAAAGAGATCCCCGATGACTTTGAATTTGGAAAGATCAACGGGAACATGGTTCCAATTTGGATCCTCTTCGACCAACTCCCGCCTAAGTATTGGCATCCTGAAATTCTAGCGGGTTTAGCCTCCAAAGTTGGGACCACTATGTATACCGACATGTTCACCCGGACCAAACAGAAATACGACTACACTCGGTGCCTTATTGATACGCTCTATTTAGTATAGGTTAACTCTTGCATTTTAGGTATGATTTGAGTGTGTTTAGGTTAGTTTTGAGCATAATTGTCATATGAAGACCGAAGACACGATTTGAAGAATTGCAAGAGTTTTGAAGACAAGTGTTGATTTGGAGTTGTTTCAATACCACTTTCTTGTAACGCTTATTCCGGGAGCTACGGTGATCAGATGAAGCTGAATTTGGTATCATTGGAAAGCTAACTCGAAGAGCTACAATTCATCTTTTTACGGCGAGTTCAAATTCCAACTCTAAGTGGGTCAAAACTACCTCCGAAGTTGACACTAGAATGCTGAATCGCAGGATCCGCGCCCGCAGAAATATTCCGCACTCGCGGATGGAGGAGTATCCGCGCCCGCGGAAATATTCCGCGCTCGCGGATCAAAGGGATTCCGCGGCCGAGGACATCAAGTGGATCCGCGCCCGCGGATTATTTCCGCGCTCGCGGATCGAGGATTTTCAGCGCCGACTTTGTTTCGGTTTATTTTATCTTTTAGTATTTTTATATCTTAGGGTTTCAGACTTATTTTTTTACTATTTAAGCTTTGTTTCGAGTTTCACTTTGGAGACACAATTCTAGCATACTTTTACTTTTAGGTTTTTATTTCAGTATTATGGAGAATTAATTTCCTTTGGAGTTTGTTTGATCAAGGAAACCTTTTTATGTAATTCGTGAGATTCTGGTAACTTTTCTATTCCTTGGTTAATATCAAAACTCTTGGTTTTATTTATATGATCTATGTTTGATTTGATAAGCCTGATCAACTTGTTTGATTGACTTAGATCTACTGTTTGGATTAGGTTTGATTGTTGTTTGTGCAATCTTATTTATCCTTGAAACAACTCTTTTCTAGGACCGTGGACTAGAATTGAGAAAGAGTATTTGATTATTATTTTATGCATGAGACTCGTAGCTTGATTGCATGAATTAATATCCTTCTATCCTTAATATTTTGTATGATTTGAATTAAGCGTTCTTGTTCATATCATCGTTTCGCTTGGACCGTGGACAAGCGGATATCTTTTATAAGGATTGGAATTAACTAGGGAATTAATAGAAAAGTGGATGAATCAATGATCGAATGATTAAAAAGGTGGAATTGATTGAATGAACTCTGCTTTCCTTCACTTGATTTAATCTCAATAATATTTGCTTATTTGTTTGCTTGGCTGAACTCCAAAACCCCTGTCTTTACTCTCTGCTGATTGATCAGAATCCCGATTCTCTTGGGTTCGACCCCTTACTTGCACACTATACTAGTTGTTAGTTTAGGGTTATTTATCTTTTATCTTGGCAACAACGATTTTAGCCGAGTCACTTATCGAGGTGGACCTTTCTCAACCCCTTAAGAGGCAAGTATCCATTGTCTTGAGCGACAACACTAAGAAGAGTTATGACGTCTAGTTTGAGCATCTCCCACCCTATTGCTAAAGTTGCAAAAGTTTCAAGCACTCCGATGGGGCATGCAAAGCCAACAAGCACGCCCGCGTGCAAAATCGCAACCAGCCGTCGGTACCGAAAATCCAGCATGGCCCCAACCTTGAGCATGTGCCGGTGGACGGTTCGACAACGGAGTAAGTTCCCGCACAAGAGCCGGTCCAAAGGCCCGAGATTGAAATTCTTGAGGTGCCAAAGGAGTTAGTCATCGAGCCAACTAACCCTCAAGCCTTGGTCGAAGACCTGCCAGCTAACACGGAGCACCCTAGGCAGGCAAATGATAATGCAACTGTGCCTGCCAAGCCAGGCAGCATTGAGTCGGTACATGTGCCGGGCACCGAGGCCGATTATTCTGGTTTTGAGTCAATGGTGCTAGAATCCAATCTTCATGATGAGCAATCTGTGCATACAAAGGGCGGCGAGTTCCAGGACGTCCTTAGCAAAAAAACAACGGCGCAAAGCCAAAGCCAGTGTTGAGCATCGCAACGCCCCGCCGAAACCCATCAGCGGGCGTAGGCACTCGGCAAGAATCCAAGCTACTTGGGCGGCTAAAGAGCAACAATCCCTGCAGACCAGAGGAAAGTTCATCAACAAAAATCATCATAAGAGTGGGCTTAGCCCGCCTCTTCCATGATGATTGGCTCTTGGAACTTGAGGGGTATCCATCTGCCCCATAAACAAGATGGCGTCCGAAGGTTTCTAAGAGAACACGACATGTATCTAATGGCAATCTTTGAGACGAAAATCACCGCTGAGGCAATTAATACGGCGACAATTCAGGGGTTGGTAGTTCTTCATCAACCATGTCCACGATCAAAATTCTCCAGGTAGGATCCCTGCTCTATGGGACCCTTGTGTTGTTTCTATTGATATTGTGGGTTCTAGCTTGCAACATGTTCATTGTAAAGTCATGCCCAAGGCAAGCCGAGACCTTTTTCATGTCTCCTTTATCTACGGACTTCATTCCGTCACTACCCGTCGTCCACTTTGGGACGAGCTTGTCAATTTTAGTCAAGGTTGCGACACACCTTGGCTAATTATGGTGGATTTCAACATCTTAAGGGCCAGCGAGAGAGTAAACGGGACTGGTGAGATCGATCATCGTGAGATCAGAGATTTGTCGGAATGTGTTGGCGCATCTGGGCTCTCGGACATCCGCTCAACTAGAGCACGACTCACATTGACCAACGACATAATTTGCACTAAGTTGGACCAAATAATGGGCAACAATGAGCTGCATTCTGGGACCACTACGTGGAGGGCTTTTTCTCCAACCCGGGGTACCTCTCGGACCACTCGACATGCCTTGCCAAGCCCCTCATCCGACACAGCAATAGAATTAAGCCCTTCAAATTCTTCAACATGTGGACAGAGCATGCTGATTTTCAAAGTCTTGTGCTTGAGCTTTGGGAGCAACTAATCCACGGGTTCAACCAATTCCAGCTTTGCCGTAAACTCAAATCCCTAAAATGGCCCCTCAAACAGCTCAACAAAAAACACTTCTCCCACATATCCAGCCGTGCCCTGGCAGCCAACAATGACCTTAAAGAAACCCAAGCCCGACACCTTGAAAACCCAGCCTCCGATGTGCTCCATGCTGAACTTTGCCAAAAGTGCATCCTCGCTAGCCAACTTGCAGAGGCTGAGTGCCACTTTTATGCACAACAAGCCAAGCTTGATCATTCCTTGAAGGAGACAAATGCACAAATTTCTTCCATAGCCAATTCAAACGGAAATCAAAACGCAACCACATAGCATGCATCTAGCGGTCTGATGGCTCTTGGACAAGATCCGAAACAGAGGTGGCTACCGAATTTGTGTCCTTCTACAAAGGTCTACTTGGGACCAAATCAAATACCTCGGTCGTGAACTTCAACATCTTTCAGCTAGGCAACAGAATCAACCCTGATCAAAGCGAAGCACTCACCTTGCCTATCACGGACTTGGAGATCAAAACCGCCTTATGGGACATCGAGGACGATAGATCCCCAAGGCCGGACGGCTACTCTGCCATTTTTTTTATAATCACATGGGGCACAGTGGGTAACCTGGTACGTGCAAGCGCACGCGAATTCTTTGACTCGAGTGTGCTTCTAAAACAAATGAACCACTCAACCATTCACTTGATCCCAAAAACCGACAATGTTGTCTTGGTGGGCGACTTCCGACCCATCTCTTGTTGCAATGTATCGTATAAGATCATCTCCAAAATCATCGCTGCTAGACTTGGGATAGTTATGGACAGCCTTGTAAGCAAGGCCCAAGGTGCCTTCATCAAAGGTCGTAGCCATGCCGACAACATCCACCTAATCCAAGAGCTACTTCGAAAGTACAATAAAAAACGCACGGCGTGCAAAGCCTTGCTCAAAGTGGATCTCCGAAAGGCCTTTGACACGGTCTCGTGGGATTTTATCCATCAGGTTCTCTCCGGGATGGAATTCCCCGCTAAGTTCATTGACTGGGTTATGGAAGTTGTCACCACAACCTCCTACTCTGTGATGATTAACGGCCAACTCCACGGTCTTTTCAAAGGCGAGAAGGGGTTGAGGCAAGGTGACCCTCTCTCACCACTTCTCTTTGTCCTCTGCATTGAGTATCTCTCCAGATTACTAGCCCGGGTCACTACCGACACCGATTTTAATTTTCACCAGCAATGTGAGGCACTCAAAATCACCCACTTAGCCTTTGCAGACGACATTGTGCTACTGTCGCGTGGGGACACCAGGTCAGTCCAAATTATTATGGGCACTCTTCATGAATTCGCAAGTTGCTCTGGCTTAGCAATCAATCCGACCAAGTCTAACATCTATGTTGTCGGGGTATCCAAAACGGAATTCACCCAAATCCTCGAGGCAACGGGTTTCCAAGAGGGCTCAATGCCAGTCTGCTACCTCGGCATTCCCCTTGCAGCCAACAAGCTCAAAGCCATAGACTATGCTCCCCTCTTGGAGAAAATCAATGGAAAAATAGTATCTTGGGCCGAGGCCACTCTCTCTTATGCCGGGCAACTCAAACTCATCTGGGCTGTCATACAAGGCATAGCTGGCTTCTGGCTTTCAATTGTCCCCATTGAAAGTGGCATACTCGAGTCTATAACTAAGTTATGTCGGTCTTTCCTTTGGACGAGCAACAGGGTTGCATGGGACGACCTTTGCCTCCCCAAAATTGAGGGCGGCCTGGGACTCAAATAACTGGAAAACTACAACGACGCCTTATGGCTAAGCTCCTTTGGGACATCCAAAACGACAAACAAACTTTGTGGGTGATATGGCTACATCAGCAACACTTTGGGGCAGTAAGTTCGTGGCAACGACGCATTCACCCCCGGGACTCACAACTCATAAAAAAACTCATCTCAGTCCGGGATAAGATGATTGCCAACGAGGGCTCGATTGACCTGGCGATCGATACCCTTGAGCATATGGAAGTCGGGGACAAGATTCTCGTTGGCCGGGTTTATGATTCTCTGCGCAGGCGCAAACCTGAGGTCCCTTGGCACATGGTGGTTTGGCACTCGGCCGTGGTACCAAAGCACGCTTTTGTCCTCTGGCTCGGAGCACTTGGCCGCCTTCCGAGTCGGGACATGATCCAGCGTTTCATTGCTCACATTGACACCACCTGCCCTATGTTCCAACATGGGGTGGAAACCATCGACCACCTTTTCTTTGATTGCCATTTTAGTCGAGTGGTTTGGGGCAACATTCAAGCTTGCTCCATTTTCGGGGCAGCGCATGCAACATAGTCGAGGCGACCGCAGAGCTCACATCAAAAAACCCAGGGCATGCTCACAAAAAGAGCATGAGAAACACATCCCTCAGAGCAACGGTCTACTTCATTTGGAAAGCCCGGAACATCCGGGTCTTTGAAGGAAACAATTTGACAACCGACAACGTCATCCATAGAATAAAGACCCATGTATACAAGGTTTTGTTTTCCTTGTATCCTAGGTTCTTAACTTCTATTGAAAGCCTAGATTTTTAGCTTTTAGTTATGCAATGTAAGTCGTCGCTTGTGACTGGCATGGAAAACCTTTTGTAAGAAACTCCTTCGGGACTTGTAAGACTAAGCCGGTTGTAAACTCGTGTAAACACCGTGCATTTTTTCAATGAAATTCACATATTCATCGGAAGAGAACGCAAAACAGAATCAATGGTATTATTCACGACCTCGGTTTTTCCATCCGTTTGAGGATGACAAGTGGTGAAAAAGAACAACTTTATGCCTAGATTGGCCCAAAGAGTCTTCCAAAAATAGCTCAAAGATTTGACATCAACGTCAGAAACAATAGTACTAGGAACTCTATCAATCTCACAACATTATCAAAGAAGAGGTACAATAATATAATAGTGCAAGTTCGAACAAACATTTGTACAAAACTCACCAAAAAACAAACCATTAACCTTGGTACACATTATTGACTCGGCGGAATTAAATTAATAATTTTTATTTTATTTTTCCTCGAAAAAAAACCTCATTTCATTTCTTGGCCGACACTTTGCAACCAAAGGCTTGGTTTTAGGAGCAGTGAGTCCTGCATTTTCCTGCAAGTCAACGAGCTCTTGTCCCACCCTCTCCCACTCAAAACACTGTATGAATGCCCCCAACACCAACCCAACCAACCTCATAGCCAGTCCTTCACCAGGACAAGCCCTCCTCCCAAACCCGAAAGGCATGGCCTTGAACCCGGCTCGGCTCCCCTGTACTCCATCGAACCGCTCGGGCTTGAACTCTTGTGGATCCTCCCAGACGTTCGGGTCGTGGTGCAGGCCCCACACGTTAACCATCAGGAGCGTGCCACGTGGTACCGAGTAGCCTCCCACCGTGCAGGCGTCGGATGAGCGGTGTATGAATAGCGGCACAACTGGGCGGAAACGCAGCGTTTCGAGGATGAGGGAGTGGAGATGGGGAAGTTTGTTGAGGTCTGATTCTTCTATCAGGCGGCCATGCCCCACGTGTTCATCGATCTCGGCACGTGCCTTCTTTAGGGCTTCAGGATGGTTGAGGAGAAGAGACATCGCCCACTCTGTTGTGTGGGAAGAAGTATCAGTTCCACCTAGCATCATTACCTGCCACAGTATTGGAAGAAAAGTCAACTTCAATGATGTTTGATTGACTTGATAGACAATTAAAATTTGCTGCTTAAAAATGGAACGATCAACAAAGTTATTTAGTAATTAGCTAGGAACTTACGAGCACAAGACCTCTGATGATCTCTTCTGTGTAAAAATCAGGATCCGATTTCTGTAAAGAGAGCAAAAGTTCAATCATCGTTCTGTTTTTGTTGCTAATTTCTTCATCTCCATATTCTGAATCGTACTCTGCAGATCCAATCGATTTTCTCCAATCATCCACCAGATCTTGCATAAACGCATCGGTTTTGTCAAACAGAGCCTTAAGCTTGTTTTCCACGCCTCTGATTCCAATCCTCCTCAATACCGGAAAGAAATCTCCAATCGTGATTATCTCCCCGGCGTCGGTAATCTCTCTCATCAGAGATTTAAACCTCTTGCCTTCCCTCGACTCCTCTCCCTCTCCGTAGTACCTTCTACCTGCTAACATCCTCGTCATCACGTTCGTCACCGTCTCTATCACCGCCGATTTCAGATCCACTTTCCGATAAGTGGATCCTTGTTCCGGCACCGCGTGGTGGTAGATCCGCCGGATTAGCGATCTGACCTCGTCGGGGATGCTAGCGAGCAGTTGGAGGCGGTGAGGGGAGAGAATCTCGGTATTCGAGATCCGGCGAAGGTTCCTCCAGAGATCGCCGTAGGGAGCTCAATTGAGGGCGGTGAAGTTGTAGCCGAAAAGCTCGCCGGCGACGAAGGGAGGGCGGTTCGCAAAGACCGTGTCGTTTTTGTGGAGGCATTCCTCGATGGCGTCCGGGGAGGAGACGAGGAGGACTTGGCGGCAGCCGAGGCGGAGGAAGAGGAGGGGGCCGTGGCGGCGGGAGATCTGCGTTAATGAGCGGTGGATGGGCTCCCGGAGGAGATGGAGGTGGCCAAGGACAGGGATGGTGGGGAATGGACTTGGCGGGAGATTTTGAATTTTGCTAAGTATGTGCTTCGTTGTAATGAAAATGGTTATGAATACTGCAATGTACAAGTAGAGATCTTCCATTTCTATTTCTATTTTGGGGATTTGGTTTGCTTGGAGGTTTGTTGAGGAGGGCCTTGAGGCTGTGTGCTCGGATGAATTAATGTTAAGGATGAATATCATGTTTTATTAATCAAATTATTTATTATTTTATATCTATATAATTATTTTACTGCTTGTGAACGTGAGCTTGTGGAATTCAAAGTTGACTTTCTACTCCAACCAAAAGTTGTAGCTCTGTAGTAAATACCAAATCGTCCAAAAGGGGTTCTTTTTAAAATACCAATATGGAGATTATATAATTAGCAATTCAAAGTATATTTGAATAGGATATAGATGAATAGCAAATGCTTCATAACACTTGGCCTACTCTTTGGCAGCTGACATCAGGTCATCGACACAAGGACTTCAATGTGTGCAGACGTAACAATACTAACATTCAATACAGTCCAATATACAACTTACATATTACAGGATAAATTCATGCATGGTACATTTTGAACAACAACATTTTATTATGTGACAATTTTTGTGTAGCAAGCAATTAACCTAGCTCGATCAAGTGATCAGCTTCATGGTTTCCTTCCTTGGCCGACACTTGGCTACCAACGCTATAGTTTTGTGTGAAGTGAGCCCCGCATTTTCCCGCAAATCGACAAGCTCTTCCCCAACCCTCTCCCACTCAAAACAGTGTATGAGCGAGCCCAACACCAGCCCAACCATCCGCATCGCGAGCCCGTCTCCCGGACAAGCCCGCCTGCCCGACCCGAATGGCATCAGTTTGAACCCGGCCCGGTTTCCCTCAACCCCCTCGAACCGCTCCGGCTTGAACTCGGCCGGGTCCTCCCACACCTCTGGGTCGTGGCTCAGGGCCCACATGTTCACCATCAGGAACGTGCCCCGTGGGACCCGGTACCCTTCGACGGTGCACTCCTGGGAGGACTCGCGTACCACTATGGGGCCCACGGGGCGAATGCGCAGCGTTTCGAGGATGATGGAGTGGAGATAGGGAAGGCGGTTGAGATCCGATTCGTTGATGAGACGGTCGTGGCCCACGTGTCGATCGATCTCGGCTTGGGCTTTTTTGAGGATTTGAGGGTGGTTTAGGAGAAGGGAGAGGGCCCACTCCATTGTGCCGGAGGAAGTGTCTGTTCCACCTAGCAACATTACCTAGTAGTGAAAGACAAAAGACCCATTACGTCACCAAGTATGTAAGAGTGATAGAGATGGGAGAATCTAGGTTATCAATCTCCTTTTTGTAAGGCGATGATAACTTTAATGTAATGATCTACGGAGTATGATTGAAGAATGATATACTTGTCAATGGTCTGTTGGTGTATGTTTTTAGTAAGGGAATTTCATGAGCACACATTAATTGATAAATTTGATTATTATTTATTAATTGTATTTTTTTTAAAAAATTATTAATTTCAATTTAGGTTATTGTTTTAAAATAATTTCAAAATTAACATAGTTATTGTTTTTCATAGACACACATTAATCAGACCATTTTAGTAATATTAAATTTTTGTTTCAATTATCTTGTTTTCCACATACACAACATGTACCTGCATAGGAAATCTATGAATGAAAGAGTATGAGATATTAATTTGAGGTATACAGGTGCACTTACGAACACAAGACCTTTGATGATTTCTTCTGTGTAGAAATCAGGATCCGACTTCTGCAAAGAAACCAAAACCTCAATCATCGTCCTCTTCTCGTTGCTACTTGAATCCAAATCTCCTTGATCAATACTCTCAGCCGATCTTCTCCGGTAATCGTCCACTAAATCCTGCAAAACCACATCAGTCTTATCAAACAGAGCCTTAAACTTCCTCTCTCCTCCTCTGATCCCAATCTTCCTCAGCACAGGGAAGAAATCCCCAATGGTAGTCAATCCGCCGGCAACGGAAAACTCCCTCATCACGTTCTTAAACCTCTTGCCTTCCTCCGAATCCTCTCCCTCTCCGTAAAACCTCCTCCCGGCAATCATCCTCGTCATCACATTCACCGTCGTCTCCTGAAACGCCGTCTTCAATTCCACCGTCCGTTGACCGGACCCTTCATCTATCGGAGGAGCCAGGTCATATATCCGGCGGATTAGCGATCTGGCCTCGTCGGCGCGGGTGCCAGCGAGCTGCTGGAGTCGGTGGGCGGAGAGGATCTCGGTGTTCGAGATCCGGCGGAGGATCCGGTAGTGGTCCCCGTACGGAGCCCATGAGAGCCCCGTTAAGCCGTATCCGAAAAGCTCGCCGGAGATGAAGGGAGGGCGGTTGGAGAAGGTGAGGTCATTCTTCTGGAGGCACTCCTCTGCGCCGGCGGGGGTGGACACGAGGAGGACCTGGCGGCAGCCGAGGCGGAGGAGGAGGAGGGGGCCGTGGCGGCGGGAGATTTGGAGGAGGGAGCGGTGGATGGGCTCCCGGATGAGGTGGAGGTGGCCAATGACAGGGATGGCGGGGAACGGACTTGGCGGGAGATTTCGAATTTTGGCGAGCAAGTAGTGTTTGGTGGCAATCACAATGGCTAGGGCTATGAATATTGCAATGTACAAGTACAAATCCTCCATCTCCATATGTATTCCGGGAATTATGAGCTACTTTTGTTGCTTTTCTAGGCTGCATTCTGAGATAAATTTATAGGCAAGATCAAGATGACTAGATGAGTGTTTGGTATTTCGACTGCCCCAAGAGCTACCGGGCACCATGTATAATTTAAGGAACTATCCTATAAATCCAATTAATATATTTCTACCAAAAAAAGTACAATTAATATATTTTTTTATGGGAGTCAATTAATAAAATACAAGTGTTTACAGGGGAAAAAATTACAAAAATGCATTGACATTGTTATACTTTGGTCCTCGATGGAACGTTTTCTTTGACAAGGATTTTTTTTTTAAAATCTTTAACAGGAATGATTAAGGTTCATTTTCTTTGACAAGGGATAGATATGTTAAATTCAGTTTTTAATAGGTTTAAGAGTCTGCATATAATAAAGGCATAATTGTATATGAATACTCCAAATCTTACTTAATACATATATACATTCATCAAATCTTTGATAATAGTTATTTACCAATCTCTTTTTTATCCAATTTGTATTTTTCTCAAGGTCAAAATATATATGATTAAATCTATAACGCAATTCTTTTCATATAAAAATGTTTAAATAAGATCTAAGATTTTTTAACTACCAGAATTAAATTTTACGCTAATATGTCAAGCAATCTATACTACATATATAAAGTTGTGTACATGCCCACATTTATTGCGCCTAATAAATTCTTAGTCCTTAAATTACATGCCCACTCAATCAAAATATTTTGCATTTTCCCCCTTAATAAATTGTATCTAATGAGTTTGCGATGCATTTCAAGTTTATAAAGATCATTTGACACTTTCAAAATGAGTATATATAAAATGAATATATACCATATTATTACACGTACATATCTGTAATACATATACTATTTTTGGCAATCAATTTACATATTATTTAAAAAAGAATTTAAAACTAAAGTTCTTTCATATCATAATTCACAACAAGGTATATATTTTATATATGAAAAATATTATCTACGATATTCATTGCCAAAAAAAGCTACAGTAGAATACAATATATTTGCTAGCATACTATTTATACAATATGCTACGAGGGAGATAGTTTTCACAAATAAGTACATTACAAATACGTAACATAATTATAATTATTATCATTAATCCAAGAATATAATAGAAAAAATCTAACAAAACAATATCACCCCCTACATATAATTGCTATACTCATTAATTCATTTTTACACATGAATCCAAAAATATAATATGAGAAAAAAATAATAGAAAAAAAATACTCCATACATATTGAAGTTCTTGAAACTTGAGGTTGAACAATGTCATTTTTTTAATATGATAAAAATAACAATAAATAAAACTATAAACTTAAAATAAAAATGAAAATAAATGCTCATATATTTATATTTTTTATATTTATATATAATATGATCTTTAACAAATTAAATAGTAAAAATACTATATTTTTTAGAAAAAGATGTTGACAACGAAAAATCCACTATGTTTTTTTATTTATTAGAATTATTTGATGCTATATGATTACAAATATAATAATCATTTCATTTTCTTATGAAAGTTGACACTATTGTATTCTTGAAATCAAATTTATAACTCTAAGTCAAACCAAATTTCACCTTTTTATTACAAGGTTTAAATGCATTCTACAAAAAAAAAAGGTTTAAATGCATGCAAATATTATGTTAATTAATTTTGACCCTAATAATTCTCTAGCGTAACGTTTTTGTAACAATTATTACATTCTTTAAATCAATTTTATAACTCCAAGTCAAACCGAATTTTTCCTTTTAATTACAAGGTTTAAATGCATGCATATTATGGTTATTTATTTGACCCTATTAATTCTCTAGCATAACATTTTTAAGCTTTAAAAGGCTATTTATTTAAAAAATAATGGCTATGAAAACGTTTCATAGGTAGATTAAAAGAAAAACGTTTCTTAATTTTATGCTTCCACTATTAAGATTAATTTTGGTTAGAAATCATAGTTATAAACACTTAAAATTTTATTTTTCCTATATGTAATACCGTATAAGTGGGAGGAGGCATATTCTAGATTAGCTCTACCTCTTTAATCAAGTCACTGATGCAAACATTCATGAGGTATGCATTCTTAATTTTTATTCCTTTATTATTATTGCTTTTTATTATCTTATCAATTGTATATTAGATAGTGTATCTTAAATCATAAATATTAAGAACATTATCGATCTTTTGTTCGTATATCGCTTCATTTTGCAGAAAATAGTGTCCAATGGCTAAAGCACTCAATCGAGCTCTCCATCTTCAATCATTGAAGAGGTAAAATATGGTCATCTTTAAAAATTATCTACTTATAGTAGTTTCTAACTTTTTATAATATGATGAAAAATTTAAGAATTGTAAATTCCTTATCATTATTTTCCGTTCCCGCTCCTACTTATGGTCATTGTAATGTTTGCGGTTTCATTTGAGTTGTAGATTCTCAAGGAGTCTTTCTCGAAAAATGTTCTCTATTTTTTTTGGTATATTCTTTTTTCAACAAAATTCCATTATATTACTCTTTAACCAAGTTATGTACATACTCCACACTATTGACAAAAAAAGCCAAAAAAAATAATAGATTAGCAAAAAAAAAATTCATGCAAATATAAGCGGGAATATAAAAAAATTGTCCCATCATATTCAATAAAAATTTATGAAGATCATAAAATAATCGTGTAATTACTATAAAATTGATCCAAAACTACACAAAAAAGTTATAATTAATTTACAAATACCCATAGGCTTATCTACACTATGGTCATCATTGTTTATCATTAAATTATTTTCCAAACGCTTTTGCAATCCATTGATTAAGACTCTTCAGCTTAATCGTTAGATAATTGTGGGTCAAAAAATTTATATAACTAATTAAATATAATTTTAATTAGAAAATAATTACATAGTTTTTACTAATAAATTTAGTTACAAATATTAATTTAGGGGATATAATAGCAACCAATATTTTATAGTGATATATATATATATATATACCTAAATAATAAATGCGTATATGTCATGTGCAATGAAAATTTATAAAGATCAAACAATCTTGGAATTATTGTTGAAAAGAGTGTTTTTAAAAATATACACATGTAAAAAAACCCGCCCCGTGCATATGCACGTGTCTGTCCCCTAGTCTATAATACATATATAATTTTGTGTACATGAGCACACTTAATGCACTTGATTATGATTCACTATCCATTTTATTAAAAAAATCCATCCATATATTTATTATTGCAAAATAATTTTGACCACATTTAATACACTTAATCACAAGCAAATTCCTATTTTTAAATATTAAAATAATAAATGAGTTTTGAGTCTCATTTCAACTAATTGCTATATTGAATTCTTAAATAAAATTTTAGTTAAAATCTATAATCTACTATATACATATCTATATCTATAATACATATATAATTTTGTGTACATGAGCACACTTAATGACTTGATGATGATTCATTATCCATTTAATAAAAAAATTCCTCTATATATTTATCATTGTAAAATAATTATGATTATATTTAATACACTTAATCACACACAAATTCTGATTTTAAAATATTAAAATGATAAATAAATTTGACTTTACACTAATTACTATTTTCAGTCTCCAAATACTCTTTTGTATTTTAATTTTAATAATGATAAATAAATCCAGTTTGTATATAATAGCGTAAAGGAATGTTTAAAAGAATCCGACAAAAAAAAAGGAATGTTTAAAAGAAATTCTATCTAACTATATTACAACTCTTAAATATTTTTGAATTTTTGTAAACATTAATGAGAGTTATAATTGTCTAAATGGCTAAATTCAATTTTTTTATTGAATGACATGAACTTTTTTTTGAGCTAAACAAAAAAATATCCTTATAGGACATTGTAATCGGTCTAGCATAAAAATATATAATAATATTTATTTATATATAGTACTATAAATTCAACATAGTAGTAAGAAGTGTTAATATCTAATTTTGAAAGGATTTTTAAAATTGCCCTTTCAACTCTCATAATATTTTTGTAGTAAAGTTCTCATAAATGCTAACTTTGAAAGGATTTTTAAAATTGCAGTTTCAACTTCTGTAACATTTTTACAATTAAACTCTCATAAATACTATATATTAAAAGCATTAAATTATAACATAATTATTACACAAAATGACATCCAACGTTACAAAATTCAACTATTGTAACAGCCTTATCATCCCATTCAATTTTCACTATATATATAGTATATATCTTCCTAATCTTCTCCCTCACATCCTCACCTTAATTGATGCATTTCTAGCCTCCCTCTTATCGGTTATACTAATCTTTGTTCGGAGATTCTCGACGTTGGAGAAGGGCGGACCGTCGCCGAAATTGGATCGCCTACACCGCCTCGCGCCACATCGCGCCGATGTTTATACTTTATACCATGCAAATAGTATGTTGTCATTAACAATATTTTAGATTCAATTAAATTAACATGATGATGATGAAATAGCTAAATATCTTCTTTTTCTGGTCATACTAAATATATGTACTAAGAATTTAGTCGACAACTATTCTATTATGTTCATAATATTTATCAGTAAAATAGTAAATATATTCATAATGGCATTTGTGTACTTAGTTGTGAGAGTAATATATACATAATTGTTGTAGCCGAACGATGTTCAATATTCATTCATATACAATTTCATAGATAGAATCATGCTTATTATTTATATACTCACGTAAGCATATACAAAAACTCTCAATTTCTATCATCACTCGATCTATTTAATTTTAATAATCCATTGATCTTTTGATCATGTCAATTTTGATCAACGATATATAGTATAGATGAGAATGCTTGAATACCAAGTTGAGCTGAAATGAAAAATTAACCGAAATTGATGATAAAACTCTGAAAATTATATGATACACATATGTATTTAATATTGCATTTTATACAAACCATATGTTCTTATACACAAAACATCTATCTATAAACATAAAGGAGAAACTTTTTAAAAATGAATGCTCACACGTAATGGTCGATCTATATACCTATATTAATGAGATCAATTTTAATGTGTATTTTATTTCATACCATATCACCATGATGATGAGGTTCTAATTAATGCTCAATTTGCTTACTATTTCATTAACTTTAAATTTAGGACAAACAACTGCACGTTACAATATAATTTTTACCTATTGTCAAAATAATTTAAGTATAGTATATATGACTTCTATAAAACATACATGAATAATACGTTCTTAATTTTATGTTAGTATTTTATTACGGCCTTATAAATGTAGATATAGAGAATGGGTTTATTGTTTGACTAGCCAAACCCTTATCAATATGAATCTAAAAGCAATAATAAAAATTGTATGTTAAAGAACTTAAAAGGTCAAATTAAATTAATGTAATTTAGAAACATGTTTGGAGGGACAACCCTCATATTGTAAGAAAGATTGACCGAATCGAAACACGAATTGAGATTGGGGAGAGTGAATGTGAGAATGCAAAACATGAAGATTTTTGGTGGATGGAAATTAGGTTTGCACAATTTTTTTTTTAAAGTTTAAATTTCAATGACTTTTATTAAATTAATTATTTTTTATTGTGATTTGTATTATTTTTGTACATTTTTACAAACATCTATGCATTTTAAATATTAAAATGTAAAATTTGCCCCGTCCAACGGACGGGCTTGATTTGGCTAGTTAAGCTAAAAAGTTGTACACGCAATATTAAAGATCATGCATAAACAGTTATGATATCGTGCATATTTCACAATAAAATTATGTACACTTAATTTTATAATCATGTACTCAGTTGTAACATTTTTCACGTTCTATTATAAAGTACGCATATTTTGAGCAATGGACCTCAAGACTTAGGGACGGACGCAGGATTTGATATTAAGATGAGCTAATTTTCACTAAAAAAAATTGAGTGGACTAAATAACCTTAATTCAACTAATAACTACTAAATTTATCTTATTTTTTAATTTTTTTATTATTAAATTTAAGCCTATTTTTATTTTTTTAAATTTTTTTTACGTGGGCTGGGGTAGTGTCAGGACCCTATCTGAATGTAAATTAACTCAGACTAATCGAACTTGGCGGAAGATAAAAAAAATGTTTTAATTTCTTAAAACATGATCTACTGCTCTTCAATTATTGTGGCCAACTAAAATCATGAAACAATCAAGAACACAAAAAATAGAGTACGTGGCACTTTCGAAGTTACAGGCCCAAAGTGCATGATTGGATACTCCTCGATACCATTGTAAGAACGAAGCCACTTATCACCCGCCACGTTGCAGCGAGGGTCCCACGTCATATTGTTTGATTCACTGTCTCGAGAAAAACGAGTGGAGATAGTGAATCGAGTGACCACCACCGGGCCACGTTCAGTGCAACGATGCTTGTCTCGGATTATAAACCCTGCAACGGCGTTTTTATAAGGCCCAACAAATAAGTCTATTAAATTGCATCCTAAAACCAATTGATAATAAAAAAAGTAATTCGACCAAAAATTAATAGTAGCTAGGCATATTTAGCTTGAACTGGGTACTGCATAGGCCCATTGCTGGGGACGACCCTTCCAATTCAATTTTTTCCATACACACCGTCAGGAAGATTCGAACTTCGAACCTCCTGAACAAATACTTAAGGAGCCTAACACCTCATCTCACTAGATTAATTGGTTATTCAATTTTTCTCAATGTTTTTTAATGTGTATGTGTCTATAGCACACATTAATAATTTATATTTTCAAAATTAAAATTGATAAATCCTATAAAAAATATTAATTTAATAAATAAGTTTCACAATTCCTAAATTTAGTATTGTTATATAGGATCATTCTCTCGTAACCAGAATCATGATTTTGAACTCACAAATGAAACATCTTGTCATCTTGATTGTGAAAGTGTAACCTCCTCCAAGCTCGTCAAAATCTACGAAGGTACGTGGCATGTGGCAACCGAAGTAGAAAAACAACACATTAATTGTACACTGATTCAACATTCTTGTATAACCAAAAGGGGTGCTCCATCTAAATTAATGTGTACAAGAATGTACATTTAATGAAGTTTTAAAAATCTCTTCAGTTTATTTTATGCAAAGAGAAGTGTATTCAATTGCTAATTTGTGTTTCATAAAAAAAAATGCTAATTGGTGGCATATACTATAGTGTTAATAAACTTTTAATATATATATTACGTTTATAGTATAAACTACAGTTTGGATAAATAAATCATATTTGTTTATTTTAGTGATTTTAAATATTTATTGAATATATACATATAAATAATTGAATAAGATATATGTATATTTTCCCCTACACGTAAGAATGGATGTCAGAGAATAGTACGTCTAATATTTTTTTTAGGCAAGTGGCCAAAGGTAATGTCGTTTTCAGGGTTATTTTATCCTCAATTGAAAGGTTACACCATTTTGCAAACTGTACAAGGAAATAAATAATGACGGCAATACGGCATAGTGATCTAAAGAGAAGGACAGACCAAGATCTCGACATTTTTGTGTTTCAAAAGCATAAGCACTAATGGATCGAAGGATTTAATAGATTCAAACTAATGGATCGAAGGATGATATACAATTTCCCCCTTTTTTTTTTAGGAAATGAATTGGGATAAACTTAACTATGAGTTGAGTTTGATCAAGGTTGTGGTCACGTTCAAGATTCATGAAAATCTCTCATCTAGGTGGGTTAGAGCGAGGGTGGTCCATTATCCACTCTTAAGATAATCATCTCTGTGAAGTTTGGTAACCAGAAACAAAATCGGAACCAACGATCAACAGATAAAGAAGCTCAACATCAAATTGAGCCAATCAACAATACCAGAAAACGAGAGCAAAGCTCTCAAGTCTCGTGAGCACTCACTCACTGTTACATCCACAGCTTGAAGAACACGAAAAAAAAGGTTTATATAGGTTCGGTTCACAGAGAACAAAAATGAACCGGGCTTACAATTTATTTATTATAAAAGACATAAAACAGGATCGAGCAAACCAAATGATCTGCATTTCCCGCCAAGGATGAAGAGGCCTCTCACTTTGCAAGTCACCAGGTCCCACGCTTCTTGTAGCTCCGACTTGGCAACTCTATGAGATGGTAATCTCTACATCCTCCCCTCAAGTTGGAGCTACACACAAGCCCAACTTGTTGGAAAGAAAGTCATGCTGACCATGGTGGAGTGCTTTTGTCATCAAATCAGCCAATTGTAAGCTAGTGTGCACATAAGTAGCCTCAAGGAAACCAAATTGGACCCTTTCCCGAATAAAATGACAATCTAAGTCCACGTGTTTCGTCCTCTCATGAAAACATGGGTTCACAACCAACTGTTGGGCTGCTTTGTTGTCACAAAACACCACCACTGGAAGCTGTACATCAACCTTCAAGTCACGCAAAAGATAACTGGACCAAATTAGCTCTGTGGTAGTTGAAGCCATACTTTGGTACTCTGCCTCCGCTGATGATCTAGATACAGTGTTTTGCTTCTTGGTCTTCCATGACACGAGAGAATGGCCCAAGAAGACACAATAGCTTGAGAGAGACCTTCGAGTGGTGAGGCATGATGCCCAATCCGCATCAGAAAACCCGGTCAACTTCAGCGTACTTTGCACTGGATAAAACAAACCCAGCTTGGGTGTACCACTAAGATATCTGAGCACATGAGACACATCATGCCAATGAGGTAGTCTTGGTGAAGCCACAAATTGGCTTAAATGATGTACGTTGTATGATATATCCGACCTGGTCAAGGACAAGTACAGCAACTTGTCAACAACTCTTCTGTATCTCTCTGGATCTACAAATGCTTCTCTTTCATCTTGATGTAGCTTCAACCCAGATGGCAAAGGGACTTTTGTTGCTTTATAGTTTTCCATGTGACAGCTTGCCAAAATATCATGAATGTATTTCTATTGGCTTAGTATTACACCTTTAGTATCTCTTTATAACTCCATCCCTAAGAAATACCTGGCGTGCCCCAAATCCTTTATGGTATTCTTCAGATGCAATGCCTCCTTAATAGAACATATTTCTTCTATATCATTCCCTGTAATAAGAATGTCGTCCACATAGACTAGCATTGATGTCATGGACTCCCCTCTCTGTTTGACAAACAGGGAGTAATCTAAGTCGGATTGATCATACCCCAATCCCACAAGGAAACCTGTCAACTCTAAATTCCATTGTCGTGAAGCTTGCTTTAAGCCATATAAGAACCTCTCCAGTTTGCACACTTGCCCTGAAGTACTCCCTTTGTAACCTTCTGGAATCTCCATATAGATGTCTTCTTCTAAATGTCCATGCAGAAAGGCGTTGTTTACATCTAATTGATGTAAGTTTTAACCCTTTGTTGTGGCTATTGCAATGAGCATTCTAATAGTGGGAACCTTGGCTATTGGAGAAAAAGTATGCCTTTAGTCTTTCCCTAATTTTTGGCTAAATCCTTTCACCACCAATCTTGCCTTGTATCTTTCTATCTCCCCATTTGGTCTAAACTTCACTTTGTAGACCCACTAGGACTTAATTGCTTGTTTCCCTTGTAGTAAACTTTTTAAACACCAAGTACCATTCCTTTTAAGGGCATCCAATTCTGCCTTCATTGCATCTTGCCACTTTGGATCCATTTGAGCTTCCTGGAAATTCTGAGGCTCTTTCACACTCATCACATTTGCTAGAGATGCAAAGTATTCTGTTTGAACATTATTAACTACATAGTCATTATGCCACAAAGGCAACTGTCTACTCCTTGTGGATCTTCTTACATTCTTCATAGGCAATACATGAGATCCAATATCCCTTACCTATGAAGGGCCAACTACATCAGTAATGTGCTCCTCAACTGTCTCATTGTTCACATTCTGCTGCAGATCAGTTTCTCCATTTGTCTCAATCTACATATAATCTGGATTCTGTACCAAATACTCATCTGCATCCTCAAAATGAAGTGGCATTGTCAATAATTTGTGTGAAGATCCCTTTGCATCATCCTTTGAAGTCAAGAAAGGGAACACATCTTCATGGAAAACAACATCTTTGCTATAGAAGACCTTCCTCCAAATCATACAACTTATACCCCTTTGCATTTGAAGGATATCCAATGAAGATGCATCTCCTGCATCGAGCTTCTAACTTGTCACTTGGTTTTGGTGCCTTGTATCCATAACAAAGACAACCAAACACCTTCAAATTTCCATATTCCGGCTCCTTTGAAAGGAACACCTCATATGGTGTTTTCCACTTCAAAACTGAACTTGGCAACTTGTTTATGATGTAAGTAGCAGTTAGTACACATTCACCCCAGAAACAATGTGGCAAACCTGCCTGAATTCTCAAAGCTCTGGCTGTGTCAAGCAAATGTCTGTGCTTCCTTTCAACTACCCTGTTTTGCTCTACCTTGTATACCATTGTCCTCTGATGAACTACCCCATGGCTTGACAACATTTCCTGACATTCCTTGCCAACACATTCAGTCCCATTGTCTGTCCTTACTGTCTTGACTTTCCGATCAAAATTAGTCATAACATACTTGATGAAAGCATCCAATATCTCATTCACCTGTTGTTTCCTGTGGAGAAGATAAGTCCATGTACACCTACTGTGATCGTCTACCACAGTCAGAAAATAGGTCTCTTCATTGAGAGCTCCAGTCCTATATGGACCCTAGAGATCCACATGGACCAATTCAAACAACTTTGAAGTATAAGACAAACTAGGAGGTTGATGTGATGGTTTCCCACACACTCGCAAGAATACGAGATCTGTTGTAGTAATAAATCAGGATCGAATCACGAGGATTATCTCTGCTTTAGCTAATTCTAGAAACCAGTTCCTAAGCCAAAATATACTGATTTTTTTTTGTGTAATTCTAACTATTAAAAATAAGTAAAACAAGTAAATAACGATGTAGAAATATATGAGAATGCAAAGTTCCAAGGCAAGGAATCCCCACAACTTTGATCCACGGAGTTTGAATCGCACTTCTACCGAAACTGAGTTGGATATTTTGTTATGAAGGTTATTGTCTAATGTCATAAATTAACTTTTCTCAAAGTTTAACTTAATGTACTTCTATCAAATTAAGAACCCACTCTTATGTCGAAACAAAACCGATAGAAACCCTTTAAGCACTTAGAAATCTAGACGGTAAACCAAACTTGCCCCACTCTCATGATGCATCAAACTTGACTCAAACATCTAGAAGTTCTATGACAATTAACCACATGAGAAACTAATTCTCAAGTTCAATTCTAGTTTTTCCAAATAGATAGAACCACCTCGCGAGCACAACAAAATCACCCTTAATATCAAGCACATCAAAATCAACATGCACATAAAATTTTCCAATGCGAATTGGAATATCTTCAAGGATACCTACAGGGTGAACAATAGACCTATCCACCATATAAAGTTGCATTGTTGCCGGTTCAAGCTCTTTCATGCCAATTTTCTCACATATAGACAATGGAATCAAACTGACACTAGCTCCTAGATCACATAAAGCATTGTAGTTATGAGCACCCACATTAATAGGGATAGAAAAATTACCTGGATCTTGAAGCTTTGGTGGGAGATTATTTTGGATCAAGGCGCTACACTCCCGATTCATGGAAACCATGTGGCACTCATCAAGCTTCCTTTTGTTGGAGAGGATCTCCTTCAAGAATTTTGCATATGAGGGCATCTCCTTCAAAGCATCAATAAATGGAATTTTAATGTGCAATTTCTTCAACGCTTCAAGGAAATTCCCATACTTCTTCTGTTGCAAAGTTTGATTCTTTCTTTGTGGGAATTGGGAGAGGAGGAACATAAGGTGGTGGTGGCACATATGGAACCAACTTCTCCTTGGCAAGATTAGAAGGTGTCCCGTCTTCTTCAACCGGGCCATCCGGTTTGGTTGTCTCCTTGGCTTTCATTGGTTCCACCTCTTTAGCTTGAAGTTCCTTTCCACTCCTCAAAGTCACCGCTAGAATTTGACCTTTTGGATTCTCTTCGGGGTGGCCTGGTAGAGTACCCAAAGGTCTAGGAACATTGGCTGCATTTTGAGCCACTTGAGTTTCCATCATCTTCTGTGCTTGCTCAAGAGCTTGCACCTTATTAGAAAGTGCTTTCATTTCAGCCATCATATTCTCCATAGCAATCAACTCAGGAGGTTTCTTAGGAGCCACAGGTGGAGCTGGAGGGGGCCTAGCTTGATAGCCCGTAAAATTGCCTTGATAGCCAAGAGGAGGGCCATCTCTAGCCCCATAAGGAACTTGAGATGCAGCTAGATTTTGAAACTGAGGTTGAGAAGTTGAGGAAGCATTATTTCCATACCTCAAATTTGGATGATTCCTCCACCCAGGATTGTAGGTGGGCGAATAAGGATCGTTCTTAGGGTTTGGATACGGAGCCTGATAACCATCTTTAACATAATTAACTTCTTCAGTAGGAACTTCCACAGGTTGGGCCATATAAATTTGACAAGTAAGAGCGGTATGGTTAGGTACACCACACATTTGGCAAACAACCTTTGGAGTTGACAGTTCAGACGGGCTTGCTTTTGACATGTTCATCTCACCAACTTGCTTCCTTAGTTGTGCAATCTCATGAATAAGAGCACTATTTTCAGCCTCCTTGTGAACACTAGAATCAACCTCATATAATCCCATACTCTTCTTACCAATAGAGGAAGAAGAAGAGCGGGCATTGGAAAACTGTTGAGCATGGAGGGCGGTCTTCTCAATTAGAGCCCAAGCATCATCAATTGGCATCTCCATAAAATTGCCCGATGAAGATGTATCAATATGTAGTCTTGTAGCATCATCAATGGCACTGTAGAAGATTTGGAGAAGCACATACTTAGAGAATCCATGAGGAGGACATTGAATAAGGAGGTCCTTGAACCTCTCCCATGCTTCAAAATAAGTTTCAACGGGGGCCATGGAAAATGAGCTTATTTGAGCTCTCATCTCAGCAGTATTTTTGGGAGGAAAGAATTTGGCCATAAAAGCCTCATAGAGCTCATCCCAAGTAGTGATAGAATTCGCCGGAAGAGACCGGTACCATGTCTTCGCCTTGCCCGTTAGAGAGAAGTGAAAAGCAAGTAGGCGCATAGCTTCCTTAGGCACATTCTGAATATGCACTGTATTCATCAGCTCCAAGAAGGTTTCAATGTGCTGGTGGGGATTTTAGAAGGTAGACCCCTAAACTGATTTGCCTGAATCATGCTGATCAAGCCAGACTTCAACTCAAAGTGATGAGCTGTAACTTGTGGAAACACGACCCCATAGATTGGGCCGCGATTGACGGGCATCATGTACTCGCCAAGAGTGGCGGGCTGTGGTGGAAGTCGAGCCCTCTCAGCTTCAGCTCGCTGATCCGCTTCTAATCGCTCAGCCTCACGTTGAGTGAAGCCTTGCAAACGGGCAGTCATATCAGCAATCGTCTTCTGTAGAGCTTCCATAGCTTCGTCACGATCATCCATGTTATGTCTTTGAGCTTCTCGGGTTTCCCTTAATCTAGTGTGAAGAGATCCTTCAGGCTCGGGATCGGGATCGTGTAGTGGGGTGCTAGAACTTCTCCCTCTGCGCATACACTAAAGGAATCACCTAAAACCAAAGACAAAAAGAAACAAATCAAAAAACAAAAGGGGACTTAGATGAACTAGTCCATTAGAACTAACTAAAACTATCAATAATCCCCGGCAACGGCGCCAAAACTTGATGTGATGGTTTCCCACACACTCGCAAGAATTCGAGATCTGTTGTAGTAATAGATCAGGATCGAATCACGGGGATTATTTCTGCTTTAGCTAATTCTAGAAACCAGTTCCTAAGCCAAAATATATTGATTTTTTTTTGTGTAATTCTAACTATTAAAAACAAGTAAAACAAGTAAATAACGATGTAGAAATATATGAGAATGCAAAGTTCCAAGGCAAGGAATCCCCACAACTTTGATCCATGGAGTTTGAATCCCACTTCTACCTAAACTGAGTTGGATATTTTGTTATGAAGGTTATTGTCTAATGTCATAAATTAACTTTTCTCAAAGTTTAACTTAATGTACTTCTATCAAATTAAGAACCCACTCTTGTGACGAAACAAAACCGATAGAAACCCTTTAAGCACTTAGAAATCTAGACGGTAAACCAAACTTGCCCCACTCTCGTGATGCATCAAACTTGACTCAAACATCTAGAAGTTCTATGACAATTAACCACATGAGAAACTAATTCTCAAGTTCAATTCTAGTTTTTCCAAATAGATAGAACCACCTCTCGATGTGTTCTCTCTATTTTGTTTACTTACTTAGACTACCACCTTTCGATGCACAACCTAAACAAGACTCTAACAAGTTAAACCTATTAGATTAAGCCCCTATAATTAAATCATATTAATTTCCAACCCAATTCAAGCAAAAGATATTGAATCTAATCCGATTCACATTGTTGGGATCAACCAAACCCTAAAACTAAAGAGTTTAGCCTAGCATATTGAAAATCATGATCAAATCAATAAACTTAAACATGGAATAGAAAATAAGAACAATAATTGAAAGAGAAACTTACTAGAGATTCAATTGAAGGAAAACAAAGTAGATCCAAGAGTGCAATTCTCCAAATTGAAAGAGCGTAAACTAAAACCTTAGAAATTGTCTCTTCTCTCTCTTGTAATTAGAAAATCATAATAATGCATAATAATATCTCTAACTTATCCTCCAAGTAGTTAAAATAAGAATTAAAACTAAAAATATCCAACCCTACAAATAAACTCGGGCCCAAAACAAAGCCCAAAAACCCGTCACGGAAGAAAACAGGGGAGTCACGGTCGTGACTATTTTCTGTCACGACCGTGAAAGCACTTCGCAGCCATTCACGGGTGGCTTCACGACCGTGAAAGCACCCGTGACTCCTATACTTAGCCTCTAGAACCTCCTTCGACCGTGAAACTCCATTCATGACCGTGAAACATGCCCGTGACTCCAATACTTGGCTAGTTTCTTGCCCTTATAGCTTCTCATAGGTCTTCTAAACTTCATTCCTTTGCTCCACAAGATCCACCATCATTCTCTTGATTTCAACTTCTTCTTGAAAGTGCAAAAACACCATCAAAACACCTATAAAAACAAAACACACTTGTGTAGACTCCATATCTCAAATAATATGAAAATCCCACAAAACCACTAGAAACTAACCCTAAAAAGAAAGAAAACTATATCTAAAATGCACATGCAAACCATGCAAATTAAGATGACATCAGAGGTGAACTTAATTTGTGAAACTTAGCTAATGAACATGTATCACACATAAAACCATCATTAGATAAATCCTTAAACAAAGACATATGATCCATTTTGGAGGCAGAAATATGCCCCCTAGTCTTTTGTGAAGCAAAACATAATCAAGGTTTCTATCAGAAGAACAACGGAAAATATTTCCTTGTTCAAACAAGTTCTTATTTGAATCTAAAACTGCAAGTCTCTTCTTCCCATGTCCAGCTTTGATCCTAAACAAGGCTCATGAGCTCTGCCCTTCAGTTACACACTCCTTAGTCAAAGGGTCCTGCATAATGCAACATTCCTTATGAAAATGTGCATCTAAGTCTCCAGAAGAAACCAACTTACTCATTGATAATAGATTATATCTAAAATCAGGAACATATAACACATCCTTTAGAATCAAACTGTCATTAATCTTTACATCTCCAACAATTTGAACTGATTTAGTGCTACCATCAGGAAAAATTATATGTACTGGATAGCTCACATTTCTTGGATCAATCAACAAATCAAAGAATGAAGTCATGTGATCCGAGGCTCCACTATCAACTATCTAATCCTCACTAGTGTTTTGTATTACATTTAGGACTGAGACAGATGTACCTGCAAAATGGAAGTTGGATTTTGCACCCTTGGTCCCATAGTTGCATGATCCTCTCTTGCCTTCCTGTACCTCTTTTCCTCCCCTCACTTCTGCATTCATTGCCTTCTATGACCTGAAAGCTCTCATCATCTCCTGACAAGCATTGGAGAGAGTAGATACTGCTTGCACCAGATTCGGTTCCACCCCATGCTTTTGATCCACATTTCCTCCATAATCCAAGGGTGAATCAACATTCCCTTGTGCCTCAGACTCAACATTTCCAGCTACTCTAGTGCCTCTCCTAACCTTCTTCCCTTTGTACCAATCAGGATACCCTATCAGCTCAAAGCAATTGTCCTTAATATGTCCTTCCTCCTTGCAATGAAAGTAAACTCTCTTGTCCCTTATCCTCCTAAAATCCCTTTTCTATCCAACATATGAACCATTTCTTCCTGATTTTGATGAGCGTCCTTTTCCACTATCATATTCCTTATTCCCTCCTCTTCCATTGTTGCTCTGAGACGCCAAGAAGGCTGAAGTTTCAATGTTCACCGTGCCTGTGATTTGTCTCTGAGTTTCTACTCCAAGTACTGTCTGGAAAACTTCCCTAATATTTGGAAGTGGATCCATAGAAACTATTTGACTCTTGACTGATTCATAATCTCCATTCAGTTTCAACAGAAATTCCATTACCTTTTCTTGATTATCCAATTCTAGCACCCTAGCAACTAGATTACACTTGCATTTTTCAACAACTCCACATGAGCAAGTAGGCAACCCAGTTAATTCATAGATTTCCTCCCAACATCTCTTCAAACGACAAAAAATAGTGCGTCACAAAAGAGTTACCTTGTGTAATCTGTGACAGCTCCTGCTTCAATTGGAAAATCATCGGCGCACTGTTCTGGCTGTATCGTTCACAAATGTTGATCCACAGATCTCGTGCCGATCTGGTGTAGACAAAGCTGCTTGACACCTCGTTGGTTATCGAATTTAAGATCTAGCAAGCAACCATGGAATCACATTGTTTCCAGCGCTCAAAATCAACAGATCCAGCTTCTGGTCGCTTTCCTGTTCCATCAACAAATCCAAGCTTCAAATTCGCAGTCAAAGCTCTCTGAACTTGCCTGCTCCAGGCTGAGAAATTCCTCCCGTCAAACGCCATCGTTGTGAGAGACATCCCGGGAAAATCCGAGTTTGTGAGCAACAAGGTGTCGATCATGTTTGCGATCTGCGCCACTTCCTTCTCCTGCAGTTCCTTCGTATTCTTGGAATTTGAGATGATCAATCACTCAAGAAAGTCGTATTTCTCACCGATTCTCCTGAAAACTCAAAATACCATAAAACAGAGCAAAATAGGTCACCAAAACTTCAATTGCTCTGAAACCATGTGAAGTTTGGTAACCGGAAACAAAATCGGAACCAACAATCAACAGATAAACAAGCTCAACATCAAATTGAGCCAATCAACAATACCAGAAAACGAGAGCAAAGCTCTCAAGTCTCGTGAGCACTCACTCACTGTTACATCCACAGCTTGAAGAACACGAAAAAAAGGTTTATATAGGTCCGGTTCACAAAGAACTAAAATGAATCGGGCTTACAATTTCTTTATTATAAAAGACATAAAACAGGATCGAGCAAACCAAATGATCTGCATGTATCGTCAAGGATGAAGAGGCCTCTCACTTTGCAAGTCACCAGGTCCCACGCTTCTTGTAGCTCCGACTTAGCAACTCTATGAGATGGTAATCTCTACAATCTCGATATCACAACAGTTGCTCCGATTAGGCGAGTACCATGAAAAAAAATATTAATCATGCATAACTTTTCTCCTTCAATTTCAAGGGACTAATATTTTCAATCTTTTTGCTTGTAGAATGTCTATGCAAAGCAAGCGATTTAGCAGCAATTGGGGTGGTTTTCTCGCATTTTTCTGCCCCCATATGCATCAGATTTGGGTAGTGATCTTGCCCACATTTGATATTTTTCTAATATAATAATTAACTAGTGTTAGACCCGTACAATGTACGGGTTATAAATTATAATTAGAAATAAATAAAATAACTTTTAATATTTGAAAGTTTTTTTGTAAGATTATAAAATATAGAAATAATAACTTATAATACTCGAAAAGTAATTGTTAAAACCAAAGTAATTGTTAAAATTCAAAAAAGAATATATGTATATAACACAATATGAAATATGGAAACTTGAATTCAATTCAAAATGTAGAAGTCATACATAAGTAGTTAAGAAGTTGAATAGTAGAGTAGTATGTGCTTCTAAATTTATAACTACTATTATTTACCCATTATAAAAATAAAATCACTTAACCAATATAATTTTTTATCACATTTATTTATTTTGTAATTATATTATTTGAAATTATAAAAATTAATTTAGGATATGGATTTAAGTGCAATTTCAAGCCAATATTCTCCCAACTTTTTAATCGTAGAAAAAAATCAAGTAAATAATAATATTTATATAAATTCAAAATAACAATTTGCACAAGATTCTTGATAATAATAATGTTTTGATACAATTTATAAAAAAAATGTTTGGATAAATTCAAAAAAATGATTTGTGCTAGATCATTAGAATACAAAGATTTTTTAATTAAATGTTCATTAAAAAATATGTTTTACACAACTTCAAAATAATTATTTATATAAAAAATTTAGAATAATAAAAAAATTTTAAATCAAATTTTCATTAAAAAATATATTGTAATGGTTTCATAGAAAGTGGAGGAAGTGAGAAAGTGGGTAGTTTTTTGACAAAATTTATAAAAAAAAATAATTCTAATATTTTCAAATGATGACAAGTGGGAAATTTTTTTCTACATACATGGTTTCTACTTTAATATTGTACTATGTAGATAAACCATCAATTTTTAATTTATACGAATTTATTGTTGGTTTGTTCCATCAAAATTTAATAACACACGGATTGCAGGACGATATCATTGAACACAAAAAAAATGAATAGACTCTTAGATTTTATAATTCTGCGTGGTGACCATGAGGTTTCGCAAATTCCGCGTGGTACACAACATTTTCTGAAATTCCGCATGGTAACCTCGAGGTTTTACAAATTCCGTGTGGTAACCTTGTAGTATTATATAATGTAAAAAGTAATTGAAAATTACCCCAAAATTTTACTTAATTACATAAAACCCTCATATATTTAAGTATTAATAAAAAATTACTTAAATCTATCTTTTTTACTAAAGTCACCTAATTTTATTACTTTTAGAAAATTATAAAAATATTTCAAATTTAAAAATAACTTTAGAAAACCACATGCGCCTTGGACATATGTCGGAGAAGGGTCTAATATGTAGCGGTTGGAACAAATGGAATCAAGAGAAACCCAACAGAGTATACTAGGCTTTGGCATATGCGCCTTGGACATATGTCGGAGAAGGGTCTAAATTTGCTTGGTAAGAAGGGCTTGTTGAAGTACATGAAGAAGCCTTGCATGGAGTTTTGCGAGCATTGTGTGTATGAAAAAGCACACAGGGTTTCATTTTCAACGAGCAACCATAAAAGCAGAGGGATATTAGACTATGTTCATACAGATGTTTGGGGTCCGGCTAAAGTTGCTTCCAAAGGTGGTTCCAGGTACTTTGTCTCGTTTGTAGATGATTACTCGAGATATGCTTGGGTGTATTTTCTTAAGCATAAGAATGAGGTATTCGAGACATTCAAGCAATGGAAAGTAACGGTCGAGAACAGAACGGATAGAAAGCTGAAAACTTTAAGGTCTGATAATGGCACAAAGTACACAGATGGTGCTTTCAAGAAGTTTTGTGATGAAGAAGGCATTGTTCGACATTGGACGGTTAGAGACACACCACAACAGAATGGAGTACTAGAAAGACTTAACCGTACACTACTTGAGAAAGCTAGATGTATGCGCTCCAATTCTGGTTTGGGTCAAGAATGGTGCGCGGAGTCGGTTGCCACAACTGCTTATATTGTGAACCGATCTCCCCATTCGACATTGGATGGAGACACTCCTTTTAGGATGTGGTCAGGAGAAGAGGCAGATTATGGAAGACTTAGAGTGTTCGAATGCATAGCGTATTATCTTGTCAAGGATAACAAACTTGATAATAGGGTCAAGAAGGCAATTTTCTTGGGATATGCAAGAGGAATCTAAGTTTGTAATCAGTAGAGATGTTACTTTTGATGAGAACTCCATGGTAGCTTTATCAAAAGCTGAAGGTCCTAAAGGTGGTGATGTTGCGACATTAAAATCTCAAGTAGTTGAGATAGAAGAATCTGAGGACCAACCAAATTCTAGTCATGATCAAGAGGAATCTCATCGTGACACATATTGTCAAGAAGGTGATGAGCTTGAACATGAGGAGGTTCAACAGGAAAATACACAAGTACTACAACAACAACAACAAGAGTCCATGGCTTCCACTAGGCCAAGGCGGGTTTGTAAACCAGTTCAAATGTATGGGTTTGACGAGCCTCTAAAACACTATAGGCAGTTAAACTTAGTAGAATATGCACTCTCGGTGGAGGATGATGAGCCACTCACCTTCAAACAAGCTATCAAAGATATTGATAGAGAGAGATGGTTGGTCGCTATGGAGGAAGAGATGGAATCTCTCCATAAGAACAAGACATGGGAGGTAGTCCCATTGCCCAAGGAAAAGACTGCTATTGGTTGTAAGTGGGTGTATAAAAGAAAAGAAGATTCATCTGAGCTCGGTGGTACAAGGTATAAGGCAAGATTAGTGACCAGGGGTTTTGCAGAAAAAGAAGGTATGGACTACAATGAGATATTTTCTCCTGTGGTAAAGCATACATCTATTCGGGTGCTTTTGAGCATTGTTGCTCATGGTGATCTTGAGTTGGAACAACTTGATGTCAAAATAGCCTTCTTGCACGGAGATTTAGATGAGGAAATCTACATGTATCAACCAGAAGGATACAAAGTAGAGGGAAAGGAGAGTCATGTATGTCGCTTGAGGAAATCCTTATATGGATTAAAACAGTCGCCTCGACAGTGGTATAAACGATTCGACTCTTTCATGTTAAAGCATGGTTTCTCCATAAGTGATTATGATTGTTGTGTCTACATTCAAAAGCTTCATGGAGGTGATTATTTTTATCTCTTATTGTATGTGGATGACATGCTTATTGCTTCAAGAAGCATGGTGGAGATAAATAAGTTGAAGGTCGAACTTGGTAAAGAGTTCGATATGAAGGACATGGGTGCTGCTAGAAAGATACTGGGTATGGAGATCAGAAGAGAGCGGAAAACTTGTCAATTATTCTTGAGTCGGAAAGGTTATTGATCGGTTTGGGATGAAAGGTGCAAAGTCAGTGGTGACCCCATTGGCTTCACATTTTGGGCTCTCTAGTAGACAGTCTCCCACTACAGCGGAAGATAAGGCACACATGGAAAATGTACCTTATGCTAGTGCAGTTGGCAGCTTAATGTATGCCATGGTGTGTACACATCCAGACATTTCACAAGCAGTTAGTGTTGTCAGTAGATTCATGGCAAGTCCAGGAAAGGCGCATTGGGAAGCTGTGAAATGGATTTTAAGGTACTTAAAATGTACTATTAACACGGGTTTGTGCTTTGGTGGAGATACATGTCAGTTGAATGATTTTGTTGATTCTGATTATGCTGGAGATCTAGATAGACGACGATCCACTACTGGATATGTCTTTGATGATTACAATGCTCCAGTAAGTTGGAGATCGATGTTACAAGCTACAGTTGCTTTGTCCACAACAGAGTCTGAGTATATGGCCATTGCTGAAGGAGTAAAAGAGGCATTGTAGTTGAGGGGTCTACTAAATGATTTGGATATTCAACAAGATCGCGTGAACTTGTATTGTGATAGTCAAAGCGTCATTCACTTGGCTAAGAATCAAGTTCATCATGCTCGTACAAAACACATTGATGTAAGGTATCATTTTGTTCGAGATGTCATAGAGGATGGAGATATTTCTCTTATGAAGGTACATACAAATGAAAACCCCGCAGACATGTTAACCAAGGTTGTGATAGGAAGTAAGTTTCAATACTGTTTGGAACTGCTTCAGATTGGCCCATGTTAAGTTGCCCAGGAGGGGCATAGTCCTTCGGGACGATTACGGGTGAGGTGGAGACTATATGGAGGATATGTAGAACTACGATTGGCTTGATCCCGGTCAGAGGGTACGTAGGCAGTCATGAGTATAATGATGCAGCCCAGATGATGAGATCTATTTCAGATGCTACAGATTGTTATCATATTCGTTCAAAATTTGAGGTTTTTCAAATTATGTACGAGGTGGAGAATTGTGAGCATGCTATTGTTTAGGAAATTGAAAATGACAAGAGAAGAAAAAGGTGGAAAAGCTAAATGTGTAAACACATAGAAAATAGTAAATTGCATTTTCTATTTTTCATTATTAGAATTTCCATTTTTCATTATTAGAAATCCTACAATCTTTTAATAAGAAAGAAAAGAGGAGAGGAAAAACTTAATTATATTATCTTCAGAAAACACGAGAGGAAAAAGAAAAAGTTTTTTATCTTGCAAAAGAAAAGAGCGAAATACAAAGAGAGTGTTATTTTCTTTGTAAAGATATACTCTTTTGTACGACGAACTTGTGGCCTGTACAAGTTGTCGGGTTTATTCCCTTCATATAGTAAGAAACATATCACCCTGAGGACGTAGACAATTTATCGAACAACGTTAAATTTTTATGTGTTTATACTACTTTAATTATTCCATATTAGTCGAAGCTTCCACGGCTCTTCAACACTGTGTCCACTATGTTGCTGTCGTAAACATTAAACAAATCGATGTGCCGCATAGTTCAGAAACATAAATTCAAAATTAATTCGAGTTGCCATCAAGGGAACCTTTTATTCCAAAATGCGTGGAATGAATACATCTACAAAGTTGCTTTCTTAATGAACTAATCATGAGCTATGATTTCCGACTGGAATTCATAAACGGAATATGTAAGCCATTGTCAATCACTTTATCTGAAATTATCGTCCGCTCAGTTTCAAGAACATAGCTTTCTGTTGACTAACTCCAGACATCAGAAGATTCTATCAACCATCTTTTTCCTGCAAATTGGTCTTACATTGTCAGAAATGAACAGGAAAAAGGGGTCAAGAATATTTCTGTCTGATATGATAAGATCAAGGGCTACAACCTTAAACATAAGCCTAAGAAGTATACAACTTTCTCAGCTTGTGAATCAGCCTTCTGCATATTGGGCAAACTCTGTTCTCCCCTTCCATAATCCTGCAAATTGAAAACCATCAAATCAAAACTCAACTTCTAAAAAACCTTATAACAATGTCAGAATCCCATAATCTTCAGTATCTATACCTCAGGGCACAGTCATAGCAGGTAGCACAATGGCCACATGGAACAAAGAAGCAATTTCTTGGCTCATCATAACATATAACACAAATCTTCCCATCATACAATTCATCTGCCGAGCTGCTTGATGACCCTTCTTCTAAATCTTCTTCACCTGTCCCATATGTTAATTTACCTGACTTCTCTGGCATCAAAGGATCGCTCTCGCTTTGTCCTGCACTTTCTGACACATTTATTTGGTTTGTTATTGTTGTTGTTGTTGTTGTTGTTGATCTGTGCACCTCATTATCATCATTTACACCATTGCAAGCTCCAAAGTACTTGAGTATCAGAAAAATGATGATCATAACTGATCCTGTAACATCACATTGTGTTCCTTGTAAGTTTTGAGACTCAAAGAGGCTTAGGGTCCGTTTGGACCCCAGAGCATAATGCATTATGCCTTGAGGTCCAAACAGACCCTTAATAAATTTGTTTGAGCTTCAGTTAAGGCACCTAAGATTGCGATGTATGTCACCATCCTTGAGACGAAAGAGAACCCAATGTTCCATTCACCTAGATCCGCCTGCACAAAACTAGATTTTAATTAAGAACACTATAGTTGTAATAACTTACTTTGAGGCTACTTAAGAAAAAGAAAAAGAAAAGAGAAAGAGGCTTTACATTGTTGGGTGTTGTAAGGACAACAAAACGAGTACTGGGAAAACGAACTTTCAGGCTGCATGACCCGTTTATGGTAGAGCAAACATGGGTTGCTTTGGTAGTATCATGCATTTTAGATGACACGTTCACATTTATCGTCATTACAATGCTTCTCGGGTTTGTGTTTACTACGCTGACATAGAACTTATCATCTTCTGGTACTATGTAATCAGCCCTTTTACTGCCCATCTGACTGCTTGAAGATAGTTCCTCCATGGAAGCACTTGAATTCGGCAAAAATGTCTCAAAATCTCGTTCACCTATGAAAATAATAATAATCTTGAAACATCAGAATATTTTTAGGCAGAGCCAGAATTACGAAATGAATCAAGCAATCAGACCTTTGATAATGACTATTTGTAAGTTGTTTAAGCTAGCAGTCGGAGCTTCCCATCTCATACGAATTCCTGAACCCTTATTAAGCCACAAAGAAAACCCCTATTCCATAGAAGCCAAATTTAACACAAATTCAACTCCAAACAAGTTCTATAACATGAACAAAACTCCAGTTTTTTCTATATGTTTTTACCTGCTGACTATAAGATCCAACAGCCAAGCACTTTGATACAGTCCAATTGGTTTCCAAGCTCAGCTCAGGCCTCTGCTCAAATCCATATACCAAAACCCCTTTCTTAGCTTCATCTTTAACCTCGATGCGCTTTGCAAAGACGGGATTTACACCCAACTGCCTTGAGGAGCTCGGCCCCAACACCATCTTTGTGCTTCCATAGTATCCTAATCTCAGGCTTACACAAACTACAATATGAAAACCCCCCAAAAAAAGAATTAGAAAAAAGAGTGTTTGATGATTTTAAAATAAGATGTATTGGAAAACGGTAAAAAAAAGCAGGGGAAGAGATTACATGCCACAAATCCAAAGAGTTAGTGAAGCTAGCAACCGAGCCCAGCTCTCTTTCCATGTCCACCGGGCTGAATATCCGGTGGTGGCGAAACCGGGTCTGAACATGTCGGATGAGAAGATGGAAGAGAGAATGGAGGAGGATGAACTAATGGTCTATGGAGTAATCTGGGTGTCAAGTTCAATTGAGATTGAAGATCAGAATGGTAGATGAGGACTGTAGATTATACATATGAAAAACGAAATGGTGGGATTTTGAATGGCAAGTTAGAAATGGTAGGTGCGTTAGTTTTTATTGTTGGTACGTCAACGGTCAAACAGTCAAACTCCCGGGATTATGCAATATGGGCCTAAGCCCAATAATTGCCCTTGTATATGATCCAAACAAAGCCGAAGCCCAAATCTTGTATAGTCGAAGCCCAGTTGCCGGAGCTCAATGATTGGTAGAAAATTAAATATTCCCGTTGAAGGAGATATTTCTTGAAGCCCAAGTTCCCTTAAGCAGCAAGTAGCCAGCCATCAATTTTGCAATTTTAATATTTGACACCCAAAAATTGTAATCTAGATATGATTATTATAATGCATAGTTTCGAATAATAAATCATTTCATTACGCCTATAAAGGTATCTCAAACAAGAAAATAGAAGCAAGCTTACCAAAAATACATACGTGCTGCAAATGGAGGATCTCTTCTTGTATATTGCACTATTCATAACCATCGCAATTGCCTCGACACACTTGCTTGCCAAAATTCGAAATCTCCCGCCAAGTCCCTTCCCTTCCTTCCCCATTCTCGGCCACCTCCACCTTCTCCGGGACCCGATCCACCGCTCTCTGTTCGAAATCTCCCGCCGCCATGGCTCAATTCTCCTCCTCCACTTCGGCTGCCGCCAAGCTCTCATTGTCTCCTCCCCAGCCGCAGCCGAGGAGTGCCTCCAAAAAAACGACATCGTTTTCTCCAACCGCCCTGACTTCGTCGCCGGCGAGCTTTTCGGCTACAACTTCACCGCCATCAACTGGGCTCCCTACGGCGACCTATGGCGCAATCTTCGCCGGATCTCAAATAACGAGATTCTCTCCTCTCACCGCCTCCAGCTGCTCGCCGGAATTCGCGCCGATGAGGTGAGATCGCTCCTTCGGCGAATCGATCGCCAGGAGCATCAAGAAGAAGGATCCGGTTTCCGGACGGTGGATTTGAAATCGGCCTTTTTGGAGACGACTACGAACGTGATGACGAGGATTTTAGCCGGGAGGAGGTACTACGAAGACAGAGAGGAGTCGGAGGAAGGCAGGAGGTTTAAGAATCTGATGGGAGAGATCTCGAATGCGGGAGGATTTACCACAATTGGAGACTTCTTTCCCGTATTGAGAAAATTTGGGATCAAAGGAGCAGAGAAGAGATTCAAATCTCTGTTTGACAGAACTGATGCCTTTCTGCAGGATCTGGTGGATGATTACAGGAGGAGATCGGTTGAGGATGAAATTAGGGACAAGAACAGAACGATGATTGATGTTCTGCTCTCCTTACAAAAATCTGATCCTGAATTTTACACAGAAGAGATCATCAAAGGCCATGTGCTTGTAAGTATTTCCAAATATGTATAATCTCTAATTTCACATAAAACTGAATTGCTGAAATCCTCCAATTTCGTCACTGCTAGATAATGTTGCTTGGCGGAACAGATACTTCCGCCGGAACAATGGAGTGGGCGCTCTCCCTCCTCCTGAACCATCCAGAAGCACTGAACAAGTCACGTGCCGAGATCGATGATCACGTGGGGCATAACCGCCTGATAGAAGAATCAGATCTTAACAACCTTCCTTATCTGCACTCCCTCATCCTCGAAACGCTGCGCATCCGTCCCGTGGGGCCGCTTTTAGTACGCCACTCATCAGAAGAGTGTTGCGTGGGAGGCTACTCGGTCCCACGTGGCACAATGTTGATGGTGAACGTGTGGGCCCTGCACCACGATCCAGAGGTGTGGGAGGAGCCTGACGAGTTCAAGCCTGAGCGGTTTGAGGGTGTGCTGGGAAACCGAACCGGGTTCAGGTCAATACCTTTCGGGTTTGGGAGGAGGGCTTGTCCTGGGGAAGGACTGGCTATGAGGATGGTTGGGCTGGTGCTGGGGACGCTGATTCAGTGTTTTGAGTGGGAGAGGGTTGGGGAAGAGCTTGTTGATTTGCAAGAAAATATTGGGCTTACTGCCCCCAAGGCTAAGCCTTTGGTAGCAAGGTGTCGGCCTCGGAAAGAAACCATAAAGCTTATCTCTTAGTGTTGCATTAAGTAGCCTTCGGACATCTAGTCAAGCAACAAAGATCTCATATAGTATACATGTCCAAGACCAAAAAAAAAAAGTGTTTGCATTAAGTTGATTGTGTGTTATTACTATGGTTTTGCTTCTCCATTATAATGTGTGCGCTTACTTATGTTGTATTGGTCCCTAGCGAATTTAGTGTATAGTGTTTTCATATGATGGAAATATATGTGTTATCTATTTCCAAGAAATATTTTAGTTATAGTATGTCACCAATGGCTCTTGTTTCCTTAGCTGCTAATTAACTCTATGATACCAATGAAATTCGCAAGCAGGCAAGCGTCAAGTCCAACGAAATATCTATATTTAGAACTAGAAGAATGAATCGAGTTTGTAGCCTCAAATGTGTGTAAGACCCACCCAAAACATCTCTACTAGTTACTATGTCATGTTAATTTGAGTTTGCAGTGCCAAATCAAGTAGGACAACCGTAAAAATCTTCTAATCCTTCCCATCTATTAATTGAGCAGAAGTGTCTTCAAGAAAAAATAAGTCACTTGGCATTCTATTGAATTAACACATGTCCCTCCCCCAATTACCCACGTTCACCTTTTGAACTGTATTTCAGTTTCCCCAACTATTCCCCGTCTTTCATTGTGGATTTGCTAGTTGCTGAGATGATCCTCGGTTTCATGTGCTAGTGGTTTTGGACCCTTTTTTGGGCTTTTGGGCTTTGTTTGCAATCCTTGCTCATTTGTTTGATCTATTTTTCTCTTGCTAGTTTAAGTTCTCTTTACTCTATTAAGTGGTCTAGACCTTTTAGTTTAGTTGGTTTGTGTGGGTTTGTTCTTGTCGTTGGCTTTTTTTTGTGTGTGGCTTTTGCTTGTTTTTTTGTTGTTGTTGGTAGCTAAAATTCGAGTTTGGCATATTTACTTCTATGCAGTTTGGAATGGTGTTTGGGTGTGAACCGAGTTGTGATGGGCAAGGTTATGGATGCTTTTGAAGTTACTGAAGATCTTTCATATAGGCTTTTCTCGATTATCTAATGTTTGATATGGTAACATTAGTGGTTCATTGTGCACCACTTGAATTTTGTCTAGGTTGACCACTCGACCTTCATGCCAATGGCATTGTGCTTCTTTAGTGTTTTTACTCAACCCACTCCCAAGCTCGTTTATGTTTCTTTTTCCCATTGTTGTATTTTACATTACATACTTTTATGCTTCTTCTTTTGGTCTTTCATATCGGTTTTTCGATTGTTATTTCCTGACGACCTCTTGATCTACCAGATTTATTTGGTAAACTGAATTCTAACTTCATATAAAAAGCCCTTTTTTGAATTTAATGTGTACTGTTTATTAAATATTTAGACTTGTTAAAAAAATAATGATTTATATACGGAGTATTTATTAAAATTAAAAATCAGGCAACACGTGTCATTCTTTTGCATGGTCAGACTTTAGAGTTATTAAAATAATTTTGCATCTTAATAAAAATTGATCAACTAGCTGTATGATGACGTCGATCCCAACGTATGCATGCAATTTTTGGTAAATACTATAATCTAAGTCAGGTGCCTTATCGTCATGCAATATGTCACTTGAGCTTTCAGTCACTCTTAACAATTACAGATCTTGTCGACTTGTGTGCACCTTCTCTTCAAAGATCTCCTTGTTCACCTTGTCATACAGAGATTAATTTACAAATTACATGCCATATCTCAGTCATCTAGGAGTATCAAAAAAAAAAAAAAAACTTCACATTATAAAGTTATATTTGTATAAAAAGTTTCCAATAAATTCTCATAATACCAATCAATTGGACATCCTGATGTCGTAGTATTGTAGTTACAATTATTGTAAGGTTCTCTATTCTCTCCGTGAATACTATTCTCTTGTGATTCATTCTCTTGGAATAATATACAAATGTGACCCAACTTATTTTATCCGAGTAATGTCTAACCTTATATCGGCTTATTTTGTCTAACCATTACTCGCAGTCAGGTTGTATTTGAGGGAGGAAAGCACAGGGCCGGATTACATACCCAAAAAATCAATTATTAAATTCCATCAAAGTAAACCCTTCGTAAAACCCAAGTCTCCTGTGACCGTCCTTGATTAATGTATCTCGAAAAAGAGTGGACATGTTATTAAAAGTTAAAACCCAAGTTTCTTGGAACAACCTTGTATGTGCATCATGTGGCTTCCACAAATTATATACAAATCATTATCATAATATAAAGTTTTGGCAAAAGATATATAATTAAGTAAGGTCTAGGGAGTTGCAAATCGAGTATAAATTGGCCCGAAGATACAGCAACTCGATCAGCAAGCTAAAACAAAAGTTTAACTCTCTAAATAACAAATTAAATGGAGGATTTGTACTTGTACATTGCAATATTGACTACCGCCTTCATCGCAACCAAACACTTGCTCCACAAAATTCGAAATCTCCCGCCAAGTCCGTTCCCCGCCATCCCCATCATCGGCCACCTCCACCTCCTCCGGGAGCCCATCCACCGCTCCCTCCTCCAAATCTCCCGCCGCCACGGCCCCCTCCTCCTCCTCCGCCTCGGCTGCCGCCAGGTCCTCCTGGTTTCCTCCCCTGCTGCCGCCGAAGAATGCCTCAATAAAAATGACGTCGTCTTCTCCAACCGCCCTTCCTTCGTCTCCGGCGAGATTTTCGGTTACAATTCCACGGCTCTCTCCTGGGCGCCCTACGGCGACCACTGGCGCAAACTCCGCCGGATCTCGAACACGGAGATTCTCTCCCCTGACCGTCTCCAGAAGCTGGCTAGCATCGGCGCCGAGGAGGTCACATCGCTAATTCGCCGGATCTATCGTCAGGCGCCGATGGAAGAAGGATCTGACTATCGGACGGTGGATTTGAGATCTGCGTTTTTGGAGACGACGACGAATGTGATGACGAGGATGTTGGCTGGGAGGAGGTTCTATGGAGATGGAGAGGAATCGGAGGAAGGAACGAGGTTGAAGGCTATGATGAGAGAGGTTTCCGGCCCCGGGGGGCTCACTTCCATGGGAGATTTCTTTCCGGTGCTGAGGAGGATTGGAATCGGACATGGAGAGAAGAAGTTAAAGGCTCTGTTTGACAGGTTTGATGCATTTGTGCAGGATCTGTTGGATCATTCCAGGAGAAGATCGATTGAGAGTGAGGGGAGTTCCAATTCCAATCTGGAATCTCAATCTGAAACCACGAGAGAGAACAGAGCGATGATTGAGGCTCTTCTCTCATTACAAAAATCGGAACCTGGCTTTTACACAGAAGAGATCGTTAAAGGCCTGGTTTTTGTAAGTCTTCAATATTTCACAATAATCACACCTTCTCATTTCGAAAATTTCAAGGGGAAAAAATATATCTGATATTTGTAAGTTCAATTGTAAAGGTAATGTTGCTAGGCGGAATAGAGACTACTTCTGGTACATTGGAGTGGGCCCTCTCCCTCCTCCTCAACAACCCTGAATCGCTAAAGAAGGCTCGGGCGGAGATTGATGGACACGTGGGCCATAACCGTCTCCTCAACGAATCAGATCTCAACGGCCTTCCTTATCTCCACTCCCTCATTCTCGAAACGCTGCGTTTCCGCCCAACGGCACCGATTCTGGTGCGCGAATCTTCCGAGGAGTGTACAGTTGGAGGGTACCGCGTTCCACGTGGCACGATCCTGATGGTGAACGTGTGGGCCCTGCAGCACGATCCGAGTGTGTGGGAGGATCCGGAGAAGTTCAAGCCGGAGCGGTTCGAGGGAGTGCAGGGGAACCGGGTCGGGTTTAAGTTGATGCCATTCGGGTCGGGCAGGAGGGTTTGTCCTGGAGACGGGCTTTCGATGAGAATGGTGGGGTTGGTGTTGGGGACGTTGGTACAGTGTTTCGAGTGGGAGAGGAACGGGGAAGAGCTCGTTGATTTGCAGGAAAATGTAGGATTGACTGCACCTAAGATCAAGCCGTTGGTGGCTAAGTGCCGGCCGAGGAAGGAAACAATGAAGCTAATTTGTTAGGTTGCAGCAATTATAATTGCTAAATTGGAGGTAGAGTGAGAAGGAAAACATGAAGACTACACGTCACATGTGTTTTTAGCAATAAATTCGGTGTTCGTTGATGTATCATGTAGCTGGAGGTGGGATCGGTTCTTAAACCGGCAGTTTCAGTTCCTCTGGACCTTGGAACCGGGACAGGAAATCCCTGATTCCTCTGTTCGGTTCCCGGTTTCGATTTGGTTTCGGTTTTTTCCGGTTCGATTCCAGTTTCGAACCTTTAAAAAAATTAAAATAAACGTTGAAAGTACAAAGCCGCGATCACGGTTTTGGAGTCGCGATCGCGGTTTTGCGTTTTGGAACCAGAACCGCCGATTCTCTGATTCCAAGGACGTGGAACCGGGACCGGCCGACACCCAGTTTCGGAACCGCCGATTTTTTTCCGATTCGGTTCCCCTGTTCCAAGCAACCGAACCCACCACTACATGTAGCTAGTGAATTTTTATTTATATTCAACCAAAAAAAAGTGAATTTTGATATATTAATTTTTCGTCAAATTCTTTTTCACATGCAACTAACTAGAACTCACAAACTGTCCAAGGACAAACCCCCAACTCACAGAATAACATCTATAAATTTATTCGAGCCTAGAAACTCGACTGGAAAACAACAGGAAAAATTAATGGTTGTGGCTTTAGTTCGGGTAACCCTAATGGTAGAAATGCCCGAACCAAGGCAAAATGAGAAAAATCCAAGACTAATCATGTTAAGCTTAATTTTGATGGTGAAGTCGGTTCAGATGGATCTTCTTCTGTTGGGTTCATTCTCCGCGACTGTTTGAGCCAAAATTTACCAAACGTAGAACATTGGCCTAAATCGGGCCTTGATCAATATGAAAGAGAATGTGTTTTTATTGATATAGAGATCAGAAGAAATAGTGTGAATCAAGCGTCCTCTTCCCCTAAGGGTTACATCCACTTATATAGCCCCCTCGAGGCATATCTTATCTTAAATAAAGATATAATCTTATCTCTAACTAACAAATATGCTTATTTCTATCTTATAGCGGATACAATCTGGAGAAAAATCCATCTTGTAACAAACATATCTCGGACCCTCTCTCTTCCAACCGACTTAGCCAATCCCGAAGATCTTCCGTAATTCTGTGCACGCTAGAGATTCTCTGTCTATGGCTCAATGCTTCGTTAGCTAAAATCTGGGTCTAACAATACCCCTAAATGCAATTTCAAAATTTAAATTCAAATTTCGAAAATTGCATTTAAGCTTGATAAGACGTTTTGGAGACTGCCTTGAAAGACGGGATCTGCCTCTGACACTTCCTTTTAATGACCCGAGAGACTTGTTGTTTTTCTTATCATTATCTATCCCACGCCTTCTTTCCTTCTCAATCCCTGCCTTCGTCTTCTCAAGTAACACTTCTTCTTCCTCGTTTTATAGCTTTTTTCTGCTTCAATCTCCATGGCCAAAACTCCGACTTTCGCTTCTTCTTCATCCCTGGGTCCCCAAGATCTTCAACGCTGCGATATGACCTCGGAGGAGATCGTCGAATGGATCTCCTTCGGTGGCTTTCCAGAGGGGACCCGTTTCCACACCCCGACTGTCGAATTCATTGATTAGGTTCGGCCATGGTGGATCTGCTTTCTCGATTACCCCTTTTCTTTAGGTTTAAAGTTTCCTTTCTCCCCTTTCATTCGAGAATTCATTCAAACCCTAAAGATTTCCCCATGCCAAATCCTTCCGACCACTTGACGCACCCTTGCTCGAATCGATGAGCTTGCCACAGAGAGGGGTTTGAAGATGACCATGGGAGAACTTCTCTTGGCATATAAAATCGTTCCTCAGAGGGCGGGTCGCATCACTTTGCATGCTAGGGACACGAAAAACCCCCTTATCCCCAAACTGAAAATTTCCTCCCGGAGCTGGCAATCCCGATTCTTCTTTGTCGAAAAAGCATCTTTAGGCGATCTTGATGATGGAGTGAAAGACGTCTTTCGAGATGAATGGAACACATCTCGTAAGACGATCTGATCTTCTTTATTAAACCTCTTTTTTGCATACTCTGGTCTTCCTGTTTTCATATCTGTTTTCTTTGTGCAGTACCGGTAGGAATCAACTCTAAGAGCACAGATACGGGTGTGTGTCGGCGCCTGCTAAAGATCAAGCCTGAAAAACGAAAGCCCAAGAAGATCTGTCCTGACCCAACGGGTAGTGGTGAAGACGAAGAATCTCCAGGATCTGACGAAGAGAAAACCGATACTGAAGTCACTCCCTTGTCTTCTGATATGATGAGTTCCTCTAAGAAGAAATCAGGTTGGTTGCTCTTTCCTCTACTTCCCATGTGTTTAATCCTCTTAAACTTATTTTTAAATAAGCGTCTCCTTTTCTCAATGTGACTCGAATAAAACTCCCTAGGCGCTGTCGTGGATACCTCTGCCGCAGCAATGGTTCAACGGTTGAGATCCGGTGGGGTCAGACTTCCCTCGTCGCCTCCTCCAAGTTCTGAGGCCAAGAAGTCTCTTTCTTTGAAGCGGAAAAAGATTGATGATTCTCCAACCTCGCCTGTTGCCAAGAAGGCAGAGCCAAAAGACCTCCTCAGTACTTTCGGGGACACCTTGCTTCCGAATGTAAAGATGGACTTCCAAACCCTCACCCCTGATGCCGCGTTCAGCCATGTGGGTGCAACGCTAAGAGTGGTAAGTTTGCTCACCCGAACCCTTAGATTTTCGTCGTCGTTTCTTTGGCATTTTCTTGACGCTTACTTGCCCTCTGCTTAACTTGTCCTCATTTGTCTACTTTGCAGGCCTTCCAGGAACTGATGGCCACTAATGGTCGTTGCCAGGAAGAAATGAGAGCGCTGGAGGAAAAAGAGAAGCAATCGAGGGGATTGGCTGCTGCATCGGACAGGAAGGCTCGCCAACTTCAGTTGTCGGTAGATTCCTTGAAGGTTCAAATGGAGGATCTTCAGTCTGAAAAAAGCATTGCTTGAGGCGAAGGCGTCAGAGGCAGAGAAGGAGATCGAAGGCTTTTCCCAAGTGGTGGTGGACGTGGCAGCGTACTACACGATGAAGTCCCAGGCGGAGCTGCTACAGGATTTCGCCGACGGTAAAAGTGCTAAGTGGGACTTGAAGACGCAGCTGCAGATTTTGGAAGAGTACTACCCCGCTGGCCATCCCCCCCGGGCAAAGCATATCTGGTGGCTGTAGACCAGGAGGACGATGCAAGCTCTCCAGAGAAAGGTCAAGACAATGAAGGGTGCCCCATGGACAAGGAAGGAGATGGCGAGAAGGCCGTGGGAAAGGAGGAATCTTCGACCCCAGCTGGCGGGCAGTAAGCTCCTGATGCGCCTCTCTTCGATCTCTTTAGAAGTACTCTCTTTTCTTTTTTTTTTCTATTTTTGCTGGATGATTGTCAGGATATTTTGGTAATCCTATGGCCTGGGGCCTAAAACTCATATGGCGTCTGATTTTGAATGGTTTTGACGCCCCCTGAATGGCGCGATATTATTTTATTTGCTTGTTTGTCTGTATTTGGAAATTTGCGTAGTATATTAGCATAGGGAGATTCTTGGAGAATATCCATGAATGTGTTGCCCGTAAGTGGAGTACGCGTTTAGGTTTTAGCGTTTTAAGGAGTTTCAGTGCTCCTTTCGTTAGCGACTTACTGTGAGTCCTACGTAGGATCACGTTTTGCGCGTTGAGTGTTTAAATTTTCTGCAAAGGGGCCGTGCGTAGTTTGTTACGATTAGGCTGCCTTTGGCCACTGCCAAGGGTCATTAAGAGTTGACGTGTTCTTGGGCAATGGATCCTTAGATTAGGATGTAGTGTCATCGCGGCGTCCCGCGCATATGGCCTGGGTTATATGCTATAGCTTTCCCCTTCACGTACTAATCAGATGTTTCGTTAAATCGGAATTAGATAGGGGGTAACCAACTTATGGGTTACTTCGTCGACGTTGTATTCGTGACGACTTCGCCATTTCTAGACGGTATTACCATGTGTCTTAACAGTGGTATTTAGTGTATGTGACGCGTCTCATGTTGTATGTAACTTTGATTAGCGTATGGGTAACCATCTTATGGGTTACTTCATCAACGTTGATGATTTCGTCGTTTTCAGACGGTATAACCATGTGTTTCAACAGTGGTTTTTCTTTGACGCGTTTCATATCGTGTGATTAGCGTGTGTTTGCGTTTCTAAGCAATAAGAGAGTGTGCAAGATTGGGAGAATAATTTTCCCGCAACTTATTATGCAAAGATGTGTGAAAACAAACTTGATGCACTAGGAATTTTTGAAAACTTTGTCCGACAGTGTGGGCAAGTGCCCTGAGTCGTTTATTGAAAAAGCCAAAAATTTGCCTAAAGATTCTCTAAGCTAGAGCTAAGAAATATCTAGAAATAAATCATGATAAGGAATTAATTCAGAAATAGTACTTTTTCAAATGGGTTGCGTTCCAGCTTCGTGGTACCGCTTGTCCGTCTCTGGATTCTAGCTGGTAAGCTCCATTTCCTGCGACTTTAGTGATTTTGTAAGGTCCTTCCCAAGTGGGTGCCAACTTGCCAGCGTTCGCTTCTGCGGTATTCTGGAAAACCCTTCGCAATACCCAGTCTCCGAGCTGAAAACTTTTTACTCGAACATTTTTATTGTAACTTCTAGACACTTGTTGTTGGTATTTCGTGATCCGAGCATGGGCTGCCTCTCTGAGTTCCTGGATAGTATCCAGATCCGCTTCCAACTCTCGTCCATTGCTCTCTGAGGTGGCGAGTCCATACCTTGCGGTTGGGACTAGTATTTTAGCTGGGATAACGACCTCGCAGCCATGTACCAGTGAGAATGGAGTCTGTCCGGTGGCCCCCTTTGGGGTGGTGCGATCGGCCCAGAGTACGTAGGGTAATTCCTCGGCCCACTTTCCTTTGGATTTTATCAGCCGCTTCTTTAGGTTATTGATGATTACCTTGTTGCTGGCCTCAGCCTGTCCGTTGGCTTGCGGGTATCTGGGAGTAGACATGACTAAGTCAATGTTCCACTGCTTACAGAAATCACGCATCTTCCTGCTTATAAATTGCGACCCGTTGTCACAAGTAATCTCCGCGGGGACTCCAAACCTGCTCAAGATGTTGCGCTGGATGAATGAGATTACTTGCTTGTCTTTGATCTCTCGGAAGGCTTCAGCTTCGATCCATTTAGAAAAGTAATCTGTCATGGCGAGGAAAAACACCTTTTGCCCTGTAGACGGGGGTAACTTGCCAACGATGTCCATCCCCCATCGCATGAATGGCTAGGGGGTGATGGATGGATGGAGAATCTCTGGCGGCTGATGCGGGACTGGTGCGTGCCTCTGGCATGCTTCGCATGATTGAGCATACTTGGTGGCATCTTGGCGAACGGTGGGCCAATACCACCCTTGCCTTAGGATTTTGTTAGCAAGACTGCGACCCCTAGTATGATTTCCGCAATCTCCGCTGTGCACGTCACGCATGATTTTCTCGGCCTCTTCTTTCTCTACGCATCGCTGTAAGAAGCCTGCCGCCGATTTGTGGAAGAGGACCCCTTTTAGAATGGCGAACTGCGTTGCTTTGGACTTTAAGGCTTTGGCTTCTATCTTATCCTCGGGTACTTTGCCGTGAAGGAACCAATCAAGGTATGGCTTGGTCCAGTGGTTGCCTGAGCTGACCCCTGGACTGGTGGATGCTTGGAGAATATCTGGGGCGAGTTGCCCTGGTGGTGGTTCCGTAGCCTGTGTCACCGACGTTTCGGTTATAGCCGACTGTAATAAGTGGACCAATGGTATTTTATCATACTCCCTGGGGTCTAGGGTTGAGCCTAGACCGGCTAGGGCATCGACCGGTGCATTCTGATCTCGAGGAATTTGTTCGAATTGTATTTGCTCGAAATTCTCGGATAGTGTTTTAACCACGTTGAGGTAGCTAGCCATCCTATCATCCTTGGCATCGAAAATGCCTAGGATCTGGTTGATGATGAGTAAGGAGTCAGCGCGTACCTTGATTTTCTTGATGGACAAATCTTTAGCCAATTCCAGCCCAAAGATAAGAGCTTCATACTCCGACTCATTGTTAGTAGCTTCGAAGTTGCATCTGACCGCCTGAGCTATTGTTTCCCCCCTTGCCGACTTTAGCACGACGCCGAGCCCTGCTCCTCTTGCATTTGAAGCTCCATCAGTGTTCAGTATCCACTCCTCCTCAGGTTCATCGAGGGATGAGGTCAAGACCTCCTCTTTAGCGCTTTCTTCGAGAGTTGGGGTGAAGTCGGCAACAAAGTCGGCCAGTACTTGTGACTTGATCGCTCTTCGAGGTTCATATCTGACGTCGTATCCGCTTAAGTGGATCGCCCATTTTGCCATCCTTCTTGAGAATTCTGGCTTTTGCATGATCGGTCGGAGTGGATAATTCGTCAGGACGATGATAGTGTGTGACTCGAAGTAAGGTCGGAGTTTATTTGAGCACATCACGACTGCCAGGACTAATTTTTCCGTTGGAGAGTAGCGCGTCTCGGCGGACACCATTGTTCTGCTTACGAAGTAAACGGGAACCTGTTGGCCTTCCTCTTCTTTGACCAGGACTCCGCTTAGGGCGCGATCTGATACAACTAAGTAGAGGTGTAGCACTTCCCCCGGAGTTGGTTTGGCTAGTAGTAGGGGATTGGCGAAGTAGCCCTTCAGCTCTTGGAAGGCGGCCTCGTGTTTTTCCGTCCACTGGAAACTTTTGTTCTTCTTTAGTACTTCGTAGAATAGTCGGCACTTATCTGAGGATTTGGAGGTGAACCGATTGAGTGCAGCTATCATGCCGGTTAGCTTTTGCACGTCTTTCACGCTTCGAGGGGATTTCAGGGAAGCAATTGCCCGTACTTGGTTTGGACTGGCCTCAATCCCTCGCTTGGTTACTACATGCCCCAAAAAAGTCCCAAACTGTACCCCGAAGATGCACTTTTGGGGATTTAGCTTCATGTTGTATTTCTCGAGGACCTTGAACGCTTCTTCTAAGTGCCCCTTATGGAGGGAAGCGCTTGTTCTCTTTACCACCATATCGTCGATATACACCTCCATTGTTTTGCCAATGTGGTCGCAAAACATCCGGTTGACTAATCTTTGGTAAGTTGCCCCGACGTTCCTCAATCCGAAAGGCATTACGCGATAGCAATACGTTCCCTGCCCTGTGATGAAGGAGGTTTTCTCTTGGTCTGCGGGCTCCATCTGGATCTGGTGGTAACCGCTGAATGCGTCCATGAAGGTAAGTAGTTCGTGACCCGCGGTTGCGTCCACCATTGAGTCTATGTGGGGAAGAGGGAAAGAATCCTTGGGGCAGGCTTTGTTGAGGTCGGTGAAATCCACGCAAACCCTCCACTTTCCGTTCTTCTTAGGCACCACGACTACGTTAGCCAGCCAGTCGGGGTAATTCACTTCTCTGATTTTTCCGGTGTCTAGTAATTTCTTGACCTCCTCATCGACGGCTTGTATTCGTTCCGGGGCGAACTTTCGTCTCTTTTGCCTGACTGGAGGATGTTCAGGGTCTACGTTGAGCTTGTGTGTGATGATGGAAGGGTCTATTCCGGTCATGTCTTCGTGACTCCAAGCGAAGCAGCTCTTGTGACTTTTCAAGAATGTTACCAATTCTTCTCTGACTAGTGGCTCCAGATTTTCTCCGATCTTGACGACCCTTCCTTCCTCTAAGGTCACTTCCTCCGCTTTTTCTCCGTCTTCAGTTCGTTCCGGCGGAGGAGTGACGTTCTGTAATTGCTATGCCTCAGGTCTCAGAGTGGTTGGCTTGAGGGCTGCCTTATAGCACTCCCTAGCCAACCTCTGATCCCCGCGTATTTCTTCTATCCCCCATGGCGTTGGAAATTTCACCGTTTGGTGGTAGGTGGACGCTACGGCTTTCATGTCGTGTAACCATGGTCGTCCCAAGATTACGTTGTAGCATGAAGGGTAGTCCATTACGAGGAAATTGACTTGAATATTTATACCTTTGGCGAAGGTTGGGATAGCGATATCACCCACAATATGCTTGACCTCGCCGCTGAATCCCAGTAAGGGCACCGGGTGTTTATGAATGTCGTTTTCGGACAAACCCATCTCCTTCAGGGCAGTTAAGGTCATGAGATTCGTGGAGCTTCCCGTGTCGATCAGTACCCTTTTCATCAACATGTTCCCAATGTGCAGGGATATTACAAGACCATCGTGATGCGGTTCAGAAGTGTTTTCTGCATCGGTATCGTCGAACACGATGGTTTGTCCTGGAGATTCTCTAGCGCAGTGTCTTGATGACGGTGGTCGATTGAAACAGCTTTCTCTTGCGTGGTGTTTTGCTGCCGAGTATGATAGTCCGCAGATGCTTGATCCTCCGGATATCACATTGACCACTCTGTGAGGTGTTGGAGGATTCCGCCTTTCTTGGTGCTCGGGTTGGAGATTCTCCAGCAAACCTTTGGGTACTCGAGCATCTGGAGCTATGTCTTTTATCCTTCCTTCCGCGACTAGGCGGGTCAATTCTTTTCGGAGCATAAGGCAATCTCGCGTCCAGTGTCCGTGATACTCGTGGTAATCGCACCATTTAGACGTGTCCCCCCCGGGTGGGGAGTTCTATCTTTTCTTGGCCACCTCACGAGTTCTCCTTGTTTCGCCATGTTCAGGAGCAGTTTTTCTATAGATATGTTGAGTTTGAAGGAGTCAAGTGAGGGCGGCATGGGTTCTCGTTCCTTATCATTCGTCCATCGTGCTTTGGCCACGTTGACCTGCCCTGAGGTAGGCCGTGAGTAAGGATGGGCGCGGCGGTCTCTCCTCTGATCTGTTGAACCTCGCCGTCTGTCAACGGGTCCCTTTCTCTCGGTTTTCTCCGTCTCTGAAGATCTCTTCCTCAGGGACCTATCTTCTTCCAAACGGACGTGTGCCAAAGCCCTGGCATGTACTTCTTCGAACGTAGCACAAGGGTGCTTAGTTAGTTCCTTGTATAGGCCGCCATCGGGGGTGACCCCTTGCCTGAATGCTTCCACTGCGGTCGTCACGTCGCAAGATGGGATGGAGATCTTCTCACGATTGAAGCGATCCAGGAATTCTCTGGTAGTTTCTTGGTTCCGTTGGCGGATCCGGTAGAGGTCGCTGGATTGCTTCTCAAATTTGCGGCTGCTGGCGAATTGAGACCGGAAAGTGTCCGAAAGGTCTGCGAAGGACCTAATGCTCCCACGTGGGATGTTGATAAACCAAGTTAGCGCCGGACCTGTTAAGGTTGTGCCGAAACCCTTGCACATCACCGCCTCTTTGGAATGGGATGGGACCGCACTCGTCATCATCTTCTGTTTATATATGGCCACGTGCTCGTTAGGGTCCGTAGTCCCGTTGTACGTGGGCATGCTTGGTACAGAGAACTTTTTTGGAATCTCTACTCGGGCGATTCGACGAGAGAACAGAGATTCGTCAAACCCGTCGGGTGCTTCAGGCTCCAGAGGTTGAAAACCTAGGTTTCCCCTCCGGAGTTGGTCAGCGATGACGCTTATCTGTTCGGTCACCTTTCTTCGGATGGCTGCGTCTAAATCGAATGGCCCGCGCCGTTCTCGATCTTCCCCATCGGTGCCATCATCTTCGATCCAGACTTCCTGAGATGGCGCTCGACGTTGATTAGCCGTTGACCGGAGATTGATTGGAGGATCATTGTCGTGGAAGACTTCCTCATGGCGGGCTCGGCCCATGGGCTCTGGAGTCGCATCACGTTGTGCGGGTGCCTTGTCTCGGGGGTCTGGGTTTGCATCCTTCCCAGAGGCTCCTTCTCCAGCGTTGAAATCTAGCCTTCTTATTATTCCGTCATTACGTCGGGTGATGCGGAGGGAACGACGCCCCGTAGCCAAGACCTCGTATTGTTGCTTGAGTTGGCTGTTCTCGGTGGTGAGGCGTTCTACCTGAGCATCATAAAAGCTTTTTTGATCGCTCAACGCCTTTTGGAGAAATTCCATGCGCTGTCGGAGGTCTGTCATCTCCTCTTCCTGAGACCGCATGCCTTGGTTCTCGAGGTTTTGGTCATCCCCAGTGACCGGAGTTTTTGGGCTTCCTTCTCCGTTTTGAGACATCGAGTTCCTTGATTCGGAGGGAAGCAGAATGCTAATTCTTCTGATGGTTGTATCGATCACGGCCCCACGGTGGGCGCCAAATTGTTTGAGCCAAAATTTACCAAAGGTAGAACCTTGGCGTAAATCGGGCCTTGATCGAATAATTGAGAAGAATATGAAAGAGAATGTGTTTTTATTGATATAGAGATCAAAAGAAATAGTGTGAATCAAGCGTCCTCTTCCCCTAAGGGTTACATCCACTTATATAGCCCCCTCGAGGCATATCTTATCTTAAATAAAGATATAATCTTATCTCTAACTAACAAATATGCTTATTTCTATCTTATAGCGGATACAATCTGGAGAAAAATCTATCTTGTAACAAACATATCTCGGACCCTCTCTCTTCCAACCGACTTAGCCAATCCCGAAGATCTTCCATAATTCTGTGCACGCTAGAGATTCTCTGTCTATGGCTCAATGCTTCGTTAGCTAAACGCTGGGTCTAACAGCGACCATGTTGGACTACCAATCCATTTTTGACAGGGACTGATAGGCCACCGGTCCGTTCTGACGACCGATGCCATCGCTCTTCGTATGTGGATTCTTGAAGCTGTTCGTCGAGGCTTTTCCCACATTCAAATCGAGAGTGATAGTTTGCAGATGGTGAATGTCGTTCGAGGCGACCGGCGCTATCCACGGGAGATCGAGTTGATTAGGTCCGATATCCTTTGTTTCCTTGGCCACTTCCAGAGTTGGAGCATCTCGCATACTTTCCGTGAGGGCAACACAATGGCGGACTACATTGCAAGATCTTTCAGGCGTGTCTCCTTTATCCCGCAGGCAGTTGATTTAGGTTTTTGGAACCTCATCCACAAGGATACTCGATCTAGAACGTCCACCTATTTTCTAATTGGTCATCCTAATTTCTTTCCTTATAAAAAAAACTAGAGGGCAATTAGCTCACCTTCCAAGCAATGAAATTCTCTCCCTTCCCCCTTTCCTGAGCATTGTAGCCCCCAATCTCAAAACCAAACCACTAGATCCCAAATTTTACTCAAAATCTCAAACTTTATCTGGTTTCTTCTCTCCCCAATCTTGAAAAGAAATCATTCTTCAACAAATTATGGGTCTACGCGATCTCTCGAATCCCCAAATCACTAGTTCAAGGTGATCGTTGAGATTCCGAAATCTTGGATCTCATCGAAAGAAAAAGAAAAGTTAGCGGCTAAGCAGTACCTTGAGTCTTCTAAGTTCAATCAGAGGAGAAGGAAAACAAAATGGCAGGGACTAATGAAAGAGGAGTTCCTTTCGGTGGGATGCTTAGTGTTTCAACTCGAAAGGGCCTGTCCTACCCAGGCTTCATGGGTGATGCTGGGAGCGGTTAATAGATGGTTGGATAGGCAAATTTCCGCGAGGGCTCGCCTTTCAATACAGCTGGTAGGCGATGAACGCTCTCTTTCACAAGGATGAACACACTCCTTTGCTAAGATATGCTTCTCATCAGTCGACATTTCTTCGAACATATTGGAGGCGACTGAATCAGAGCTCATCGGGACCTCAAACACATCCCTCGATCCAGCCAAACAGGTTGAGCAAGTTATCAAATACCTCGTGATCTTGACTCTCGATGTCGTCGGGGATTCCATCGAAAAGATTTCCAATAACTTTAGTGCCATTTGAATTCTCTATCACTTGAATTTGAGGCAAGTTGAAGTGCTTGACGATGAAATTCTTCAAGTCTGAAATTATACCGATCGTTTTGCGAATTTCTTTGAAGCTCTTTCCAACGCTAACATAGAAGCGTTCATCCTCCATGTTGGATTCCATTGAAGAAGGTCGGAGGCTCGAAAGCTCTGATACTAATGAATCGAGAAATCTGGATTGATAAAGCGATAACCGGATAATCCCAGATAGGAGCCCAGATTGAGCCCGAAACCAGGTGTCCCAAGACTAGAGATCGAACACGAGTGAATAAGGAACGATCTGAGGGTGATTGGTGACAAGGATAGATTTGAGAGAGTGTTTTGAGATTTGGGAGAAATTGGCTCTGTATTTGATTGATTTTGCCAAAAGGCTCATTCAAGTTAGATATAGGAAACATGGAAGGGGATGAACGGTTCAACCGTTCTTATAACTTGAAATAATAGCGAACCGGTTATTATAACTAAACCGGAATAAAACCTAGATTTAGCTAAATCGGGTGGATACATGGAATTCCTGTAACAGTTTGGAGGCACCTGCATAGAACTCAGTGTTCTCTCTTCCTTTATTCTCTCTTGCTTATTAGATTCCATGAACAATCTACAATTTGATTGAAGTTTGTCCATATAATGAGCCCCCAGGATACAGAATTATGTGCGTTTCAACTCTTTTTTGATCAGGAAAGGAGGCTAAGCCTCTGCGATTATATTAAGTAGAAAAACTTAAGCATGCTCATCAAGAGCTACAAAGTCATGATCAAGTTTACCAAAAATACAAGAGGAAGGATTATTGAAAATAGTGAAATCTGAAACAACATTCACAGCCTGATTAGCAAGGGTATCCGCCACGGAATTTGCCATTCTTTTGACATACTGAAATTTGATCTCCTAGTTTCGGCTTGCAATGATGGCTTTACACTGCTGAATGACAGCAAAATCCGAGTGAGTGAGAAGATTGGCTTTGTTGATGAGATTCAACGCCACCTCTGAATCAGATTCCACCAGAAGTCGTGGACATTCCATTACAGCTGTCATTTGAAGACCATAGTGAATGGCTTTGAGCTCCGCCGTGAGAGCACTGCATACACCAACAGAAAACATGAAGCCTCTAAGAAAAGTACCATTGGCAGTCTGATTAATCCACCTCCACCTGCATATCCGGGATTGCCCTTGGAACATCCATCTATATTTAGCTTCAGCCAATTAGGTGGTGGTGGTACCCAACTGATAGGAAGAGTGGCAGTGGCATTCGAGGTACTCACCACGGCACCAATACGTCTAGCCATCGACTCCCAAACAACATCAGTCATCGAGCATACTATGGAAGAGAGAAGATGATGCTCATCGATCTCTTCAAACACCAACTTATTATGCCATTTCCATGTATACCATAACATGTTGGCAAATTGAGAACTCGTCTTATCCTTTGCCTTCAATGAAATGTATACTTATTCCTGAATAGTTGAGGATTCAAAGAAATTAGTGGGAGGAGTATTCCCAAATAGAGCCATCCACACATCTCTGATTGACCCACAATCACGCAAGGCATGAAGGTCTATCTCCTGGTGGCTGCAGCGTGGGCAATTAGCAGAGGTAGCCATGTGACGATGGACCCGATTTGCTTTGAATAGCACGCAGTTGTGAGCCAACAAATAGATGAAATTGCAACCACGCTGCTGCGTAGGGGTCGACCAAATTAGCTTCCAATTGAAGGTGGGAATTTGCGGCTGCTGATCTTCGTTCCTCGCCAGCGTCATGACTGATGCAGAGGTCAAAACGCCAGATTCATTCAAACTCCAGTACAGCACATCATCCTGATCAGATGCAATGTCTACCGTGATAGCCATGAGTCGAAGACATACATCATTAGGCAAATATTGCGAGAGTAAGTCCCAATTCCGTGTAATCCCGTTCCAACATTCAGCTACTGTGCAATAGAGTAATGCTTCAGGCACAGGCTGAATCGCCACATTCACAAGTGGCACATCGATGACCCATCTATGGAACCAGAACAACGTTTTGTGACCAGAAACCACAGAAAACCGTAGCCCCTTGGAAAGGTAATATGCACCATTGATAACACCTTTCCATATGATCGAAGATCTTGGCACTGGTTTGAACATATCAATATCAGACCTTCCATCACAATACTTGCCCCCTAAGAACTCTACTCCACAAAGAGTTCGGCTCTTGCAAGATTCTCCAGCTTAACTTGGACAGAATGGCAGCATTGGAATGACGCATCGATCGAACTCCTAATCCACCATCCTTTCTAGGCTTGCAAATTTTATCTTTGGAAAGTAAATGTATTTTCTTCTCTTCGGTAGATGAGCCCCACACAAATTGACATACTTGAGCATCAAGTTTATCACAAATCTCCCTCGGAATAAGCGAGGTCTACATCCATTAAAGAGGGAGACTCGTTAAAACCGAATTTGCAAGAGTGGTGCGTCCTGCCATTGAGAGTGTCTGTGTATGCCACCCACGGAGTCGAGATGATACACGATCAAGAAGAAAATGGTATTTATCATTAGTAACACGGCCACTGTGCATCGGGACACCCAAATAAGTACCAAAATTCTTCACCGTAGGAATACCCATGAATTGACTAATTTCCGCCTTCAAAGAATTCCTGACTTTGTGGGAGAAAAACAAGGAACTTTTGTTGCAGCTGACTAGTTCCCCATACATATTGCAAAAACGGTCAAGGAAGCGTTTAATAATTGACGCTTTATCCTTAGAGGCTTCAGCAAATAGGACCAAATCGTCCGCAAAAAATAAATGTGAAATCAGAACGCCCCCTAATTCCACCGGTTTCCAATTACCCTAAAAAACTTCTTCTTGGATCATGTAAGAGTTTCTCCATACAAAGCACAAACAAATATGGGGAAAGTGAATCGCCATGACGAACACCCCGAGAAGGTTTAAAAGAGCCCGAAAAATCCCCATTCCAAAGCAAGCGTATATCACCGCTCGTTTGTAGTTGCATGATGACATTAATCAAGTGCGTCGGAAAATGTGCTTGAGATAAAACGGCCTCCGAAAACTCCCAACGAATCCGATCATACGCCTTTGCAAAGTCGATTTTAAACGCCATCCATCTTGTAGATCCATTAGAAGTCAACATGGTGTGAATCATTTCCTGCACAATCACCACATTATCAACTATTTGACGTCCCGGAATAAAACTAGCTTGAGCCGATGGGTAGGACTGGTTTAAGCCTATTAACAATCACTTTAGTCGTCATCTTGTAAATGACGTTGAGCAAAGCAATAGGCGGAAAATGTGCAGGCGAAGTCGGACCCTCCACTTTCGTAATTAAGTACAACAGGGCATCATCGAATCTAGTAGTTATCTCACCATCATTCAAGATTTTCAAAACCTCATCAGTAGTTTTATCTCCAACAATGGAACATTGCTTTTGATAGAAGCAAGCCGGATAACCATCGGGCCTAGGAGCATTATAAGGGCCCATGCTCATCAACGCATCGTAGACTTCAGGTGAAGTAAAGGGTTGGGCCAAATGATCCAAATCAGCGTCCACCGGTCGAGGAAAAGAGATACGAGTCACTGGTCCATTCAGAGAAGCATTATCAAACTGATTTGTCGTGAAAAGTCTTGCAAAATAATTCAGTACCAAAGTTTGCAGCTCCTGTTTATCAGTAATCCATTGTTCTTCATTGTCCTGCAACCTGGTCACTCTAGAGGATCTCCGTCTAATAAGCGTAGACAAGTGGTAGAATCTTGTGTTCCGATCCCCATTAACAATAAAAGAGGCTCTAGATTTTTGAAACCAAAGAAGTTGTTCTTGTTGAAGCACATTTTCGAGTTCTTTGCATAAGAACCTCTCAAGATCGATGAGCCTTTGTGACGGACGAGAAGAAAGAGCTCGCCTTGCACCATTTAGACGTGCCCATAATTTACGTTTCCGGAAGAATATGTTGCCAAACACTTCCTTATTCCACCTTTTCAGATCAGAGGAGAGAGTGCTCAAAAGTAGTCTGTAAATTAGTTTGAGAAGGCCAGTGAGAAGTCATAAAAGAGTTGAAATCATCATGTAATAACCAGACTGCCTGGAAACGAAAGGGCTTTTCTCCTGTCAAAGTAGCATTGCCACTAGAAGTATTAATCATGATGGGAATATGATCAGAGTAGGGCGCCATAAGATGTTCAACCGAAGCGTTCGGAAAACGACATGTCCAAGGTTCCGAGCAAAGTTCCCTATCTAGTCGCGTCGCATGGCGAGTATCCATCGAAACACCACTCGGCCAAGTAAAAGGAGGCCCCGAGAAGCCTAAATCCAGAAGTTGAAGAGAATCAATGCACTAACATAAGTCATTAGAAGCCTGATTTGATCCTACAAAAGAGCTCGAGCACTCATGAGGCCCAGTTGTAGCATTGAAGTCCCCGGCCAACAGCCAAGGCCTATTATTAAGATGGGCAACGCTTTGAAGATGATCCCACAGATCTTTTCGCCTAGCAGGATTAGGCGCCGCATAAGTTGTTGGGAAATTCGATCACCTACTTGCAACAATAACGGGCTCACAGATTCACAAGAGAAGTAAGAAAATAAACAATAGAAGAACAAGATAAATTTGTTGACCCGGTTCGTCAGAATGACTACGTCTGGGGGCACTACCAAGCCAGGGATATCCACTAGATCTGAGACTTACAAGGATTACAAGACCTGCCAGTCTAACCTAATCTCTCTAGCGCTCTGATTTTTCCCTCTCTTTGCTCTCTGGTTTTCAGCACACTACTTAACCTAGTACACCAATTACAATAACCTAGTTGGGTTTAAATAGAAAAAACAAGGCCTAAAAGATAAAAAATAAGATATTACAAGATATATGCAAGGATAGAATATTCCAATATTCCCTAGATATTATTCTCTCCTAATATCCTATATCTTCTACCCATTAATGATAGAAAATCTTATCTTCCAAAAATAACCCGAAGCCTAAGACACGAAACCCTCGAAATCTGACGTGGAAACAACGCGTGAATGAGGCGCGGTCACAACTGCCGAGAGCGCGGTTGCGCTCCATCCTGCCGCGACCGCGGTGCCCCGTAGCGCGGGCGCGCTCCCGCCTATCCGACCGCGGTTGGCTTTTGCTGCGTTAGCGCGGACACCGGCGTGGTGTTGCGGTCGCGCTCCCGCACCCTAACCCGCGTCGGCGGTCTTCTCTCGAGCCCTTTCATTCCGTCTTCACTTCTCCTTTTCGCCTTTGTCTCTATTCCGCCTAATCCCGAATCAGGCTCCATAATCCCAACAATCTCCCACTTGGAGACTGATTCCAATTGTAATGGTCTTTCTCGTCAGCAGAGTCCTTCAGTCTTGGTAGTGTCGGACCTCCAACTTACGTCATCCTATCTGAACTCTGAAGCCTTTCCATGCCTCAGTTCCTCAAGCTTGTCAGCAAGGTTTTCTCCCACCACACTTGACACATGTCGTATGGAATTCTCCTTGCAAGCTTCCTCCTCCACCATGTCACCCCTTCTGACTTTACTGTCCTCTGGATAGTCTTCTGGCTCATGTTTCAACATCAGATAGGAGTTAGGAGTTGACTCCCTATCTTGTTCCTCAATGATCTCCTGACCATTGAACCGTGGATCATCCTTCAAGGCCTCCTGCCTACTAGGAACCACCGTGTTGCTCCCACCAGTTCCATCAAACTTCTCCACAGGAATCTTTCCGTCCATTGCAACTGTAGGAACCTCGCTCTGATACCAGTTGTTGGGAAATTCGATCACCTACTTGCAACAATAACGGGCTCACAAATTCACAAGAGAAGTAAGAAAATAAACAATAGAAGAACAAGATAATTTGTTGACCTAGTTCGTCAGAATGACTACGTCTAGGGGCACTACGAAGCCAGGGATATCCACTAGATCTGAGACTTACAAGAATTACAAGACCTATTAGTCTAACCTAATCTCTCTAGCACTCTGATTTTTCCCTCTCTCTGCTCTCTGGTTTTCAGCACACCAATTACAATAACCTAGTTGGGTTTAAATAGAGAAAACAAGGCCTAAAAGATGGTAACAAGATATTACTAGATATATGCAAGGATAGAATATTCCGATATCCCCTAGATATTATTCTCTCCTAATATCCTATATCTTTTACCCATTAATAATAGAAAATCTTATCTACCAAAAATAACCCGAAGCCTAAGACACGAAACCCTCGGAATCCGACGTGGAAACAATGTGTGAATGAGGCGCGGTCACAACCGCCGAGAGCGCGGTCGCGCTCCACCCTGTCGCGACCGCGGTGCCCCGTAGCACGGGCGCGCTCCCGCCTCTCCGACCGCGGTTGGCTTCTGCTACGTTAGCGCAGGCACCGACGTGGTGCCGCAGTCGCGCTCCTGTTCCCTAGCCCGCGTCGGTGGTCTTCTCTCGAGCCCTTTCGTTCCGTCTTCGCTTCTCCTTTTCGCCTTTGTCTCTATTACGCCTAAAATCGAATCGGGCTCCATAATCCCAACATAAATAGCTAATAGAATCCATGGTTCTTCACCTCGTCGAGAGATCTCGACGGTAATATGTTGATTGTGAAGAGAGATGGGAGTAACAATAATATCTGTAGTTTGCCAAAAGAGCCATATTCCTCCAGCGAAACCATCAGCTTCAATTCTAAGCATACCGTCATAGTGAATACGACGACATATTTCGTCAGCCCTGATTCCGCTAATCCTAGGTTCCAAAATACATAGCACGCTTGGATGGCGAAGACGGATTAGCTCCCTGATAGAGTTTAGGAACTGAGCATTACCGCCCCCCCCCCGAACATTCTAGATCATAAAGTTGATATTATTCATAAGTAACATAGAGTTTATAAGAGGTCCAAAGACTGGTTGGAAAGGATCGACCACAGACGAGATGTACCCGTCAATTTTTTTCGCAAGACGGTACATAGCATTGATTATCATAGGGGGCATTGACACCCGACATAATAGCGGGTGTGACTCCGCTATCATTGGCAAGAGGTCAACTATCATCCTGTTGGCCAGTCTCGGTAGAGTTAGCAACAGTGGGCCCGGGCGGGTATCTGAGATCAGGAGGCTCCGATTGTTGTGAATAATTTCCGGCTGCACCATCGGAAATGCCGGTGGATGAATCTCCATGGTTCGGTTGGTGATCAGAGTTGGGATTGGAATTTTTGGGTGTAGGAGCAACAAGTTAGGCGCTTTGTTGGGTACTCGGGGTGGATTGTCGGGCTTGGGATAAGGCTTGTTCGACAAGTAAAGAGGCTTTTTTGATATCAGAATCTTTAGTAACCATAACTGATTTGGTGGAGAGTTTGGATTGAGATTTCTTAGATAAGGAAAGGGTCGAAGATTTGACATCTTTTTTATCTTTATTTTTCTTTGGAATATTACCCAAATCTTGTGTTTCCTTGTTACCACATGAAACTCGCCTTATTACTGCACTGCTACTCACCGAATCTTTAGCAACGATCGCGGGGTCAATGATCCCCACTTCAGCCGAAGCAACAACCACAACCGATTTCAAAGCACTGCTTTCTGTTTGAGGATTCACTCCTTGCTCAGACTGATTTTGCTGGACTGGATTTTGCTGAACCGGTTGGACTTCTGCATTGGCCTCCTCGTTGGACTGGGCCGGTTCTTCCTCAGGAGCAATCACTGTGAATCTCGACCCCTCACTATGGTGGCTCGGTCGAGACCCACGGCCAGCCCTCCCCCTTCGAGTCGGTGGAGGATTAGCATTATTTGTTGGAGTGTAATGCCCAGTAGGAGTAGATTCTTGTGAATCAGCTCGTGGATTAGCGTTTTGGTTTTGGTTATCCTGAGTACTTGCATTAGGGTTCATTTTCCTCATCGACTTCACAACTTTCATCCAGGGGCCATAAGTTTCCATGGAGAGTTGCTCCTGAAGAGTAGGTTGCTTTTTTTCCTCAATGTTTTCATCATTCCCTTCTTGTGAAGTAGTATCGCCCAACAATTCTTCCACTTCTGCCTCTAGTGCTGGGCACTTTTCCTTGGTGTGGCCGATGCAACCACATTCAAAACATAACATTCTGATGCCTTCATACTAAATCGGCCAATGACGACCTCGATATCTGAATTTTGGTAAGAGACACTTCGTGAGATTGAGCTCGACACTGAACCGGACAAACTGACCACGATCTGCCGTCACCGTAGTGTGATCAATTCTAGTCACTATTCCGATTTGTTCTCCAATTCGATGAATACACTTAGCATTGAAATACTCCATGCTGAGCCCAGGAATTCGGACCCAAGCAGTGAGAAATTGTTGCTTGTCCGTAAACGAATCAAAATTAGGCCGCCATCGTTGCATCATCAGATAATTATCTCCGATCATCCAGGGCCCTTGTGTCAGCACATGATTATAATCATTTTTCGTTGGCAAAACGAGCGATGTAATGGGCATTTCCGATATAAATTAGAGTAAGTTTGCCCTTCAACTCCCATTTTTTCTCGAGCTTCTTCTTAATTGTTATGTACCCCGGACCTTTGTTGAACATATTGATGATACTAGATTTTGCCTAGGGTCTTCTCATTGCTCTTTTTTCTTCTGCCTTGAATCGAATGGTTGGACATAAAGGATCGACATTGTCCTCCCCTGCATCATCATTAGTATCATAAAGATCGGGTCTCTCTTTCAAAACCCAGTCCTCTGGCTCGCCTTGTTGGCCTCCGCTGGATTGCGAAAAACTTCCAATCACCATGTCTTTGAATGATCATGGCGGTGTCGCCACTTGGTTGGAAACTTGGGTCTTTGATTTTGTTAATTGGATTTGAGCCTCCGCTGGCGTTGGATCTTTTGGTGTGTTACTTGCACCTTCAGCAGTTGCAACAAAAAGTGGGTTTGTGAAGCCTTGATCGGCCCCTTGGATCGCCCCAGTAGCAGATGTTGGGGGCTATACGTCCCCTGGGTCATCGATCTCCATTCCGACTGACCCCATGGGTGAAGAGGCCGACGGCAGGGGAGTACAGAATTTGAATTCCGGTCGGCGAGATAAGAAAATCTACCCCATATAAAGTGATCCAAATTCTTGGGGAGATCTACTTTAAGATGCCTCTTGGTGTTATGGTGAATAGAATGAAACTTGTTAGAGATAAAACTGAAAACTCAGGAAAAAAATAGGATAATATTACTCGTATGATAAATTTCATGAACAATTGATCCTTAGCATAAATTTTTTATATAATTTGAATGCATTAGGGAAACTACTATATGAGTACTTTAATTTATTTAAGACTTTACAATTTACTATCTTGTACTTCCTTACTCTTTGTATGACTATGTTTGAATTAGTGTGGTGGTCTTGGGACACCATCATGGGGAAAGACCAAATGGGTAAGAAATCCTCCAAGTCTGTAATCTGCTATGAGAAGAAATCCTCTGTTGAACAACCCTCTAAATCGAAACTACCTGAACAATCTGAACCCAAATCCACTATGGTTGATGATACGTTAATTAGTATATTTTTATTAATGTATTTTTAGAAATTAGAGTTTATCTCTCTTCTCGGGTTTTCTTTACGGTTCTTTTCCGGGACGCGTTTGTTGAACCGTTAGGATTAGGGTTAGGATTTTACTATTATACTAGGTAGACAAGCCCGTGCATATGCACGGGACATTATATAATAAACAATTTATTTCTATATCATGGTCAGAATATGTGATTTATATTTTTATATATCATATAAATTTTGTATCGACTTTGTAACATATGGTTTTGATATTATTTATATGCTCAAGAAATAAAAAAGACATTGTCTAAATTAATAATGATTAATCATATCGAAAATGAAAATTAGCAAATTATTTATTAATCTTAGAAATATATTTTTTATGAAATTAGTTTTAGTGATATTGAATCACCGGTGTAAGTGTGTAACAAACATGGTTATACTTTTAATTGATTTTAATTTAATGTGCACTATTAAAAAACATGATTAAGTTAAATTATAATTGATTAAATTCCATTACACATACTAATTTAGTATAAATTATGAACTATTAATATATAATATTAAATTGTAATTAATTATATTATGTTATACATTTAATTGTGTTTGAGAGTAATATAACTTATATTCCAATGTTTTTTATTTGTCCTTAAATAGTAAGTTAATATACCATGAGACATTTGTTTTAATTTTTTTAATAAGGAATGAGAAAAAGTGTAATTATCCCATTTGAAACATAATTTATAATATTTCACTTATCTATTATAATTTGTGTAAAAATAAGAAAAGTTTAATTAGTTGCATTTCACATTTGAAGTATTTTTATAATATTTTTCAATTTATAGTATATCGTTTCTTGTATAAAAAATTAATTATTTATTTTTACCCTCTTACTCAAATATATTTGATCATTAATTTTCTTCTTGAGTATAGGAGAAGTGATCGTTTCAATTTTTTTGAGTAATTCGATATGATTGAGCTTGTAATATCTTATGCATGTTCTTTTTTAGCCTAAATTTTCTTGGGTATGACAGAAGATTGATCCACTACCTTATGCTCTAATAACTTGAAGGGTTTAGTTTTATTTTAATATAACACAGGGCAAAGTTAATATTGTTATAATGATAAATTTGTAATTACTTTGTTCACATTACGATGAGAATATTTGACATAATAATTTTTTACTTAGGTATGATTGATGATTGAACTAATATTTTTCAATTTATAATGTCAATTTTTGATATAATTAATGTTAATGGATGGATATATACAGATGAGGTATGCACAATGATATGCAAAATACATAGAGCATGCATTTTATACCATGGAATTTGAGAAAATAAATTTCGTGCTTGAGAATATTCCAAAACGGTGCCTAACATACCATTTCCTACAAAGCATGGTTGTTAATGGTTGAAGACTATTAATGGTTGAAGGTAGGTATGAAGAAGTCATTGTCATGGTTGAGTTGGTTTGAAGTTGAAAGCAAGTATGTAGAAAGTGGTTTCTTGGTGCGGATGCTTGGTGATAGGATTGCTATGGTCGATCGATGTATTTATATTTTTTTGGTAGAAGGAGAGACAGTACTCTCCAGTCCCTCAGGGGGAGCATTTTATTAATAAAAAAGAGGGCTAAGTAGTACTCATGCGGGGGATAGCCCGACCCCTTACATCATTAGCAATGAAAGATAAAACACCCTGAGGCGGGTCACACAATACATGAAGACCTATACTAAAAGAAAAAGCAAGCGAGGCAAGAAAATCAGCAACCTGATTTGCCACTCTAAAGATGTGACGGAAATGGACAAGCCAATTCCTTCTCAGGTAGCCTTGGCATTGAGACACCAGGTTGTAAAGGGGATGAGTATGATCCACATATCTTTCTAAGAGTAGGACCACTAATTGTGAATCCAATTCCAGAACGATCCTCCTGTAACCCCTGTTCCAAGCGAGCCTAAGACCCTGCAGAGCATCCCATAATTTTGTCATATGCACAGTGCAGATACCAATATTATGGACAAAACCTACCTGCCAACGACCGTCATTGTCTCGAATAACTCCTCCAGCTGCTCCAAGCCCTCCATCTTTGATAGAGCCATCACTATTAATCTTCATCCAACTCTCTTGAGGGCGTTCCAAATAATGTATCGCTCAATCCTTTCCTTAGAGCCCATGTGAGAACGATTCACCAGATTATAGTCGACCACTTGTTGGAAAATGAAGTCGCGTTTATTTCCTGAAAACACCACATCATCAAAAATAGCGTTATTACGCCACTTCCAAATCCACCAAATGGCATTAGCAAAAAAACAAGCCCAAGAGATATCATTATAATAATTATCTGAGCATAAGAGATTAATACGAAGCCAACAGGAGAAAGATGAGTTAAAGAAAATATCCCTATCCACCGGAAGATCCAGAGCATTCCAGTAAGACTTTGTACCTGCACAATCCCGAAATAAGTGGGTAGACGACTCCTCTGCCAGCCCACAAATCCTACAAGTTGCGTTAGCAGCAAGGTGGCGCCTGCACCGATCGGCATTAGTCAGCACCGCCCCTTTAATCAACTTCCAGCAAAACAATTTTACCCATTCAACAGCCATCAAATGCCAAATAGCCTTGTAGGCATATCGATCGATGTTATTATCCAACAAATCTCCTGGCAACATGCTGTAAGCAGAGCTGACCGTAAAATCTCCAAAGCTAGAATGAGCCCAGCTCAAGAAATCATCAACATTTCCGTCCTCATCAAGAGCGATTGCAGCAATTTTCAATAGACAGTGGGTAGGAAGCCGGTGCGAAATAAGCTCCCACCTCCAACCATTATCATCGGCCCATAAATCTCTAACCACAACAATCCTATCCGCTTCAGAGATAGGATTAAGAGCAACTTCAGCAAGACAACTCGGCAAGTGCCATGGATCCTGCCAGAAACGCACCTGCTTACCAGCCCTAACAATCCAACGAGCTCCAGGAATAACTAGCTTCTCCACCCCTTGCTTAAGGCTTCTCCAAATATAAGAGGGGTTGCCTCTATTACAGAGAGACTCCCTAACATATTTTGATCTCATAACTTTTGTCCAAAGGCTGTTATGGGAGTTAAGGAAGCGCCATCCGAGTTTACCGAACATGGCAAGGTTGATACTGCGCATAGGGTGGATACCAAGGCCCCCACACATCTTAGACTTACAGATTTCCTCCCAACTTACAAGGTGTATACATCTTCTATTTTTTGTTCCTCCCCAAATGAAATTTCGGGTGATCGCATCAATCTTTCGACAAATTTCCATAGGAAGTACAACCGTAGCCATGGAATAGATAGGCAGTGATGAAAGGACGGACTTTGCAAGTGTAACTCTACCCTCCATGCTAAGAAAACGACCCTTCCATCCGTTAAGTCTCAAAGATATCTTCTCAAGGAGAGGTTCAAAAGTTTCCGCTTTGACTTGATCATGAAAAATAGGCATACCCAAATACGAGCCAAGATTCGAGGTTAATTGGAAGCCACTAACATTCTGAATTTCAGCCGCAAGACCCGAAGAAACATTTCTCAAAAAATGGATCTTTGACTTAGCCGGGTTAATTCTTTGACCTGAAGCATCACAAAAGGCATCAAGGCATTGCTTGATAACATTAATTTGCTCAACCGAAGCTTCCATAAACAAAATAATATCATCCGCAAAAAGGACATGAGAAATCTCCGGACCGTTTCTTGAGAGCTTAATCGGTTTCCACCTCTTCAAACTCACCAAAGATTGATCAAATGACTCAAGAGCTAAATGCAAAGGACGAAAAGATACAGCGATATAGGATCTCCCTGTCTAACTCCTCTAGCTGGCTTGAAACAATTAGTCATTTCGCCGTTCCAAAGAAGATGGAACATAGTAGAGGACACACACTCAATAATCCAGCTCACCCAACGGCTTAAGAATCCAGCATCAAGAAGCGTATCTGATGTCCGCCTTTTTAGTCTTGTTTTTAAGGTGTGTTTTTAGTGTGTTTGAGCCTTTTTCTTTGTGTTTTTTGTTTTGTTTTGAGTCGTTTGTGTAGGTTTTTGTATTTTCTTTAGATATGGAGTCTACATAAGCTTTGGTGGTGTTTTGTAGGTTTTTAGAAGCTATTTGGAGCACTTTTGAGGAAAAGAGAAAAACCGAGAGAAAACACTTGATGAAGCACTCAAGAATGAAGAGAAGATGAAGATTAAGCGCTCAATTAAAGTCATTGAAGATCAAGTTTGATCTTGGAAAGAGGTAGAGAATTTCGTTACAAGAACATAGGAAAAAGAATCGAGTCCAACGGAGTTGTAACGAATCCGCTACGTAAGTTTTACTCAAGGTTGTTTTCGAAGTGCTGAACAGGGTCATTAACGAGGCTCTCAGGTTGTTAACGAGGCACCCCGTAGCGCAGCGGATATCCGAGTCGGCGTGAATTAAAAGCTTCTATCTTGTTTCCTTTTATGTTATTAGATAGATAGAAGGAATATATCTTATTAGAAGATTTATTTCCTTAGAGATAGATTTAAGATAGAATAGTTTCTCTATAAATACACTTGTCCTCTCTTTAGTTTTCTTATCATTCAAGTTAGAGGAGGAGGAGGAGGAGAGACGATTGAGAGGAGGCGTGTGAGAGGGGGAGACGAGTGGGATTTATGAGAAGAACTATCGTTGTGGATTCGGTTGTAAGCTTTCTATTTTATTTAATTGTTATGTTTTCAATCATGCTTAGTGAGTAGTCTTCCTCTCTAAGGTTGGGGTTAAACCCAACAATGGTTGTGCATGCTTGTTTGTGATCATGTCTTGATTGTTTTTATTACATGAATCTATTCTCTTGTTCTTAATCCTTGAAACGAAAGTTGATAGGAATTTCTCATTCATAGATGAAGCGAAAGCAGAAACCTTGAATCAGAATAGTCAATTTAGGGTTTTGAAGCGAAAGCGGATCAATCCTAGTTGAACTAGAAGAGATTAGATAGTAAGTTTGTTAATTGAACGAAAGTTAGTTGATTTACTTGCTTTGGTTGACGAAAGTTGACACCTTTATGTGATAAAAGCATGATCTTTATGTTTTATAGCATTGGTATGCATGATTGTTGTTGTGGGGAAACCCTAAACCTTAGAATCTTTCCCTTTCTTGTTAAAACCCTTACTTTTGTTGATTGCTTGCGTGATAAGTTACAAAACTTGATACCGACTTTCTCCCTGCGAACGAACCTGACTTCGCTATACTCAGCGGGGTCTTGATATAAATTTATTTGTTGTCAAGAAACCCTTTCAATAGTATCCGAAATGAAGTTCCAACGGAGATGATCATATGCCTTCTCAAGATCGAGCTTAAGCAACATCCAACCCTTACGCCCCTGCTTCTTCTTCATAGAGTGCACCGCTTCTTGGACCAACACAATATTGTCCGAAATAAGGCGGCCTGGGATAAAGCTTCCTTGGGTCGGACCAATAATATGTGGAAGGACTTGCTGCATTCTATTCGCCATAGCTTTTGAGATGATCTTGTAAAGAACATTACAAAGGCTAATGAGGGCGAAATTGACTAATTCGACTCGGATCCTCAACTTTGCCAATCAAAGCGATCAATGTCTCATTGAGACCCTCCGGGAGAGACGAAGTCTGAAAAAATTTGGAGACGGTCCTAATAACCGAGGCACCAACAGTGTCCCAACATCTTTGATAAAAGATTGCTTGAAAGCCGTCAACACCCGGAGATTTCAGCCCACCCATGTTCTTAACAGCTTTCACAAAATCTTTCTCATCAAAAGGCTTATCCATAACCTGCCTCAAATCAGAATCAAAAGTAGGGAACCCACCCTTCAGAAGCATAGTCGGAGACGGCAAATCGGTAGGCAGGCCATAAAGATCCACAAAAAAACTGAGCGCATGATTTTCTAGCTCCTGCTTTTCTGTAATCCACGATCCACTTTCATCTTGAAGCATCTCCACTCGGTTGCGTCTTCTACGAACAACAATAGAGGCATGGAAAAAACTTGTGTTTCGGTCCCCTTCTTTTGACCATTGGACTCTCGATTTCCGAAGCCATAACAGCTCTTCTTGTTCCATAGCAATAGCCAGGTCAGATTGTAACTTCTGTTCTGTTTGTATCAGCGCAACAATGGGATAGCTACTAATCCGAACATGTAAATCCTCAATTTGAGTGAGCAAATTCTGTTTCCTCGTTTGAATATGACCAAAGATGTTCTTATTCCAATCGATCAACTTTCCACGGATATCATCAAGGGCATGGGGCGTTGTCATGGAATTCATCCACGAATCGCGAATGAAACCCATGAACTCGGGGTGTGAGAACCACGCGGCCTCGAACCGGAAAGGCCTGCGTTTCTTGTTCAACATCTGTTTCAGCTTCGTTGAAAGAAGTAAAGGAGTATGATCCGAGGATAACTTTGGCAAGTGGGTCACTTTTGCATTAGGCCAAAGCAACCGGCCGGAGATATTAGAAAAGACACGATCAAGACGCTTAGCAACCAAAGTTCTCGCCGAATTCCCGGAAGACCAAGTGTGGGGTTGCCCAGTGTACCCAAGATCAATCAGACCACAATGATCGACAAATTGAATAAAAGAGTTGGAGTCCTCGGAGAGGCGTCATGAACCTCCCATCCTCTCTGTTGTATTCAAAATGCAGTTGAAATCGCCCCCAATTAGAAGTGGGTCCGAAATATTCTCAACTTCAGCCATAATGTCCCTCCAAAATAACTTTCGACGATTCGATTTCGGAGGATCATAAATGACAATTATATGCACACAAGAAGAACCATCCATTATAGAAGCATGAATGAAATGTGATCCCAAAGACACAATCTGGAGATTAACCCTCTCTTTCTTCCAAAGGAGCCAAACCCCACCAGCACGTCGTACGGCTTCAACACGAATGCAACCATTAAAGCCCAGTCTCTCGCAAACTTCTCTAGATTGATCCCCTAAAATTCTAGGCTCAAACACAGCTAAAACGTCAATAGAAAAATGTCGGACCATATAACGAATGGCCCGTCAAAAACCGGGCTTACCGGCTCTGAAACAATTCCAAAGTAAGCAATTCATAATAAAATATAGTGTAAAAAGGAAACAAGAAACGAAAGAACCTGATTCCTTGATGAGCTTAAGTACCCGACCCCGCTGAGGTTGAGACATCCTCTTTCATACTATCATCGGCCGCTACCGTAGACACAGCCTGACCAGGGGCTGACTCCCTTGTCAGATCATGATAATCTTGGGAAGTAGTCATCACACTCATACTTGATTGGATCGAACCACCGTTATCATTCCTCTTCTCAAAATTAGTTGTTTGACTAAAGGATAAGGGCCTGTCCAAACTAGCTCTAGCCCTCTTATTGATCTTCTAGGCTTCAAGCCCATTATCTTTCTTCCTTAAATCCTTCTTGATCCCATTGGCCCCATTCTTCCTTTGACTTTTCCTATCTTGTTTCTTACGTTGAGTTGAGGAAGAGCCCGTATTAAAATTGGATGTAGCCATCTGCATATTCTTTCCTTTTGTATCTTCTTTGGCAAGTTTAACCATCATATTTTTTTTCTCCTTTTCCACCTTCCTAACAGATTCTTGAATAATCTCTTTCCCCTTTTCTAGGGATTTCGGTTGTGGAGCTTCCTTTTCCTGGGCCAAAGACTTATCTCCATCTTTTTCTAAGGCAACAAATCTATTTCTATCTTTTGTTTTTTGGGCAATATTAGGATCAATCTTTGCTTTCCCTTTCTGATTTTGTCGGCGACGTTGAACGATCGTCCATTCCCCGTATCTCGGAGCCCCATCGGCCGGACCTGTCTTCATGTTCACCCTGGCACTCGGTTCTTGCTGCACAGAAGCTTCATTGTTTTCACTTAAGGTTGCTCCTTGAAGGTTCTTATCTGGATTTACCACTATGGGCAACGGTTGACATCTATTAGCAAGGTGACCATAACGCCCACACTTCACACAAATCAAATGGAGACCCTCGTACTCGACATGGAACCGACTCCCGTTGACCGTGACTGATCCTTTCAAAGGTTTTGTGAGATCCACCTCCACACACACTCTTGCAAAACGGCACCTATTGGAAAACATCGTCTTATTGTCCACTTTGATTGGTCGACCAATACCCGCAGCCAGACGACATAGGATTTTTTCCTCATAGAGGATCATGGGTAGCCTTGAAAGACGAATCCAAGTTTGGGTGGTAGTGATGACATCTGTGAAAGGATTGAACTCCGGGCTCCATTGGCGAATGATCAAGTAATGGCCAAAGATCATCCACAGTCCTCCAGTAAGAGCTTTGAAATAATCTCCTTCCACATCAAACTTGATCACATAGTAGCCATTGGGAAGATCCACTACCATTATTTTCCCTTCGGGTTGCCACAATTCCTTAAGTTTCTCCATAATTGCATGTGGCACCATATTGCCTAAGGTCTTGACTATCAAGGAAGATTGCCACACTGAAGCAAGAACTTGTAGCACTTCGGTATCAATGTTGAAAGACATAGCCATTTTTCCATCGAGTAACTCATCTTCAAGAATCATTCTTCGTTCGCCGTTGTCACCAACCACCATTTCTTTCCAAGTTTTCTTAATGGCCGGTTCCGCCACAGGGGAAGTCTTCCCACCATTGTTGTCTAAGATCATTGCATCTTGCGGATTGGGAGCATCTACCGATGCCATTGTAGCCATAGGGGAATCCCCCATGGTCGAACCGACGGGAGATTGAGGGTCAGAAGCTAGGTTTTCAGAACTGTTTAGGCAGAAAAGTGATCTTTGGGCTAGCGTTTGAGCGTTTCTATCCAAAATCGATGTATTTATATGAGCTTGTCCTAGAATGGACGTTACTATCTTTGGTCACTCTGGTGGTTTAATTTCGACATTAACGTGGGCTAAATTTATGCGATTTGAATGAGCCATAATATGGGATGATAATTTTCCTATTAAATTTTAGATAATTTTGTATTTATTAGTAGTCAAATTGGATGATTGTTAGAATATGAAAAGGTTGCTTCACTTTTTATTTTAAATGTGATTTGAATGGCCCATTATATGGAATAATTTATTGTATTAATAAATTCACATAATTTAGCATACATTTATTATTCAACATACGTTTCTCTAATGCATTTGACTATTTTGATTTAAGATGGGTAGTAATAGGCTTGTGATTCCAATGGGTCCTAATATGGACATATTTATTATTATATTATTGTGAATTTGTGATATATAGGTGGAATCGAATGAGTAAAATTTTGCATTATAACTAAAAGTGGGTAAAAATCACCTCATATATTATAAATTTATTATATATAAAGTGAAAATATTATAATTATTACGAATTCAATTAGTAAAAATATTACACCTTAAATGGATTAATAATATGCAAATAGAATACTTATTTTATAAAATTGTTATAATCATTTATGGAATCATTAGAATTGTACGCAAGACAGTACACAATAGTAAATGTTTTTTTATTGTAATTAATTAAGATTCAATAATAAATAAAAATCTACCACTAATTAGATTTACCTATAATCAAGGGTACTTTAATGTTAACGGATGGATATATACAAATGAGGTATGCAAAATGATATGCACAATATATAGAGCATGCATTTTATACCTTGGAATTTGAGAAAATAAAATCCGTGCTTGAGAAATTTTCAAAATGGTTCCAAACATCCCATTTCCTACAAAGCATGACTGTTAATGGTTGAAGGCAGGTATGAAGAACTCATTGTCATGGTTGAGTTGGTTTGAAGGTCAAGGCAAGTAGGAAGAAAGTGGTTTTTTCGTGTGGATGCTTGGTGATAGGATTGCTATGGTCGATCAATGTATTTATATGAGGTTGTCCCAGTTTGAATTATCTAGTAGCAAAAAACGTTACACTATGAAAATTGACGTTACTATCTTTGGTCACTCTTGCGGTTTAATTTCGGCTTTAATGTGGGCTAAATTTATATGATTTGAATGAGCTATAATACGTGATGATATTTTTCATATTAAATTTTAGATAATGTTGTATTTATTTGTAGTCAAATTGGATGGTTATTAGAACATGAAAATATTGCTTCACTTTTTATTTTAAATGTGATTTGAATGTCCCATTATATGGAATAATTTATTGTATTAATATATTCAACATATGTTTCTTTAGTTCATTTGAATATTTTGATTTAAGGTGGGTAGTAATGGGCTTGTGATTCCAATGGGTCCTAATATGAAAATATCTATTATTATATTATTGTGAATTTGTGATATATCGGTGGAATCGAATGAGTAAAATTTTGCATTATAACTAAAAGTAGGTAAAAACCGCCTCATATATTATATATTTATTATATATAAAGTGAAAATATTATAATTATTATGAATTCAATGAGTAAAAATATTACACCTTAAATGGATTAATAATATGAAAATAGAATAATTATTTTATAAAATTGTTATAATCATTTATGGAATCATTTGAATTGTACGCAAGACAGTACAAAATAGTAAATGTTTTTATTGTAATTATATAAGATTCAATAATAAATAAAAATCTACCACTAATTAGATTTTACCTATAATGAAGGGTAGTTTAATGTTAACGGATGGATATATACAAATGAGGTATGTAAATTGATATGCACAATATATAGAGCATGCATTTTATACCTTGGAATTTGAGAAAATAAAATCCGTGCTTGAGAATTTTTAAAAATGGTTCCAAACATCCCATTTCCTACAAGGCATGACTGTTAATGGTTGAAGGCATGTATGAAGAACTCATTGTCATGGTTGAGTTGGTTTGAAGTTGAAGGCAAGTAGGAAGAAAGTGGTTTTTTCGTGTGGATGCTTGGTGAGAGGATTGCTATGGTCGATCAATATATTTATATGAGGTTGTCCCAAATTGAATTATGTAGTAGTAAAAAACGTTACACTATGAAAATTGACGTTATTGTCTTTGATCACTCTTGTGGTTTAATTTCGGCATTAATGTGGGCTAAATTTATGTGATTTGAATGAGCCATAATATATGATGATAATTTTCATATTACATTTTAGATAATTTTGTATTTATTTGTAGGCAATGTTGAGCAAAAATGTACAAAAAATTGCAAAACACATTAAAATTATTTTTATTTTAGTTCGACCCTCTCTTTTGACTCTTTTGATTAAAAGTAATACCGATACAAAATATTAAGTGGTTTTTATGATTTGGGCTGCACCCAGTTTTGGTGGGTTGCCTACGTATCTCTTTAAAGAGAATCAAGCCTTACGTAGTTCAAAGTTTTAATTTTGGTTTGGTTTGATTTTCACGCATCATTGGAACGAACCCGAACCCACCTTCTAGGAAGGGTTGCTCAGATTCAAACCAACTATCATTTGCGCGATGTGAATAAAATTAAACCCACCTTCTAGGAAGGGTTGCTTAATCTCTTCACTATCAAACATATGACTTAAGGTTTATATATTTTATTTAATTTATGGCTGAATATGACATATTTATATATTATGTCAAACGTCTTACGTATCCACTTATATGATGTGGAATCAAGTCAAACGTAGTTCTAGAAATCAAACATAATATGGATTGAATCTTGACTTTATATTTACATTTTAAAAGTCAACATAATATTTATGATTCGACTAAACCTTATAGATACCGAGTCGCCCACATGACTCTTTTAAAAAGAGATAGAGTCAAATGTAGGTCTCAGAGAACCATAGGTTCAATTAAATGATTTTATTTTTGATCGTGACTGAACTCAATGAGCTTTTTGCTTTATATTGAGCTTCCTACGTAGCTTATGAAAGCATCAAGTCTTAACATAGTTCTCAATAAAGACCAATTAAATATGGCATATGGTCTTCATTTAATTAATTTTAATTTGAGGTTGTGATTGAACCCGACGAGCATTTGTGCGCTTTATGTCGAGTTTCCTACGTACCCTTTTAAAAAGAATCAAATCATACGTAGTTCTTTATATAAAAACTTAATTTTATTTTGATCTTGAATATGCATTCATTATCATATTGTCCAAAATGGCATATTCATTATAATTTATAAATATATTCCCTTGTTGGATCACCGTTGCAATTTTTATATTTTAATGGGTGATTTTGGCAATAAACCACATTAAGTGGCAAATTGTCCACGTACATACCAGTAGGGAACATAATATCACATGGCTTAAGACTTGATTAGTGGTGTAAATCCAATTTCGTGATTAACTTAAATTTTAAGTTTCAAATATTTGGGTCGGCAGCGTCGGCCCATGCAGATTCAGGGAGTCAATAATTTTGATCAAGCCTATTCAAGCAAGGATTACAACAGAATTCCGTATTATTTAAGCTTTTAATTCCTTTTTTAATTATAATTACCCATGATCACAGAGAATAATTATATATGAACGGATCTTCATGAACTTCCATATCTAATATATCAGAGCCTTGTCCCAACATTTATTGGTTCGTACCCAATCATTGGATCAAGAAATCAAACGGGCATTATAACGGCATAGCAAAGGATTTATTGGGTACGATGGTTCGAGAGTAATTACTCCCAAATGCATCACCATTTTGCTTAATGTGGAGACTCGAAAGTAATTACTTCCAAATCAACCACGATCCACGATATGACATAGAGACCTGAAAATAATTACTTTCAGATCAACTATGAATAATGACATAATATAGGAGTGCGAAAGTAATTACTCTCAATTCCCTCCTACAAGTCTTGTTAATACTTTCTTGATTTCATGCACAAAATAAACAAACTAAAAAGATATTTGTTTATTGATTAGGAAATATATATATATATATATAAAAAGGTTTTAATCAACTGCTGATCATCTTCATTTTTATACTCAAAAGACCCACAAATCATATATATGGGCAAGACGATGAACAGTGGGTGCACCAAATACATGTGGATGCATCAAATTAAACCAAATTCGTGGGCAAAGTTTAAATATATGTATAATCCTGATTAAACAATTGACAAATCAGAATTAAAGGGAAAAAGAAATTATTTAAACTTGACTATATCATCGTTCAAGCAAACAAACAAGTTTCAGAGAAGAATGAAAACTTCGTGTTCTTTTTTTTTTCTTTTTAAACCCACGATCATTTTTTAAAAATTGAATTTGGATAAAAAGGACAACGTTCCACCAAACTCAACAAAATGGGTTGTATTAAACAATTGTTTTAAGTGAAAGTAAAACAAATGGATACATTTCTGGGACATGTAAAAAAAATTCGAAACAGGGAAGAAAGTAAGAATACTCCCCTTTTGATCAATCACCAGTAAAACTACTCCCCTTTTGGTCTTTTTCGTTTAAGAAAAGACCACCATTTGCCTTGTTGGCTTTGTACAGAGAAGTTTTTTTTTTCTTTGTGTTTTATGGAAAATGGGGAGGTTTTTTTGTTCTGTTTTGTTGTGCCCCCTCGGACAATGAAAGAGCCAACCTCTTTTAACTTTCGGTTTTATCCTCTTAAATAGAAGCATAATTAGAAGTTAAAAACTAACCACCCGATAACCGACTCGGTTGATTATTTGTAGGGAGAGTAGAAACTTCCTTCCACCTCATCAAACATATTAATTTGCTTTAAATTCTTTTTTTTAATCATTGTTTGGGCTGATTTTAACAAATAAAAACCAGTCTCAATTTAGGCCCAACACTAGTAATTTGAAAGCCCAATATCTAAATAAGAGCTTTTTGTTAAAACCAAAATTAATAAATTAATAACTATTTCGATTAATTATTTTTATTGACCATAAAATCATGAATAATATAAATTCATGAAATTTTTTCCGTCAACAGTCAAATTGGATGGTTGTTAGAATATGAAAAGATTGGTTCACTTTTTATTTTAAATGTGATTTGAATGGCCCATTATATGGAATAATTTATTGTGATTTGAATGGCACATAATTTATTTTAGATTTTGACATGATATTATGTTTGGAAAAAAACCCAAAAGTAAGTAGCTTGAGATTTGAACCTTAGACTTCCAATGCAAATGACATGACCTCAACCAATGAGCTAAATAGTTTTTCTTGATTTATAACACAATTGGCTTAATATGAATAAAATGTATGATATGTGCAATAAATGCACTTTGTACACAACTTTTTATTGTTATATATAGATATACTCATGTATTGTATTCTTGGGAGGCAATGAATGAAAAATCAGAAATTAATTAGTTTAGCCCTAATTCTTCCCTACCCAGTCTTCACTCTTTATCCCCGGTTTTAGTCATTCACATCCGAAGTGCATCTGCACTATTATCTTTCTTCCCTTCACCCAGTTACCTTGTTAATTAAATTCGATACGAGATCTATACGGTTTCGTATCAGTTAAAAAGACCATATGTAATGGTGTTCAAAAGAACAAACCAAATAAGCCCACTATGGTTGAGGAGACCATTATTAGTGATGCTAAAAAGAACAAATATGAATCAATGATGAAAACACCAGTTGTGGTTTGGGTTTCCATGACCAATTTTGCAATAAAACTTGTGGAAAATGAGCCTTATAGAAGGACAATAGATGTGTTTTTGTTTGAAATACATTTGCTTTATCCTTATTCACAGTAACTTTGGTAAATCAAACTAGAAATTCAATTATTCATGTAATTATACAATATGAAATGTAGATAAAAATGTAACTTCTAAGTTGAAATCGAAATAGACTATATAATAGTAATATCAAATCGAAATCAAATTATTTATGAAGATAATGTATCACGTGAATTAGAGGAGGGGAATAATATAATTAAGGTAAGTATTTACTTGATTTTGGAAGTGGGTAATCTCTCTTTAAAACTACATAAGGTTCGATATAGTTGATGTTAAAATTATGTGCTGAAATTAGTAGTTAAAACTAGTTGTTCATTTTTTTTTGGTCGGAAGGGAGGCCGCTTTTTATATATGCTACACAATGTTCGGGAAAATAATACTCAACACTCGAACTAGTTAAAATAAACACATTTCAACTACATAAGGTCCTCCCCCTTACCTTATTTTTTATCCCAAAATTTCAACTAGTATCAACTGGTATAAATGCATTTCAACTACTACACCCGAACACCCTAGTTGAAATTTTTTCATTCAACTCCCATTTCAACTCTAATGGACGGACCCTTAAAATTATTAAATAAATATTTAGCTTTAAATAATTAACTTTTAATTAGAGACACTTTTATAAGTTACTTCCTTTAATCTTAGCTAGAGTACGTTGTCACACTCATATATATAGGCTTAAAACATATACGGTCCCCTGTACTTGTGCAGATTTGTCATATAAACACTTCACCTTTGGTTTGGACCTATTCAACACTTAAATTTAACAATTTGGACCTATTAAACACCTGGTCACTTAACAATATGGAAAGTGTTTTACACGTACTCTCTTACTTGTCAAAATTATATGCCACATCATGCCAAATAGATGCCACATGTTAACACCTCTTATTATTTTTAATTATTTCAATTAAAAAAAAGAAAAAAAAAGCTCTACATGTTCGTCTTCCTCTTTGCCACACACATCTTGTTGACTGGCGAACCCGTTCGCCGCCGCCACCACCTCTGGCCCGCTAGTCCCTCAGCCAGCCTCACTCGCCGCCCCGAAACCCTTATCAAAAGCCGCCGCAACGCCCTCCCTGTCCTCACACATCGCCTTCCTCCCCTCCGAGCACCCTAACATCGCTTCCGGAAGCTTCATCGCCGCGTCCGTCACTCCCGATCCCGTTTCCCGCAGTCGGAACAACCTCCCGAGCACGCGCACTTCTAAGCTCGGCCGGAGGCACTCGGATCTTGAATCTGGTTCACGCCTCCGTTAGATCCGGTCCGGAGGCACTCAGATCTTGTTTCTGGTTCACGCCTCCGTTAGATCCGGCCCGAAGGCACTTGGATCTTGATTCTGGTTCAATCCTATAACAAGCTTCGTAACGATCTCCTCTTTGTCGAGCACGGCGAGTTTGAATTCGGGGTCGGGGTTCGCTAGGGTTTCGAGGACATCCTTGACGGCGGAATGTTGCCTGAGAGCTTGTTGTCGGCGAGAACGAGGCGTTGGAGCTGGCGGCAATTGCGAAGTTCCTTGGAGATTGCAATTGAACTCGACGGCGGATTTGAGGGAGAGGAAGGAGAGATCGTCCTTCCAGTAGCCGGTCCATTCCTTTTCTGATCTATGAATTGTGTTTTGTTTTTTTAATATTAATGTCGTCCTTGTAGCTCAGAATTGGGATATAAGGATTGTTATTTGTTTTTATTTTAGTGTTTTTGATATTAATGTCGTCCTTGTGGCTTCAATATAAGGATTGTGTTTTGTTTTTAATTTTTTTTTGTATTAATGTCATGTCAGCTTTATATTCAAAGGGATTCAAAGAGCCACTCGCCCATTAGCGTTTGATTTACACGCACATTGCCACATCATCAATCAGGTGTTTAATAGGTTTAAATTGTTAAGTTTAAGTGTTTAATAGGTTCAAATCAAAGGTGAGGTGTCTATATGACCAATTTGCACAAGTATTGAGCCCATATATATATATATATATATTTGATTTTGCTTGGCTACTACTGGTCACATGACTCACATTTCTTTTGGCAACAAGTTCAACGGGTAGGGTTGCTAAGGTTAAAGAAGCATCGTGTAAGAAAAAGAAAGAATGGAAAATGATGGATAGTTGTTTGAAAAATAGGCAATAAGAGTTTATTTGAGAGGACATGGTGAGTTATGACGTTTGAGGCATCTTTCTGTTTTATCTTTTTTAAGCTCAGTTATAAGATATACATAAGTGCATTACTATATCTAATTACATTCGCAAAGTACTTATACTTAATAATGAATAGTGCATCAGATGAAATGCTAGATGATTTTGAGAGTCGAAATTACATACATGGTGGGACGTGGGTTGATAAAAGTATCTGCATTATGTAAATGAGGTCAAAGGACATTATTGAACCCATCTTTTCAGAGTTTTGTGGTTCTTTTCGAAATCGAAATTAAGCTCTCTCTATACTGTTAATTGGGGTATGCTATATATACTTGTCTTGTCGCATTCCTAGTATCTACCAATATTGGCTTGGAATATTTTCTTCAAAAATAGTAAAACCTAAATTATAGGAAGAAGGCAAAAAATGATGATTATTATACACATTCACGTACACTACTGCCAGCTGAAAATCAATACTTTGCACTGCTTTTGTAACGAAGAGATAACTCGGAAGCTATATCCAAAAAGCTAAACTAAAGCAAAAAACAATGGAAATCTCCTACTTGACTTACCTCCCCATTTTCATAGTCCTGGTCCTGTACATCACCACCAAGCTCCTCCTCCACCGGATCCGAAACCTCCCGCCCGGCCCGTTCGTCTGCCTCCCCATATTGGGCCACCTCAACCTCCTCAAACCGCCTATCCACAAAACCCTCTCCAAACTCTCGGCCCAGCACGGCCCAGTTATGTTCCTCCGCCTGGGCTCCCGCCCAGCCCTAGTCGTCTCCTCCGCCTCCGCCGTCGAAGAATGCTTTACCAAAAACGACATCGTTTTCGCCAACCGTCCCCGTCTCATCGCCGGAAAGCACCTCGGCTACAACTACACCAGCCTCGCCTGGGCTCCGTACGGCGAGCGGTGGCGCGATCTTCGCCGGATCTCCACCGTCGAGCTCCTCTCCTCCAACTGCCTTAACCTCCTCTCCGCCATACGCGCCGACGAGGCCCGATTACTGGTAGACCGGATACGGAGAAGCGTCAGCGCGGATCCGGATCGGACCGTGGAGATGAGATCGCTGTTCTCGGAGCTATCGCTGAACGTTATGATGAGGATGATGGCCGGAAAGAGGTACTACGGGGAGGAGTCGGACGACTGGGAGGAGGCGAAGAGGTTCAGGGAGATGGTGGAGGAGACTTTCCGGCTTTACGCAGGGTCGAATTTCGCAGATTTCTTGCCGGCGCCGGCGAGGTGGTTCGGAGTCGGCCGTGCGGCGGAGGAGAAGATGATTAGGTTGCAGGATAAGAGGGACTCTCTGATGCAGTCGCTGATCGACGAGCGTCGGAGGTTAACTGCGGCCGGCGATGAGATTCCGGCGCCGGAGAAAGGGAGAGGGAAGACGATGCTGGACGTTCTATTGCAATTGCAAGAAACGGATCCGGAATCCTTCAAAGACGAAGATATCAGAAGCTTGTTCCTAGTAAGCCACTTCGATCAATATATAGTTTACTGATTCAGTATACAATTAATTAATATATTATCCCTGATTAATTAATCTGCTGAATTTACCGACATTCGAGCTTGATTGCAGGTTTTATTAGCAGCGGGAACGGATACTTCAGCGAGAACGATGGAAAGTGCGCTATCGCTTATGCTTTCCAACCGGAGGGTTCTGGAAAAGGCTCAGGCGGAGATCGACGAACGCGTCGGAAAAGCGCGGCTTCTAGAAGAATCGGAGCTAAACAGCCTCCCTTACCTCCGGTGCATACTCCAGGAAACGCTGAGAATATGTCCGGCTGCACCACTCCTAACCCCACACGAATCCTCAGATGAGTGCGTGGTGGGAGGGTACAACGTGCCACGTGGCACGATGCTATTCATCAACGTATGGGCCATACAGAACGACCCGAAGAACTGGGCCGACCCCGAGAAGTTCGTCCCGGAGAGGTTCGAGGAGGAGGGGAGCGGTGGTAGAGTTAACGTTGGGCTCAAGTGGTTGCCTTTCGGGTGGGGCAGACGGGCCTGCCCTGGTGAAGGGCTGGCCCTGCGGGTGATGGGCCTGGTGGTGGGGTCGTTGCTGCAATCGTTTGATTGGGAAAGGGTTGGGGAAGACAATATGGCGGGAGTGGCGGAAGGTGGGATGCCGAAGCCTCTGCACGTCAAGTGTAATAGTAGAAGAGAAGAAGCTCTTGCGTGATCGATCGGATGAACGAACAACTTTCAAGTTTCAAGTTTGGAGGAAAAAAAAACGTTTAATTTGGATCATATGTATTTTTTTTCATGAAAAAGGATGTGCCATTGGTTGCTACTTGATAGGGTTGGGCAAAAAAAACCGTAACCGAAAAACCGAAAAACCGATCACTTCTTACGGTTAACCGAACCGAAAAAAAATTAACCGGTTACGGTTAACCAACCGATACTTTTAACGGTTCAATGGTTCGCATACAGTTATCAATAATTTCACGGGCGGTTAACCGATGAACCGATAATGTTTTTACTATATATTTTTTATGTTTTTAAAAAGGGAATTATATATCTAATTAGTTTTACTTAAAAATGAATGCATTTTCATAAATAATAAAGTAGTTATTATAATTTTTGTTTATAGAGAAGCATATTTGGATTTTTTTTTGGTCTCGTGGTTATCCCTACGACTTTGGACTTAAATTGGGTTGGAGGTTGATCAAGGGTCGAATGAATTCGAACCCTAGATCAATCAACATCTTAGCCTGACTATGCATATAGGATTTGTAATCTGGATGTTCATATCCTTAAATGAACTTCTAGGGCGACCACTTTACCCAAGATTCATGATATTTTTTTCCTTGAAATTTTGATGTGGTAAAAGTTTTTGAGCTATTGTGTAAGTGGGTGTTGATGTCATAATTCATTGTGTATATGACAGTTTGTGTAAGCTAGACCCTGCAGCTTGATAGATATGCAACTATGGGCAGTGGAAATACACTGCTCAGACAAAGCATCAAAATTCAGATTAGACTTGGAAAACTCTATCTACATGTTTGAAATACAATATGGAGTTTTGGTATGAAGTCTTCAGCAACTGACACTATATATTAACTAGCGAAGCATTTTTGCATATGTATATGTACGAGTGTTTCTATAAAATTGTATATATATATTCTATGTTTGACCAATATCAAATGCATGTATATACACTATACAAAAATAAATATATAAATAAAATACAACTTCACATGTATGATCTCTATAAAACTTTTATAGAATAAATGACTTTAAAATACTCAAAATAGAAAAATGTGGCGATACAATGTTTTTGAAGGAAAATTAGGAAAATAATTAATCCAAAAATAAGATTAGTAGATAAATCACTGTTTAATTAATCCAAAAATTAAGAAAAATAAGGTACCTTTTATATTAAAAATCTGATTTTTGATTAAAAAATAAAAATTAAAACAAGTCGGATCGGTTAACCGATTAACCGTACCGAGTTTCACGGTTAACCGACCGTGCCCACCCCTACTACTTGCTAGTGTAAAATAAAAGTAATTATTATCTGTTTTCTTTAAAATTCCTCCTTTTATATTAGACTTTAGTTAAAAGAGAGGTAAGAACCCAAATATATATTTTTCTTAACTATTTGCGTATTTTTTTGAAAAGTCTATTTTTAAGAGACGCGTATATTTTATATATATTGTGCATCGATTTTTTTATTTATATTTTATATCGATTTCGAACTTTTTTAATTTATAATATTTTTTTATTGCATGTGCATCAAAACTAAATCTGTGTGCATCAAAAGTCAAAACTAATTATTTGTGCATTGAATTTTTAATATACATTATGCATCGATTTTAAACTTTTTTTTATTCATTTACCTCTACTTATGTGTATGAATAAGATTTTTTTCTGTGATTTAGTTAGTTTTGATGCACATATCATTAATTTTGATGCGCATGCATGAATAAGATGTACTTTCGTTATTTTGATGAACATTTAACGAGTTATCATGAACATACATCAATAAGACACTTTTTTCGTGGTATTTTGATGCACAAATACATATCTATGACGTCAATTCTGATACACATTTAGCTTTTTTATGCACTTACAACCACTTTTGATGCAAAAAAAGTCAATTTTGATTAGACCTGAGTCCGATTTCAGTGGAACCGGAAACCGCCCGGAACCGTCGATTCGGTTCTAATCCAAGTTCCCCATCCCAAGAACCGTGGAACCGCCGATTCCACGGTTGGAAACGACTATTTTAAAAAAAAAAAAAAGCATTGGAACCTAAAACTGTGATCATGATTTTAGTAACCGCGACCGCAGTTTTCGTTTTCTGACCAACAAAAAGACTATTTTCATATATATTTTTTCAATATATTACCCAGTTGATGCAAAAAAAAACGAGTTTTGATGCTTATTTGTTACGTGTTTTATTATCAGTTTTTTATGAAAATACGCGAATAATTTTTCAAAAATTTATTTGTGTTGTATTTTTTTCTATCACTTGATTTCTCTTCCTCCAACAACATAAAATTATTTTTATTTTTTAGTGGAATCCCCATTCTCATTGAACTTTTTTTTCCTATCAATTATTGCTTAACCAAACCTTGTACATGGAATTTCAAAACAGCATTTTGTTTCATTACAATTTTATTAACAAATCATAGCATATTGGACTTTTCTATTTTGTGAATGTGGATCCTATTACTTTTGTCTTGTTTTTTTGAGAGGCTTTTGTCTTGTTAACTACAGTAATTTTGCGTGAGATTGAATCTACGAGACACCGTTTTGATCACGCCTTTTTTACAAAGAAGTGTCCCGTTTTGAGATAATGTATGATAGGTAACTAGCATATATGGATGATCAATAATTGAGTGGCAAATGAATCTTATCCATCATCTTAAAAAAAAAAAAAATATTCGAGATTATACTTTTATTAAAAGAAGAAAAAATACCACACTCATTGGGTAATTTTGGTAAATAACCTTAAAAAGGGTTATAATAGCATATTAGTTACAGATTATGTTTTAATATCATGGATAATCCTCTAACCCCCCCCCCCCCCCCTTATTTCCCTCCAACCATTGGTGAGTTGACTCGGTTATTGATCGACATTGACTAGCTGTCAACGAGTTGTTGTCAACAACCTATTATCAACCAAAAAAAGGTCAAAAACCTGTTGTTGTCAATAAAAAATTGTTAACAAATGACTTGTTGACAAAAAAATTGTCAACAAATACCTTGTTGACAAAAAAAATGTATTTCTACAAAAAAAAAACAAAAAAATGCATTATTGAAGAAAAAAAATTGACAAAAATTTGTCAACAAACAAAAAAACTATAACAAATGTCTTGTTCACAAAAAATTGTTAGACAAAAAAATGTCTTATTAAAAAAAATTGTTGACAAAAAAACCGTCAACAAACAAAAAAATTGCTAACAACTAACAATGATTGTCAACATTATCATCAATAGTTGTCAATAACTGTCAACACATGAATAGAAATAAGAAAAGAGAACAATATCCGGTCTATATGATCATACACTACACATGAATAAAAAACTTCAATAGATAATGGTAATTAATTAAACAAAAATCGGTATCTATGGAATTTTTGGTTCAAAAGACAAGTATGTTAAGTTTATATCAGCATTTTTCACTTCTCCACTATGCTGGTTTGTACAAGTGCAAAAACATGATACAAACAAGAGTTAAAGTTTATCCAAGCAATGATACATGAATGTCAAAAGAGGATTGCCAGAAACATAACAAGCATAGACACATTAAGTTACCATTCAATGTTAATTTCTGATTTCTCATTGCCATTTGCTGGGTAGCCAGTTAAACGCATTACCCATAATGTTTCTCCAACAATATCACCTTCAACTTGATGTGATGATCCACCAACAACTAAAGTAATCCCTTGCATAATTTTTCTGGAAAGAACGGGGAGCATGCACACAAAAGTACTTAATTTAGTGTTATGAATGAGTAAAATGTATACCATGGCAGTACAACAAACATGTGCACAGGTTGACATATTCCTCCATTGTTGACTCGACTCTGTTCAGGGAGATAAATATCGCTCAACGGCGCAAATTTTGTTAAGATAAATACAATTTATTTTCTATCCTAATAACATCGAAGATTTACAATTTTGTTCAACTAGAAACTTCGATCAATACATGCTTTAAGTGATTGTCAGATTTGATTTTTTTTTTAAGTTTGAGTATCCTATTCCTCCATATTACAATCTACTCATCTTTTCATTACTCCACACTCACCTAGTCATCTTATTCCAATTGCCATGTCGCCAATGTCACTGGAATTTTCACCGGAAGTAATTCCCTATAGTATTTAACAGAATTAATTATGCTTACCTTTGTTACAGAGAGTTTTGAGAATATTTTTGAACATTGGATCCAATAAATCGAGGGAGGCTTGGAAGTAATCCTTGACTGACATCCCTGAGCAACAACCGTGTTTATATATAGCACTCGTTTCGCCAAAATTGCGTGTTGGGTTTGTTGAAGCTTGGCCAAAGGACTGTAAGGCGGTTCATTATCTCGTACACCATGATATGCATGAAGTCTATATTTGATCGAGTAATAGAGAATAAATAATCAAAAGGGAGGAGGGCCATTTTTTTTTGTAGGGAAATCATCTATCTTGCTTGTAAAGATGAACTTGAATAAGCCATGCAATTTGGGCAAAATTCCACATGCTAGCTGGTCGTTTATATTATTTACCCAAGCACCATGCATTCTAAATTTATCCGGTCGAAGATACCATCCTTGCACTTTTTCAAATAGCAATAGGCCATATGCCACTGGAATACAACAAGTATATAAGTGCCCGGGTGGTGGAGGGGAAGGATCACCATTGAAGCATCGAACACAAAAACAAAAAACAACCAAGAGGGTTTCGACCAAAAAAAACAACCAAGAGGCCGGGGTTAAAAACTTTGAACTTGCCATTGAAGAAAAAAAAAGGTGGGAGGATTGATGTGTGTTTGTGCCATTGGAAGCTCTTATATATACCACACATGTCCATTCATACATGAGATTTAATTAATTAAAGGCGGATTTGCAAGGGTACCCATGTACAAAATAAGGTTGCAAAAGTACCCCATATTATAGGAAATTGCAAAGCATGCATTTTTGGCATTTATGCAATTTTATTTTTCATTATTTTGTTGTTTAATTATTTGAATTTAAATTTTTAATGTTTTTTAGAAATGAATTATTAAATTGAAAGAATTAAAATTCAAAAATGAAAATTGAATAAATAAATAAATAAAAGTCATGTGAAAAGATATTTTTAAATGATCTATTGGTTATGATCTTAAAGTGTTTACGGAAAATAAGGGGTAAAAAAGGAAAAAGAAACAAAGATATGGCAAAGATACTAGTTGGTTGTGATTTCCATCAAAGTATAATCGGGTTGGATTTTATACTGTCATGCTTGCCTATTCTACTGTCATACCTCTCTATGATCCTGTCACGTACAGTAAAAGAAAATTGCAAACAAATTAGATTTGTTATGAAATATTTTGTTTCCTTTAAATGAGAAATATAATGGATATTAGAAAGATAACAATCTTAAAAAATACCAATATTAATGGAAACAAAAATAACCAATTATTAGAGGATAAAAGAAAAGTCAAAGATATGACAAAGATACTAGTTGGTTGAGATTTTCGTCAAAGTCTACTCGGGCTAGATTTTATACTGTCATGTTGGTCTATTTTACTGTCATACATCTATATGATCGTGTCACGTACTTAAAAAGAAAAAGAAATTGTAAACGGATTAGATTTGGTACGAAAGAAGAAGATGACGTGTTTTGTTTTTTATCTGCTTTTAATTCATTCCTCTTAATTTAATTTAAAATTTTTAAATCTTGTTTTTTTAATTAGTAAAAATCATTTTAAGTTTTAAATTGAAAATAAATTTCGTAATTTAAGGTTTCAAAAAAATGAATTGTTTAAATATTTTTCTAAAAAAGGAAAGGGCATGATTTTGGGCATTTTTGCTATATTTTAGGCATTTATGCTATTTTTTCGGGCATTTATATAACATTAGAAATAAGAAGGCATTTTTGCAAACAAATTTTCAAAATGGGACATGGGGTACTAATTTCTCTTAATTAAAATTGACCTCTCCTAAGCTAAGCAATGCTATCATTATTCCTCTTTCATTTATATGAGCCTAAACATTATAGATAAATTGCTCCAAGAAAACCATCATCATTGTTTACCAAAAAATTCATAATCATCGATAAAAGGTTCAAATTTTCATAAACACCGTTTTTTAAAGATGTAAGACCTCTTCATATATAATAGGGTTGTAATAGCTTTCCATATTAAAAAATGAATTTTTTAAACCTAAAACAACACATTTATAATACTTAAATCTCATATAACTAAATTCAAATATGCATATTAGTATATCATATCATTCAATTAATTATTATAAGACCTAGAGTAAAGTTCTTAGACAAAAAGAGAGATGTCACAACATCATATCAAATAATATAAACACCATGAAAACCAAAAAAAAAGTTTAAAACCTTGAACACGAAAAGAAGTTGGGATCCAAATGAATAGCACCATCACCAATGTAACTTGAAAAATCAGAATTTTTTTGAAGAAGAAGATTTGAATTGTATTGAAGAGAACGGAGAATGTACAGTACAAGATCAAAAGAGCACTAAGGATTACAGATGACCAAAAGAGCCTACAAAGAAAGGCTCGCTCGGAGAGAGTTTTGTACAATGAAGAGCACATAAAGCCAAGCCATGTACTTATATCACACATTACATGCAAAAACGTTGAAAGGGAAGAGGTTGATTGATGCATTTTTTATGATTAAGTTGGTTGAGATGCCATCACAAGTCTTGTGCCAAGCAACAAATTGAGAAGTGCAAATATTATGACCCATTATGCACCTAACACATAAGATGTAAGATGGCAAAGATAAAGCATTTTTTGGTTGATCGGATCTCACATTCATCTTTAATTCATTTTTTGATAGTGATTGTGCTGAAGTTGTGTCATGCAACAATATATTATATATGGTTGTGTATATCAAATTGTGTTGACGGTCGCCCGTCAAATAAACTCTAAAAATATGTATGCCTTTTATCTTTGACGAAAAAAGTACTTTATTGTCTTTTCGGCCCAATGATCGAATAATTTCTCAACCACAATAGGAATAAAAAATATCGCAACCCCCACCCCACCCCCTCAAAATAGGTTAATTTATGGTGGTTCGCTAAGGCCAGACTGAGTGGATCAACAACGATGCACGTAGGCTTGTTATCGATAGGCAAAGCGCGAGGGGTGTGTGCTTGTTATCGTTCCAAAACAATACCTTATTGTCATTTTAGCCCAATGATCGAAATTATTTTCAATCACATTATCACAATAGGAACAAAAAATCACAATTTCCCTCCAAAAAATAGGTTAATTTATGCAAAATTCCCCTAAAAAGACGGTGGTTTGCTAAGGCCAAACCGATCGAGTGGGTCAACGACGATGTGCGCAGACTCGTTATTCTTCCAAGATAGGCAAGGTGCGAGGGGTGTGCGCTTGTTATCGTTCCAAGAAAATACCTTAATGTCTTTTTAGTCCAATGATCGAAATTATTTTCAATCACATTATCACAATAAGAACAAAAATTATCCAAATTTTTCCTCCAAAATAGGTTAATTTTATGCAAAATTTCCCCACAAAAATTGGTGGTTCAATAAGGCCAAACCGAGCGGGTCAACAACGGTGCACGTAGGCTCATTATCCTGCCGATACCAACGGTGTGAAGGGGTGCACTGCTCTGTGAAGCCAGCCAGCCAAGCCGGGCCTCTATCCCGAGTCCCGACCCAAGCCGCCCAACAACACTATTGGGCTTGGAATGAGTGAGCCCAAATTTTGCGGACCGGCCCATACAAATAATTGGCTCAAGTTCCACCACTTTATTGCCCTTGCTTAAGTTACAAACTGTCGCTAAGCAGCTCGGCAACTCCTTAGAACATCCACATTGGTAGAGACCCAAATGGATCTCTCACCAATTAAATAATATTATTTCTACCTAAATGGGTCTCTCAAGGTCCCTCATTTGAGAGACTCTCCTCACAAGTCCCTCACATTTTAATTTTTTTTTTTAAATGTGAGGGACTCTCATAGAGCCCCCAATGTGGGTGCCCTTAAGCTCGCATAGCCTTAATGTTTTTTTTTTGGTCATTGTTACCCCAGTTCAGCGGAGAGCTTTGCTTCATCAAACGCCTATGTCTGGAGTTCGAGTCTCGCGAGGGCCCCTTTATTTTTGGGTGGGATCTGCTCTCCCAACAAGTTCATTTCTCCTCCAATGAGAATCGAACACTCGACCTCAACGAAGGAAAGTGTAGCCCCTCCCACTACGCTCCATGCTTGTTGGTGCTTTATTTTAGTAACTGTCGACGTGGGGACACTGATTTTCAAAGCCAAAGGGCCAAATTTTGAGCAATGAATGGAAAACGTATGAATTCAGGTCAGATTTATTAATTATTTATTTCTTATATATGGTCGGTCATATTAATTGTTCATGATCGATGATATGAACACCCTTCTTTCGCTAGTCATTCATGATATAGCGGCATAGCGCACACACATATTGAGAGTTGATCATTATTATATACAACACATTCCATGATAGAAAAAAAAACAAGTTAAATATAAATAGCAATATTGGATCCTTCGTCTCGATAAAGGAAATATCAGTTATCTATTTCACACACCTAAAATAGATTGACCTATTACCGACGACACTATTTTTAGTGTTGTACTCACCCCGCCCGATTCAGATCTCTTTCAGTAAATTTAGGAAACAATACTTTTTACTCTTCTTTTCGATTAATTATAATACCTTTAGTCATTTCTGGTTATCTTGTGTGGCTTTTGTTTATGGCCCACTTTATATTCAAAAATAAAAAAATTCTTATTCCTTTTACAATAAAAATATAAATATGATATTTATCTTTTTAAACGTATTTAGATTGTTTATAATTTTTTAAACATATTTAAAAATATATAAATATTTTTATCTTTCACCTTGATATCTTTTGACTATTAGTATGTTTTATTAACATCTATGATCTTTTTAAAATTATTATATTTTATGAACAAACTTTTTGATATTTTAATTATTTTAATATTTATAGACAGGATTATTTTTAGATAACATCATAGATATTATTTTGACATGAATAGATTTGGATAAGATTAATACCTATTGAATTATTATTATTTTAATATTTTTATTATAAGGATATATGTATAGATAGAATACTTAGAAGAGAGTCACCATATATGGATACTTATAGAGATTAAATTATAAAGAGGATTGTTTTTAAGGATCTATAGTTATTAGTTATCATATATTGATTCCCATTTCTTAAAACTTTTTATCTAAAATATATTCGGATATATACATATTTTTTAAAAAAAAACATGATCATACCAAATTATATTATATTTTTATATTAATATATTTTTTAAATATATATAAAAAATAATTTTAAAATTCAAATTATGGACTCATAAACTATATGTTGAGAATATTTCACACGTCTGAAAGTTGGGATTAACATACCTACTATATAAATAGTGGGCTTACATGGGTTGGCCCACGGACTTTCACACTATAAAATCCCTACCTCTTCTTCTTTTCCTTAGATATATAAGACATTTCGATCTCTTTGTTAGAAGGTTTTTTTTTGGTGTGTGTGTGTTTGAGATAGGGCAATGGAAAGGAAATCGACGAAGAGGAAGAAGCAAAAGAAATTAAAAAAAAGGTATATTTCCCATGACATTGTAGAGGAGATTTTGGTTCGGCTTCCTATTCGTTCTCTTTGCAAGTTTAAATCCGTCTCCAAAACATGGTGGAATCTGATCGAGCTCCGTTTGTTCATGGTTTCTTACCTCGAACGTCACTCTCGGGATTATTCAAAAAATACAGTCTTTTCTCCGCCAAATAGCAGTCATGTTATGGATTGGAAGGAGATGATGCAACTAGAGCGACCTCCTCACATCCGCGCAATGGGTCCTTTGAGCAACATCATCTACTGCTTGGTTTCTGCCAACGCTAGCGGTAAAATAGCTTTGTGTAATCCTTGTACTAATAGCTACAATTTTACTAATTCTCTTCTTAGGGAAGACTTGAGCCATGCCCTTATAATCAACCTCAGAGACAAGCCCATTCGAGCCCACTACAGGTTTGTGAAGACTGGAGATAATGAGGGTTATAAGTTGATTGTTGTCGTCAGTTGGGGCTCGCAATTCTCGTCCTTCCTAAGACTTGTCTATAGCTTCAAACGTGGTACGTGGAGAACGATTGTTGATTATGAATATTGTAAGAGAAACTGTCGTGATTTGAAGGCTACATTCGGATTAACGACTAGAGGAGGAGGAGAGGTATGTAGTACTATTACTTATATATGATCCCGTTCCCTCTAACGACTTGTATAAAGTGGAATATAATTCATATGTAGTAATTCTTATAGGTACAATAACCGGAAATTACAAAAGATTTAGAGTTGTGCCCGCAAAGGTTTTACAAAGGGTGCTGGCACTGGATGGTTGTCCATGAAGATGGTGAGTGCTCTATTTTTCCGTTTAATTTGGATGATGAAGCTTTTCAATTAATAGGTGCGCCGAGTAACTACCCTTCTGACATGGAGGATCTTCGAACGGAGAACAAGTACGTGAGGGGTGCTTGGGTTTTGGTGTTGAATGATCATCTTGGTGCGATTTATTTCCCAAACCCGTGTTCGTTTATCCATGTTTGGATGATGATGGAATATGGGGTTGAGAAAACTTGGACCAGGATTTATGCTATTGAGCCAAATTTCTATGGCGACTTCTCAAGACTTGTTGGAATATACTACTGGAATGACGACGACGACGACGACGATGATGATGATGGTATTAAGAGTATATCATTTGTAGATGTTGGTAATAAGTAGTTGATCTGTTGTGATGATTCTAGGTAAAAGGAGCAAGGTAACTATGGTGTTTTTGATATTTCATCTGTTATTTGGTGGAATACTCTGGGAATTTCAGCTTATATGGGGGTGAATCTTTAGCCTCTCTAGAAAGTAGGATGTTGTCATTTTGGAGTGTCTTTCATTTCTTCTCTGTGCCTTTAGTTTAATAAGTTCTCTAGTATGGGATGAGCTTTTTCATATGTGATAGTACTTCTGTAACTTTTTTTGGTCGATATTTTCGGAAAATTCTCTATAGGTGTTCTGTGGTCGCGTCGGGTCTGTTGGGTCTTTTGGGCACTCCTCTTTTGCATTAAGCCAGGGGTGCCCCTAATTGCCTATTTTTTTGAATGTCCATCCTTCCCATCAACATAATCACCTATCTTTTGTGGATTATCTTTCAACAACATTTAATTGTGCTTCTTGAGATGAACGTTTTTCAGGGCACTTCCAGTGTGATGGTCTAGGATTGATTAGAAATATCATGTCATCAAATCGCGGAGTATTACAGCTGTGATTTGTCATAGCACCATTTGAATCATCAACATTTCTAGACCCTGATTCATCTTTTCCACTCCACAATACATTCAATAAGATTGCACAATCTTCAAGCCACTTGCACCATATTACATCTACTTTAATAACCTTTTGTACCTTTGAAATAGCTTACAAAATACTAAGGAGTCTAGCTGCATGCCTCATGAATTGTGTAGTTGGTGGAATACGAACCCTAGATGGATTCTTAGCCCCTGAGACCTTTTTTGTCACCAGGAGTATTTGATGCCTGATCTTGTGTCTATCTGATTCTTTATGCATCATATGCTTCCATGGCAGCCAACTTCTCGTAATCACCTCCAAGTAAGAAACGCCTCAGCAAACATAGCACCCAAGAATTTGTGGCTATGTTTTGACACAGAGAATCATCTGTAAAAACTTCAACCAATGCTTTGATGCCCTTGAGGGTAACAACTGTAAAAGAAGATCCTCGAACGGAAATGAGTCAGCAGAGTCAACGGTTGATTCTAGCCTATTTCCATCTAGATTGACAACAACACTTGCCAGTTGATCAGTGATAAGCGCAGCAGAAGATATATTTGATTGATTTACTTGTGTCTACCAAAAAATGAAAAAAAAAACTCATAAGACATGATCAATCAACTCAAGGAAAGATATTATTCAATGCCAATGAACAAGAAGACAATTTCTGGATATCCACACCACTGAGATACAATTTCTGGATATCCACACCACTTCGACATATAATAGGAAACCAACCCTTCTTGTGGTTGAATGAGGCCTTTGTATGTTAAGGTGGTGTGGATAGGGGTGTGTCTATGATGGCTATGGGGAAATCTGAGATTAGTTTTTTTTCCTTTTAATCATGATGAAGTCTATTAAAACCTGAGATGCAATTTTCTTATATCTACACCACTTTGACATACAATAGGAAACCAACCGTCTTGTGGTTAAATGAGGCCTTTGTATGTTAAGGTGGTGTGGATGAGGTTGTGTCTATGATGAATATGGCGACATTTGAGATTAGATTCCTTTTAATAATTTCTCTGTGCATTTCATGATATTCAAACACAACTATTGTGACATGAAAGATGACTTATCATTGTTGAAACCCGAAATAATACGCGTTGTAAACGAGATTTTATTAAATACTAACTCTCAGGATTTCGTACAACCAAACGGTTTTCATACGTAGATTTTTTCTCCTCCCCACCCTTCAGCTGATTGTTTTTTTACTCTTTACAAATAAAGCTTTTTGGACTTTATACCGTAAATAACGCGATCTCCACTACTAGAAAACGCGCATATAGCCAGGAAATTATAGCCAGGAAATTCAGGTTTGGTTAAGTTTGTGGGTAACTGCCACAACATCCCCCACAAATCTCAAATTTTCTGGTTGTTTACCCATGAAATTAATGGTTGGGGCTACATTTGCGGGAATATTGTCGCGAAATATACACACATCTAAGTTCGATTCTAAGTTTGTGGCTATATAGCCATGAAAATACGGATTGTGGCTATAGTTGCGGCCATATTGACGCGAATATATTACGAAGCTAAATTCGGTTATAAATTTGTGGGAAAATTGTCGCGAAATAATCATACAGCTAAGTTCGATTCTAATTTGTCGTCGTATAGCCATGAAAATACGGGTTGCGGCTATAGTTGCGGCCATATTGGTGCGAATATATTACGAAGCTAAATTCGGTTCTAAATTTGTGGGAAAATTGTCCTGAAATAATCACGCAACTAAGTTCAATTCTAAGTTTGTCGCCGTATAGCCATGAAAATAGGGGTTGCGGCTATAGTTGCGGTCATATTGGCGCGAATATATTACGAAGCTAAATTCGGTTCTAAATTTGTGGGAAAATTGTCGCAAAATAATCACGCAACTAAGTTCGTTCTAAGTTTGTTGACATATAGCCATGAAAATATGGGTTACGGCTATAGTTGTGGCCATATTGACGTGAATATATTACGAAGCTAAATTCGGTTCTACATTTGTGGTCAATTTGATGTTAAATTCGGTTGTACATTTGTGGTCAATTCGATTTTACTTTCGATTCTAGGAAAGCACAACTATAGTGGCCTCACTAAGTGTGAGCCACCTTGGTGAGCCACCATACTTTCATGGTATCCAAACAAGTGCAGTTTGAAAGGATTATATTATTTTAACGAAATTAAACTCATCGAGTACAAGAATCAACATCAAACGACTATACCTAACCTACTAAGATTTCATCCTTAGCCTTAAATGACCCCGAAAATATTAATTGGACAACCAATCTAGAAGTCCAAGTTCAAATTTTATAAAGCCCAAATATTTCAGATTGGAGACAAAATAGATTACGCACACACAATCTTCTAAAATTCGTTCAAGAACATCTTACTCTCAAATTCGACAAGGCACAACCAAATATTTCAACAAAAGAACCGAACCAAACTTTACAACAAACAACCAGAGATTCTAAAACAACTCTTTAATGAAAACACGTACACCAAAAGCTAAGTGTAAGTTTTCAAATGACAAATCAGAAACAAGATGCAAGGCCAAAAGTACACATTCACACCCAAATGAAAACAGTCACACCATTGAATCTAAAACGAATTTGATAGAACGCACAAGAACGAGGCTTAACCTTGGGGATGCAATTCAAGACGAGGCTCTAATGTTAGGTTCTCGAACAGCCGTCACATACATTGCAGGGAAGATCTCGGCGACTTCACGACCCCAATCCAGCAAGTGCAACCAGTGCTCCCTCTGCTGGCGTCGACAAACAACGGTGAGCATGGTTTTCTCAGCGGCGAGCTCGACCAAAGGCAACTTGGATCTGCTTGCGACACATCGACCGCTCAGATGGAAACCACGAAAAAAAGGAAGGAAGAAGCAGTGACAAGAGGAGAAAAGATTGTTACCGGCGGTGTGGTAGGTCGACTAGGTAAGGACGAAGCCACAAACCGCGCGATTGGACGATTGAAAATCAATGTCGGTGTGCAGCAACGGACTATTGTCTTTGATCGGTCTCGAGCCCGACCATGACGAACGAGATCGGCGGTCACTCAGAACAGATCGGCGTGGCGGTGAGTTTGGAGCGCGACTTCCGTTTGGGCTGAGCGCTTCCGGCGATGCACCACTTGTGTTATCCGAGGACGAGGGTGAAAGGGTTAGGGGAGCACGAAGACGACAACGGCGATCGAGGTTGCAACAACTCCGGTGGATCTCGTTTTGCCTTCCCTTTCTTTCTCTGCTAAAAGTGGGAGTGGCACTCAAAGGAGAGCAGGTAGATAGGAGTTAGGGTAAGAGGGAGAAAAGGAGGTGGGCTAGGGTTTTGGGCTTTTCGGCCCAATCAACAAGGAGAGGTGAAATTGTAATAAAAAGGAGAGAAATTGAGACGGAGGAATTAGTTATCGGGTTTTCGGAAACCCGAGTATTACAACGACCAACTATTTGCACAAAAGAACCGAAAATTTAAAATGTCGCGAATAGATCGTAATTTCTACGGGTGTCCATAAAAAACCGAAACCGAAAAAACCAAACAGAAAAAACCGAAAAACGGGTACTTTTTAGGTTAACCAAACCGAATTTTTTTGAAATTTCGGTTTGGGTAACCGAACCAAAAATATTTTTGATTTATCGGTTTGGTTTCGGTTCATGACTTTACATATAATGGTTAACCGAAAAACTGAAAATATATTAATATTTTCTCAAATATTAGTTATCTTTGTTTTATTTAGTGGCTATAAGAACTCATTATCATTATATTCCTTTAGAATCATTCATTCTTATAAGAACTCATTATATTCATTTAGAATTGTTCATTCTTGTAAGGAATCGTTATATTCTTTTAGCATCGTTCATTCTAATAAGAAATCATTATATTCCTTTAGAATTGTTCATTCTTATAAGAAAATGTTTTATTCCCTTAGAATCGTTCATTTTTATAAGAAATCATTATATTCATTTGGAATCATTCATTCTTATAAGAAATCATTCTATTCATTTAGAATCATTCATTCTAATAAGAACTCATGATTATTATATTCCTTTAGAATCGTTCATTCTTATAAGAAAACGTTATATTCCTTTAGAGTCGTTCATTCTTATACGAAAACATTATATTCTTTTTGAATCGTTCATTCTTATAAGTAAACGTTATATTCATTTAGAATCGTTCATTCTTATAAGAAAATGCTATATTCATATAGAATTGTTCATTCTTATAAGAAAACACTATATTCATATAGAATCGTTTATTCTTATAAGAAGACGTTATATTCATATAGAGTCGTTCATTCTTATAAGAAAACGTTATATTCATATAGAGTCGTTCATTCTTATAAGAAAATGTTATATTTCTTTACAATCGTTCATTCTAATAAGAAAACGTTATATTCATTTAGAATCATTCATTCTAATAAGAAATCATTATAATCCTTTAGAGTCGTTCATTCTTATAGGAAAACTTTATATTCATTTAAAGTAGTTCATTCTTATAGGAAAACGTTATATTCTTTTAGAGTCGTTCATTCTTATAAGAAAACGTTATATTCATTTAGAGTCGTTCATTCTAGTAAGAAAACGTTATATTCCTTTAGAATCGTTCATTCTAATAAGAAATCATTATAATCCTTTAGAGTCGTTCATTCTTATAAGAAAACGTTATATTCCTTTACAGTCGTTCATTCTTATAAGAAAACGTTATATTCCTTTAGAGTCGTTCATTCTTATAAGAAAACGTTACATTCCTTTAGAATCGTTCATTTTTATAAGAAATCATTATATTCATTTGGAATCATTCATTCTTATAAGAAATCATTCTTTTCATTTAGAATCATTCATTCTAATAAGAACTAATGATCATTATATTCCTTTAGAATCGTTCATTCTTATAAGAAAAAGTTATATTCCTTTAGAGTCGTTCATTCTTATAAGAAGACGTTATATTCCTTTAGAGTCGTTCATTCTAATAAGAAAACGTTATATTCCTTTAGAGTCGTTCATTCTTATAAGAAAATGTTATATTCATTTAGAGTCGTTCATTCTAATAAGAAGTCATTATATTTCTTTAGAGTCGTTCATTCTTAGAAGAAAACGTTATATTCCTTTAGAGTCATTTATTCTTAGAGTTAAGTGGTTAGGCGTTAAGGTAAAAGGATTGAAGTTTAATGGTTAGAGTTTGGTTTAAGATTAACAAAACCTAATTAGTTCACATATTTGCAAAACTTGTTGGGGGCTCCGACAAGGTTCGGGGGCGGAGCCCCCAACAACACCAGGGGTCCGAGGGGGCGGAGCCCCCTGGTAGGGGGTTCTAGGGGCAACTATGACCTATAATTTTGAAAAATAAATAGTTTAAGTTTAATATAATTTTTTATAAAAAAATTACTTGTTAATTTATTATCTAGAATATTTGGTTTAGAAGGGAAAAAGGAGGGAATATTTATTTAAAAAAATTTGGACGGGCTGAAATATTTAAATCCTAAAACTTAAATCTTAAGCACTAAATTAAATAATTTGGCGGGCTTGTGAAAAATCAAACATTGAATGAAATATTATAAGCGGGAAGAGGTAAAATTTAAAGGGTCCATTTAGATTATAAGCGGGAAGTTGAAATTTTTGACCCGGCCCACTTTTCATAAATGCACTCTCGCTCGCTACTCATTTCCTCCTTCTGCCTCTGAAATTAAACCCTAGCTAGACAAAACTCTCTCTGCCTTCCGCCGCTCAAATCCCTGAAAATGCACTCCTTCACGAGCTTAGATCCCTTGTTTTCTTCTTCTATTCCTTGTTTTCGTTCTCACCAGATACCTTCTCCCATCACCACCTCCCGCTACTTCCACCTCCGTTCTCGACCGTTCTCTCCTCCCTCTCCAGATCCCTTCTCAAAGCCAGGATTTGCCTGGATGGAGCAAGCGCGTATGATTCCGTTGGACTGGAGGACACCGACGACGACCGCCAACGGTGGGAGGTTGTCGGAGATGGAGACGTGATGCGAGCAATGACACCTTGGATTCTCCATTGTTGCGCTTTATATAAAATATCCCCAGTCTCGGCTAGATATATTGAGCTTAGTACTAATCCACCATTGAAGATGTCAAGTGAATCTCAGTGCTTGCAGAATCCCCCAGCTCTCAGCCCCACCTGTGGATCCGGCGTTGTCAGTGAGCTAGGCGGCCTCAAGGCTTACGTTTCCGGTGCCGCAGATTCCAACCGCGTCGTCATCCTCACCGCCGATGTCTTTGGTATCTAATCTCACTTTCTCTGGTCTAATCATCTTCAATTGATCAACTTATGTGCTTCTCCGGATTCTTTGGATTTGCGATTCGTTTTTCTAGGGTTTAGACTTTAGACATTAATCCGCATATCGTAGTCAATCAAGCGAATATCCAGAACGAAACAATCGAATTAGGGAAGACGTTGCTTGTGTATACTGGTGAAAACTGTGTTGCTCAATAATGATTAGAATGTTGTGCTAGCTTTCTCTATAATAATGCTCAAGGGACGAGCCATCTTCTTCACCAGAAAGAAGTTATTTGTCACTTTTATTGTAATAGTTGACTTGTATCTTCATTCCTTGTTAATACTTGATAGAACAGATTTGTGGGCACATTGTTATCAACATAATAGCATTGTTTTTTGCCTTTTCATTTGTTTCCATATTTACGCTGTTGAATTTGTGATTTGCACAGGATATGAAGCACCAATTTTGAGCTAAATCTTCAAAAATGCATTACTTGTATTTCCCTATTCTGTCATAAATCTTGATGTAGTAATACTCTGATCTTTGTTGCTTTTCAATCTTTGCATAACAAAAGAATTGCAAGGAAAATCCAAACTAGTCATGCTCAGAGTTCATGAGAAGAATTTGAAGCTAGCAGTTTCTAGTTGCAATTTTTTGCCTATTTGATTTCCATTTCCTTTTGTTTGTATACTTAATGGTTATTACTATTGAATGTGAATTGTAGGATGGGATGATAACAGTGTTGGTTGGAACAATAACTGATGATACTAGGGTCTATGAAGTCTCATATAACAAGGTTTGTGCTTTGAGGTTCACTAAGACAACTCGGGCTCGTATTGAGAAGGTTGGCTCTGAGGGCTCCTCTTGGCCAGACCATGATACTGACTCTTATTGAATGTATTTTCATCCATTGTTTGTGGTTCTCTGGTTAAACATTGTAGTGATAGGATGTGGATGTTTTGGTTAATTGAATTGCAATGAAAACGTAGATCTGCTTAAGTATGTTTGTTGTTCCAATGAACTAGTTATACTTCCAAGAGTATGTGAATGTAACATTATTTATAAGGCATTAGTGATGATTCTAATATAATGTGAATTTAAGTTGATGTTGAGAATAAAATGTTGTGATTTTTTTTAAACAGTTAGGATTTAGAGAAAGTAAACTTGATTTTAAGTGTTTGGAGTCTCTTGGGAATGCAAGCTGATGATGTTAGGGAATCAGTAATGCTTTGAATGGTGAATGTAGCTTATGATGAGAGTTAAAATAATCTTGTAAAGAATTTTTAAAATAGTTTGATTTTCTTAGTTATTATAATGATCTTGCTTGTGTTGATACTTAGTATTTTATCATCTTAAGTACTTTGGTTTATGTTCACAACTTCATTCTCTAAATACTGGCATGTTTGTTATGTCAATGTTCAGTTTAAATTCATCATCATGTGCAATGTGTTCTAAAACTCTTGTTTTGTTGTAAAATGTAGGTTCTAAAACTCATGGTGAAGATTTTATGTGAAAATTTTGAAAGACATCCACAAATTGAGATTACTCTTTCAGATTTTGTGTTGTCTAAAAGCATTTATTTATTTGCTCAGGTTTAGGATACCGGAAGAGGAAGAAGATGCATCAATACATGAAGAGAAAGAGATTACTCTTTGAGATTTTGTATTGTTGGATGTAATGTGGTTTTTGGATGTTTTGTATTAGGGTGTTGGTGGATGAAGCTAGTTGTTTTTTAATGAATAATTTGGTACTATCTAAATTGGTTGTAAGATAGTTTATTTAAGTTGTAATTGTATTTGCATTTTGTTTAATATATGCATATGGTTTGGAAATAGGTTATTATTATAATATATATTTGGTATTGAATATATAATGCTAGATCATAATATTATGATTTTTAATATTCTAAATACGTAATAATATAAGCACAAACTTTGACACTAAATATTTTCGAAACCAATTTTCATGCTAAAGGGCCACGACATTGGCTATTAAATGTATACTGCCAATTCGTAGCCAAATTTCATGCTAAAGGCCACAACTTTATCCACTAAATGTATTCGAGGCAAACTTTGATACTAAATGGTCACGACATGTGGATGATGAACACGGCATATTTCTCCCAAATTTAGCCAGAAAAATACTTCGACGCTAACTTTCTGGTAAAATAGACTCAAACATAGCCACGAAGTGTCTCTGGCTATACCATGTATTTAGCAGAACATGATTTTCGTACCCAATATTGTGGTTACATAGGCACGAATCTAAGGTTTGTGGCCAGTTTTCACGGTATGCTATACCCATGACCGTTTTAACCACAAACTTTTCATCCTGGGAACACTGGTTGCTATCTTTGTGGCGAAGCTTTTTTCCTGGCTAATTTTGTGGCTTATCGCGTGCCAACGCTCCTGGCTATAGACGCGTTTTTCAGCAGTGCTCACTCAGAGATTAAACACGTCGAACTTTGACAAGCAAGATAATTCTTGAGTCAGAGATGTTTTTCGACCCTTTATTTCGTCTCACCTCCACCCTATTTATATCATAGGGGAGTTGCTTGTTTGCCCATTCATGGCCGATGTGGGAAAGCTTTAGAAAGTGTTTTTACGATTACTTAGCCCTTAAGGAATTGCCATGTTGTAATGTGGTGGGGCGTATCGGCCGACTTTGTTAACTTTGTGTTTCGAGGTATACATGCCTCATGCGAGAATTTTTCTTGGCCTCGTGAGAACATATATATGAGTGTGCACGCTTGTGTGTTGGCAAACTTTCATTGGACCTTGCCTTGAAGATCCGTATGAGGAAAATGCACATGGGAGGCCGATTTTGTTGACTTAAGTGCACTGCCATCAAAAGTATTATTGCATGTTAATTAGTCCACACATTATATGCAATCTACTTGGTGAGCCAAATAAATGATCTTGGCCGATCACTCATGCTCGCATATTGGGCCGATCACATGCTCTTATTGGGCTAGGCCCAAGTCACATTATACTATATGTAGAATTACGTACATGATTTCACATGCAACGCGGAGCATGCATAGTCAATTCACAGGTTGTTTATATATGATACCCTGGATCGCGGGTGCTTTATATATAAAAATCCCTCACACATGTTGTCTTTTAGACGCGTGTATGCAACGCGTCATGTTGCCTCTTTCCCTTTTTATGCTTACTAATTCACCCTTGATTATATGGCCGATTATTATGTGCACCATCAGCCACATGTTCATAAAGGTCCTAAAAGTGGATACATTTTATATATCTATTTACAAAAAAGTTATTTTACAAAAAATACATTTCACATAAGTTCCTATAAATACATTAATTGTATTATAGTGCATCAAAGATTTGGTTGCTTCTTCATTGTCTTACTCTCCATATGTTGTTGTAGTCCCTTTAGTCAGTTGTTCTGGATTTGATGCTCCATGTTCTACTTGTTTTTCTTGTGCAACCCATGAACTAAGTCCCAAGCTTCAATAACAGTAATGTGTGGTGCCTTTATTTTCCTTGGTAGATTCCCTTGACTTGCTAATTTCTTCTTGTTAACATGTGGTAATTCATAATCATTATTTCATTTGACTTTTAGTATCTCATTCATAACATATTGCAATGTCATCCATATATTTCCTAAAGTTTTGGGATCTAGCTCATAGCTAGAAAGCTTCATGTACAACCCCTAACATTTGATCAATATTTTGAGGCATCTTCTTGTGTATCGAAGATTAAATGCTTCTAAAAAACCATAGGTCTAAAATATTTAAATCAGGACTATTGGGTGGTTGTTGAATTAAAATGAAAGTGAAACCATCTTGTTTATATACCTGCTGCCATTTTGCGTCATCTTGAGTTATGTGAGCATTTGCATTATCTTATTATATGAATATGACTTTGTGAGCTCCATCTTGTGGCCATTTTGCCTTTATAGTTGGAATAATCTAGTTTATGAGCATGCTCCTTGTCACATTTTTGTAGACTGATTCAATTAGCTTTGTCACAACAATCTCCTTGTCTCTATTCTTTGATTTTCTCTTTGCTACTTCTTGGTATGTGAATGGAATATGCCTATTTTCCCATCAAAAGTGCATTGTCCCTTTGAGTTAAACCTTTGGTCTTGCTACAATAGTTGTTAACATAACTTTGAGTATGAACTTGCTAGAGCTTGCAACTATGTATTTGCCCTTCTCATTCTGTGCTAGATACACTCTTCGAGACTTCTTGCTCAAATAAAAACCACTTTCATCTATATGAACAAAATAAAAAATGGAATAATACTCTCTTAGTCTCTGTTGTCCTCCCTTGTAATAGACTCAATATCCACTTTAGCTTTGTTTTTTTAATTTGAATCATTTAATACGGGGTGGAGTGGATTAGCATGTGGCTTTATAGCTCCTCTTTTGACCATTTTATGCACTGTGCTCTTTGACATGTTCAACTTGCTTGCTAAGTCCCTTATGCATGATCTATCCCCCATGTGTATTTCTTTGATTGCATCAGATTGAACGTCAATTCTCTTTCTACCACAGCTTTGGTACTTTGTACTTACATTAGGCATTTGCATTGCATTTTCTTATTGCCTGGATGTGTTCCATATTCTACGTATGGTCCTTCTTGACACCTTAAACTCTTGTGCTAGATTTGTGAATGCATCTAATGGAATTTGTCCCGTTGTTGCTATATGTACAAACCTCATTAAGATATGAGATTTTGGTTCAACGTTGAGCCTTGTTTGTGGTGGCTGATGATGCCTTGGTGGTGGTGGGTGACTCTATGCTTGTGGGTGATGATGACTTTCTTGGTTGAGTTGATGAAGAAATGTATCTTCTTCCATGTCCCAAGGTGGCTCATTTAGATCGAACTCAAACTCTCCATCATCATTAAATTCATCTTCTGGAAGTGGATCTTCATTCAAATCGAATGCTTAAGCCATGCTCTTAGGGCAGTGATGCAAATTTAAGATTTTTATGTTTAAGGTAGAGTTCTTGTCGGTAGAGTAAATGATTGTAATGAAGGTTGGAAGAAGCCTTTTATAAAGGAACTAGTTGTTGTACCCGTGCTACACACAGGTTAGTTTTTTTTTATATAAATTCAGTATTGTGTATGTAAATATGTCCTTTTATTTAAAAAATTAAGGATAAGAAAATAGTAATAATTTCAAATTTAAATCAAAAATTTAATATTTCACTTTTGATGTTTTGTAATTTAGTTATTTTTATAAACATAGCAACTTAGTCTTTTTGGATTTAACTATTCTAAGTTAAGTTAGATTATAGTTCTTAAAATATTTTCTTCACTAATCTACCATTAAAGGGAGAAATATGAAATACAAAATTCTTGTGCATTTAAGTACTAAAGATCAATAATTGTTATTAACTTGGATTATAAATATTTCATTATCAATTTGTATTTACACTATTACTATAGAATTATTGACTTTTTTTAAGAATGAACTAATATTTCCAATCTTCTCATTAAATTTTTATTTAAAATTGAATTGTTAAATATTCACTTGAAAAAATAGTATTAACATTATAATTATTAATTAATACCATTAAATGTGGTAATAAACCACATTTACTGGTATTAATTAATAATTGTATTTTCACAATACATTTCAGTTTTATTTAAAAATATAATAATTGTATTTTCACCAAAATATAATTATTATTAACATTAATTAAGAGTTTGAGCATAAAAAAGAACAATTATTTTATAGAATGTTGATCTTCTTTGTTTAATTAGAGAATTGGTTTTATTCATAAATTCTCATTCGAAATAATAATAAAAAATATTGGAAGCAAATTTTTCATTTTTCAACTTTGCAACGATTTTTCTCCTTGTCTTCTCAAGTAATCTCATCATTCTTCTTCATTTGACTTAGATATACCCTTAAATATTTCATGATTTTGATCTTGTAATTAATATTCTATATAATCTTTTCAATCAAGGCTACCCCCAATTTCTCTTTTAACTCTTTGAAGAATCCCGAAAGAAAAATATCACAAAAAATAATTTATAAAACTTGACAATGAAATATTGTACTTTTCATTCATTTTTGTGCCCATTTATGAAAGAAAAATTTCTTATACTTAAATATATATTACAACAAATAAAGAATAAAAATACAAGTAGTACTTTTATATAATATAATTTTTTTGGACATGTTCTCAAACATTTGAGTTTTTTTAATTGATATTTACATATTCAAAAGGATACAATACATATATCCATGCAATTTTGTGTTTATATCCACCTATGTGTCTCTTCTTTATTACCAACTTATATTCCGCCCAATTCCCTCGTATTGTTTTTCAAATTATTCAGGCATTTATCAAAAAAACCATTACTAAAGGATGCGTGCATTCTGTGTATCATTTTTGTCTTAGATATTTATCAAAAATATCTTTATGTGCATCAAAATTAATTAAATGTGCGTCTATTTTTTATGCACAATGTACATCGATTTCGAACTTAAAATAAATTCTTTACCTAATTTGAATAAGGTTTTCGCCTATAGTCTAGCTAATTTTATTGTATATAGCATTAGTTTCGATACACACGTATAAATAAGATGTGTTTTTTTATTTGTTTAACGCACATATGATTAGGTTTGATGTACGTACATGAATAAGACACATTTTTCTACATATATTTTAATACACATACAATTAGTTTCAATGCACAAACATATATATATACACATATTTTTAATATAAAATTTGCCTTTTTTTTCTTTTTTATTGTTTCGCCTTTCGTTTCAGTATTTCTATATCAGTAACGTAGTTCTAGGAAGCAAGAAACACTAATGGTTTTTAGGCGAGCTCTTCTCAACCGATGAATGTGTGGCCAAGATTATTGAAATGACTCGTATCCGACTTAGTGGGAAACTAAGGATAAAATCATTGAGAGAAGTCGGCTAGTTCTCAATGCTTCATATTTTGTAGCCTCGCCATTTTGTGAATTCACTTTTTGGTTATAATTCGATTAAGGGAAAAAAAAATTGGTGCCCTCGAGCTTTCGACTTTTTGTTTTGGTATCCTAAAAAAATTCTTATTCCTTTTGGTACCCCTCTATTTTGTAGACACTTGTTCTCGTAACCTAACGTCTAAACAAGCCATTTTCATCCATTTTTACTCTTTTTTCGTTAAAACAAAAATCTCCCATTCTCCTTCGCAAGCGCCGCCATGGGTGCCGACTTTGTATCTCATGTCGACAAAATTTTGAACCTTAAACAAAGACAAATTCCCAAAAAAAACATATATGAGAAATATAATTGCAAAATCTATAAGAGGAGCACACCTATTGAAAGGAGAGTAAAAAGGGGATAAAATCTGCAATTTTGGAAATATGGATTAGAGATAGGTTGGGAGAAGAAAGAAGGGGGGTGAATCTGCGATTTTGGAAAGGGGATAGAAGCACATAGATCTTTCGAGGATAGAGAAGGGGAATAAGAAAAATTGAAAAATAATAAAATCTATCAATCTATACATCGGCATCCTTCAATTATCAATTAAGATAACGATTGATGTAAAAGTAATGCTTAGGTGATTTAAAATGGGAGATTTTTTATTTTAAATAGAAATGAGTAAAAATGGATGGAAAATGACTTTGTTTTGACTTTAGGCTATGGGAACAAGTATGTACAAAGTAGAAGGCAAAAGAAATAATTTTTTTTAAGACACCAAAAGAAAAAATCGAAAACTCAAGGCACCAAAAACAATTCCCCTTTGATTAATGTATTAATTAATTACAGTTGAAATGTTGCTCAATAATGTCGTAAATCTCCTTTCTTGAAAATAGATTTAATTTTGAGTAAACTACGCAAAACCATCCTTATCTTAGGACATTTACAAGAAACCGCCCCTTATTTCACTTTTTCCATAAAACCGCATCTTAGGTCGATTCTGTTTGCATTCAACCACCCAACTCATTTTCCGTCAATTATTTCGTTAAAAAAATGGTTTTGTGAAACAAGATTTATGATCTTAGCCCTTTTCTTGGCCTTGCACAACCCCAATTAGTGACGGTGAACCCCGCAATCCCATGACGCTCACCGGATTCCTAATATATATCAGCTTCAATACCACGGCCACAACTGCCACCTTGGTGTTTCCATGCACCTAGAGCTTGAGTGTGTTGGTGAGCTTTGTCACCAAGAAGTTGGTCAAGTTGACAAGGTAAGCCATTGTCGCGTTCTCAATGAGGAGGAAGACGATGAACTAGTCGCCATCGATAAAGAAATTGAAGACGTGAGATTCGCGATTCCGTATAAAAGTCGGATTTGATATCCATTATTTTGCATGATTTTGACATAGAAACCCTAAATCAATGTCCAATTTCTCAAATTCCAACGCCTCTATTAAAAAAAATCAAATCACTAATCCAAACAATTCCAAATCCTATAGCTTGAAATGAAAGTGATGATTAAACCTGAATAATGGAGTTGAGAGTACGACCAATTGTGGATTCGACGCAAATGATTAATCCATAGAGGTGAAAGAGCGGCTCATTGTTGCTAGCGAAGGACAATGCCGAAGACGACAAGCAACAATGATAAGTAGACCTCTGGGGCTTCCTTTTTTTACAAGTGATGAGGAAGGTGAGGATGACGATGAAGAACGGCTTAGTGGTACTGATAGCCTGGTTAAAGGAGACCAGAATGTGCCGGAGGGCGGCGTTTCAACATACAATAGAGAAGTAAAAGATGGCGAAGAGGGAGATGGTCTTGAGCAATTGTCGGCATGAATGAATCGACTGCGGGGGACGATTGCGAGCCAATTGACGCGACGATTTCACTTTTTTGTAAGAGAGTGTGCAGAGGACAATTTCACATTTTTGTAACAGAATAATGGACTGAAAATGAGACGGATGGTTGAGCACAAACGGATTCGAGTTACGGGTGGTTTTGTGAAAAAAAGTAAATTACGGGTGATTTCTTGCAAATGCCCTAAAATAACAAATGCTTTTGTGTAGCCCTCTAGGCCCCGTTTGGTATGCTGTTAAAATCGGATTGGAATCTGGAATCAGAATGAACCAATCATGTGCTTGTATGCTTGAAATGAGTCATTTTTTAGAATGAAATCAATTCTAAATTTTGATAAACTAAACAGTATAATGGAATCAACGATTCCCAGGAAATCGAACCAAACGAGACTTTAAGTTTTTCCCAAAAAAAAAATGGAGGATGCCCTAAATTATCGTGCTTCATAAAAAATTCCCTCACTTCCTAGATATAGGCAATTTCTCTCACCACAAACATCAGATTAATCCGGCATCCACCGATCTTTCCCAAATCAGAACAAAATGAACAACCCGTTTCCAGAAATTATGCAACCCCAACACAATTCACAATGTCAGACCCCAATAATTCCCCTCCACAAATTCCGAGCCAAACCCTCCAATCAGACGATGCCACGTGCTCAGAGTCCAACCGCCTCCTACTTTCCACCGCCGGCGGCGGAGGCCCGGTCGAGGACGACGAGGAATCGGAAGGCATCGTTTACTGGCCAAGAGACAGAATCGCCGTGATAGAGATGGACCATGTTGACTCGGTCGACGACTACACCAAAACGGCGCCTTTTTCGTGGATGAAGCTGCTAGAGTTCACGGGCCCGGGGATCCTGATGAGCACGGCGTTTCTTGACCCGGGCAATCTAGAAGGAGATTTGCAGGCCGGGGCAATTGCGGGCTACTCGTTGCTGTGGCTGTTGTTTTGGGCCACGCAAATGGGCCTTTTGATCCAGCTTTTGGCGGCCCGCGTTGGGGTGGCTACCGGGAAAGGGTTGGCGGAGCTTTGCAGGGATCAGTACCCGCCCAGGGCCCGCTACTTGTTGTGGGCCATGGCGGAGGTGGCGGTGATCTCCGCCGACATTCAGGAGGTGATCGGGACAGCCATCGCTATTCAGATCCTCAGCCGTGGGGCCATCCCTCTCTGGGCAAGCGTTGTCGTTACCGCTGTCGATTGGTTTGTACTCCTTTTTAGGCCTCAATTTTATTCTACTTTTACGAAATCACCCTAAAAGAAATTTACATAATATAATAGGATTACCATTTTTTGAGTTAGGGTGAATATGTTAATTTATGCATAGAATTGTCGAAGTTGTGATTAGTAAGAAACGGTGCTTTTCTTTTGGATGTTTTTTACACGATTTTACTTTGAGGTGATTTCTAAATAAGGGGTTTGTATAATTATCAGTATTTTTTTATTTATTGGAAAGGAGTTATATGTTAGTAGTTCAGTACTATACTTAACAAAGTAGGATCAAGTCAAATTACCAATTTCTGAATGTAAGTCAGTAATGGATTAGGGTCGAATTGTATATTTTGGGGCTAATGTTGATTCTTTTTGTTTTTTGGTAAACAGTTTTGCATTTCTGTTTCTTGAGAATTATGGTGTGAGGAAATTGGAAGCTGGCCTAGGAATACTGGTAGCAACAATGGGCCTAGCATTTGCATGGATGTTTATTGACGCAAACCCAAGTGGAAAGGATCTTCTTGTGGGTATAATTCAAATGAAAACCTTTTTTTTTTTTCCTTACACAATTTCATGAACAAATTAACAATTCCAAACTCTGCAGGAACTGGAGTTCCAAGGCTTAGTTCAAGGACAGTTAAACAAGCAGTAGGAATCATTGGATGTGTGATCACACCCCACAATGTCTACTTGCACTCTTCTTTAGTCCAATCCAGAGAAATCAACCGAAACAAATTAAGCAATGTCCAAGAAGCCATTAACTACAACTCAATTGAGTCAACGATGGCTCTTGTTGTCTCCTTCTTTATAAACCTCTTTGTCACAACCGTATTCGCCAAGGGATTCTATGGCACGAAGGAGGCTAGAAACGTAGGCCTAGAAAATGCCGGAAAATTCCTAGAGGAAAAGTACGGAGGAGGAATCCTTCCAATTCTCTATTTATGGGGAATTGGATTGCTTGCTGCTGGACAAAGTAGTACCATAGCTGGAACTTATGCTGGACAGTTTATCATGGAAGAGTTCTTCAATTTCAAGCTGAAAAAATGGCTGAGGGCGGTTATAACAAGGAGTTTCGCCATTGTGCCAACTATGATTGTTGCTATTGCTTGTGATACCTCTGAAGCTGCTATGGATGTGCTGAATGAGTGGTTGAATGTGGTTCAGTCCATGCAAATTCCTTTTGTTCTTATTCCACTTTTCACCATGGTTTCTAATGAGCAAATCATGGGAGTCTTTAAGATTGGTCCCAATCTTGAGGTAAGATGATGGATTTGTTTGGTTAAGCCTATTTTGCATTTTGTCTTTCTTTTTTTTTTTTTGTGAAATTTCTAATGTTTTGCCTGTTTTGATGTGTGCAGAGGCTGACATGGATTGTATTCACAATTGTGATTGTGATCAATGGTTATGTAATACTGGATTTCTTTGTGAACGTGGTCACCGGTGTTCTGTTTGGAGTCATCTCTTGTTTGGTGTCAGCAGCGTACATAGCATTCATAGTTTATCTCGTATCGTATGACAGGAGTCTTCCTTCACATTTTTATTACTCCACCATGAGCTAGCTTAATTTGCAATAGTAGAAGGATTTGTTTCAATTGTGGACAAAGCAAGTAGGAATTAGAACAAACATTGCTAGTTATAGGAGCTTAAAAGAGTAGCTGCTGATCTTTGTTCTCATGGAGGTTGTATCAGATTCTGAGTAGGAAGTGATCGAGCAGCTGTTGTACCAAACTAATCAAACCAAAGAACAATGTAGTATTTAGATCAGATGGCATTAGCAGGAGAATTCCTCAACTCTTCTTCTCTTTCTTATTGTTTACAAGCAAATTTTTTTTTCTGTTTCCTTTTTCCTGGCCTTGACAGTAAGAGCAGGCTGGAAAAAGAATAGTTTCATGGGTGTCAAGCTGTCAACATTGGAATGGATGTAAAGGAGAATTGGAGCTGATTTTAAAATTACATTTTTTTTGAGGAAATTAATTTTTTTTTGGTAGAAAGGAATATATTTAATCTCTAAAATTAATTTTCAACTGAATTTTTATTTAATTGTGAAATTGCTAAGACAAATTTTAGATACAAACAAACTAAGAAGAAGATCATATCCGAGTTAATATCCTTGATATGGGTGTTTTTGATGTGTGTCCAACGATCTAAAGAAGCGATTTCGGCGTGAAGGAACAATCACACTCCCCATCAACCGACCACCCAAATCTCCCCCCAATTCGGGTGTGACCCCACAACGCCACAAGCCACGAGTCTTCCCCTCTCGCCCACCTGGCCATTTATCACGTTCCTTTCTCCTCCTATCCTTAAGATTCGCACGGCGGCGTTCTCTGTCTAATTGTCGCCAAGCTCCAAATCGAGCAATTCCCTTCGATTTAGGGGGATTCCGGGTCTTAAGTATGACGGATTCCTCTGAACCAATTGATGAGGAGAAGGCCACCGAATCCAATCGACTATTGCCGCCCTCCGAATCTCTCTCTTCCTCATCCTCTACGTGGGTGCCGCTGAGAGTTCTGAATCAGGAAGAGGACGAGGATGAATCTTCGGAAGTCGCGTATCAGCCAAGCGAGAAAATTAAAGTAATCGACTTTGATTTGCCTGAATTCCCCGATTCCGCGACGATTTCAACCCCGCCGTTCTCGTGGAAGAAGCTATGGATGTTCACTGGGCCCGGGTTTCTGATGAGTATTGGTTTTCTGGATCCGGGCAATTTGGAAGGCGATCTACAAGCGGGTGCGATTGCTGGCTACTCTTTGCTATGGCTTCTGCTGTGGGCGACGATTATGGGCCTCTTGATCCAGCTTCTGTCGGCGCGTGTCGGAGTGGCCACCGGCAAGCACTTGGCGGAGCTTTGCAGGGAAGAGTATCCGGGTTGGGCCCGGATTCTGTTATGGGTCATGGCTGAGGTGGCTCTTATTGGGGCGGATATCCAGGAGGTGATTGGGAGTGCCATTGCTATTCAGATTCTGAGCCGTGGGGTTTTGCCTCTCTGGGCTGGCGTTGTTATTACTGCTTCTGATTGGTGAGTTTTCGTCTCTTAATTAAATCACTCTCAAATACACTGCTCTGATGTCTGGTGACCGATTGATTCTGAATTAAGTGTGTAATAAGGGGCTTCTTAGTTGGAGTTTGGACGTTTATTGGTCTTGTTTGATGAATTTCATTCTTGTAGTTGGTGCTTATGATTTTAAGAAACGAACATCCAAATTGCTTTCAGAGTTGCTGTACAGGTTCATTAAATAGGTTTGAACATTTAGGTAACTACTGTTTGTATATCATCTGTTCCCTGTACTGGGTTCAGATGTTCTAAAGCTCATGTTCGATTTCAACTCTGTACTGATACCTGAATTACCTTTTCTGAACCTCTGATTTTTGTGCCAGGCTGCTGTCCTGAGTAGGTTATGATCAGCACTTTATTTTTCAACAGGTTTTTCTTGTTTTTTTGTTGAATATTTGTTTGACACGTTTACAGGTCTAGTCCACTGCAATGAATCAGTATCAAAGCTGCTTAATTTTGCTGAAAATAAGAGTTCTTTAAAATCATATTGATGCAATAAAGCTAGGTCTCTCAAGTCTCAATTGCTCTATTGGTTCATGACCATGAAATTTGTATAGCATTTGGGTAATTACTGTTTTTTACACCATCTGTTCCCTTTGCTCAGTTTAGACATACTGTGCTCATATTTGATTTCAACTCTGTACTGCCTTCCAAAATTGCCTTTGCTGAATATCTGTTTTTATGATAGGATGCTCTACTGAGTAGGTGCTCTCCTGAGTAGGTTATAATTATTGTTCTGTTTTGTTTTTGCAACAGCTTTTTCTTCCTATTTCTTGAGAACTACGGTGTGAGGAAATTAGAAGGTGTTTTTGCTGTTCTAATTTCAACAATGGCCCTTTCATTTGCCTGGATGTTTAGTGATGCAAAGCCTAGTGGAAAGGAACTTCTAATAGGTACTGATCTGTGACTTACTGGTGTTTTCCATGACAGGCTTTTGTAAGATTAATTTCTATTTTGACAATCTTGTCAGGTATTTTGCTTCCAAGACTAAGCTCAAAAACCATCAGGCAGGCCGTTGGGGTCCTCGGTTGCGTTATAATGCCACACAACGTGTTCTTGCATTCTGCATTGGTTCAATCCAGAAAAATTGATCCAAACAAGAAATCACAGGTCCAAGAGGCACTAAACTACTACTCAATTGAGTCCACATTTGCCCTTATGGTCTCTTTCATGATAAATCTGTTTGTGACAACCGTTTTTGCTAAGGGCTTCTATGGAAGTAAAGAAGCCGGTAGCTTAGGCTTGGTAAATGCAGGACAGTACCTTGAAGAAATCTATGGAGGAGGAATTTTCCCAATTCTTTACATTTGGGGTATTGGTTTATTGGCTGCTGGTCAAAGTAGCACAATAACTGGCACTTACGCTGGGCAATTTATAATGGGAGGTTTTCTTGATCTCCGTTTGAAGAAATGGATGAGGGCTTTGATTACAAGGAGCTTTGCAATTGTGCCTACTATGATAATCGCCCTTATTTTTAATAGAACCGAAACTACTTTAGATGTTCTAAATGAATGGCTGAATGTGCTTCAGTCGATACAAATTCCGTTCGCACTCATCCCACTTCTTACTCTAGTTTCGAAGGAGCAGGTCATGGGTGTCTTCAAAATTGGACCTCTTTTGGAAGTAAGTACACTGTCATTTCAGTCTTTTTTCATGTTCTCTACGATTTCTTCTATGTTTTAATTGTACTTCTTAGTTGTCTCATCTTGTGGATCATATTGCAATGCAATTGTTGTGGATCATATTGCAATGCAATTGTTGTGGTTGTTGGATGAAGAACTCAAGCACTTAGGGTCCGTTTGGATTACACTTGATAATGCAAGATTTGAATAATGCATTATCAAGTGTTATCCAAACGCCCGTAGTATCTTGATCATCAATCTGCAGGCTATGTGCATTTTGTATGATTTTGAAAAAGCCCCTTCTTTTGAAGAAGTTGCATTTGTATGATATATATGTTTTGATTTTCTCTCAAATAAAAAAATAAACATTACAGAAAGCCTCATTTAGTATATCTGATCATGTTTATAAAATGCAGAGAGTGTCTTGGACGGTTGCGCTACTTGTGATGGTGATAAACGGTTATCTTCTGTTGGATTTCTTCATGGCTGAAGTGAACACCGTTCTATTTGGACTACTCGTCTGCACTGGCACAGCGGGATATGTGGCGTTCATAATCTACCTGATTACACGGGACGGCGCTCTTTGTTCAAATTGGTTCAAAAATAGGCTATGCAATTCTGCAGGAAACTAGGATTTCTACATGCCGGAATGAATCCAATCAAGATTGTGCTTTGCAATCCAGAGAAGATCAGAATAGTGTGTTAGAATCGGATCAGATGAGCTACTTTTTCTCCCTTGTTGTGATGATCCCTTATTATAAAGCATGAAATGGGGAGTTTGCACATATGAGAGAGCCTTCATTTGTAACATTTACCATTACATTCTTTCGGAACATTGTAACTTTTCATAGGTTATATATAGGCGCAAGTGATGTTGATGAAGGTGTTATAAACTACTTCCATCCATTTTTGCCCCAAAATTCCTGAAAATCTCTCGAATTAATTGCGCACTAAACCCCATTTACAGTTACTCAATTGCTAGGAAGCAAGGTCCGAAGCTTCAAAGAAGTTTCGTTGACAGTGGAGTGGATTCAACATTCATTTCATGAGTTGACTGGACCAGAAATGGGCGTTCTAAAATCCTAAAAACGGATAAAAAACACTAGGTTTTATGACTTTTGACAAAGTAGGAATAGTGGAATACTTGCACGTAGTTAAAAAATAAGAAACAGAAAAGTACATGTCTGAATTCAGCTTTAAACTTTTTTCCTTGCTTCATAATCATATATGGAGTACTCCGTATTAAAGAAGGTTAGTAACGCGCCTTAATAACCTTCATTAGGAAACAGAATCACCCAATTTCCTAGTCAGCTTCCCTAGGACGACGCGTATATTCGTAATTGTAAGTTTTCCTAATAAAATGAAAAACTTAATCACGGTAGCTTGGGACAGAATAAGATATTGAAATGGGCCTTTTGGATGAAGTTCTTATGAACAACATGTCATTGTCTCCTATCACTTTTACGGGATTTAATAAAAGAAAGTAATTACAAAAGAAGTCTCAAGTCTTAGGCCAAGAAAAAAGGTCTCATGTTTCTAATGGACAATTATGAAATCAGTTGACCTCAGTTAACATAGGACATATCTAAAGCTCTAATTAACTAACAAATCGGCTAATTAACTATCCTTGGACACGCATGTTTAACTGTACATTACCGCCCATGAAAGTCGAACCAGAGACCTTTGGATACTATCTTTGGAAACTTAATCGCTTAATTAGATGTCCAAAGACATGATAGATAACTAACTCACTCCCTATAATAGATTAATTAATCGATCTTCTAGTCAATCTGTAAAGACTGAAGAGTTTTAGAACAATTTTAACCTTGGTAAAATTATGTCATCTATAGTAACCAATAATAATCTACGTATCCTGATATTCATTGTCGTATAACTTCGTATAATTATGGTGCGAGTATAAAATATCCACTTACCATTTATTTCAATGCTTGGACAAATTAATTTCCATGTAAAAAAATTGTCATTTTAGTCGGAGAAAGTTATAAATTGCTACCGAGCCTAGGGGCATGGCCATCGTATGATGATGATAACATTAACATGGATGGGGAAAAATTAAAGGCATGGGTCGAGAATGATGAAGAAAAGTAATTCTTCACATGAGTAAAAGAAAAGTCTGTACATGATCCAATGTGTAATTTGTACCAAGATATTGGGATCTCTAAGAAGTAAGAACACATAGTTTTCATTGTCATATTATGTTCAAAATTTCCACATACTTAGTGCTTGTTTGCTTGTCTATTAAAATTCCATGATTTTAAAAAACACAGGAAGTAGCATCTAATATGTGCGTTTGGTTACATTATTTTCGCGGATAAAACACAGGAAGTTAAATTCCCATGATTTGTACTTCCTCTATAATGGAGAAATTACAATTACCTAGGTGGGGGTGGGTAAGATCAAATTTCTCCATATTTTAATTTCAACCAAACATATTTTTTAAATTCCCATGATTTATAATATCCGGAAAATCAATTCACATGAATTAAATTCCTATGATTTCTACTTTCTGGATTTAACCAAACGAGCACTTAGTATTGTTTTTATTTTGTTAATATTTGCTTTTCTTTATCATAGGGTTAAATAGAAAAACTTGTAAAGACCCTCCACCATGAAGAACTCCCACATATAACTTTAATTTATGTGCCGTCTTAGCGTATAGATATCGATCAATTTTACGTATTGTTTAGGGTATTTTGTATATTTTTTAAAATCCAAAAGGGTGCTCTATTTCAAAGTAAATGAAAGCGGTCTTTTTTTTTACCAAAAAGTATTCATTTTGTTTCATAAAACATGTCTTTTTAGACTTTATCACACATATTAAGGAATTTTTTTTGTACCAAAATACTTTTAGTTCATATGCTAGAAAATTGGACTATAAAAGATGAAAAAATTAATTACTCTATATAGAAAAAAAATCTATATTAATATAAGGGGTAAATTTAGAAGAAAATATGTAAAATATCTAAAAGGATGAGTTTTATAAAACAAAGAGGATACATTTTGTGAAACAAAGGGAGTAATTTTTAGACAAAAGTAGAGAACGACATTAACTATTACTCCTAATTTCTAAACTTTCCAATATTTTTTTTCCCTTTTTCATTAAAAGATTAAAGGAGTCGCCCTTTTCAAAAAATTGTGTGGTCATGTTAATCAAGTATGTATTTTTTTTTTTTTACATTTCAATACTAGAAAAAAAAACATTTCTAAAATAAGTACATTTTGTAAAATAGATGAACCAATTAATGCTGAATATTCATTTCAGTACTTTTGCAGCAAAGTGACAAGACGACACTTAAAAATCAAAATTGATAAATTGATATGAGGAAGTATAAAATACCGAAAATAGGAATTTCTAATGATATTGAAATGGTTAATTGAACGGAACCGGATACCTGAACCCGATATATAGATCATTAAATACAAATTGTACTATTGAGACTTGAGAGCTATGTTACACATAAACGGAATAGAAAAATATATCATTTTTATAATTTTAGACTAAGAATAAGTTTCTGCATTTTCTTTTTCGTGTTTCCGTTAAAACTTGAAAACGCTACTTTATTTAAGTTTTTGGGTAAAATAGATTGAGAGTAACAAATATACGTTTGTTTATATTACGATGAGTGACTCGTTCGAAGAATCGTGATTTGGGTACTATATGATTTGAATAAGTTATCTAGTTCAGCAATCAATGTATATATCGTGGTATTAATTTAATGTGTTGTGATATGACATCATAAATATTTTTCTTGGAATGGCATTATTTATTCTGATACCATATTATCATACCAAGGATCTATTGAACGACGACGTCATAATATTCAACTAATCTATCGACTCAAAAATACACGCGAACATAGCAACTTAGCATTAATAACACACTTGACATTTCGTACATCATATAATAAAGTTTGCATGCGAAAATTTGGATTATGGTGTCTTTATGTTTGTGAGAAAAATTAAAATAGAACGTATGACCCGAAAATAAAAAGATGAAATAGATCGAATGGTGATGACTAATTTGAATAAAGATAATGTGTGTTAAGTGTGTAGATGGATAACAACTTACATTCATTAACGTGATGTACTGAAGTATGAACAGCAGATAAGTGCGAGCAAAGAAGAGTGAACAAACAAAAAAAAAATTAATGGAATCTCACATATATAGCTCTCTCTTCTTTTTTTTTTTTTTTGATGAAATATAGCTCTCATTTTAAGGTACTGAATTGAAGAATAGTAGATCCTTAAATGAAAAAGTATTACAATGTATTTATTTTTTGAAAAAAAAAATGCGTTTATCACAAACAATCCCGTACTTACAGTTCAGCAATTTGAAGCCTGCACACCCTTTTTTGATGTAAAAACTCTTTTTGTATGAACGACAATTTGCATCCTCGGATCAATACATTATAATATATCATAATAAAAAAATATGTGTTGTCCAACAAGTCCTAAATTTGATTTTTTTTTATTTTGAATGAATATGATGGTTGATGACCCTAAACGATGTTACTTTTTTTTTTTTTATCTAGTGTAGGAGACACTTAAAATTACAATAATATTTAGGACCGGTTTTAAAGACATCCAAGTAAAAATCTTTGGTTTTTCGCTTATGTTGCTACCGCTTGGCTTGTTGCAAAGGTGAATCAAAACCCATGTACTTTTAAATGGATTTGGAAAATTGATACATATCCAAAAGTGAAAATGTTATATGAAAATTATGTCAAAATGGACTTCTAACTAAGGAGAGATTTGTCCTAAATCACATCAATATCACACAACAATTTGTTTTATGTAATCATAAAACAGAAAATGCAGCGCATATTTTCCTAGAATGTTCATGCACAAGGTAGATCACTACTGTACCCTTGGCCTTTGAACTATTGTAAACGATAGCACAACTCATGGTTTTATCCAAGTGCTTAACAACTTGAGAAATGTGCTTTTGTAAAACAATTTGCTTGCTTTCTTTAGCTATGACATGGTGGTACGTACGACAACACTAGAATAAATCCATTTTCCAACAAGACGTCTCGTATGGAAATAAAGATTTTAATAAATATGTAAGATTTCAAGTTAACAACTAACATACATGTGCACTTTTTGATAATGAGCCTACTATACGTAATCCTAGAAAGAGTAATCGAAAACAAAGGATGGACATATGGATTGCTCATGAAGAAGATTGTGTGAAATTAAACTTTGATGGTTCTAAATTGACCAAAATTTTGGCTTCTATAGGCTATATTATATTCGGAACCACTACGGTGAAGTGTTGAAAACTGATGTAGTGAAAGGAAGACCGTGGGGTGATGTACAAACAGAAGCTCAAAGGATGAATATGGCTGTCAAACAAGATTGTCAAATGAATTTAAACAAAATCGTAATTGAAGGTAATTTATAAGTTATTAATGCATTGCAAGGAAATCGGAGTTGCACTTGTCAAATTGAAATGTTGATTACTTATACTCGAATTTTATTGCGATATTTTGAGGTCATCAAACTAATCTATATACCTCGTCTTTGCAACACCATAGTTGATTGTAGTGTACATCTAAGGCGTACATTATATACAAATTAGATTGTGACTCGGCTAAAACTGAAAATACTCTTCCAAAAAGATGCGCTAGGTTAGTCACTCTATAGATTCGCCTAATTTTTTTCCTCATTAAAAGAAAAGTGAATATAATTACCTACCAGATGAACTGATGATGGTTAAAAAAATGTCACGTACTTTTTTTTTTGGTGGAAGGAGAGACAGTACTCTCCGGCCCCTCAAGGATGCATTTTATTAATCAAATAAAAAGGCTAAGTAGTCAGCAAACGGGGGATAGCCCGGCCCCTTACATCAGCAGTAAGCAAAGAAATAACACCCTCCGGCGGGTCAAGCAATACATGAACGCATAAACTAAACGAAAATGCAAAAGAAGCTAAGTAATCAGCCACACAGTTTGCTTCCCTGTAAATATGACGGATCTGAACTTGCCAGCTCCTACTAATTAAGTCATGGCATTGAGCAACCAAGCTAAATAAAGGATGGGAACGATCCACAGGTTTACTTAGAAAAAGGCACACCAATTGTGAATCCAATTCTAAACAAACCCTCATGTACCCCCGTTCCCAAGCTAAGCGTAAACCTTGAAGAGCACCCCAAAGTTCCGCCATAGGAACATTACACATACCAATATTATGAACAAATCCTACCTGCCATTGTCCATTGCTATCACGAATGACGCCTCCTGCTGCTGCTAAACCATCACGAATGGACCCATCAGTATTAATCTTCACCCAAGAATCCACGAGTCTATTCCAAAGAATAAAATGCTCTTCTCTTTGTCTTTTTTCCTTTAGCAAGCAAGCTCGTGCATAAGTCGATGATTGCTCCAAAATAAAACCCTTACGGTTGCCTGTAAACGGAACAGGATCAAAAATTGATCTATTACGCCATTTCCAAATCCACCAAATAGCAGTCACGAAAATACAATTCCAATCACCACCACTAATATGTTTGTGATTGGAAGAAATATTGTAACGTAACCAACAATCAATATCAGAATCGAAAAAGACTTCCCTGGCAAGAGGAGGGTGGAGATCTTCCCAAAAACGCTTTGTGATAGCACAATCGCGTAAAAGGTGGATCAACGACTCCTCCTCGGTAGAACATATCGAGCAAAGTGCACTTGTGGCGAAATGTCGCCTAACCCGCTCTACATTTGTTAGAATGACGCCTTTTCGAACAAGCCAGGCAAAAACACGAGCACGCTCCGGTACTTGAATGGTCCAAATATGTTTGTACAAACCACGTTCAGCCTCTATTAATGAGGCATCAGCCCGAATAAAAGCATAAGCAGCACCAACCGTATATTGTCCTGACGTTGAATTGCACCAAGTTAGCACATCCAAGCACGTGTCATCTTCCACAATTCCAATAGAAGCAAGTTGAAGAAGAACACCAGTAGGCAGAAGATCATTCAACAAGTGCCATTTCCAACCCACACCAGACTGCCAATAATCACAAACCAGCAACGCCGAATGAGTAAAAGCAATAGGCTGAATTGCCACATCTATAAGACGCCCAGCAGCAAGCCAGCGATCATGCCAAAAACGAACAGATTTGCCGTTACCCACACACCACTTCGAGCCATGAATGACAACCTTCCGTACGCCTAGCTCAATACTCCGCCAAATATGTGACTTAGCCATCGACGTCGATCCCGAAGGCCGAATATATTTGGCCCGAAGTACATCGAGCCAAAGCTTATTCGTTTCCGTCAAGAATCGCCATCCAAGTTTGCCTACCAAGGCCACATTAAAATCTTTCATCGCCCGAAACCCGAGACCACTATTCTCTTTCGGACGACATAACTCTTCCCACCCGACAAGGTGGATCCGACGCCTATCCTCACTACCTCCCCAAATGAAGTTTCGAGTTAACGCATCAATCTTCAAGCAAATCTCACTGGGTAAAGTAACTGTGGCCATTGAGTAGACCGGTATCGAAGATAAAACAAACTTAGCTAGAGTAATACGCCATGCAAGGCTAAGAAATCTTCCCTGCCAACCTTGAAGCTTCTTCGTAATCTTCGCCAAGAGAGGTTGAAAAGTATCCGTTTTAACTTGCCCATGAAACATAGGCATACCAAGATATCTCCCAATATCCCGAGTAATCTGAAAGCCACATTCTTGCTGAATTCTTCTCTCCAAAGCAGGGGAAACATTAGGTGAGAAGAAAATTGTTGACTTCGCTGAGCTAACACGCTGACCTGACGAAGCACAAAAATCCTCCAAGCAACGCTGAATGACCTGAATCTGCTCAACAGGGGCCTTCGCAAAAATCATAATATCATCAGCAAAAAGCAAATGGGAAAGCGTCGGTCCCCCACGAGAAATCTTAATGGGTTTCCAACGATTAGCAGCCACTTCCCTGGATATCATCTGACTAAGCCGTTCAATGCACAGAACGAATAAATACGGAGAAAGTAGATCACCTTGTCGAATACCACGGGACGGGGAAAAGTTGGAGGTAACTTCTCCATTACAGAGTAATCGGAAAGAAGTAGAATGCAGGCAAGCGCAGATCCAATCAACCCAAACTGACGAGAAACCAGCATCAATAAGAGTGTCTTGAACAAAATCCCAGCGGAGGCGATCGTAGGCCTTTTCAAGATCAAGCTTTAAGAGCATCCAACCCTTCACTCCCTTCTTACGATGTATAGAATGCAGGATCTCCTGGGCAAGCACAATATTATTTGTTATATACAACAACATCAAATTGATGTCACGTACTTAGTAAGGCATGGGAAGTAATTCACTAGAAATTGAGCTTATCACTCCATTTTAAGAGTTTAGATTAATTTTCTAAAGTCAGCAATAAAAAAGGTAAAAAAAAAGTATACAACGAAAGGCCTAGGCCCTAGGGATTTGCGGAAAAAAAGTATGCAGTTGAAATAAATAATAAAACAACCTATATTATAAGCATAGTATGCAACGGACAAATATTCTATTCTTATTTTATCGGTAGAGAATAATAATCCGTGTAACATTGCAGTTGAAATGATATGTTTATAAAATGTGCACCGGTTATTAAAAAGTTGCATATCTTAACCGTATGACTATTTTGATCCCAAAAATACAAAGAAGTGGAGTCGTACTATGAATAGGGAGGGAGGCGATTGGGTGAGTACGGCTCTGCACCGCAGAGGCAGGGGGGCAGCCAGCACTCGGCATGAACTTGAAAACGCACCTCCCCTCACTTTCCATAAACTGCATGCGAATCGCAAACCTCAGAAAATCCCCCACCCCCCAGCCCCACTTTTTTCATTTTCCTTCTTTTACCCCTCATTAAACCATTTAATGCCATTTATGTCCCTGTAAACCTCCCCCCTCTCTCTCCTTATAAAAACCTCCGGATTTCTCTCTCTCCCACCCTACTACCAATACCATTATACCAACATACCCTAACCCCTTCTGAAAAGTATAAATCCAAAATCTCCCCCTTTTATTTTTATTTTATTTTTTTGTACTAGTACTAGTATCATATAATTTCTTCAAACAAATTATCTTTCTCTATGTTTTCTTCCTCCTCCTCCCCTCTCTCTCCGTTGCCGTCGTCTTCGGCAATGGACTTTGGTTTCCCCTCCTGGCATGGCCGCTCCTACACTACTAGCACCGCCTCCTCTCCATCCCCCTCCCAAATTCCCCCTCCGACACCGACCTCTTCCACGTTCATCGATCCCAGCCACTGGCTGGGCCACGGGGGAGGACTCCCTTACGGCGGAGGCGGAGGCGGCGCCAGGAATCCGCTCGCCGGCGTCAATCCCGTACAAGCGGCGATTCTGAGAAGTCCCTACTACATGGAAACCCTAGAGTCGGGTATCACAAACCTCTCGCTCAGCGATTACGCTGTTCGTACTCCTCCTCTCTACAATCCCCAGGCGGCGGCTCTTCCTGCCGGGTTTGGGCCTAATGTGGGCCCCGCTCCCTGGCTCAAAGACGCGCTCCCCGATGTTTCCAGTTTCCTCCCCCCAGAAAGCTCCGATTTTGACGTCTCAAGATCCGCCTTCCACCACAATCTTCTTGATCAAGACTCGTATCATTACTCGCCCGTCGATCGCTTCCGCGATTTCGCCGCCAGTTCTTCGTCCTCTAATAATCTGATTTCCGGAGACTATGGAAGTCCAAGGCTGCTGCTCCGCGACGAGTTGGTGGCCAGGAGGCTGCGTCAGCCTTCCTGTACGCTTCCCGATTGCTCTTGCCAGTACAATCCTTCCGCCGTCGATCAGTATCTGATCCGACGCCACCAACACCAGATGGCTCGTCAAAAGCTGCCCGCTTACACGCCAATCAGTGCCAATAGTAGTAATGGGATGAGCAATCGTCGCAATTCCCGGCCTGCTTTGGATTTCGACTTGAGTTCCATCAATCTGATGCACTTGAGAGGCAACGTGGTGAGTTATGCACAGGATCAGAACGGCTGCAGGATCTTGCAGGCTAAGCTTCAGGATCCCAATGAGGAGGAAATTGAGATGGTGCTGTCCGAGTCGCTCGATCATATTCCTGACCTCATGACACACTCTTTCGGCAATTACTTTGTCCAAAAGCTGATTGAGGTTTGTGATGGCGAACAGAGGGCACAACTTCTTGCCTCAGTCATCAGAGATAGCCGTCAACTTATTTCTATATGCCTTGACAATCATGGGTATGGCATTATGGTCTCAAATTATACTTTGATGAACAGTAAATTTGACTATCATTGGATTGTGAAACAATGATGTAAGTTTTGCTAACTGTGACAGGACAAGGGCTGTGCAGAAGCTGCTAGAGAAACTTACTTCTCCCTACCAAATTTTTAGATTCATGCACGCTCTTGCACCAGGAGTGGTTAACTTGATCAAAGACATGAATGGTCACCATGTAATTCAGCATTGTTTGAAGAATTTCTCTGCTCACCAGAATGAGGTATATGCAAATTATGCAATTGCAGGCTGTATGTGATCACTTGTGTTTCTGTGAATGGGGTTTTCAGGATTGAATAGGTTGTTCTACCAACCTCTTGAATCTCAGTCAAATTAGAGCTACAGTCAAATTAGGGCGTCAATGAACAACCAGCCTTGAGGGGGAATTGACTGCTTGAGCATTGACCACTGAATTATACATGTTGCAATGTCTTAATTTGAAGCATCCCTATGCCCTATGCCCTTTACATATTTCTCATAATCCATGTAAGATGTATTGCATTCTCTTGTTTGTTGAAACTGTTTAATGCTCAAATTTAGGCTGAAAAGAATGGTAACATATCCCATTACTTAATAGAGTATATTATCTTACCATCTGTATATCATGAAAGAAATATTGAGTTCATAAATAGTGCTTTTGGATTAATAGCATGGAACAGATAGCATTTAGGGTTGAAATTGCAAAGGACGTGGTTTAACTATGGCTGCCTCTTGATATGCCAAACACACAGACAGTAAGTGGGATATTTATGTGATGATGATGATACTGAAGTTGCTTAGAAGTGGGATTGTCTTCTCAATGCACTGTATTGCTTATATCGATGCTTTAAAACATTTGGTAGAAACTCCTGCTTCAATCTTCATGTAATTTTGCCCTTATTCACCATTTATTCTTTGTTTGTTAGACATTTTGTTTTATGAGATCCTTAAACTGTGTCTTTATATGTTTCACAGTATCTCTTACAAGAAGTTGCAACCCACTGCTTTGATATAGCAACAGATAAAAGTGGGTGTTGTGTGCTCCAGCAGTGTGTAGACAACTCTGAGGGAGAAGTTAGAGAGCTCCTCTTATATAACATAATTGCAGACGCACTGCAACTGGCCGAGGATCGTTATGGGTAATGTAGAAGTTTCAGAATTCTATCTGAATATTATTTCATTTCTGCTAACTCCTGGGGCTAATATGTTTTTTTGTTATTGGAATCTTGTAGCAACTATGTTGTGCAACATGTCCTAGAGCTGAATGACTATAAACTTGGTGCTAAGATTGTGAATCAGCTACAAGGAAGTTTTGTTCAACTCTCGTGCAACAAATTTGCTAGCCATGTTCTGGAGAAATGCTTGCTCAACACAGATATTAATCACGCATCATTAATCATCATTGAGCTGGTCAAGAGTCCAAAGGTTCCAGAGTTGCTTGTTGATCAATATGGTAACTTTGTCTACCAGGCTGCACTAAAAGCAAGTCTAAAGGACTCTCAGGTTATTTCCCTTACTCCCAATTTCACCTCTTCAATTATAATAAAAAAATTGATACTCAATGAAAATCTATCATGTTATTATCTAATAGTGATTTATCCTGTTTTTATTTATGTGCTAAACTGTTTTATATGTTACCTTACCTTGTGAGAATAGCGTTTACTCTATGGTGCTCTGCGGAGGCTTGTTCAGTCAAATGTGTCATCGATGCGTAACAATATGTATGGAAGGAAGATCCTCGAGTGGTTTGAGAGGAACGGGGACTCGGTTGTATGATTATGTAGAGCACAGCAATGCCATACTTACTTTTGTCATTTTGTTGTCAAAGAAACCATGCATTTGTTGTTGCTGTTGTTTGTGATGCTGTTGAAGCTGTGGGCGGTCTTGTGCAATTTGTTAGGTTGGGGGTGTAGAGAGGGTAATTTGTTGTTTTTTGTAGTACGGATTCCAAACGTTGCCTCCACTGCTCAGTTGTAGGTGTGGCCAGAGATAGATCGATTGAGTTTGGGGACTCCATAGGTGGCGGAATAATGCTCTGCGCTTGTTATAACAGTTTATACCCGAGGCTCTTAGGGTTTTTTTGATATGTTATAATTATTGTTTTGATATCCATTACATCACATGTAATCTTTGTTCATGACTATGTCGCATTCTAATTTTGAGTACTTGTTTTTGTTGTTTTTATTCTTGCGCCAAAGATTAATAACATACTTCATTTGATTGGTATTCTACTTACTTTTACTTGTCTCTTATGTTTTGTTTGATCCCTGTTCTCTTTAATGAGATGCACGTACATGATCCCATTTTTAGTTTAATTTTCTGATTTTATTTTATTTTTGGGGTTTGTTCTTCTGATTGCCTATTCTCCTATTCTACTGTGAAATTTTTTTGGTATATTTGATGAAAAACTCCCCTGTCATGACAAGCATACAACTTGTTAAGTAAGCAAGAGTTCATGAACCTTATTAAAAAAATTGGAAGATTCTGCATGGTAAGAACGTAGAGCAGCATGAAAACTTTATAATATCAATAAATATTAGAAAACAAAGGTAGGTACCTGGGACCATGGCTTGATAAATGATTAGTGGTGCTTGGAAAAGGAGCCGATCGACGTGGGCCTGGGAAACCAGTACTTGTCCCTGACTTGCGAGTATTTTGAGAAGAGAATCGGCATTTCTGCTGTCCTGTATAGAGTTGGGTCGGCCCAATAATTGGGCTAACAACGGCCCATAACAAAGTTATAACTTGGTGGTTTGGTATCAGGTTTTTCAGAGGTGGTTTTTTTTCATTTTTACAGGGAGGCTAATTCAGCTGCTGACTTCTTAGCCAGAAGACATGTCAGCATTCCGCAGATTCATCATTTAATCTCTTCCTCCTGTTTGGATTTGTGCTTTGATGATATTTTATTAGTAAGGTTAAGACATTTGCTTAGTCTTCAACCTTTAGTTTTTAATTTTTTCAAGATCATACACAGTGATGATTAAGGTTGGCCTTGTAATATTGGGGTGACCTTTGCTTTGTAATGAGCTAGTAGCTCATTGTTAAAAAAAAACTATAACTTGGTGGTGCTTAGAGCAACCTTAACTAGTTTTCTATTTTTTTTTCCAAAAATAAAAAATAACAGCCTTATTGTTAAAAAAATTCCAACTCAACTCCAACAGATTTACTATTTTAAATAACACTATATTTAATACTTTTATTATTTTACCATATAAAATATTCTACAATACTTATATATTTTTTTAAATTCTAGCTCAAACTCTCTCCCTCATATTTAAATATTTCATTGTCCTCAATGAAACTAAAGACAAAGGAAACTAAATCCTTATCATATCCCGTCTAGGATGCACTGACATTATTCCGTCTCACATGGTTGATAGCCCCAATGTAACACCCCACTTTTACACTAGGGTGCTACTCGGTAGTAGACCACACATGAGTCCACACAAACTAACTTGACAACAAGTTCACCCAGATCTTGCAACTCGGACAATAGAAACTAAATCTCCCATATTGACACGCGTATTAGCATTCCGCTCCATCACTCAACTGAGGTTCCATCATGGTTCCTAATTCATACCTGCAACTGAAAAGTAAGTCCCTGAGAAGGGTCCAGCTACTATTCTAATCCAAATTAGAAATCATGTAGTACTAGTAAGACACTCTAACTAAGTGTTGGAACTTTGTTCCTTTACTCTGTTGTCCAGTCTCTTCGGAGTCGCCAACTTTAACAATCTTCACTTGAAGTGCAATATTTTATGACTTAATAAAGATTAGTGTTTGGTACACAATAATTAATGAAGTAGGATGAGTTAGTATAACTTGCTTCCGACTTTTGAAAGATTGTCATTCCAACCTGAATGCTTATTCAGACTTCGAATCTGAGGAGGTTGGATGGATTTCGATTAGTCGATATAGGCTTTATAAACTTGATGTGATAAAATGAAGTTCCCAACAATATTCATACTTTCGAAGGGACCACATTCTTGTGGTGATTTTTTTTCCTTCAAGAATTGTATATTCTTTCCTTTTTGAGTGAAATATTATTTCACCTCTGTTGAATCACCCTCATATAATACCTCGCCATTTTCATAACGTCTCTAAAGAAGTTTTGTATTTCTTTCTTTCCAATGGAATCACACTCCTGTGATATTCCATCTACCTTGGAAGTTGGTAATTCTCATCTTTCTAACAGAATTACATTCTCGTGATACCCACCTACTTTGGTTTGTCATATCCCTTTTATGGAAGTATTAACTATTGGATTATCGGACGCTTATGTTTCGGAGTTTGATGCCAACATGTTTAAATATGACCGTGGGGACCATCCATCCCCAACTTGTGTAGTCTCTTTAAACTAATCCATCCACCTCTTTTCCCTCTGCATGTTTGCTTGGTGTTTCATGCCTTTTGCGAAAATATCAGGTAGTAGAAGAGTGTCACTCAGGAACTAAAGATGAAGGACATATCGAAAAAAGATTCCACCTCTAAGTGAGGTATTCAAGAGGTGATACGTGACTGAAGATGTAGTTATCAAAGATTAAAGATCAATGCAACACAAAGTTGAAGGAAGGAATAATTTTTTCCAGAGCAAAGCAGTGACGGTAATATTAAATAAGAGTGTTATTATGATTGCGCGACAACTAGGATCGTTAGTCAGATCGGGATCCTTAGTCAGGTTAGAATCGTCTTCATCAACCAAGTTGATCGATGTTTATAAGAAGTTGATCTTTGTTAGGAAAAGTTGTTCGACATTCCTTAGGTACAAACCTGCTAGAAATCTGTGGATGAGACAAGAAATGAGGAAATGTTGATATGAAAAGGGACAAGATTTTTTACACAAATACAATGATAAACGCAAATAATGTCACGTACATCATCTTACACCAGCAGTAATCCTCTGTTCTAAAATCTTGTTCCACTTTGATGTTCCAATTAGCTATATAAATATTAAATTAATGTTAAAAAAATTTAAAAATTATATTTGTATTTAAAACAACTATATGTATATATGTTCAAATTTTTGACTTAAAAATCATGTTATATAATTTTTAAAAATTAAAAGGGTAATATTTTGTACGAAAATCATTCTCTTAATTATTAAAAATTTTATAATAAGATTTTTAAGATAAAAATTTGTACACATATGCATATAGATGTTTATAATAGAAATATAATTTTTAAAAATTTTTTAACATTAATTTAAGATTTATATAGCTAATTATAACATGAAAGTGGAACACAATTATGGAATAGAGGATTAGCACTGATCTTACACATGTTCATTAAAGTGTCCAAGAAATATGGAAATGGAACAGTACCTTATGGGAAACAGTAAGCATCATTTGGCAATAAAATAACACCACAGTATTACACCCGAAAAGAAAATGCAAAAGAATGAAATAATGGAATAACATACTCTAAATAATACGATGCTATGAGAGTTTAATAATACGGAGTACTGTATAAAATGATATATTGGGAGTATACAAAATCCTCGGTGACATAAAAGGGACATTGACCCGAAGCATTGGGTCGTCAGATAATCCTCTTCCAATCCGCTAAAGTGATCCACCGTAGTACCACCCTCACCATATAGAATCTAAAGTTAATTGTGAGATAGAAATATCCAAAATTTGAAATTATTTGAGAAATTAAATAACTGTAATCATGGAATGAAATAATATATAGCCCGTGTCGTCGATCACAAGATTTTAGATCGATCATCAACGCTAAAGGTACGTACTCATAATTTGGCAATGTGACAATGCTATACAAACATAATAAATCATCATGATCGTCATCGATGCTTGGATTTTGATGAATTTATATGTCTAACGTACTGGTTCAATGAGCAGGGAAAGCACGTACGTTCTTCAGGTATTTTATTCTCAGAATTCAAAGTCAAGATCTCTTTCGAAAAGAGACTAATTAATTGTACGTGTCAACTCTTTTCACTCTTTGTGAGTGAATTGTATGAATTTATGGAGAAATGAACCAATTTCCTAGGGTTAAGTTATTGATTTTTTGATAGGGTTATATTCATATATTTGGATCGAACATTATGCTGTGTTATAGACTTATAGTATTTATAATGCATTGCACTATATATAATCCCCTCACCTAGTCACCTTACATTTTCTTTGCGTTCCTATCATCTTACAAGTTTTAAACTTGTTTTTATCAAAACTATATTTTATGTGCGTTTGGTTGGTTAATTAGGTGCATGTAATTTTGAAAAATACTCTGTAAATCGATCATTAAGAAAGGGAAGTGCGTTGTCATACATTTTAGGCGTTGGAACTATGTGATTAGAAATGCTTGCATGAAATCCATGAAGCCGGAGCCAAATTATTACAGTAGTTGATATATGTGACGTGTGTTTGTCATGGTTAGCTAAACAATACGGAGTATTCAATTCGATTCATTTACTGACATGCTTCACGCTTGTCCTCATCTCAAACGAATCCCTTAATGTATTATTTTTAATAGGACTCTATCGATATAAATTACTCCAAAGAAACAGTCGAATTTCAGTTAGTGGGTAGGTCACCCCGGCCAAAGCACAAAGGAGCTCATCTATCTGCCAATTTATTCAGTTCGTCGGATAATATAGACTCTCGCTCATTGACAAAATTAAGATGATTATAACGGTAAATCTCTAGTACTAGCTCGTAATCAAGAGGTACAAAAACAAAATCAGGGAAAAGAGAAAGGTGCAGAGGATTGTGATAAGAAATAATTAAGCTAAATGAAACTAGGGTTTTAGGGTAATTAATAGAGGTTGATGAGTCGAGGCGGGGAGAGGGTTTAATTAGAACAGCTAATATTGGGAGGCCCCACCAGATCGAGTGATCACACTCGCACACTCATGACTCATGGAGTCATGGTTGGTGGATGGCGCATGCTAAAGATCAAATGTTTGATGTTTAATTAGATAAATACCGTTGGGCAACCCTTGTACTAGAATCAAAGCCATCTTTATTTTTTTGGATTAACTAATACGGTACTAGTATTAATTAGTTTTAATATAAAGTTGCAATTTGGGGGTTGAAATTCTCTCATCTCATGCATATGACTCCTCATTAGAGTAAATAGTTAGAGATCAACTTATTGTGAGTTGGTCTAGTGGTAAAGTAACACTCAACTCTAATCTTTAATGTTGTTCGATAAATTCAAATTGGCTTATATAAAGAGATCGACTGAAATCCCTAAAGAAAAGAGGATACAAAATATCCAATGTAAACGTAGAATGACATTGTTTAATTGAAGTAGGCGAGCTAAGATGTAGAGCTGTCAAAAGCTGATCGAATCTGCTAATCCAATTCGAACCGTCCGATAATTTTAGGGCCACGATCCGAAAATTTCAACCCGAAACCTAATCAACCGAACTCGAAACCCGTTAGGTTGATCGACTTAGTATATTTATAGAATTTTGAAAATTGTAATATATTTTATAATTAAAATATATTATAATTGAATATTATTATTTAATTAAAAATTAATTTTAATAATCATAACAAAACGATATTTTAGACCCGCTGGTCAACTGATGCGACAAAAAACCCGCTACAATCCGACCCGATTGACCCGCGACCCATAACGAACCGAACATGAAATGACCGAACCCGAACCTGTCCGACCCGACCCGATTAACAGGTCTACTAAGATGTGTAATACAGTACATTACACAAGAGAATAAATAGATATGTGCACACTTAAGAGTAAAAATAGAAGAATGACTTGATGAGACAATAAAAAGTCAGCGTAATTGATGGAATCACGTTCAAACTTGGAACTTGGATTAATAGAAGAAATTGAAGGAGCAGAGCACCGGGACCAATGAACAATTATACGGAACGGACTAGTAAAAACTCAACGGCCCTGATTTCATTATCTGGATGATTCAAACCACTAGCTAATTGGAACCCAAAGTGCAAGAAGAAGAACGAGGAAGCTATAAGTATTGTAAGGAGGAAGCTTAATCCTAAACTAAATATTGCTACAGTAATGTAACTAAAGTGGGAAAAAGTTTGAAGAAAAACTGGATTCAATAGAGACCACACGACCCACGAATAAGGAGTCATCTGACGGCACAAGCTAAGAGACCTAAAAAGGAGAAATTGCCCCTTTTGTGATGAGCACAAAAATGGCTGTCACCCAACCCATTCATATCATCCCCCAATCATACAAATGGAAACTTAATATTTCCAATCACACAATTCACAAGCGTTACATATATAGAACGTCCAACTTTCCTTTGTCTATAATTAATTATTTTCTGAACCCGCGCGGTACCTTGAATTCCATTTGCTTGAATATTATTTCAAATTAGTAAGCACTCTTCAGTCTTCACACATAAATTGAACCTACAGTATTTATATAATAAAATCATATATATAGATAGATAGATACCTTAAATAATTCCATTTGTATGTAATAAGATTTAATTATTTATATATAATGTATCCAAAGACTAAACACGCATCAAGTATAAACCAAAAGTGAAAAAGAGAATGTAGGTGATCCATCGTAAGCTAAGTGATGTGTAGAGAGAGCGGGAGTGGGTGTGTCGTTTGTCTTCTCGCTCGCCGATGACATATTCACATCTCACCCCCACCCACCCAAGACCCAACACATCCCCATCACTGATTTAACTAGATCATTTCTAGGAAACGCTAAAAACCACCCTTTATTTCTTCATTTTACACAAATCACCCTTTATTAACAATTTTATTTTTAAAATCATATAGGTCATCTTAGATATTTATATACATCTCTGATTTTATTAAACGGGTTAAATTTATCTTTGAAAGTCCAATTTTTTTCTTCTAATTTTAGTTACTAATTAAATTTCCACATCCCTTTAAAGCCAATGAATGAAAATGATAAAGCTAACCAAATTTCAATACCATTTTTTTAAGTCATTTGTATTAATTTGTAGTATAGAAACTCACTAATTATAAATATGATTTTTTTGATTAATTTTATTTTAGAATTTTAGTTTCTATATCTAAGTATTCTTAACCTAAGGATATATGTTAAAAAAATCGTTATAAATATTGTTAAACAAGATTTCACAAATAAAAAGATAAGTAGTAGTATAAGTAAATGAGGTGTATATATTCTTCCCAAAAAAATGAGGTATATATTTAATGTTTTAGCATTATATATTGTGTTTTTTTGGTCGAAGGAGAGGCGGTACTCTCCGTCCTCTTAAGGGAGAATTTTATTAATAATAAAAAAGAGCTACTTAGTCAGCAAGCGGGGGTAGCTCGTCCCCTAACATCATTAGACAGTAAAGAAATAACACCCTCCGGCGGGTCACACAATACATGAAAGCCTAGGCTAAAAGAAAAAGCTAAAGAGGCTAAAAAATCTGCAACAGCATTAACCTCTCGAAAAATATGACGGAATTGGATAGTCCAATCCCTTTTAAGAAAGCCTTGGCATTGAGCAATCAGGCTAAATAAGTTTGGTCATTATATATTGTGTAGTTTGGTCATTTTTAACAAGTTTTAGATAGGAGTAGAGAGGTTCGGTGTGAGGTCAATAATTAACCATTAACAAAGAAAAAAAGAATGATAAGGAATAATATTCTATAATACATAATTTTTTTTTTAATATGGTATAAATAAAGGATGATTAACAGTATTAACCAAAAAAAAATATGGATCCTAGTGACTCGTAGTATCCGATCCTCTCTTCTGGTCTCCCCAGTGCATCTCGAAAAGCTAAAGGCGAAGAAGGCCCCCATTTTACACCCTAAAGAAAGAAACTTTGACAGACACAGACTCCCCCAATTTGCTTCTTCAAAACGGCATTCTCTGCTACTCCTCCTTCATCCAACCATTATTCACTCCCTCTCTCTGCTCATAATCACTTCATTTTCAGCTGAGTATACAAGTGGGAGGAGTGTGGGTCGGGTCGGGCCTGTCAGGTGAGGTCTCTGCTTCAAGCGAGAGTTTCGTCTTCCCCTTCACCATCCCTTTCGCTTCACCTTCCCAAACACACTAAAACATGCTTAGACCCGCAAGACTTTCGTATCTCTGAATAATCCCCCTCTCAAATCCCTTTCTTGCATGACTTGGGGTTTAAGCGTGCTCGGGATTTAAGCCCTAAACTTCTGATTTTGGTTCTTTAGGCTTGAAACCTAATCAATCCATGGAGAGAAAGCAAGGATTCTTCTCCTCCCTCAAAGAGGAAGTAGTCCGAGGCTTTTCGCCGGCGAAATCCGCGTCCAGGAGCCGTTCTCCTGGTCTGAGCAGGCGCCGGAAGAACCACCACATGGCGGAGGTTCTGATCGCGAGATCGGGGTATCTGAGGGCGCCGGAGATGCTTTCTCCGCTCCGGGAGGGCCCGGATCAGGGCGACGCCGACGACTCCAGGGCGGCCGGCGGAGGCGGCTGGGCACACTGGAAGAAGCGAAATCCCTCCGATTCCTCGGGCTCGTCGTCGGATTCGAAGCGCTCCGATCTGAGGCTTTTGCTGGGGGTGTTGGGTGCGCCGCTTGCCCCGGTGCACGTTAGCCCCACCGAGCCTTTGCCTCATCTCAGCATCAAAGACACCCCCATTGTAAGTCCTCTCTCTTTGTTCTTTTGAGATTTGAGGTTATACTTGATCTTGCTTGTCTGTTTAAAGTTGGTTATTCAAGGTCAAATTACGTCAAACACAGCCTGTTTTGGATACATTGGATGATTTGGGGTTTTATGCTTTGTCATCTATCATTTTCTTTTAATGGAAGAGAGCCGTGGACACTTTGTTTATTGTGCTATTTGTGTATTTTTCAAGCTCTTACCCTTTTGCCTTTGGTGACTAAGGAAGCTGAAATTGTGTTTTACTTGCTGCTTTGCATCTGCCGGTCTATTTTGCTTCTTTTTTTTTTTATATTGCCAAAATGAAAATCCCTCCGGAGGTGAATTTTTGTTTGTTCTATCTTTTGAGGCAAATGGAGTGAAGTGGGATTGGTTGGATGCTAGTTCATCCTTCAATTTTCAGAGTACAAAGGTTGATGAAAAATTACTCTTTTACTATTCCTTTCTCTACTATGTCCAGAACTGAAGGCAAAATTTAGTCTATAACTTGGGCTTGACATGGTGATGTTCAAATGTTGATGTCACAGCTTTTGATCCTCTCTACTCGCTATGCTACGAGTCTCATTTATTATGGGCCTCTTTTACACTGTTAATATCTTTGACAAGTTTAACCAATGTTAAGTTCCAATATTTGTGTTTATATTCATCTTCTATTTAATTCCATCTGCATCATGTTTTATTCATTTGAATATTGACCCTATGCTTACTGGAAACCTACTGCAGGAAACGTCGTCTGCCCAGTACATATTACAGCAATACATGGCTGCTTGTGGCGGAACACAGCTCCAAAACACAATCCACAATGCTTATGCAACAGGAAAGGTGAAGATGTTGGCCTCTGATCTTGAAACACCCGATAAGGTCATAAAAAACCGAAGCTCCTCCAAAACTGCTGAGACTGGCGGGTTTGTGCTATGGCAAATGAACCCAAACATGTGGTATGTTGAGCTTGCACTTGGTGGGAGCAAGGTTCATGCTGGCTGTAATGGCAAAATTGTTTGGAGACACACTCCTTGGCTCGGTGCGCATGCTGCAAAGGGCCCAGTTAGGCCCCTTCGCCGTGCACTTCAGGTAAAATCACCACTTGGTCTTGTAATTTTTACTGCTTGGCTCGGTGCACATTCTTTGGTTCTTATAATATACTGCACTATAAAAAAGTACTGCAACATGACCCTAGTCAAGCGAGCATGAACTAAGGCTGGGATGCTAGCTTGTATTAGGATTGTAGAATAAAATTTATCTGTATCTGATGTAGTTACTTATCTACAGAAGTAGTAAAACGATATCCTAGAAAGGGTAATTGCTCCAAATTCGGTTTTATCTTCTCAATTTTTTGTTTAACAAGTTCTCAACATCTAATTTTCAGGGTCTTGATCCAAAAACAACAGCTAGTATGTTTGCAAATGCAAGATGCATTGGGGAAAAGAACATCAATGGAGAAGACTGTTTCATCCTCAAGCTATGTGCTGACCCACATACTTTACGGGCAAGAAGTGAAGGACCGGCTGAGATTATAAGGCATGTTCTATTCGGCTATTTCAGTCAGAAAACAGGCCTCCTCATGGTTTTAGAGGACTCCCATCTGACCCGAATACAGACCAACGGTGGAGATGCCGTTTACTGGGAGACCACAATCAACTCATATCTGGATGACTACAGGCCTGTTGATGGAATCGTGATTGCTCATTCGGGCCGTTCAGTGGTGACTTTATTTAGGTTTGGGGAAACTGCAATGAGCCATACTAAGACAAGAATGGAAGAAGCATGGACAATTGAAGAAGTGGCTTTCAATGTTCCGGGTCTCTCAGTGGACTGCTTTATCCCGCCTTCTGAATTGAGATCAGTCTGTGTCGGAGATGGATGTGAGATTTCTCAAGAGGACAAGGCAAAGAGCGCTGCAGCTATGGCCGCTGCTACAGCAGTTTATAGGGCTAAAGTTGCTTCAATGGAGAGATCACGTGACGGCAATATCAACAATCTTTCTTGGCAAATGGATGACATGCATATTTGAGAGTATAGGCTTAGTGCATAATTTGCATCATCTTACAGGTTAGCTGAGTAGCTGAATTTATAGAGCAAAATTATGTAGGAGCTAAGTTTTCGCATCTTTCTTATTTTTCTGCTCAATGCTTTTTTTTTTTCATTGTCCATGTATTTGGATATCTTTGTCTAGCTAAATGTGTATATAGAGCAAAATGGTTCAAAGAAGGGCAGAGGACTTTGAAATTGCTAATGAGAAATCTTTCATTGTGTAGAATTGTCCGGGTTGCCTTTTTACTCTCTTGACAATCCCAGGAAGAGGAATGTGGGTGAAATTGATTTTAATGGAAGGATGGGATTGGACCCCCCTTCTCCAATTGCAATAACTCTGAATCAGCAGCAACAGTAGTTGGTACATGATGATGTTTGATGGGGAAACCCTGTGTGGAATTGCCCACGCCCATCATCATTGTGTCTTTTATTTGCACAAAACACGTTGTCGGCGTTCAATTTTACCCCCCATGTCCTTTTTAATTTTGTTTGGCTACTAGCATTTCTTCAGTATTTCAGAATTCATCTGCTTCTCTTCTTCACTAAAAAAGCATCACTTGATTGTGCCAAGAAGATTATTTTGGTCTAAAACTCTGCAAATGTGTAATAAGCTTAACTTTGATGGCTTAAAAGAACTGGCAACTAAACTCATAATGGCTTTATTATTCCTAATTAGTCAGCTTAGGCCTTTCACTCATCACCCGACTTGAAACATATACTCGATATATATAAGTATACAAATCACATAAATCTAACCATATGTTGGGAACTTCGTGAGATCTCTAGTTCCCTTTGGTTTTGATGATGAAAAATCAGTTAGCATTTGATGGTTTTTTTCCCTTTGAGAGTTTCAAGTAACACGAGGTGACACAGAGAACGAGATAGAGTTGTGATGAACCAAGAAGATAGAGGAAAGCAAGCGTGCCATGAAAGACAAGTGACCAGAGTGATTGGAAGTTGATGGAATGACGATCAATCTGTGTAGGGTCATCGAGAAGTCGCGGCTTGCTAAAACTGGAAAGTTTCCACGATTTGGAAAGGGTGTGGATGGATAAGGACGATGATTTCTATAAGATCTCCTATGGGAACTAGGGAGATATCATTGCGTTAGCGTCAGATTCACTAAGGATTGCGAAATAAGGCAAGATCCTTCTAGAATGGAGATCATGGCTTAGATAAGATATATTAACCGAGTTTATATGATTCTCTTCGGGAATATCAATTATTTGCGGCAAGAAATAACTGAGATCAACCCTACAACATTCACTATAAAAGAGGATAAGATTGCTAGGTCTTCTTTGTGGCTTGGAGAGAGATAGAGAGAGATAAGTATCGTTCGTGAGAGATTCCAGTGATTTTCTCACGGTGGTTGTTATGTTTCGTGGCAAGGTTAAGGCTTGTAGTTCATTTGTTAAAAATCACTTGCTTGAGGCTGAAGGGCATGAGTAGAGAAGAATTGGAAAGAACTATTTGAACTCCTTTGAGTAAGAAGCTCAAAGGAAGAGGATTTACTAAGGTAACTAGTTGGTTGGTCATTATGCCTTTACCTGTTTTTTGTTTTTCTATTGCCCAGAGAACATCTTCTTGTATTCCGCTGCCCACTTGAAAATACTTAATTACAAACGGATAATAAAAGTGGTTTGCTCACCTATCATTCCATCCATTTTCATCCTATAGCAAGTGACAAGTAACTTGAAAAAGGAGCAAAAAAGAAACTTCACCCAAATGCTTTGTCTGTTTTGCCTTTCTCTTTATGACTTTATCCTTGTATGATTGTGATTTGGGACTTGTGATCTATCCCGGCCACGCCCGTTCATATTGGTAAAGCTACCAACGAATCAATCCCCTCTTCCCTCAAAAAGCTCACATTTCTTTCATCTCTTTTAATTGCTTTCAAATTTGCTCGTATTTATAATATAACCAACACCGCCATTTTACCATGGGCTGGGCTTTTCATCAACTAACATGGGCCTCATGCAAATATTTCCTAGTCCAATCTTAAGAAGGACTCAAGTCCTATACGCTGCATATCCAATGATCCATTTTTTAAAAGTTGATCAGATACTCTACAGTCTACATTTGTAATTAAAGATAGTTGGATTCATAAATAATCCAAACCTTAATTTTCTCAATCTGAAATCTGATCGAGCTAATCCCATCCAATCAACAGATGTCGTATATTATGTCAAAATTGAAGGACCACTAAAAAGCCTATTCAAGCTTCACACCAAGTAAAATCTTTAAAGTCAACACTGATTAACACTGTGAGAGGATTAAGCTTAAGATTACTAATAATTTTATTACTATATTCCTCCAAAAGAACTTGATTGATAGGTTTGAAAAAATGGTTTTGCTAGTAAGCTTACTTGCCAAATCTATTTTATTTTATTAGCATCAAGTGGTATATATTATTAGCATACTTGCACGATTCTTCTTATGAGCTCAAGGTGTAATTATTGCTTATCTAAAAAGCCAACTCACATTATGAAACTCAAAATCAATTTATTGGTTTATAATCTGCTTACAGAATAGGTAAACAAATTATAAAATTAAATTTTATAGAAAAGAACGCAGCCCAAAAGATGGGCCCAGTGGGCCCGTCCGAAATCACGACCACAAGCTACAACCTGCAGAGTCCCCAATCCAGCTGGCAAACGGCTAACGTGAGAAACATGACGCCGATTTAACAATTCACACACCTAACCAGAGCGATTCTGCATCCCCAATCCGATCGATTGATTGATTCCCCCATAAAAATAAACTCCCATTTTGCTTTCTTCGAATCCAATCGGATCTCATCTTCTCAATTGTAATTGTATACATACTCACCAATTCCCAATTCTTTGAAACTCCGATTCCTGCTTTCTTTAAACTTCATTTGGGATTCTTGACTGTTTGATGATCGAACAGACGAATACCTACCATTCTCGTCGCCTACCAGCCCTCCTCTCTCTGTCTAAACACTAAAGAACACCAGATTGTTTTATCGTTCTTCTTGTTTCCGTCTCTTTTTCGAGTTTAATCTTTGAATTTCCTAATTTCGGCGAAGAAATCAAAAAAATGAGCTGGTGGTGGGCCGGAGCAATTGGCGCAGCTAAGGCAAATATCCCAGTGCACTAATGTTATAAGGTTTCTTAAATTACATCCTCAAATCTCTGATTTCTTCTTCTTCTCACTTTTCTGCAGAAGAAATTCGATGAAGATGACGCGCCGAAGAGCTTCCAGAGCGTAGGATTGGTGATCGGCGTCACCGGAATCGTCGGGAACAGCCTCGCCGAGATCCTCCCGCTCTCCGACACCCCTGGCGGTCCATGGAAGGTGTACGGCGTCGCAAGGCGCCCCCGGCCATCGTGGAACGCCGATTACCCGATCGAGTACGTGCAGTGCGACGTCTCCAACGAGGAAGATACAATCGCGAAGCTCTCCCCTCTGACCGACGTCACTCACGTCTTCTACGTCACCTGGAATCACCATGGATCGGACGAGGCCAACAGCAAAGCCAACGGCAAGATGTTCGCCAACGTGCTCAAGGCGGTGGTCCCGAACGCCCCTAACCTCCGCCATATTTGCCTGCAAACCGGCACCAAGCACTACACCGGGTGGATGGATTCCCGGGCTCCTCCTCACGAACCGCCATTCACGGAGGATCTGAACCGCTTGAAATCCCCCAATTTCTACTACACCTTGGAAGACTTGCTGCTGGAGGAGGTTCGTAAGAAGGAGGATTTGTCTTGGTCTATTCACCGCCCCAATCCCATTTTTGGCTTCTCCCCCTATAGCATGATGAACATCATTGGTAAGAAATTGCTCGCTCTTCTTGAAATTGTGGATAAATAAACTTGCTGATTAGGCAACAGATTGAAAATTTGTGAAATCCTGCTTTTCCTTACAGGCAGCTTGAGCGTGTATGCTGCAATTTGCAAGCACGAGGGAGTTCCAATGAAATTCCCAGGGACAAAAGGTGGATGGGAGTCATTCAATACAGCGTCAGATGCTGATCTCATAGCTGAGCATCAAATATGGGCGGCTGTTGATCCATATGCCAAGAATGAAGCTTTCAACTGTAGCAATGGAGATGTGTTCAGGTGGAAGCAGCTGTGGAATGTTCTGGCTGAGCAGTTCAATGTGGAGTGTGTTGGATATGAAGAAGGCCAAAGTCCGATTTCACTGGCTGAGACCATGAAGGATAAGGGGCCCGTTTGGGATGAGATTGTGAGCAAGAATGAGCTTTTGCCTACGAAAATGGAGGATGTGGCGAGTTGGTGGTTTGTGGACTCGGTGTTGGCGTCTGATGGGATGGTGGATAGCATGAACAAGAGCAAGGAGCATGGCTTTCTGGGATTCAGGAACACCAAGAACTCATTCATTTCTTGGATAGATAAGATGAGGGCTTATAAGGTTGTTCCTTGATTGGTCTGCAAGGAATTTGCTTTTGTATTATGTATTTGGGTGATTGATTTGTGATGTTGTTTTTCTTTTCTTTCTTGTTATTGTGTTCTTGGCATTTCCAGTTGTGAAATATCACTTCGCTTTGGGATGTTGGTGCAATTGTTTCCTTTGCACTACTCATTTCATTGTCAAATAAAAAGAAAAAGTTGGTCCAGTTGTTAATTTGTTCCTTTGTATATCATCTCAGCTATCATTCTCAAATAAAAAAAAGTGAACTTTGGACATGTCAGATAAGTCTATGCGATTACATTGATATACATTCTGCCAATTTAAAGATCTGTTTTTTCAGCACAATCTGGTGTTGCAAAGTAGCAGTTGGTAATAATCTGAATGATAAAATAAGCTGAATGATAATGCTTCAGTTTGCATCTCCATATGGCAGCGGTGTAGGCTCTCCCTAGTGAGGGCGTGTTTCGAGCTTGTAGGTGTATTGGTGCAGAGAACGATGGTTTGGTTGGTTGCCCCTGTTCAGTTTTTTCTGTACTTGTGGGTGTTTGGTTCCTTGTTTCACTTTGTTTGGTCTGTTTCGGATTCCTAGGGTCCAATGGAAACAGCCCCGACTTGTTTGGGGTGATGTGTACATCCAGACCCCCCAGACCCCTTTCCAGAGGGAAATATTGGGCAGTGTTGTTGTTGCTGCTTCTACATATGATCATTAGAGGACCACAAATACAACTATTAATTTGAAAACCAGCCGAATTTGTTTTATAACCAAATTAAACAATACCCTTACATTCCAACAGGATCCTGGATTACAATTTAGAGTGTATATATACACACGTATAGTACTTACAGTTCAAACAATACCCTAAGCTCCTAGGGTTCTAACCTGCTATGTGAGAGCCAAAATCACACAAAAATTGAGGTAAATCAGTTTCAACGAACAAGATGGGATTTGAATATAATCTGTAGATTTCGAACAAGGAATGGGCGTGGAATTCCTAGTTCAAACGTCACGATCTTACAGCAATCATTATCTGCAGAACACGGAACTTCTTCCTAGAGTACCCGCACTAGAAATAGAACTGCATAAAGAAACAGCATGGAATAAAACTCAGTAACTTCACTAAACAATTGCAGACTTGCATTCTTAACCCAAAAACTGGATTAGCATGGGATAGAGATACTCATATGATCTGTATCCAGCAGTATATAGGCATATAGGCATTTATATGATAGATCTCAAAATGTACCTATTTATTTGGGCATGATTGTTCTGAAACAAGCATCAATAATTATTTTCTTTTTCAGGATAAGATAGTGTTAGTCATAAATGAAGAAAAAAGTTTAAATGCAGCAATAAATTCATATTTAAACAAAATAAAAGGCGTCAAGCCATACCACAGGAAAAGCCATCAAGCAACGAATTCATACTTTCTTTGTTCAGGATAAGATGGTGTTAGTCATAAAAGGCAGTTGGTGAACATAAACTCTTATTTGTCAAAGACAAAAATGCAAGATAGAGGCTGGAATAAAGAGAGTGGCTCACATAATTTCATTTTTTGCTTACACAGATTCAAATTGGAAGAACAATTTAAAAAAAACGAAAACTGTCCAGAAAACTTACCAACTGCAAAAAGTAGAAGAGCAATCCAAAACATCGTTTGCATGGAGCGTATATATTTCAAATGATACAGTGACCTCTGCAGCAGTCTTTGAAGAGCTCCATACCAACTGTGTAGTTGCTTATTATAGCAATCATCACTATTACTAAGACAACTCTTATTTCTCTCATAGCATGCTTGATTTCCCTGTTATATTCAGATACAAAAAAAAAAAACAATTGAGAAGTGAGCAAAATAAAGCAATAAGATTATAAGAAGACAAACACGAGATAATCAAAGTCTCACCCTGCCTTGAGGCTGAGACCTCAAGAATGCAACATCATCTTCTTGCTGGAAATCTGCAGGCTTCCATTTCCTAAAGCCATTCTTTGGCAACTTAGGCTTGGGAGCAGCAGACTCCATGCTTTCAATATACACAGAGAAACTCGGCACCCTTCTCAACGGCTCTTCCATTTGTCCAGTAGGCAACTGTGAAGCTAATTCATCATCCCTAATTTTAATATTCCAGGAAGACATATCAGCACTCGCACTAGCTGATCTCCTATGCCCAGAAAGTTTCCCATCAACAGCTTGTGAGCTAGATCTTTTCTCATTTGTTCCTCTAGTCTGAGCATCTGTTTTATTCTTAGATTCTGTTGGGCCTGAGAGAAATAGGGCAAGTTCATCATGCTCTCCCTCGTTTGATTGTACCCAAGGAGAAGATTGCTTGCTATCTGAGGCTGCTGAATCTTCTAAGGATTTCTGAATCAAAGAAATTTTGGACTCCATTGCAAGTACAAATTGGCGATGACGGTCTTTGGCCTCATCTGTGCCATTGTTCTTGTAACTTCTTTGCACAGCACGTTCAAATTCATCTAGCTATGATCCATAAAACCCAAAATCAAATCACACCCCAAATATCAATAAATACACATAAACAAAAAAACAAGGGCAAAAGAGTGGACACTGAGCAGAACCTGCCATTTGGTTGTATCAAGTGCAGTGCATAATTCCCTACGAAGATCTTCCAAATTCCAATCAATGGAGGTGTCTTTCATCGAATGCAACCAGGTTCTGTACGTAGATTCCATCCTTTATTTCCCAAGAACATTTTTCAATTTAGTATATCATGTGTAGGAAGCAAAAACTGGATTTAAAGCACGAATTATAACAACAAATTGAATATATCGTCAACGGTAGCTCAGTCAGAAACCCTAATGGTACAATACAATTCAGTCTAGTAGAGAACCGATTAATCATAACAAAGAGAGTAAGTACCTGTCAGCGGATTCCTGAACCTCCTCGGCAGCGGAGAAGAATGGGTCCTTCTCCCACCGATCGAAATTGGCCGTCATTGGAATTGGATTTCCTTTAAGCTTTCGTCGAAGTAATTCAAATGAACTTACCGATGACCTAAAAACCCTAGACAAATCGTACAGGAATTCACAGGATCACCTATTGGAGTAACCTCTAAAATATATCAACATGAATCGAGAGATCAATTGGGGAAAAACGGAAAATGCAAGAGATCTGGAGTTTGTGAACGGCTAGAATGGCAATTCTGGCCAGCGGACAGCCCGGGTAGAGAAAGGTGAAAAATGGAGGAGTAGTGTCGTAGTGACGACTGACGACAAAGCTCTGGCACAAGATCTGGATTGCCTCGTAGCGAATCTTAGTGCTTGAAGAGTGAGATTTTCTGCCAAATGAAAGGGCGATTTATTTCGTTGGATCTGAGTTGTATAGGAGTAGTGATTTATCATGGATTTATGTTTCAGGTGAATATGGTAGACGGGTCACCAAACGTTGATCCAACTGTTTAAGCTGCCCACCGTAGCTTATAAAAGTGGAATGGAAAACTTGTAACAAATCGTGGAAAAAAATGCATTGTATGCAATTTGGATCGAATGGTCAGATTAGATGTATAATCATATCACAATGGGTCGAATAAATGCTTACGTAAAAGGGATTTCAGTTTTGGACGATACTTCAATAATTTCAAAAGACGGATTATGTATGAAACTCTCTCATACAAATGGTGATACTTCACTTCTTTTGTATACCGATAAAGAGCCAAAAATCGATATAACACACATATCATGTTTGCCAGTTACATTTTAGAGAATTCGATGTCTTGATCCGTGGAAAATTGGTACTCCGTATTACAATATGAGTTACGATTTGTTGTAATGAAAACTTATATGTGTGTGTCACCATGTGCTTGACTTAACTTCACTTATCTCTCTCTCCCTCTCAATCCGCACAAATCTTCTTATTATCATACATCTAAATCTTTGTTTATGTTGTAACGAGAGGTCGAACGAGAACAATAAACATAATCGACACAGAGATTTACGTGGTTTAGTAACAGTGTGTTACCTACTTGTACGGACAGAGAAACAATATATTACTACGAAGGGTTATTGATTACATATTATTAGGTATTTCAAGAGCTTTCAGCGAGACCACCGCCGAGGGGCGCCGCCCTTCGGACTCCCATTAGGTCCAATAACAAATAATATTGTATACCGTTTTGCATTATGTTGGGGAATTCTTTAGTTTCAGGGAGGAAATCACTCACCATTTCTCCTTCCATTAGGTCGAGTCGGCCGGTGCAAGTCGGTTTATCTGGTTCGTGCGCTTTGCCGACTAGTTTACGAACCTGAGGTTTATCACCAAATGTGGCCTTCTTGTTAAAAAAAAATAAGCATCTTGATTCGTGACAAACATGTTATGGTGTAATAATTTCTTGTTCCAATATGATACACACAAAGGCGAAGCCAATCTATGCAGCTCCCATTGGGATGTTCAATTTTTTTTTTAAATATAGTAAAAAAACGGCAGTAGGTTATTTGATACTCCCTCCGTTTAGTTTGATCTATTTATCCATCTAGACTTAATTTTTTGTTTAATTAGTTTTATTTGTCCTTCTACGTATTTTGTCCAAAAATTTCCAATATTACCCTTTGTATTTATCCAATCAAAAGTAAGACACATTAAATATCCACCATTCACCTTTTATTAATATAAATTTAATAGGGGGCAATTTTGTAATAATATGATGTGTCTTAATATATGTGCATTATACTATAAAGACAAATAGAACTAAACGAAGGGAGTAAAAACTAGTTTATTTTGTCAGAAAAAGAAGATTATTTTTTTCATATATATAAAAGGCGGATTTGCAAGGGTACCCTATGTATAAAAAATATTTGCAAAAGTACCCCATAATCTAGCAAATTGCAAATCATGCATTTTTGGCATTTATGCAATTTTATTTTTTATTATTTTATTGTTTAATTATTTGAATTTAAATTTGTAATGTTTTTTAGAAATGAATTATTAAACTGAAAGAATTAAAATAAAAAAACGAAAATTAAAAAAATAAATAAATAAAAGTCACGTGAAAAGATAGTTTTAAACGATTTATTGGTTATGATCTTAAAGTGTATACGGAAAATAAGGAGTAAAAAGGAAAAAAGAAAAGTCAAAGATATGACAAAGATAATAGTTGGTTGAGATTTCCGTCACAATCTACTCGGGTTAGATGTTATACTGTCATGCTTGCCTATTCTATTGTCATATCTCTCTATGAGTCTGTCACGTACTTAAAAAGGAAAAGGAAATTGTAAACATATTAGATTTGTTACGAAATATTTTGTTTCTTTAAATGAGAAATATAACGGATATTAGAAATATAACAATCTCAATGGAAACAATAATAACCAATTATTCTACATAAAGTTTCACCGGACCTCTACTTAATGTTAAGAGATAACAATCTTAATTGTTTAATTCATGCCTCTTAATTTAATTTAAGCATTTTAAATCTTTTTTTTTAATTAGTAGAAGTTTTAAATTGAAAATCTTTTTCGTAATTTGAATTTTCAAAAACATGAATTATTTTAATATTTCTCTAAAAAAAAGGAAAGGGCATGATTTTGGGCATTTTTGCTATATTTTTGGACAATTATGTTATTATTTTGGACATTGATGTAACATTAGAAATAATAAGGTATTTTTGCAAACAAATTTATAAAGTGGGGCATGGGGTACTAATTTCTCTATATAAAATAAATTAAACTGTTTTTTTATACCAAAAATTACTAAATTTTATGAAGAAAAAAAATTCTATATAATTTTTTTATATATAGAAAATACAATTTTTTTCTATACAATTTTTTTTCTATAGCAAAAAATTACTCAAAAGAATTTAGCCTCTAGTGGCCCAAATTCCTGGATACACGCACAAATAATGTTGGCTGGTGGTGGCATAGGTGGAAGATTTAGAGTGTGTTTGTTGGGTATCAAAAACTAGTTGGAGTTTTTCAACTAGTTGTAGAAACTCGTGTAAACGTTGTTTGTTTGACACACAAAAACTAGCAACTAGTTGTAAAACTAGTTTTTTTAACAAAGTTAGTTTTTAAAGCTTTTGCACTAGTTTTTAGTAGTTTTTCAAATTAAAAAAATAATTATTTCCTAAATAAGAATAACACTATAATAAAATGAAATTTTAAATTATTAATTACCACAATAAACTAGTTGAACATTACCAAACAGTGTTTATATATTTTTTTGAAACTTCAACTACTTTTACAGCTAGTTTTACAACTTCAGCTAATTTTGCAGCTCCAACTAGTTTTTTGGTGACTTAACAAACATAGCCTTAGTCTATGGTAATGGTGGACAATCAGTAGTAGACTAGTAGTAGTGGATGCACCCCTTTGGATCCAATTTCCATTTCTGGATCTAGTGCCACTAACGAGGATATGTGTTGTCACTATTGGGTTTGACATGTCATTTTAAAATGGTAATTACAACTAATAAGGTATAATAATATAACTGATAGGATTACTAGTAAGCTAAAAATAGGCTCATACCATGACATTTACATGGGATGCCCGAAAATACCAAGTTTGTCTTTATACAACAACAATAACATTTACCCAGTGTAGTCCCGCTTTTGCAAGATTTATAGGGTCCAAACGTATGCACATGTACTCTAAAGTAGAGTGTTTTTGATAGACCCAAAGACAACAAATAGCAAGACTAGAAAACTAAAATTCATCTATTTGACAATAATAACCGATTTTAGTTAAAATGCACTAAAAATTAATATAGGAGCTATATTAATCTCTCCAATAAGGCACTATATAAAAATAGGCAAAGAACCACACACAGAGCCCCAAATTCGTTTTTTGAGTTCCCGTCTAAAATTGTTTCTTCCCCATCATGTACAGCAAAAGATTGTTTGTTCCCCATCATGTGCAGCAAAAGATTAATCCATTATCCAGAGCAAACCAAAACTAACCACAGTGGTCAACAAAAGCGTATTGGTATCACATATTGGTTGCATTATACTATCCAAATCATAGTTGTATAGATTTGATGTTTTAAAGTAACCAGGATCATGGATCCCCATGTCTCACAAATAAAAAAATCCATATTCAATATATCTGGTTGCTAATGAAAGCCTTTCTTTTGTTTGCATTCTTGGGGATATGGGAGTTCAAAGTGCGACCATAAGACAAATTAGGGCAAATGGGAAACCACATATATAAACATGCAACAAGCTTCTTAAAATCTAGATAGAAAACCATAACCCATTATCCAGATATTATCTCCCCATAGCTAAACACGAACAAGACGAAATGTTCTCCGTGCTCGTGATAACCAAATAATCAAGTCAAGTCAGTCTTCATCCTGTAATTCAAATGAGAAGAACAGATAAGCCAACATACAGCAAAACAAATAATCCAAATAAGCAAGAAAGACAACTTCAAAGACAAGGGCATTAGTGTCAACTATTAAATTTTAATATCAAGTTTCCTGGATACCTAACTTAGTAATGTCTTGAGGCCTATTATTGCCTGGTCCACTGAAGACAAAATTTTATACATTTGACAGCAACATGAAATGTAAACTAAAGCATTGAAATACCATAGATGTGCACTATTTCTTTTGGATCATATCTAGTAATGGATAAGATAGCTACACAGGGATTAACTCAAGGTGGACCATACATTAATAATTCCCCACCCAGGAAGGAATATTACTTGAAGACAACAGGAATCAGGTTAGGTCTCCAAATCAGCCAAAAAACTATAACTTTACAGCATCAGAACAGCTGTTTATGTGTATAGCTTAAGCTCAAGCACAAGCAAGATGTCAATTTGCTGCCACTTGAACTGTTCTGACATGATTAGAAATATTTCTCCATGGTAAACATTCTATAGAAAGATCTAATGAGTTGACATTAAGAAATCTAATGAAAAAAATTAAACAAGTACTGCTGTGTGTTCATGTCCTTTGTACTGGGATATGATAATTTAGAAACTAAAAAGCACCTATGAAACACTAGACCGAGACCAAATGTATTTTCATTAAATTTTGGCTTCTCAGGTTGTTGTTATCATCTTGATGTTGTGACCAATTTGCCACCATTAGTGGGCAATTCATAGAAATTGCAATGAAAACATATTGGAAGTGTTTTTTTTCAACACAGAACTAATAGATAACATCACCTTGTTCAATGCAATTGAATTCCCTGTGAGATCACCAGCTCTCATGACAGGTTCCTCTCCAGGTTTACTGCAGCATCAGATGGTAATCCAGAGAATTGGGGGTGGGGGGGAAGAACCACAAGACAATGATATAACATCAGTAATTCATAAAATTGTATGTTTAGTAATATACAAGAAATCGTAGTCCTTGAGCATTTTGAATCCCTAAACTCTACCTTTCATCAAAGCAGGTCAGTGGCAGTGTCAAAGTTGTGCCTAAATTAGCATTTGAAGAACTACATGCCCCATCCTCTTCTAAGCTTAATTTATCTTCTACCTGGACAAGGAGCCCCGATCGAAATATAAGATTAACATTCCTCATAGAGGGGAAAGAATACTACTAACAATAAGATATCAAATGTTTCTGAATATAATGATTAAAGCAGCTTGCTGTATAAAGAGAGACTTACAGAAGGATGCTCGCCCATCCATCCAGGAATCTTGTCGGTAAGAAGATTGATATATTTTTCCATGGCTTCTTCTGGAATCATGCTCCCCAATTTTTGCCAAGCATTCCTTCCATAATTTAACCAGGATGTCACATTATTAATTAATTAATTACAACTGGAATCAAACTAGACCATCAAAGTTGGTTCAGGTAGCCCCAGACCATTCTGAGTCCCTATCTGATTCTCAAAAATGCCTTCTTAAGTAACTCATTACTCAGAGTCACAGCCAGAATTTCACCCGTTCTATGAAATCTATAATACAGGCATACATCCATGCTATTCTAGTATCATTTTCCTCTTGTTTACACTCAGTAGTGGGAATGTGATGAATGTCCACTGTTATACAATGTTGTTACTTTTAACATAATGTAAATTGAATGAACTACTTGAAAATTTTATAAGGCAGTTGTGGCAAATATCACCGCAATTAATGTTTATGGTTTGACCCTTCAAACAGTTATATGACCACTTTTTTGCTATTTGAGTTACATTTTGCTCAACCTACTCCAAACCACACCATATACACCCTTACTCAGGATAAAAATTAAAGCCCAACCAAAGAAAGAGTCCATGTTTCTATTCCTCATTTTATTCCTACAGAATTGCCACTACATTCTTTCCACATATTCTTATACTTATAACTTTTTAAGCTCCTGCATTAAATTCTATGCTCAGGGGGTAAATGACAGAAGTATGATGCACAGATAAAGTGACACATAAACAAGGAAGAGTTGCAATACCACTTTGCACGAGCAGAGAGCTTCAGAGCCATTGGTGGAGGCTCATGGCAAGGCCCTTCCATGGAAACCTTCTGCAACCCATAAAACTGCATTATCACATCACTCCCGAGCCTGCTCAACTGACCATCTTTATTGCCACACTCTACAAAATTCAACGCCTTGGCAAATTCCCTCTCCAATTCATTCCTTTCAATCCCTTCCCACTCTTCGCCATCACTTATCTCCATCTCCCCTTTACCCACATCATCAATTTTCCTTTCTTCATCCCTAATTTCTTCATTCTGATCATCAACTTGATTAATTTTTCCATCTTGAGCAACAACGTTCGATTTAGTTTCCAAAGACTCCAAAATCATATGATGCTTATGTTGATCCTGAATTTTAGGCCCACTCCTCTTTGTTTCCTCGTCATCAATTCTTCCTTCATCATCCCTATTGACCACATCCTCTTTGGATGCCGAAGAGGTAAGCTCTTCATTCGGACCATCAACTTTATCAGCATATGCTTCCCGAGTACAGACTTTAGATTCAGTTTCCAAAGGCTCCAAAATCATGTGATGTTCATGTTGATCATCAACAACATTTTCACCATCCAACAATCCAGCATCAATTTCAGGCTCAGTCCTTTCTCTTCCCTCGTCTTGTTCATAGAGCTCTTCACAGACCTCTCTCCTTTCACTAGGTTTAGCATCATCCACTAACTCTTGATCATTATGACCAACGCTTCCACCCTCTTCCTTGTGATAAAAATCACACCTTTCCGTTTCTGCCCCAACCAAATCATCTTCTTTATAATCTGTCTTCTGATCATGAGCGCCCAATTTGTCCAGATCATTCACAGAATTACCTTCCTGCTCAAAACCCTCAATTGGGCAACCAACTTCTTTACACTCTTCCTCCACAGCCCTCTCATTTAAAGCTACCTCAGACGAAGATATGAGACCATCCACATCACAACAATCACCTTCTTTCGTAATCACACAGGATTCCACCCCTCCAACTTCACTCGCCGACAACAGCTGATCAGCAGAGCAAGTATCGGATGCTTCCGTTCCCAGAATTCCAATATTCTCCTCCCCAGAGTCCAATTCCTTGCGATCATCAACGGAATCATCGGCCTTGACCAAACCTCCAAGGCTCCCGGCAGCAAAACCAGGTTCCGTTTCCCCCTTAAACTCGGAAACAAGAACCGTTTTAGCAGAAATCTTTTTTGCCTTCTTCTTCAGACTCTTCAAACCCTCAACTTTCAACCTCTTCTCCAAGTTCCCCTCCCCAACGCCGCCGGCGCACGACTCTTTACCGGCGCCAACCTCGCCACTCGAAACCGCCAAAGATATCAACTTTGAGAGTAAAAAGGACAGCAGAAAGGCAGTGAAGGCGTATACGAGCAGGCCGTTTACGAGCTCCATTATTGCCCCAAGGAACGCCGTAGTTTGAGAGACAGGGAGGAGGCAATAATGTGGGAGAAAGTCGGTGGTGGTGTTGGTAAAGAAGAAGAAGAAGACGAGTTAAAATATCAATAAAAAACAATCAAGACTTTAGAGAGGTGAAAAAACAAATAGGGCGGAAGAATGAAGGAAAAGTATATTTGCAGAGGGAGAGGAAAGCATATTCGGGGGCGTCTTTCAATTTTGTCAATGATTTTTTTGTAGGTTGGGGGATTGAGTGAGGCGGTGGTGGGCCCGCGGGGCCCAAAGCGAAACCGGCAAAGCGAAAAAAGGGCTCGTCGAGGAAATGAACGGTGGATGATGGCGTGTTGGTTCCGATGATCATCATGGGGATTTTTTGTGGTGGTTGGATGGGGGAGGGAGCACGGTATTGCGGTGGAACTTATAAGTGGAAGTAAAATATATATTGGTCTAATGAGCTTATCTTATCCTATGTGATTCCTACGTGGTTTTATATGTACCTTTATCATATGAACATCAAATTGCATAATCTAATAATTATATTTTGTTTGAATAAATTTTAGTTATGGACCGAAGATGATTTTTTTTTTGTTAACCAGATGTATTATTTTGTGATACTTACTGAGTTACAATTTGGATTTATATCTTTGTTTTTTTTTACAAGTTTTTTTTGTAATCTAGTCGTGTGGTTTGTTTTTTCAGTCGCATTTAGTCACCTAGTATATATCTATTGTATATATAAGTACATATACTATCATATGTTTTTGGGAAAACAGTTTAGGGTGGTATTTGAAGATGTGGGTTGGGATTGGAGGTGGGTGGGCATTGGCTTATGGATCGGGTCACAACTCACATGCAAGCTTTTCAACGCAAAAAGGAAAAACACAAGCACATTAATTGTTAAGCGATAAATCCTCCTATCATCCCATCTTCTTCAATTTCAAAAGGCCGCATATATACCACATTCGGTTAAGGTGAATTTATGTTGACATTCATGGAATTCCAAGGACTCACTTGATGGCTAAAAACAACAATGAGTATTTCAACGACGACGGTATATCTCTAAATGAAGTTGAGGGTTTCAAAGTTGTACAAATCAACACGTTCGATCTCTGCCATTCACATTTCACAACAACTGACTTCAAATTTGCCTTGGGGCCTTAAGATTGAATTTGACTCTTTTTAACCAAAGCACAAGATTTTGTGTGTTGATTAAACTATCCTAAAACAACTTCCCCAATCTTCACACAGAAGGTGGGTCCATATTGTATCGACCATTTCACCGAGCAACTTAATAGGCCAAGCACCTCCGGCATGCGGTGCCATTTTCCTATCTTCATTTTTCTTGACTAGTAATTTCACTTTTCTAATTATCCTACTACAATATATATATGTACATACTACTCTATTCGCTTATTAATATAACACTCTTGTATTCCACCAAAAAAAATGTAACACTCTGGTATTTTGTCAAAATTAAAAAATGTACTATTTGAGTGTGAGTGAAACTATGGGTTCGATTATGGATCGGAGCTAGCTAATAGTCATATTAAATTTCATCACTGTGAGATTGCATTAGTTAATTAATTAACAATCTTTCTTTAGTGTGTGTTGAAGGTGGTGGGTACGTAGTTTTCATGTTTGGAATTGTACATTATACGCAGCCTGTCTAATGCCATTTATATTACTCAATTTATGCAAAGGAAGAGATCATCGGCCCAAACAAACAAAACCGTACTGTATTTGTTTTCCTCCTGGTCAATGGTCATTGACTCACCAACTAATACTCTAAAAAAAAGGCCAACGGATATTCTAAGTGGTCAGCATTTAATTTAACTATAAAATTCTAAAATTGGTAGTCAGATATGTAACTGATGTGTAAATAATTAGCAACGCTAATTAAAATCTTCTCCTAAATGCGTTGATCATTGCATTACTTCTCTTCCCTATGGTCTATGGAGTATAAAAGAATTAAGAACGGACGGATGTTTGATAAGAATACATTATTGCTTGCAGGGGCAAGCAAACAAGTGAATATGAATTTCACGGCTACTTTGAATAAGTAGTTGGCAACAAAAGGAGTCTCTCTAGTTGAAGTAATCCTTGTTTTTTCAATCGAGTGTATCTAAAATCCAAAGAGGTCCTGCCTAATATATAAACATTTGAGTTACTCCTCCTATTATTAATTGATTTTAGGATGAAATCTCATGGGCTTATGACCTAGGCCCATACGAACATGTGCGTTTGTATCGACACGTCCCCAGTTTACCTACCTATCGGGACCCACAGACTTACCGACAATTATTATAATCATTTACCCTAAACAAGTTTCTGCGATTGACACACCCAACAAAAACTCTTTTGAGAATGAATGAATTGAAAATTGTTATTGTCATCTCCTCGAAGTCTCAAACAACCAAAAGCCCAATACTCCATTTAAAGATAAAAGGCGTGATTCAAAAGCGTTTCTAAACAACTCCCAAATCAGTTTGGGCCTATCAATTGGAACGGGCTGCTATTCCTGCTCACATCCTACTCATATAATAGTAATTCACAAGAATTAATTGGTTAGTCGCTTTTGAAGGAGATGGATATTTCCAATTACATCATTAGCTACAACTACAAAGTAATATTTGGACATATGAGTTGTTTAATTAGTATTTTTTGAAGCTAGAGATGTGTTTACATTGTCACTTTGGATATGCTTGTTGGATACCGAAAATTAGTTAGAGTTTTTCAACTAATTGTGCAAATTTGAATAGACACCTTTTATTTGACACATAAAAACTATTGACTAGTTATAAAACTAGTTTTTTGATAAATTTGATTTTTAAAGGTTTTGGAGGAATTTTTAGTGGTTTTTAATAAAAAATAATAAATGTTTCCTAAATAAGTAAGAATAACCTATCTATTTATATATTAAAAAAGAGGCATTTTGGTCACATATCAGCCTATTATTTAATTCACTTACTTGTCAAAATTAACTATATTCCAGTTGAATAATTAGTTAACGCATTGTTCAACTAGTTACTAATAAAAACTATCGTATTTAACAAGTCAAAATTAACTATATTCCAGTTGAATAATTAGTTAAAATAAAAGCCCCAAACAACAAGAGGCTTATGTAGTTGTTTTGAATAAATTAACCAAAATGAGGAGAATAGTAATTACTTGTGAGTTTTGTTTTTTAAATCAACAAATAGGTTTATAAGAAAAAACAAAATACCTCCTGGCAATGGGCTAAACTAGTTGGTCTAAGAGACCTCTTCGTAAAGGGACTCATCTGGTAAGTGGGTGATGGTAAAACCATCCGATTTTGGAAAGACAATTGGACCGAAAATGGTTCCCTTAACCCGAAACCCGGGGCCGATACCCTTATTGATTGGGAGGAGCCGGTTGAGGCTTATCTTCGGGAGGACAACACCTGGAATACGGAGAAGTTGGCTAGGGTCATCACGTCGGATGACCTCGACAAAATCTCCAAAATTATCAATCCCATTAACAAAATCCCAGATAGATTGTACTGGCAACCAAGCAAAAATGGGTGGTACTCCACCCACTCCGCAATGGAGTGGCTCCACCAATCAAAAGGCGAACCCAAAATCAATCTAGAATGGATTAACCGGTTAAATGTCCCTCCTAAAATAAAGAACTTCATTTGGAAAGTTGCCCGAAATGGCCTACCAACAAAAACTAGGCTAGCGGAAAACCACATTCCAGTAACCCAAGGCTGCGATGCATGTAACTGCACGGTGGAGGACACTTTCCATGTGTTAGTTGCATGCCCACTCACTAAGGCAACCCTTAACTCCTTTGACCCAAAGCTTCGGTGGATTACCGACCAGATCCAATCGAACGGGAGAAAACCACACGAAATTCTAGAGGAAATTAAGAATATGACAGCAAAAGAGGAATTTGATCTTCTAACCACTATTTGGTGGAGCGTCTGGTTCTCGAGAAACAAGAGAATCTTCGATTGCAACATCAGAACTAACTTGAACAATGCCGAACAAATCGCTGAATTCGCCCGAAACCAGGTTAAAGATTGGAAACTTGCAGATGCTGCCCCTTCCTCCTATCCCCGTAGTTATAGGGTACGGGGTCGGGTTGGAAGACAGCGAACCAATTGGGAAAAACCTAAACGTGATTTTATTAAATTAAATTTTGATGGTGCAATTAATGCAGATGGCGTGGCTTCCTTTGGGTTTATCCTCAGGGACTCTGGTGGCTCTCCCATCCACTTCGACGGAGGACTGATTGGTCGACAGTCTGTGCTGATATCCGAGACCATCGCCTTGTGCCAGGGAAATCTCGAGGCCACCAGACGTGGCATTCCCCGGATCCATATTGAAGGCGATTGTTTGCAGCTGGTCAATGCCGTACTCGGTGACTGGCGCTACCCGTGGGAGATTGAGTTGCTACGTGCGGACATCCATTACTTGTTGGCTCATTTCCAGGAGTGGAGCATTTCTCACGTTGTGCGGGAGTGCAATTATGCGGTTGACTTTATCGCTGAATCGTTTAGGCGTGTCTCCTCCGTCCCACTTGCAGTTGACCCGGGATTTCTTACCCTCATCCGCCAGGATGCTTTAGGGCGCCCACTAGCCTGTTAGTGGTCTCCCTAATTACTTTCCTTATAAAAAAAAACATACAAATAGGTTTATAAAACTTTAACTAGTAGCTTATATTTAAATACAATTTAGTAATTTATTTCAATTCTAATTCATATTTTACCGAGTTATTCAACTAAAACTCTAATTTTAATTACAACTAGTTGAACAACTTGCATATATAAGCACACCCGAAAAATAAATTAAATAACTAAATACAGAGGAGTTAAAGTTTAAAAAAAATATACATTTGAAACTATTTTTGGTTAATTGTACCGAAAAATTAATTAGTTCTTCCGGCTTAGTTCGCCCACTCCCTAAGGAACGTACATGGATAGAGCCAAGGTTGGGCAAAAAAAAAAACGTAACTGAAAAACTAATCAATTTTTTGGTTAATTGAACCGAGAAAAAATATTCGATACTTTTAATATTTTATGGGTATGAATACACTTATGAATATTATTACGATTGGTTAACAGATAAATCGATACTATTGTAATAGATGTCTTTTAATAAAAAAAAAAGAAGTAGCGGGTACAAGATCAAATCCCACCCATCACAATTCTATTTTTATTTTTTTCCTCCATTTTATTTTTTAGACTAAAGCAAAACCCATCTTCCCAATTCTCATTACTTACGTACATTTAGTTGCCCCCTTCCTTCTCACTTTTTTTGTCCTTCACGATTTCATTGAGTTCTGAGTTCTTTTTTGTCCTCCGTCTTTGATCATTTTCTTCTTGCCGACACTAGCGGAACTACATCCCTTTGATCTTGATGAGTCTCGCTGGCACTGGTACTAGGCCCTTCAACCTCTTCTCACAAGTTGCAACGGTTCTTCTCGCCCTTCAGTCTTGGCTTTTTGTTGCTGACACTATCAAGTTTGTACAATGCAAATACAAATATGTTATTGTGATATTTATCTCTTTCTCTAAACAAAACTTTGTGATATACTAATTACTTAGATTACTAACCTAATTTATTAGTAACTAGGTGGTAATGCCCGTGTTACACACGGAGCATTTTAATCTTACCTTTTTATACTCCTACTTGAACATTTTATCTTATCCTCTCATCACCCACTTCTATTATTTAGTGGCGTTTTTAGTCCTTGACTAGCGTGAGTGCCCGCGCGCATGCGCAGATCTTGTTAAAGTTTTACTTGAATTTTATATCGAAAATGTATCATTTAATTTGCATATTGATTCAATGCATAGTCATATTAATAGACTAAATATACAAAATAAAATGTCCTTATACGTATACTATACTAATATTAAATACAAAAAATGAATTAATTAAGTATGACCTACAAATTGAATATGATGATCAACCAACATTTAAAAAAATTTGATAAAATATTTGAACGTAAATTTTATTTAATTAAAATAATTTTTTTTATCAATTTTATAAGTAACGCAAGGTCCAATATTTTAAATGAGGTGGCTTACGAAGGAGCGACAGGAAAAATGAGGTGACTTAATGTGGTGACCTTATTTCTTACCCGATACATGTGACAAAAAATGAGGTGAATTAAAATGACAAAGATACATGGAAAAAATAAGGCGACTTAATATGGTGTTCTTATCTCTTACTTGTGATATGTGACAAAAATTAGGTGGATTAACGTGAGAACGACATCTGGTGAAAATGAGGCGACTTAATTTGGCGGCTTTATTTCCTACCCAAAACATGTGATGAAGACACAATGGCTTATTCATACATATATTTGAATATATTAAAAAGACGTGTGATTTTAATGCAACATGATAATAAAAATTATATTTTTTATTTATACAAACAGTCAACATCTAGCTTAATTGGATTACATATCTCTTATACATATAACAAAGGTTATATATGACATAATAAATTCAACCATTAATTATGGGTCCATATACGTGTAATATCTCTTATAGTAGTAGTCAAATCTATATATAATATGTTGTTATTTTGATTGCTATTTCTTATCCCTTAGTTATTGACGTTTATGTTCGCCACATTTTTTGTTGAAAATATCCAATAAAAAAATTACACTTAAATAATACTCCATAAAAATTTAAAAAATAGTTGAAAAAATAATAAAAGTAATATATCCAATTATCTTTCCAAATATTACACGGAACAAATGGATATATATATTGCATAATAAATGGAAAATTATATAGCATTTTCTTATTTTATAATTTTTTGTTCTAATATTTGGTTTTAAATAAAATATCGCTAGATGACGTGACATGTTATAAATGAGGTGGAATGTGAATTCACCATGTGGCATAATATGTTACAACTTCAATATTATATATTACATAGTTGATTAAAATGGATTGACATTAATTGTTACAAAATATATTAACATGAACAAAGGCTAGTAAACTACACAAAATAATGTGAATTTTTTGTGTAATGGATTAATAAAAAAGATTAACGGTTGAGAACTTGGTACAAAATGAAATAAAGTATATATGAATATGTGTAGGTTTGAAGAGATAACTTGCAATTATAATCTCAAGCTTGATATTGTAGATTATTTCAATTTTTACCGATTTGAACATAATTTTAAACTTGTAATCAAAATAGTGGTAATTTAAAATAGTGTAATTAAAGATTTTATAAATTAAAAAAATAATTATAACTTATACATCATCTTTCATTTAAAATAAAATTAATTGTCAATATCATACTGGATGATTATATTTTGTTTAAATATTAACCAAGAATTCCATTATTTTTAAGATGTTATAAAAAATTATTTTCTATATTTTAGTTTGGTAATATCTTCTCCATTTTGGTATATCTTTTTTATATATTTTTGTTTTAGATTTTTTTATATTTAAAACACGATTTTGTAGTTTGGAAATCCACGATTTTAGTTTGGTATTATCTTTTTTTAATTTAATTTGGTATTATCTTCACCAAAATCATTTACATATTTTAAATAAAAAATATGCTATTGAAGCTATCTATTTTATAACAAAAATTAAAATAATAGGAACCAAAATATCAAATCCTAATACTGAAAAACACTAAGGAATGGATAATCTTTAAGGAATATATAAAGTCAAAAAATTTGTATATGATGTGTTTATCAAAAATTATGAATAAAATCTTTAAGAAATCTTTAAGTAATGAATAATCTTTAAATATAATCTTCTAGGAATATTTAAGGAATCTAGTTGATTTTTATATATTAGATTAAATATAATCTAGTTGTAAAAAAAGCCACCATGATTTTTTTATATTTTTATAGAAATTAACGTTTAATTAAATATGCTAGAAACTTCCAAAATTACAATTGGATTCTTTTTAATATATTGGATGATATTAAAACTTACAAATCTAATATTTGAATTCATAAGATTTGTTTCCAAAATTACCAATTTATTTGTATAATTTATATGAATTAATAAGAAGATGACATGTGTCAAAATCTGATGTGGCGCATTTTAGGAATGACATGTGGCAAAAGATGATGTGATGAAATGTGGTGGCTCCAAACCTTATTGCTTTTATATATATAGTAGATTTCTTTTGTCGAATATAAAAGTACTATTTGAGAAATGTTAAAACGTAAGGATAAATCTAATTATTAAAAATATTCTATTAAAAAGGCTTTATAATATAATTTTCCTAATGAAATACCTCTATTCAAAAAATTTGATAAATTGATTTGTTAAATTTTGTATAATTATGTTATGAATGATGATAAATAAAAAACTTAAAAATAACGAATAATGTACATTACTGAATTTGGTAAATTAAAAAAAGTTGAAAAACTAAATTTGATAAAATTGGTTACATCCTCATCTATAAAAAAAATTGCTCAAAATTCTTTCAACATAAAATTACTATTTGAGATATGTTACAAATTTTAGGATATAACTAATTATTTAACTTTTTCTATTAATAAAGTTATTATATTATAATTTTCGCAATTAAATAGCTTTATTAGAAAAAAAATGATAAATTAAATTAATAAATTTTATATTCTTATGTTATGAAAAAATAAAAATTACAAAATTAAAAATTACAAAAAAAATCAATTAAAAATAATACTGTTATGGTCTTATACTCTTATCTTATTATGACAAAAAAAATTACATAAAAATGAAGTAAAAATTAATATATTTGATTATTTTATCTCTAAAAAGAAGATAAGTAAGAAAAAAATAAAAAATAAAAATTTCTTATTATTGGCATAAATGATAAGATAAAAAAATTTCCTTATTTATATTTACTTTACATACAATAAGATAAGATTGTAGTCGTCATTTTTGCTTTTATATTTACTTTACATACAAACGACACGTGGAAAAAGATGATGTGGAGCAATAGAATGACTCCAATCCTTATTGCTTTTATATATATAGTAGATTCTCTTCTTTCTTTTTATGCATTGAGGCGTAGTCTACCTATTACTCAATTATGCTCTTTAATCCCCTTACAAACATAATATAATTTCATTTATTGCCTTCATTATATCCAATTAATTAGGTTTTAATTGTATATTAAAGAAAATTAGTAACGGTTTTCCCCAATTGACCAAAAAAATAAAACCGTTTTTCATATTAATTAGTTCTTATCTTCTTATCGATGCATAGTATAGTACATGTAAATTTGTATTTTTTTACATTCAATGCTTTGAATTTAAAGCATTCAATTGCCTCCTATTGACTTAATGTCATATATAATTTACATACTCTACCTTAACCTCTTGACCTTTCACACATAATATTTACTTAATATTATACATCAATCATAAATTAATTATTTAAAAAACCTATACTTTTATAGGTTTTCTAAATAATTGAATACCAATTGTAAATGCATGTGATAACTTATATGTAAAAAAAGATATACAAATTCAAAAACTTCATTGATGGAATATAATATTTGAAAAAAACTAAATATATAAACATGTTAAAAAGAATTTAAATAAAATTATTAACCCGTGCAAATGCACAGGCATATACTTCTAGTAGTATAGTATACTTACCATAAAATGAAGAAATAAATGAGATTAATTATGCATTAAATCAATAATTGAAATAAAATAAAATGAAATGTTTTTTTCTTCTAAATTTATCACAAAACATAAAATGATAACTTTATTCATTTAATTTCAAAAATGGTCACAATCTACGGTGACCGAAAAAACAAAATAAAAAAAGCTTAGGTAATATGTGTTTAAAATGGAATGGAAGCTATAATTAAGCTATAACATATTTAAAATAATTTTTTTTTTCAATGATTATGTTTATTTTTATGTATCTTTAATTATTTTAGAAGACTTCTCGAATTCGTTATCATTAAATTCATTATAAGATAAACGAAATATTATTGTCCTTTATAAGAGTTTTTTTAATGATTGTTAAAATTGACGGGAATTTACAAATTTATAAAATTTGGCTTTCTATTATTATAAGTTATATCATATAAAAATTTGTCATAGAGTTAATTTATTTATTTTTAAGGAAAAAAGGAGAGTTAAAATGAAACATAGTAAAAACCATTTAGAATATAAAAAATCCATTTAGAATTGTTTTGGTAAAATTCCTCATTAATTAAAAGAGCATTTATTACTAAAAAGCTTATATTGAAAAGATTGGTTCAAATAAAACAAACTAGTATCCTAAAACGTGAAATGAATGCACTTTTCCTAGTTCGTACTGTGTTAGTTTTAGTGTATTTTGTTAGTTGAAGGTTAGATTCGGCTCTTGTAGACCCCAAAGGGTAGTCAAGACAAATTGAGTAGACCCCGAAGGGTAATCTCGTGAGTAGACCCGAAGGTAATCTCGTTGGGTGTAGATTATAAGGGTAATTACCGCCGAATAGTTAGTTTATGTTAGAACACAAGTAAAACTTTTAAGCATAAACAAACATGACTTGATAAAGGCAACGAGTCGACCGATTAGATCGATCTTTCCTTCAACGTTTATTTTCCCTATTAAATGCCAAGGGTTCAACCACAATAACGTTGTGAGATAAAACATTCCTATACAATGAATATGTGGCAAGCATGTATCATCATTGCATATATACGCACCTCGTTCTTTTGATAAGTGTTTGTAATTTGAATTGGAAAACTCTCAAAACACAATCTCGTGTTTTCTATTGAACTCACGAATTCTCTCTTGCGAACAACCTGAACAAAAGTGGTAGTTATAGAAAGAGAAAAGTTGGTTAATTAGTTGAGAAAATTAAGGAGGAAAACAAGGAGGAAAAGTAGGGAGTTTGTTGTAACAACTTTTGTAACTTCCCTTAACAACTTTTCAAAATTTAAATCCATCCTTATCCAAAACTCAAGACAAGGCCCAAGGAGGCCCAAGACGCGCGCGACCCAACACCATGGGTGAGCTAGCTTTGAGCTAGCTTGCCAAGCCATCACTCCCGAAACGAAAATTGTGGAGAACGTTTCCACAAAGCTTAGTGATGCTTCCACGAAGCCAAAAGGTCAACACCTTAGCTCAAATCGAGCTAAAACCCATAACCCGCTCATAACTTGAGCTAGCTTAAAATCGGTGTTCCAAGCTTTGGTTAGCTCTCGAATTTTGCCACATAGTCCTTGAGCTTTATTTCTCACTATAGGAATCATAACATAACCAATCAATCACATGAAATTCGCTAAACATGCAAGTCAATGCAAAACAGCCTATAGGCGCGCCTACGGTTTTACGGCATTAAACGTGCGCTTGCGTCGGTACAGCGGCGCACCAGCGCCAGTGCCTTGGCACATGGCGCGTGTTCGCTGGAGCGTCTCAGCATGCCATGCTGACGCACAATGCTCGGCGCATTTGAGGTTCAACACACCCTCATTCCATGGCCAGCCCTAGGCCGAGAACCTCAAAACCGGTTCAACCGATCAAGGCGCACCTCTAGCGCCCTTGCATTGATGCCAACGCCGATCCACCCACGATTCCTTCTAAATCTTTCAAACCCTTAGAAATAATATTAGGCCGATCACTAGGCCGTGCCTCCCGCACGCCCCAAACCTAAGCGACACCCTTAGTAATTCCCACACTTATCCATTCACGACTCACACCAAATGGATTGATGACTTTCATAAATCACCAACATTCCTCCCCCATTTGTGCAACGTCATAAACTGGAACTTTATGAAACTAACTCTATGTATAGAAATAAATGTCCGTAGACTTGAATTTATAACTTGTAAAAACTACAATCATGCACTAAAGAATCGTGGTGTTCTAAGAATTGAACCACATCAACTTGTCTAAGTACACGTCGTAAGAATTACACATGAGTTTCTTAGCGTATACGTGCTATACTTGATGCATTTATGAAGGCTCTTTCGTCCCATATCTAATCACATATGCTTTAGTCGAGTCATCCTTGAACTCTAACTTGGAAGAAGCCTTGCACTTCTTCATATGCTTAGTTGAGTTTTCTAACTTGCCCTACAACTCCATGTCTAAACTAATCTTGTTTCTAAACTAATCTTCCATGTAGGCTAGAGGAATTTACCTTGATGGGAATTTTGTATGCTCTCCAACTCCATGTCTTTGGCCTACCACATTGAATTCAGCCCACACCTTTCGATGAGGGGGAATTTGGCGTCCAATCATGGGGTTTGTTAGGATTTTAACCCCATCCCTCGTGATGCCTTATACACCAAATCTTTTGCCAAACTCTTGGTTAAGTGATCGACAAGGTTATTGTGTGTTATAACAAAGATAACCGAGATGACTCCACGTGTGATCAATTCTGTAATGGAACTATGCCTCACACCTAGATGTCTTGACTTCCCATTATACACATGGCTATAGGCCTTTGCCAACATGCATTGACTATCACAAAAGATAGCAATGGGGGATATCGGTTTTGGCCACAAGGGGATCTCACTCACGAGATTCCTAAGCCATTCCGCCTCCTTGCCTGTCGCGGCAAGGGCAACAAACTCCGACTCCATTGTCAAAGTTGTTATGCAAGATTGCTTCTTGGATGCCCAAGATATTGCGCCACCACCCAATAGGAATACTCAACCACTTGTCGACGAGTGATCTTCCATATTGGTGATCCAACTTGCATCGGTATAACCTTCTAAAGTAGAAGGAGTACCCATGTATACAATACCATAAGTCATTACTCCTTTCAAATAACGAAGCACTCTCTTTCAAGCGTTCCAATGACTTGCACTTGATCGACTAGTATAGCGACTCAATCTTCCCACGGCATACGCTATGTCGGGGCGCGTACTCGTCATTGCATACATCAAGCACACTATCACTTGCGAATACTCAAGTTGAGACATTGGTTCACCTAGGTTAGGAAGGAGTTTCTCACTAGGATAATAGGCATGCTCACCGACATGGATTTATCATAATTAAATCGTTTCACCACTTTCTCGATGTAATGGGATTGTGTTAGGGTCAAGCCCTTGCCATCCCTCTTTATCTTAACTCCTAAGATCACATCGGCCTCTCCAAGATCCTTCATGGAGAACATAGTAGACAAGAATTCTTTCGTCTCGTCAACTATCATTTGGTTTGTACCAAATATAAGCATGTCATCAACATATAAACAAATTATAACTCCTTGACCGGAATTATCAAACTTGCTATATACACACTTATCCGCTTGATTTATCTTAAAGCCATAGGCCAAGATTACTTTATCAAACTTTTGATGCCATTGTTTAGGCGCTTGCTTAAGTCCATAAAGAGATTTGATCAAACGACATACCTTATGTTCTTGCCCTTCCACTACGAATCCTTCGGGTTGCTTCATGTAAACCTCTTCATCCAAATCTCCATTGAGGAACGCCTTCTTCACGTCCATTTGATGGATGGCAAGACCATGAATGCTTGCCAAAGCAATCAAGAGTCTTATCGTGGTGATTCTTTCCATGGGGGCATAGGTATCAAAATAATTGACATCTTCCTTTTGTCTAAAGCATTGGATAACCAATCGAGCCTTAAACTTGTCAATGGACCCATCGGCCTTCATCTTCCTCTTGAAGATCCATTTACACCCTAATGGCTTGCATCCGGGTGGAAGATTCGACAACTCCCATGTGTTGTTGCCAACAATGGAGTCCATTTCATCTTGGATTGCTTCTTTCCAAAATGAAACATCTTGAGAACTCATGGCCTCGTTGAAGGTCTTAAGATCCTCATCCATATGGAAATATGAAATTCTTTGACCCTCAATTTCTCTAGATCCTTCAACCAAGAACATCTCAAAGATTGGCTCACAAGACTTTTTTCCCATCACAAGCGCTTCGAGCACTCGTCGTCGCTTAGGTCTTTGAGACCTCGGCGTAGACGCATCGGCGCCACTCGTGCCAAGCAACGCTACAACGTCGTCCTCGGCATCGCTAGGCGCGCCGGGGTCCTCATCCTTGATCCCCATAGCCTTTTGCTTTGGTGATCTCGATACTTCATTCGGGTTCGATCCCTCGAGCATCGGCGTCACGCCGGCGTAGTCATCGGTCGGCGTCAAGGGCGTGCCTTGCGACGCTCCTTTGGACATGCCTTGTGTCACGCCTTGTGGCACGGCGAAACGCGACATGGATCGAGTGATTCTCGGTCCAAGCGCCGAAGTTGGCTCTTCCTCGGTTTCCATTAGATCCGATTATGGGTCGATTTCTTCTTGGTCCTTTTCCCTAGGCCTTGGACTAGACGTGAATCTAGTCTCATCAAATATTGCATCATGCGATTCTATCACGGTATTAACCAAAATGGCATGATTAGGCTCTATCACAAAGAACCTATATGCCTTAGAGTTATGAGCATATCCAATACAGATGCACTCAACACCCATATCTCCCAATGTCTTACATTTAGGGTCCGTTAGTATAACGACCTCATGACAACCCCATATACGAAGATAATGAAGATTAGGTTTCCTCTTGAACCACAACTCGTAAGGTGATTGACGATTTCTATTGCTAGACACTCTATTCAAGATATAGCTGGCCGTAAGCATCGCTTCACCCCAAAACGAGTTCTTTAACCCGGAGTAGGACAACATGGCATTTACCATGTCTTTAAGCACACGGTTTTTTCGTTCCGCCACCCAATTTTGGTGAGGGGTATATGGAGCCGTTGTCTCATGGATTATACCACAAGACTCAAAGTACTCATTGTCCATATATTCACCACCATGATCGGTTCATAGTCTTTTGATCCAGGGACGGAACCAGGAATACATTTTAGGGTAGGCTGAATTTACCTTAGCAAAGAACAAAGATTCTGAAGAAAAAAATTGACAAGAGCTACCTTGTTGAGATACATCACCTAATAGCATATATATATACATCCAAAATATTAATATTCATGCAACAAAATCATAAGAAAATACTATCCATCCAACCAAAAAACTAGCTTATATGCCTAAATCCAAAAGCAACAACAGAAATTAAACTACTTAAGTTGTACCCTTCTTTTACTTAAAGCATAAAACTCATCAATAACCCAATCTGAATCAATAGAATCCACAATGTCTTTCTCCATATGCACTGTCATTAAATCAACAAGAAAATCATCACTCATCTTGGTTCGAAGTCGGTTCTTAATAATCTTCATAGCTGAAAAAGCCCTCTCCGTTGTAGCTGTTGAAACCGGAAGAGTCATCACTAACCGAATCAGTCTTTCAATCAACCCAAATGGAGTTCTTGTTCTAACTAATTCCTGAAACAACTCTGAAATGGTGGAGAGATCCTGAAATTCCTCAAGTTCAGAGAATTGATACTCAAAATGCTCCAATTCAGTTCTCAAATCATCCAAATCTGGCACATCATGAGAATAATACTTCTCAGCCAAACTACAAATGTTATCAATGTCAAATGATTGGAAATCAGACCGAGGATCCAATGAAGAACTAAGAACCAAAAGCTCCCTTGTTTTCTCAATAAATCTAGTATCCAATTCCATCATATGAAAATCAATCACTGCATTAAATACTTGAAATTTTTAATATTGCTCAACGATAACACAATCCTCTTGTTGGGAAGGACGACCCCGTCGACTCGTACCTTTCAAATAAGGAGCATTAAAATCTGGAGCAACAATGGCATGTGAGGCACAAAATGACACAACACTAGCAAAGAAAGAAACCCAACCATCTTCCCTCAACTTTTGAAGATGAGCTTTCGTGCTTGAAACGAGATTCATGGCATTTATAATTTCTTGAGATTGTTCTTGCAGTGACTTACAAAGAGCATTTGTAATTTTCATAGTTTTCTCCATCAGCAACAAACAAAACACAAACTCAAATGATCTTATAGCTCTAAAAGATCCCAAAGCTTGTCCGCGTATTTTTCCGGTAAGACCATTAGCAATCATGTTTTCCAAAACAGAACTAGTTGCATTAAACAATTTTATCAAGTTCTTGATGGAATAGTACCTTGAGCTCCACCGAGTAGCTCCCGCTCTTTGTAGATTACATGTCTGATTAGCTCCCTTGCCAATTTGCAGTTCCCCGGTAGCAATTTGTTCCATAACTTCAACTTCTTGGATGCATTTCAACTCAGAAACACACTTAGCAGATGAGTCGACAACATTAATGATACTAGTCAACATCTCAAAAAACAAGTAGACAACATCCACATCTGTAGCTGCTGTATTTAAAGCCAACTGTAGACGATGAGCAAAACAGTGTACATAATATGCATATGGGCATTCTTGCATAAATAATGCTTGAAGTCCATTCCATTGCCCACGCATGTTGGTAGCACCATCATAACCTTGGCCTCTCAAATTTTCAACTAGAAGATTGTTTTCAGTGAAAACTTTCTCAATCTTACTCTTCAGTGTTGCTGCATAAGTATCACTGACACTTACAACATGAAAGAATCGTTCACGAATAAACCCTTGAGAATCAACAAATCTTAAGATGATAGCCATTTACTCCTTTTTACCCTCATCTAGTGCTTCATCAACAAGTATACAAAACTTGGAGTCCCCAACCTCTTCCTGAATCCTTTTTCTAACTCCTTTGGCAAAAATATTAAGAATCTCTTTCTAAATTTTTGGAGAAGTATAAGTAGCATTTCCAGGGGCATTTTCTAAGGCCGCCTTTGCAACTTCCTCATTCATTCTCCCATATGATTTCACAGTTTCAATAATATTGCCACGATTAGACGAATTTACAGATTCATCACCACCTCTGAAAGCAAGTGATTGCTTTTCCATCAATCTTACAACCTCTACTGTAGCCTTAATCCGCAACCGATTCAGTTGTACCAGTTTAGGTGGTTGTGGATTTATTGCTCTTACAATATTTCCACAAACATGTTTCAAGCTCATCCAATCTTGCATATATTTATAATGTGCTGAGCCGGTCTTCCCTATATACTTCTTAAAGACACATTTAGCCCCACCGACCCTTCTCCAATTATCAAGCCCGAAAGAAGTGAGCAAAGTTTGCCTTGTAAGATTACCTCCAAACAGAAAACATGGAAAGAAATATGCCTTATCACTCTCAGGAATATTCAAGCCAACTGTATTTTTCAAACCACTTTCCATTAAATCTACGATCTTGATCACCACAAAGATGTGACGGATACTCTTCTAGCTTTGGTTGATAAGGACCATACTGAACATATCTCTTTCGAATGCTATCTTGCTCATTAATATTATATGAAGAGATTGCAGGACGTTTGCCAGGATCACGTTCAATATAATTGGTACCCATTGGTTGACAATCAACTATTGGAGGAGAAACTAAAGGCTCTTGCTCATGTGAACTTGGAATATCAACAGGCATATCAGGCTTGTGAACATTAGTTTTATGAAAATATGAACTTACTTTTTTTTGAATTTTCTAGGGTTTGGGATTTTGAGATTGATTTGCCCCTAAACCTGAGAACAAAAGCAAACAGAATTCTTAATTACATAAGATAAGTCTGTTTTCAATGATAGAACATCATTTTGGAATTTAATTTAAAAAAAACATAAGAGTAGCCCATGAAATATCTCCACAGACTCCACATAATTATTTATTAGTCAACAGACAACAATTCAACAAACTCACCAGACCTTAGTTATGGGCTATGACCATAGCAGTTGATCATCTCTTGATGTACAACAACAAATAGGAATAACAAACAAGATTAGATGTATCAAGTATTCAAGTCTTATTTAACCAATTAACCCCAAATCCAATCATAAATTGTACTGTAAAATTACAATTAAAAAAAAGATAGACATAAAATTGATTGCCTAACTAAATAAATAAAAATTCAAAGTTCCAAAATTATAAAATTGTACTCACATTCATTCGGCCTTCTCCCAGTCCCAGTTGAAGACTCTTGCACAGGCGGCACAACGTTCAACGGTCCCAGAGTCGAAGCAGGAGCGGATGTCTCCATCAACGACGGTGGTGGTTCCGCCGGTTCGTCCTCCTCCCGTACGGCCTCCTTGTTCTCGCCGTCGCCGTTACCTTCCATGTTCCCTATTTCACAAAACCAATTCATCAAAAATTGAAAACAGAAACGAGAAATAAGAAATTGTTTAATCAAAATTGATATCTAACCTGATGGATGGAAATGGCAGTAGATTAATCGAACAATTGATTAATGTGTGTTAGGTTTTAGCCTTTTGGGGTTTTCCCCAATTCCCAGTAGATTAGAAGAATGACGACTGACGAGTTTGCCAAATCCCAAAACAATAAAATATTAGATTAATTAATTAAAAAATAAAGAAAAGGAGGAGTTTAGTGGGAGACATCAGCGCGTACAAAGTCATTCGTATTTTGCATTTAAAATAGCTTGGGCCTTGGGCTGAGATACATGAAAGAATAAAATTAGGCCCAATACTCCTCTATACTAAATTTTTTTTTCGGGGTAGGCTGTAGCATACCCTAGCCTACCCCTTATTCCGTGCCTGTTTTGATCTTGTGACCGGTTTGCAATTCTACTTCGGTTTTATATGCCTTGAATCTATCTAGTGCTTCACTCTTAGAATGAACTAGATAGATATAGCAAAACCTTGAGTAGTCGTCAATAAACGTTATGTAATAACACTTTTGACCCAACGATGGCGTTGCATGCAAATCCCCCAAGTCCGAATGGACTAGCCCTAGGACTCCTTCCTCTCTCTCAATTCTCTTGAAAGGAAGCCTTGTTGTTTTGGTTAGCAAGCAAGTTTTGCACTTTTCTTTTGTAGGTTCAAAGTTAGGAATAACTTGATCCTTTGCCATATCCACCATGCGTTTCATGTGGACATGCCCTAACCTCGTGTGCCATAGATCATAAACCGAATCATTTGACACCACCATGTAATCATACATAACCTTATTATTATTGATTACATTAATTAGGAACATATTGTTCTTATAGTGGCCGAAGCCTACAAATATTCCAGCCCTACTTATAACAAGACGATCAGCCTCGAAGACTAATTGGTATCCTAACTTATTTAGTGCACCACCACTTACAACATTCTTTTTAATATTGGGTGCGTACAATACATTATGTAAAATAAGTTTCTTCCCACTTGTAAAGTGAAGAAGCACGTCTCCCTTCCCTAAGACTGGAGTCGTCGACTCGTTTCCCATGTAAAGAACTAAACCGTCCTCCACATTCTTCATGTTCTTGAACCATCTTTTATCCATGCACACGTGGGTGGTGGATCCCGAGTCAAGCCACCAATTTTGATTCTCATCCTTCAAGACAAAACATTCATCAATTTTAGATACACTAAACAATGAATCCTCTTTAGATAAACCAAAAGCCGTTGGATTACCTTGCTCGTGGCTTGCGCCCGAGCCCGACTTAGGCGCTGGCGCGCCCTTGTCCTTGTGAATGGTTTTGTCTTGACAATCTCGTTTCATATGACCAACCTTGCCACAATTCCAGCATGTCCCTTTAGCCTTTTCCTTGGAACCACGTTTGTCGCCTTTTCCACCCTTGGGCCGCTTGGACCACTTGACGCCCTTGGCGCTCTTGCCCTTGCGTTTAGCCGCCTCTATGGTATTAACCGAATAGGCGGACTTGTCCTCATTCTTCTTCCCTTTATCGTTCACTTTGAACTCCTCCTCATTCCGAAGATGGGAGCCAAGTTGGACAAGATTCATGCCCTCCTTGGAATGTTTGAGAAGATGTCATGTCCTCCTTGGACGAAGCGTCTTCGGCCAAATATTTCCCTTCGAGTGCTTCCCACAAACTATGAGCGGACTCATAATTTTGATACACATCGAAGAGGGAGTCGGCCATTCCATTTAGGATATGCCCACAACATATGTAGTCTTCATTCTCCCATTTCCCATAACATCTATGTTCGAGCGCTATGGCTTGCCTCTCTTGGGCTTGTTCCTCGGTCTCATTCTCGACCGTCTCCGGTATGGGGGGTGGTATCTCTAGGCACAACGTTGTAAGCACGTACACCACTTTAAAAGAAGTAATCAAGAAATGCATCTTCTTTTGCCATCGGCGGAAATCCTGCCCCTCAAACTTTTCAAGTTTCACAAACTTAGAGGCCATCTCCTTGATCCATGACATACTCGTTTTAGCCATTATCAATCACCTTGCAAGTCAAAAAACAACAAAACTAAAACAATAAATAAACGTTGAAGATTGTTAGTTTTAGTGTATGTTGTTAGTTGAAGGTTAGATTCGGCTCTTGTAGACCCCAAAGGGTAGTCAAGACAAATTGAGTAGACCCCGAAGGGTAATCTCGTGAGTAGACCCGAAGGTAATCTCGTTGGGTGTAGACCACAAGGGTAATCACCGCCAAATAGTTAGTTTATGTTAGAACACAAGTGAACATTTAAGCATAAACAAACATGACTTGATAAAGGCAACGAGTCAACCGATTAGATCGATCTTTCCTTCAACGTTTATTGCCCCTATTAAATGCCAAGGGTTCAACCACAATAACGTTGTGAGATAAAACGTTCCTATACAATGAACATGTGGCAAGCATGTATCATCATTGCATATATACGCACCTCGTTCTTTTGATAAGTGTTACTAATTTGAAGTGGAAAACTCTCAAAATACAATCTCGTGTTTTCTATTGAACTGACGAATTCTCTCTTGCGAACAACCCGAACAAAAGAGGCATCCAATCCTTTTTATAGGCCAAGAGGAGTGGTAGTCATATAAAGAGAAAAGTTGGTTAATTAGTTGAGAAAATTAAGGAGGAAAACAAGGGGGAAAAGTAGGGAGTTTGTTGTAACAACTTTTGTAACTTCCCTTAACAACTTTTCAAAATTCAAATCCATCCTTATCCAAAACTCAAGACAAGGCTCAAGGAGGCCCAAGACGCGCGCGACCCAACACCATGGGTGAGCTAGCTTCGAGCTATCTTGCCAAGCCATCACTCCCGAAACGAAAATTGTGGAGAACGTTTCTACGAAGCTTAGTGATGCTTTCACGAAGCCAAAAGGTCAACGCCTTAGCTCAAACCGAGCTAAAACCCATAACCAGCTCATAACTTAATCTAGCTTAAAATCGGTGTTCTAAGCTTTGGTTAGCTCTCGAATTTTGCCACATAGTCCTTGAGCTTTATTTCTCACTATAGGAATCATAACATAACCAATCAATCACATGAAATTTGCTAAACATGCAAGTCAATGCAAAACAGCCCATAGACGTGCCTACGATTTTACCGCATTAGACGCGCGCTTGCGTCGGCGCAGAGGCGCACCAGCGCCAGTGCCTTAGCACACTGCGCGCGTTCGCTGGAGCGTCTCGGCACGCCATGCCGACACATGGTGCTCGACGCATTTGAGGTTCAACACGCCCTCATGCCATGGCCATCCCTAGGCCGAGAACCTCAAAACCGATTCAACCAATCAATGCGCGCCTCTAGCGCCCTTGCATCGATGCCAATGCCGATCCACCCACGATTCCTTCTAACTCTTTCAAATACTTAGAAATACTATTGGGCCGATCACTAGGTCGTGCCTCCCGCACGTCCCAAACCTAAGTGATACCCTTAGTAATTCCCACACTTATCCATTCATGACTCGAGCTCACACCAAATGGATTGATGACTTTCACAAATCACCAATATAATGCACTTTTCATACAAAAATGCATTGGAAAATATAAAAAATACAATCCAAAAAATGCACTATAAAATGTACAAAAAGTGCATTGCAAATTATGAAAAGTGCAAATCCGAAAAAGTGCACTCCGAAATAGGAAAAGTGCATTACGAACTAGGAAAAGGGCATTCGTTTCAGGATAAGAGTTCGTTTCAAGATAATAGTTTGTTTCATTTGAACCAAACTCTAAAATATCTTATTAATATGTATATGTATGTTTGCAATGACATTATAAAAAAACCTTATTATTTGTATGAGCATTAATTGTTAAACTATTTAAGTTTATAGTATTATAGATAGATTGCGTATTTAAAATTTGTGATATTTTGCTAATAAACTTTTATTCTTTTCTCATGAAATATATGACAAGCAATAGTGTGATGGAGATTAATTACCGTTCCAAATTGACTTTACTCAAACTGTCTGACTAAGCAAAAGGGCTTAGTTCTCCATAGAAAAGCTAAAAACTCTGAAAGAAAAATATGATAATGATAAAATGAGAGATGCGGCTCTCAAAACGTAATATATCAAACTAGGTCTAAAAAGTCTATCCAAAAATACATAAACTCAGAATAAAGCTGAGAAAAATATGACCAATAGCAATAAAACACGTGGAGATACTCGGATTCTCACGTTGTTAGAGGCGGTGGGCGCCGCCTGGTCGGCGGCGGTCGCCGCCAGCACCGGGACGCCAATCTTCACATGTCTTCAATCCAGCTCTAAAATCCCAAATTAATGCATCTTCGGGTCTTCCTCTTCCTAGTTGTAGATAGTATATAAAACACCTAAAAATACCATAAACTAATGCTAAAATTCCTCCTAAATACACAATATAATTGTGTATATCAATGAACAATATCAAAAAAAATTGTAGAATTCGATTGACTAATAGGAAAAGTAGATCAAGTTTCCTTAGCCCTATGACAACTATCACAAGGGTCTAAGTGACCATTTATTTTGACATTAGGTAACTGCTGAAATACAGAAAGGGAAGGATGACCAATACGGGAATGCCAAAGGGCTGTAGAATCGACCTCAATCCGTGAAGCAAGCGTTGTTGTGGTTGCCACACGTAGCTAGTAGACCCCATTTCGCTCCTCACCCGCTCCAATCAAGGTCATCGTAGTACGATCCTTTAAAATGCATAGCTTATCAGTTACTGTCACAATGCAATTCTGATGCTTCAATAATTGAGCACAAGATATCAAATTACAAGTCAACTGAGGGACAAAAAGAACGTCCCGAATAATTAATCGATCGCTGAAACGCACAATTCCAGCCTGACAAGCAGTAGTAGTTGAACCATTTGGAAATAAAATAGTCGAAGTCTCAACAATTTTAAGATCAGTAAGCAAAGAGCGGTCCCCGTCATATGAAACGAGGCGCCAGTATCCAAAATCTAGTTAGAACATATACCAGGATTGTTGCTTGACGAACTAGACTTAGAATTAACGAAACTGACCAAATGCTGAAATTGAGAATCCGACAACCCGATACCAGCCACATCAGCAGTTGTAAAATTCCCGAACAAAGTCGAACCAGCCCTGGAGCCCTCGGCATCCTGCGCAGCATTGGCTACACCGCGGCCGCCGCGATTCTTGGCACCCGCGGATCTTTGCTGCACAACATTGATGTCAACGTTCCCAGCCAAGCGCAATTTGTACTGCGCAATCTTGTCAGCAGACCACCAACTTGGGTATCCGACGATTTGATAGCAGGTCCGAGCCTCATGCCCGACCTGATTGCAATGGGTGTAGTGTGGCCGCTCCCCCCGGCGCTTGCTGTCGCCACGAACTACCCCCGAGTCGTGATTTCCGGCACTACGATCAGCGTTATCACGCGCCGATCGGGCCGAGTGCCTCCTTTTCATTCCTGCGCAGCGAACGCAACACCCTCGACAACGACCCGATTTTCACATCCAGCGATGACAGTGCGCTGGCGTTCTTCCGCGATCACCATGGCGTAGGCTCTGCTGAGTTTCGGCAAGGGTTCCTGCGCCAGGATGTGCGATCGAGCCGTGGCAAAACCATCATCCAATCCCATTAGAAACTGGTGAATACGCTCCTCTTCGTGCTCCTGTGTGATCTCATCGACCCACTTGCATTCACATTTACCGCAAGTACATCGCCTCAAACTTTCATAGTTCGACAATTCATCCCAGATGCGCTTCAAGCATACGAAATAATCAGCCACACTCTTGCCCCCTTGAACACAACGAGCAAGATCGGATCGCAATTGATGAACTCTCGGTCCATTCCCGACCGAAAAACGTTGCTTCAAATCCTCCCACAATTCTTTAGCGGAGTCATAGTATGTAATCGTGTATCGGATGGACTGCTCAATGGATTGAATGATCCACCCGACGAGCATGGAGTTAACACTCCACCAATCTTCCATCCCATCCAAATCATCTTGTCTTATGATGGAGCCATCGATGAAGCCGAGTTTCCACTTTGCCTGAAACGCATTGCGGATACACAACTCCCATTCTTGGTAGTTGTCTTGCTTAAGAACCACGGGGCAAATCTTCATTCTGGGGTGATCCGACGGATGAAGATAGAAAGGTGAGTTTGGTTTGAGATTGTCTTCTTTTCCCTGCATGATTGCAATACGAGAAAGATGACGGAAAAATTGAGCAGATTGAACGATTGACAACCGATGGAATTCCGGCGTGGAAGAGGCGGCGTGAGGCTACACAACTAGGGTTTGGATCGAAGAAAATTCCGTCACTCTGATACCATAAAGAATGTTGTGGCGTGAAACCCCGATTATGAATAACATAAAAACAAGTATATATATAAGGCTCTATACTAACCTTAATTACTAAACAAGGCAACAATAATATTACATATATTACATAAAAGAAAAGCATATATATATATATGATTCACTCTAATAATACCTGAACTCGTGAAAATTGTACATAACTAAAATAATTCATGTAGATCTATTGTAGTAATTTTGAGAATTTTTAAGAAATTAATAAAAGTTCGATCATATAAAGTAAATTATTTAATAAAAACTTGTCTGTCAAGTATAGAAATTTAAATTTATAAAAATATATAAACATATATGTGGAAAGTTCATTCACTATTACTAAATTAATAATTTTATATACTCCAGTATTTTTACTATTATTTAAGCAATAAAAATAATATAACATAAATCTACTAGATAAGTTTAAATTATATAATAGATTTATACTAAAAAATTTATGGGGTTCATGTTTAGATTTATCTTATTTTTTCTAAAGTAGAAATTTATTGTAACTTAATAAAAATACAAAAACAATTTTTTATTAGAAAACAAACTAATTTAGTTATAAAATAACAAAAACTTACAAATAAAGGCATAAGTCGAACTTTTACAAGAGTTGGGTACCAACCGGAATAAGTTTTTTTCAGGACACCATTCGAAAAAATAAAAAACCCGAGGGCACCAACCAGAATTTTCCTAAATATTTATAATTAACACTTTACATTCTATTGATAACTTAGATGTCAATGTAGTATTAATGTACGTGGGTTTCGTTTTTTGTTGGACGAATGAGCGAGACTTAAATGATGTTAATGTGTATTTTTGTTAGTGAAAAAAACGAAATCATTAATATACGGAGTATTAGCTTAGACTAATGTCGACAATATTTGTTGGAGTCCTACTCCATCGGGATCTTTTTCGACAGCTTCGGCTAGGAAAATGCTTCGACCTCCTTGTACCATTCCACAATCACAAGTTTGGACTGATATTTGGAAGTGTCCAGTTCAACAGCGGGCTCGACAATTCCTTTATTTGGTTTGTCACGATGCAATGCTCTCTAATGTAAGTAGACTGAGACGTCAGATTGCCGACTCCGCTGACTGCCCACAATGCTCCTTGCCTGAAACTGGTTTACATCTGCTCAGGGACTGCGCTGAAGTTGCGGCACTGTGGAGGCGAGGAAATTTCCGCTGAGTTGATGCTGAATTCTTCATTGGGACTGATATTCGGGACTGGATTCAGCAAAACATCAGTAAATCAAGCGATGAATGCTCTTTTTGTTTCCATGCTTTGGAAATTTTGGAAGAACCGTAATCGACTTGTGTTTGATGGTGTAGATGAGCTGAAGCGCATAATTCCAACAGTCCAACAGATTGTTTGTTCTTATAAAGATGCTGAGGCGGTAAGGAAGCTCACCCATGGAGGCATTACTGTAAGCCATGAACGAACTACTACTGGCTGGCAGAAACCACATGCGGGAGTTATGAAGCTAAATACCGATGCAGTGTCAAAGGGGAACCTTGGGTTGGCCGGTGGCGGGGGCATATTTCGTGATGACTCGGGCCATTTCGTTCGGGCCTATACTTTCACGTGTGGGGTGTGCAAAGCTCGGACGGCTGAACTCTGGGCCATTCTCCATGGCCTTAATATAGCGAGGACAATGGGAATTACCCATCTCGTTGTGGAAACTGATGCGTTGGAAGCTTGGAAATTAATCTCCAATTCAATGCCTGAAGTTGATGCGGACTACCATATTTTGGCGCAGTGCCATACTCTTATCCATGACTGCAATTGGAACGTTTCCATGCTCTACACCTCTCGCAATAACAATCGGGTCGCTGATCGACTTGCCAATCTGTCTCTTACGCTTGATTCTAATGTTACTGTTTTTTCTTCTCCTCCTAGCAGTATCCTTGATTCTAATGTTACTTTTATTTGTTCTAATAAAAGGCTAAGCCACTTTCGGATAAAAAAAAAAGCTTAGACTAATGTCATTAGATTTATTGATAATATAAAATGTTTCAAGTACAATGTGCTCAATTAAATAAGATCAAAGGTGGAATTTAACAAGTTTAGGTGTCCATAAATATATTAAGCAAATTTTTTTTTCAGTAAATCTAATTGCATTTCCAATGGTTTATTTTATTTTTTAAAGGGATATAATCACAGGTTCTCTAGTTCCAGGGAACGTGAAACCGTGACCGATTCGGTTACGGAACCAACGGTTTTTTCGTTTCGGATCCACAATTCTCTTGGAACCGAACCCATGACTAAACTAGAATGGCTTTTTTATGGGTTCTTGCTTGATTTGAGGAATCATTTGAACTAGATGCATTTATTAATGCAATTTTGAAAATTCAAGCTGTCTATTTACCAAGTCGGTCTACCATTGCTTAGTTTGCTTGAATCACTATTCTTTTTTAATCTAAATATTTCTAGGAGGAATTGGCTGAAAATCACCCGTATAATATGAGATATTTCACTTAACCACCCGTATTTTGAATAATTACTGAAAACCACCCATATCATATGCTCCGTTAATTTTTAACCATCCAAAATCATTTTCCGTTTGATTCCGTCAGAAAAGTGTGACATGACATTTCTTTTTATTTATTTATTTGTCAAATCTTGCCACATGGACTTATTTTTACCCCTCTTCTTCCTTGTTTTTTTTCTTTTTTCTTTTTCCTTTTTGTTTGGGTCTTCTTCGTTTTTTCCAGAACATGAGTAGAGAGAATCAGATCCAGAGAGAGTTAGGACGGAACGACGAACTCCAGAAAGAATTTGAAATGTTCACCACTGGCAAAGCAAGGAACTGGATCAAGAATCAGGACGGAACACCGAACTCTAAGAAAGAAATCGAATTCTTCACCTCCGACAAATCAGGAACCAAATCCAAAATCAAGACGGAACGATGAACTCTAGAAAGAATCGAAATCTTCATCGTCAGCAAAATAAGGAATTAGATCCAGAATTAGGACAGAACGATGAACTCGGAGAAATAATTGAATTCTTCACCGCCAACAAAGTAGGAACCAGATCTAGAATCAAGACAGAACGATGAAGTTGGAGAAAGAATTTGAAATCTTCACCGTCGGCATAGGAAGGAACCAGAGAGAATCGGGACAGAACCATGGACTCGAAGAACAAATTCTTCACCATCTAACTCTTAGATCTGAAGAGAAATCCTAAAAAAATGGGAGGGGGAGAACCAAACGGAAATTTGACAAAAAATATTGGGAAGAAGAACTGAATGAAAATTTTGACCTTCTCCTCTCTTCAGAGCGCAACACCGGAGATTCCGATCTGAAGATTTTTTTTCCTCTCTTCGAACCAAACAAAGATCTGAAGATCGAGTAGGGTTTAGTTCTTTCTAATGGCTTTCTTAATTTGCCACACATGAACTCATCCCATCTCCATGTGGCAAGATTTGACAAAAAAACAATTAAAAAAATGCCATGTCACGCTCTTCTGACGGAATCAAACGGAAAATGATTTTGGGTGGTTAAAAATTAACGGAGCATATGATATGGGTGGTTTTCAGTAATTATTCAAAATACGGGTGGTTAAGTGAAATATTGCATATTATACGGGTGGTTTTCAGCCAATTCCTCTATTTCTAGATTGTTATTGACTAGTTGGATTGGCAAAAAAAAATAAATAAGTATCCAACTTCTCAACACAAATAGAAGGTAGTAGGCCTAACAATTCATACACAATATTGAGTTCTTAATCAACGATTCTTGCTCGACAATTTTTAAGTTTGCTTAATTAAATAAGCAGCTATTATCGGACACACATCTAGATTGCTTATTTTTCCAAATAAGCAGCAGAGTGCTTATAAGCAATGAAAAAAGCAGTTGTCGAACGCACTCATAAGTTCCTACAACCAAACACCCATTCTAAGCTTATATTTTGTAAATAAGCTAGCATAAGTTCTATTTCATCTCTCATGAACGGACCCTAGGAGGGATCAGTCTAGTGTCTAGCCTCTATCTAATAAAGTTTGAAAACGATTTTCAAGAAAGAAAGTTTTAAAAAGGCTCGTTTTGTTCTTAAAGTTTTATTTCCCTTTTGCTGACATGCACTTTTCTCTAGTCATATAAAAGGGTCTTTGTGATAAACTTCTAAGCAAAAATGAAACTAATTTTAGCTTCTTCCCTCTTCTTCTTATCCATGTTTTCCATGGATTTCCCTTTCCTTCGATAAAGTTATCAAAAGCGCTTGGGAAATTTAGAAATTGTTCTCAAATTTACGTAAAGATTACAATATATCCATTCAAGCTAAAGGATTATCTTTATCACAGACAAAATGTTTAACTAGGAAGGATCAAAACAACTTTTCCAATCAAGCTAAAACAGAAATATAGTTTCAAGTACTTAGAAAATGTTTAACCAGACAGAGAAAATGTGGATGGAGTATCATGTAAGATCAATAGTGTCATCAATGACATCATCTCCATATTCCTTGTCCTCTCCCGCCTCTCCGTCTTCATTGTCCTCTTCTGCCTCTGGAGCGCCACCAATAATGCGGTAGGCATAGGGTCCAAATTGTCCCTCTATCTTCTGACGAAGAGGAAGGACGAGAGATTTGTAGAGAGGCTCCCAAAAGAAGTAGACAAGCACAGTAAACAGTAGGATTGGGACACTCTTCCAACCATACTCGTGCCACAATCCGATCATCTCCAGCACCATGAACAAGTCATTTGATAGGTCGGCCTGCAGGTGCTGGACAAAAGCAGTGTATGGTGGGAATGCTCGTAAGAAGCAACATAATGACACACAACTTTTCAAGTTCTTCTCTTCTTGATAAATCGACCCGGTATAAAGCAATGACTGAATGTACAATCTAGGGATGTGGATTCCAATCAAGTCAGTTCTAAGTATACAAGATACTATTATCAGTCAAATAAAGTTACAGTGGAAGAAAACTCACTAATGGTTCAAAAGATCCAATTTGAAATTTGATTCTCCATTTTATTTAAAAAATTCCTAGGCAAGGCTAGGGTCATCAACTAGTCCAATTCTCTATAAGGATGGAGGTATGAGAAGAGAAGTTGCATTTTGATATCAGGTAAGATCAACATTGGAGTCATCATCCAAGTCATCATCTTCCCTTTGCTCTCCCCGCCCCTGAGTGTTGTCATCCTGATCAATGATATGGTTGGTGCCCAAATGCCCCAATATTCTCTAACGAATAGGATGAATGTAAGATTTGTTAATATATTTGCAGAGATGTTTGCGAAACCAGTAGAATACCAGAGCACTCAACAAAATCAAGATGATCTTCCAACTATATTCATGCCATAAATCGATGATTATAAGAACAATGATCAACTCCTCTTTATGTCGGCCCTCACCATCTTTGGAGCAGAAGAAGGAGTCAAGACAGGACAAGAAGAAGTCAGGGCAAGACAATAGCAATAGGTTAGAATGTCACAGGAAAGACGAACCCAACTACCAACCCCAATTTACAAGCCCATTAAGGTTCCATCCCAAAACTAATTTGGTAATAAGAGAAGTAATCATGACCTTATATACTTATATATTGGCTTATTTTTTCACCCAACTTCCCATGTGGGATTTGCAATTGAACTCCAAAAAACTCTCACTTGTGAATCCCTCACAAGCCCAAATGGCGAACCCTCCTAGTTCATAAGCCGAACCATCAGCTATAATACCACTAGTTGCAAGGGAGACGAACCTAACTACCAAGCCTATCAAACAAGCCTATTGAGGTTCTATCCCTGTTACACCCCCATTTTATCCACTTATAATGGGATGTTACCGTCGGCGGACTCGAACTTTCCGTCCAAGGCCGTTGAGGCTTTGGTGACCATAAATGAATAAAGACATGTTTAAACTAACATAATCTGATAAAACAGATTGTCTTTTATTCAATAACATGGTTACAAGAGTTTACAACGGAATACATAAAACAGGAATCGTTGTTTCTGGAATTACTTTCAAAATCCTGGAAACGCATGTGTGCAGACAGCATGTCTTCCAAAGCTTGCTTTCTTCTTCCCTTCCTTTCCCAACCTCCTTCGATCCCTTTCCAGCCTTCCATGGTCTCCAAACTTGAACTTATTCAGTCTTTTTCTTAAAACCTGATATTTCCATAGAAGACAGAAATACCAGCCGGACAAAACCGGGAAGAAGCAAGGGTATTAGTCTTCAAAGAGACTAAGCAAGTAGGAGTGTGTTTTGGTTCACAAAGACAAGGCCAAAACGCATTAATACCATAACCCAAACTCAAATGGGTAAAGGCATAATAGTCCAAAGGATTATAAAGAACAGGTCAGCACGATTCTGAATTTGTGGTAAACCGATTAATGGCTTGAAAATTAGGAAACCACCAAAAGTAGTTCCTAAGAACGATAATGTGTTTGGATATTTGTTGGGAATTTTATTAAACAAGCATATACATTCAAAAGGTGCATCCATTGACTAATCAGTTCCATATCCACCCTCACGTTGGACATCTCTAGAGTGACAAAAGGAAACATTCATAGCGAGGAGCCAAAGTGGAAACCACCCTGCAGATTATCATTACTATGCCTGAGGCACTAGTCTTTCATTAGTCATAAAACTTTGCATTACAGTTATAGATTTTTAAAAGTCGATGCTCAACCAGTGAGACTTATACCGACAACATAAACGAATAAAATTCCTTAAGCACTCAAAGTGCTTCACTTTCTCACGAATTGTTGAGAAAGTAGGTCATGACCAGTATCAGGAGAAGATACCAAAGTATACCACCCGATACAGTTATAAAGAGACTCTCAGAGCATATCCCCGAGATCCCAAGTTCTAAAACTATCCACAACAAAGAGATCTCAAAGGAGAATCTCCAATCACATAAGAGCACAATCAACGGCCTTAAACAATACTAGCAGTACGAATAATATGAAATAACGAACAATCGTTAAATCTAAGCAGTAAATAAACCTAATTCATTTATTTAGCAAACAAGTATTCCGAACATAGAGATGATAACGGAACACATGTTTCTGATTATCGATTATTCCAAAAATGATATCTAGAACAAAGTTTAAAGATATCGAGTTCAGAAAAGGGTGAACCATCCACTTGCCTTGAAAAGTGAGCTTAAGTCCGATCAAGGCAATTAAGCTGACTCCTTATAGCTTTCCTGGTAAGAAAAAGTATACAAATTAAAAAAGACATGAATAAACTCCTTAATTGTTTATTCAATTCTTAATGTCTTCTTGAAAAGGAGCAGCGTAACGACGTATTTTTCTTATATATAAAAAGTTATATATAACCTTTATAACTTCGTTACTTAGGCTAAGATTTTGACAGCATAATGTCGTATTATTGGTACTTTACTATAAATGAAAAGTGTTCATTTATATCATACGTACGTGGTGATAAATTCTCGGAATTTAATATGGACCAACGAAAGGTATAAAGGGGTCGAAAGTTCGTTACCAAACGTTGACGTTATGGAGCTTTGGGACGTCTGTTCCCAGAACGGACTGATCCTATGGTATCGTGGTAACGTCACGATCCTAACGACATCAACGACGGGCAGCGTAACGGCTCCGAGTGGCTTAACGGAAGCTCCGAAAAAGATTTCGATGTCGACCGAAATAGATGCAGGGTTGCGCACGAGTTCTTTGGCTGGGCTGGTTGGAAGGTCCGGCACGACGGCACGACCACGAGGACGAGGTGGCTCCGGTGGCTGGATGGAGTGGTGGCTAAGGTGGTGGCTGATGGCGGTGGTTGGTGGGTGATCTTTACGAAGAAGGCGAGGCGGGGAATAAGTAACGAAGAAGAAGAAAGTGAAAATTCAATGGGGGCTTATTTTGTCTTATATGTATCTTGTCTTTCAACTTGGAACGGAGGAGAGTATATATAGTTGAATGAACTTGGCCTCATGTGAATAAGACAGAGAATGAAAAGTCAGAGGAAGGTACAAGTTTCAATATAATACGTACCTTGCAAGAAAAAATAAACGGATAGGCTTTCACTTAAAACGATACGAGTATATCCGGTTTGGATATGTTCGGGCGGTAAAATTATATACCCTAGATTAAAATACTTATTTTATAGAAACGGTCCTAAAAATTATGTAGACTAATAAAATCAACTCGAATGATTTTATCTTTCTACCTTTAATTTTTAAGGCTTCCGTTTTTTAGTATAATCTTAACGGGTACATAATTAATTAAGTGGATCTTACCCGATCAAAATACTTCTTTCATAGAAATGATCCTAAAAATCATATAGGTGAATAAAATTAGTTCGAATCATTTTATTCTATCACCTTGAACTTTCTAGGAACAATTTCCATTGACCCGATCGTATTAGTAACGAGATTGATTCAACGGGTCTTGAAAAGATGCCCGAAAAATTTCCAAAAATATCCATTAGAACTACGGATATTACAATCCCAAAACTAATTGATAATATGAGGAGTAACACATGGCCTTATATACTTATATATATATATATGTTTTCTTTTTCACCCAACTTCCCATGTGAGATTCACAATTGAACCCCAACAAACTCTCACTTGTAAATCCTTCACAAGCCCAAAAGGCAAACCCTCCCAGTTCCTAAGTCGAATGAGCGACTCTAATACCACTTGTTACGAGGGAGTTGAGCCCAACTGCCAAGCTTAGCAAACAAGTTCATTGGGGTTCCATCCTAAAACTAATTGGTAATTGGAGGAGTAACCCATGACTTTATATACTGGCTTGTTTTTTCTCTCAACTTCCCATGTGTGATTCACAATGAAACCCCAATAAAGAATGTTATGGGTCATAAAAGACGATTAGCATAATTTTTATTTTTACGAGGGTAGAAATTAAGGGAGTTGCTAACATAAAGAAGATCGCCCTAGAGCATCCTTATGGATGAGGTTCCTAAAACCCACATCAACTACGAGCGGGACGAAGGAGATACGACGAAACAAAATAGTAATAAAATCCGCCATAGAATTACACTCTCGGTAAACGTTAGAGATGCTCCAACTTTAAAAGAAGGCAATGAAGCGCATGATATCGGATCTGATCAACTCAATCTCCCACGGGTAGTGATATGCTCTCTTTAGTATAGGTTAACTCTTGTATTTTAGGTATGATTTGAGTGTGTTTAGGTTAGTTTTGAGCATAATTGTCATATGAAGACCGAAGACACGATTTGAAGAATTGCAAGAGTTTTGAAGACAAGTGTTGAATAAGAGTTGTTGTTTCGACACCACTTTCTTGTGACACTTATTTCGAGAGCTACGATGGTCGGATGAAGATGAATTTGATATCATTGTAAAGCTAACTCGAAGAGCTACAATTCATATTTTTACTCCGGGTCGAAATTCCCACTCTAAGGTGGTCAAAACATCTTCCGAAAACACCGTTGGAATTCTGTCACGATCAAGTCCGCGATCGCGAAGAGTGTTCACCGCGCACGCGGAAGTCCACGTCAGCAAAAATCCGAGAGCCGACTTTCCTTTCGTTTATTCTATCTTATATTTATTATTATATCTTTTAGGTTTCGGTTGTTATTTCGACTATTTAAGCTTAGTTTCGTTTTCACTTTAGAGACACATTCTAGCGTACTTTCAGAGATTATTCCAGTTTTTAGTTTTATTATGGAGAACTAATTTCCCTTTGGAGTTTGTTTGATCAAGGAAACCTTTTTATGTAATTCGTGAGATTCTGGTAACTTTTCTATCCCTTGGTTAATATCAAAACTCTTGTGCTTAATTTTATGATTATCAATTGATTTCTCTTGGTGCGCAACTTGTTGAATTTGATTGATATTCTACTGTTTGGATTAGTTTGATTGTTGTCTGTGCAATCTTATTTATCCTTGAAACAACTCTTTTCTAGGACCGTGGACTAGAATTGAGAAAGAGTGTTTGATTAATATTTTATGCATGAGACTCGTAGCTTGATTGCATGATTTGATATCCTTCTATCCTAAATATCTTACATGATTTGAATTAAGCGTCCTTGTTCATATCATAATTCTGCTTGGACCGTGGACAAGCGGAAATCTTTTATAAGGATTGGAATTAACTAGGGAATTAATAGAAAAGTGGATGAATTGATGATCGAATGATTAAAAAGGTGGAATTGGTTGAATAAACTCTACTTTCTTCCAATTGATTTAATCCTTAATAATATTTGTTTGCTTGTTTGTTTACCTGAACTTCGAAAAACCCATGTCTTGTTACTTGTTGATTGTTCAGAATCCCGATTCTCTTGGGTTCGACCTCTTGCTTGCTTACTATAATAGTTAGTAGAATAGGGTTATTTATTTTTGATCTTGGCAACAACGACTTTAGCCGAGTCAAATTTTGGCGCCGTTGCCGGGGAATCGGTTTTTAATTTTCTGTTTAATCGGCGTTTCTGACGAAACCGCGCTCTCGGATTTTTTCCGCGCCCGTGGATCGGTTCGTCCAGATCCCCCGAATTGGTAAGAACCTATCTTATGGTTCTTACCGGTTCTACTGATAATTCGCCTGTTGTTCCTTTTGATCCAGAAATTAACAGGACTTTGAGACAGTTGAGACGTCAAGTTCAGGCTCAAGTGCTAGGCATACAGTTTGATCCAGTTTCATCCTCTTCTTCTTCATCTAATTCATAGGTTGAAGAGCAGCTAATAACCATGGCAGATCGCACTTTTAGGCAACTGACTACGCCTAATTTAGAGCAGCAACAGCTTGGTCTTCAGTTTCCCGCCCTGGGAGAAGGAGTAAAGTTTGAGCTTAAATCTGGTCTTCTCCATTATTTGCCTAAGTTCCATGGACTGAGTGGGGAGGATCCGAATAAACACCTTGCAGAGTTCCATTCTGTCTGCTTGGGAATGAAGCCAGCTGATGTGACTGAAGATGAGCTTATGTTGAGGGCTTTCCAATTTTCCTTGGCTGATGCAGCTAAGGAATGGTATCTATACTTAGCACCTGAGACAATTACTACTTGGGCTCAAATGAAGGGTGCTTTTCTGGAGAAATATTTCCCTACAGCTAAGCAAACGTCTATCAAAAAGCAGCTAAGCAGTCTGGAACAGGGAGATGATGAGAATCTGTATGAGTACTATGAGCGTTACAAGAGACTCATAGCCAGTTGTCCTTACCATGGCTATTCTGATAAAGATCTGATCTGTTATATTATTGAGGGTCTTTGTGATGTTGATAGGCACCTGATGAATGCTTCCTGTGGAGGTTCTTATGAGAATCACACTCCTAGGCAGGCGTTTGAGAAGTTGGAGACTCTAGCAGAGCAAAGCAGGAATCAGAGGAAGAGATCCAACAGTAGGTCTGTTAATTCTATTAATGATTCCCTGAATGCTGAAGTAAGGGAATTAAAAGCGATGATGAAGCAACTATTGGTGGGCAACGGAGCTTCAAGTTCAAGGGCTTGTGGAATCTCAGGTGAATCGAGCCATCCTTCTGATGCATGCCCTATTATGCAAGAGCGAGCAGCAGATGTGAATGCGATTGGGAATTATGAACAAAGGCCCCGGAATGACCCATATTCGAATACCTTCAACCCGGGGTGGGCAAACCATCCTAATTTTAGGTGGAATCAACAACCTCAACACCCTTTTCCACCACAGGGAGGTCAGCCCAACTATGTTCCCAGGCCTAATTATGTGCCAAGGCCTCAGGCTCCTCATGAAAATCCAGCCATTATCAATCAGCTAATAAAGGAGAACCAAGAGACTAAGGCTGCAGTGAAAAGCCTGGAGAATCAATTAAGTCAGTTTGCAACCATTCTGAACCGTCTAGAAGCTAAGGACTTGGAAAAACTGCCATCTCAGACCATTAACCCAAGAGAGAATGTGAGTGCAATTACATTAAGAAGTGGAAGAGAGCTGAATAGAGAGGTGGAGGTGTATGAAGATCCACGAACTGAAAAATTTGAAATTCTGGAGAACGCCTCCGCGCCCGCGGTGAACAACTGCCGCGATCGCGGAACCTCAACTGAGAGCTCGGATATTCTGATTGAAGGCATCGCGACCGCGGTGACCAATTGCCGCGACCGCGGAGGCGAGGAAAATTCGGATTCCGAAAAATGCGATATTCCGCGACCGCAGAATTCTGACCGCGCCCGCGGATTTGAAGCTGAACCCGATAATTATGTCCGACCTTCGTTTCCTCCCATGGCTTCTCAAAAGCCTGCTCCACCATTTCCTGAGGCACTAAAAGACACCAGGAGGCCTGCCAATGACAAGGAATTTTTTGAAACCTTCTCCAAGTGTGAGGTAAATGTCCCTTTACTTAAACTTGTTCAACGTATTCCTCGTTTTGCTAAATTTCTGAAAGAATTATGTACTATAAAGAGGAAACAAAAAGAGAAAGGGAAGGTTACAAAAGTTAATCTTGTTGAATATACTGAAAATGTATCTTCCATGCTTCAAAGGCAATTGCCTAAGAAGTATGGAGATCCAGGGAGGTTTATTGTTCCCGTTACAATTGGTGAGGCCAAAATTGAGCATTCTATGCTTGATTTAGGTGCATCCATTAATGTCATGCCACTTAGCATATATGAATGGTTAGGTCTAGGGCCATTACAGGATTCTAATATTACTATTGAACTGGCTGACCACTCTAATGTGAGTCCTAAAGGATTTGTGGAAGATGTTTTAGCGCAGGTGGATGGCTTAATTTTTCCAACGGACTTTTATGTCTTGGAAATTGGTAAGGGGAGATACGACCCAGTTTTGCTGTTGGGTCGTCCATTTATGAAGACGGCGAACGCCGTAACTGATGTTTCAACGGGCCTATTATCTATGGCACATGAAGGAAAAAAGATCCAGTTCCAAATTGATGATGATCCATTCTGAACTATGAATGACGTCGGGCCAAACGACGTTAAACAAAGGCGCTGCTCGGGAGGCAACCCGAGGTAAGTTTTTCTTTTCCTTCTTTTTATCTTTTTAGTTTGGTTTTAGTTTAGTTTTCGTTTTGGTTTTTGTCGGACTAACTTGCAGGTACAATTTTTCCCATCAAAAGAAGCCAGCCCGCGGATTTGCCTTGACGAACTTAATTTCCGCTTTTCCAGAAAAATAAAATAATAAAAAAAAGAAAAGTAAATAAATAAAAAAAAAATAAATAAATAAATAAAAGGTTTTCGGGTGAAACCCCCGAAATAAAAGGTTTTCAGGTGAAACCCCCGAAATAAAAGGTTGTCAGGTGAAACCCCCGAAATAAAAGGTTTTCAGGTGAAACCCCCGAAAATTCCACCTTCTATTTTCCATCCTTCTATCTTTTCCATCTTCTTCTATCTCCATTCTTTTTGGAGACTTTTATGGCTACCCATGGTCATCCTCAAGTATGGGGGAATATTCCTCTTCAAGGCTCGTACTACATTAATGCTTAAGGCGAGGTTCAGAGTTTGTTTGTGAGTTCGTGTTCAGTTTTGTTGATCGTGTTCTCTAACCATTTTTTCACGATCGGAGCACCACCCGCGCCCGTAGTTTTTCCTGACGACGGATCATCTGGAGATTTCCGAGCTATTCATCCAAGCCTTTGAAGAGTTCTTCCATATCTTCTTTCGTATGTGAGTCTTCTGATTTTCCTCTTCTATGCTTAATTCCTTTCTCTTTACTTCATTGAGGACAATGAAGGATTTAAGTATGGGGGAGGAAGTACTCACTACGCCTATCATAGTTAGTTGCTTTTCAGTTTATTTTTCGTTATTTTTATGGGATTTTTGTTCCATGTTTTGTATAGAGAAATTTTTGAAAAAAATAAAAAAAAAAATGAAAAAAGCCATAAAAAAGAGAAAAAAGGCATATAAAATCCTGGGATGAGCTGAAAACCCGAAAGGGCGGCTCAGGTAATAAGCAGGTAACCCGGACCAGCATTAGGCTGGGGTAATATGAAGTTAATGAGAGATGTGAGTATTTGTGAGCACACCTAAGAAAAATGAAAAGAGTGATTAGGTGAAAACCTGAGCGCGCAAGTAGAATGAGTGGAAAAATCAGAGTGTTTAGGATCATATTCTACTTTGGGGTCTGGGGATTACATTTTAGATGTTGGGTAGATCCTAGGTTGCTCTACACTTTTTAGAGCTTGAGTGCTATATCTTGTATTGGTGAGGTGTGTGATTTGAGTTTTCATGTTTTTGCTCATTATTTCTCTACATGGGTTCGGGTTGGAGAGGTGAGTGATTTTTGTCTTCCCTTGTACTATGCTGTAAACCTTGATAGGATTTCTTGTTAGATTTATTTTGAGCTTACTCGAGGACGAGCAAGGTTTAAGTATGGGGGAATTTGATATGCTCTCTTTAGTATAGGTTAACTCTTGTATTTTAGGTATGATTTGAGTGTGTTTAGGTTAGTTTTGAGCATAATTGTCATATGAAGACCGAAGACACGATTTGAAGAATTGCAAGAGTTTTGAAGACAAGTGTTGAATTGAAGTTGTTGTTTCGACACCACTTTCTTGTGACACTTATTTCGAGAGCTACGATGGTCGGATGAAGATGAATTTGATATCATTGTAAAGCTAACTCGAAGAGCTACAATTCATATTTTTACTCCGGGTCGAAATTCCCACTCTAAGGTGGTCAAAACATCTTCTGAAAAGACCGTTGGAATTCTGTCACGATCAAGTCCGCGATCGCGGAGAGTGTTCACCGCGCACGCGGAAGTCCACTTCAGCAAAAATCCGAGAGCCGACTTTCCTTTCGTTTATTCTATCTTATATTTATTATTATATCTTTTAGGTTTCGGTTGTTATTTCGACTATTTAAGCTTAGTTTCGTTTTCACTTTAGAGACACATTCTAGCGTACTTTCAGAGATTATTCCAGTTTTTAGTTTTATTATGGAGAACTAATTTCCCTTTGGAGTTTGTTTGATCAAGGAAACCTTTTTATGTAATTCGTGAGATTCTGGTAACTTTTCTATCCCTTGGTTAATATCAAAACTCTTGTGCTTAATTTTATGATTATCAATTGATTTCTCTTGGTGCGCAACTTGTTGAATTTGATTGATATTCTACTGTTTGGATTAGTTTGATTGTTGTCTGTGCAATCTTATTTATCCTTGAAACAACTCTTTTCTAGGACCGTGGACTAGAATTGAGAAAGAGTGTTTGATTATTATTTTATGCATGAGACTCGTAGCTTGATTGCATGATTTGATATCCTTCTATCCTAAATATCTTACATGATTTGAATTAAGCGTCCTTGTTCATATCATAATTCTGCTTGGACCGTGGACAAGCGGAAATCTTTTATAAGGATTGGAATTAACTAGGGAATTAATAGAAAAGTGGATGAATTGATGATCGAATGATTAAAAAGGTGGAATTGGTTGAATAAACTCTACTTTCTTCCAATTGATTTAATCCTTAATAATATTTGTTTGCTTGTTTGTTTACCTGAACTTCGAAAAACCCATGTCTTGTTACTTGCTGATTGTTCAGAATCCCGATTCTCTTGGGTTCGACCCCTTGCTTGCTTACTATACTAGTTAGTAGAATAAGGTTATTTATTTTTGATCTTGGCAACAACGACTTTAGCCGAGTCAGGTAGCGTCCGTCACCAAGACTTTCCGCGTCGATGTCAAATTCTTGCATAAAAAATAGTTAAATAAAGTTAATGATTTGTTCTTTAAACCATAGCAAGAGATGTCACTAGAATATAGAATTAGGATATTTGAGGAGTCTTGGATCTTTGCAAGTGCTCCTCTTCTTAACGGTGTATTAGTAACAGATATGGCTTCAACCTCAGGAAAATTGAATGCATCAAACACCTCGCAATGACACGATGTTTGCCTTATGCACCATTAACAAAATAATCAGTGATTTTTCCATTTAAATAATATAAAAGATGTACTCATTTTGCCACTTTCAGTCAATAGCACCTTTAAGGTAAGCTATTGACTGAAAAAAGAGTTATTATGAACTTGAGAAATAGTTATAACAGAATTTATAAGTTACGTATATCAACCATAGCAAAAAGAGGAAGTAGAATATAATAAGATGTATGAGAAGTTACCTCGAGCCCTGCAAGCTCTCCTCTTCCTATGAAATCAACCTATTACAAAGCAATCTTTGAATCCATAATCAAGGGATTCCAATCAAGTCAGTTCTTAAGCCCACAAGATATTATTCTTAGTCAAATGAAGTTTTAGTAGAAGAAAATTTGTCAGTAGTTCAAAAGATTCTTCGGACATCTTTCCAGCCAAACCAAGGAGAAGGTTGGACTGATGCTCATAGGTGTATGCACGTTCATAAATGATCTAACAAGACATTGCAAAATAAACACAACTTCAGCTTTGTTTGGCACATCTAAACTAAAATTTACTCTAAAGTTGATGTAGAGTGAGTGAGACTCTTTTTACATTGTCAAGGATAGCTCCAAGATCCATGCCAAATCGTTCAACTATTAGCAAAATTCGATCATGTCGACCAATAATATATTAAGTCAAGGTAGACAAGAGATCAATAATAATTGTCATATTGCCTCATTTTTTTACTTAGACTAGTGACAATGATAAAGGATACAATGTCCTTTCAATATTTATGTGAGCAACTTTCTTGTTTCCTCCTCTCATACTAGTGGGGAGCTGCAATTGTTAGAATTTGAGATAAATCAATTTTTCCACATTCTCAAACTAGTCTCAAATTTCATAGTACATATTTATCAATTTATTTCAAATGCAGTATTTGCATCTTGCATCTTTCCAAATTCTCAAATTTTGGAGCAAAGTAAAAGATCAACAAATTAACTAGATAACTATATCATAAATTTTCATCATACCTTCCCACATGGAAATTCAAATTTCAATTCGGTTTCACAACATGTTAGAATACCTTCCCACATGGAATTTTGTTACTAAACATGCTTATATTCTACTACTATATAAATCATTGGATTACTCCTCCTATTTCCAATTGATTTTAGAACAAAAACTTATTAGGCGTGTGTATTGAACTTATGTATCCATTATCCTTGTTACTACCCAAAGACTTTCACATGATTTCAAAGCAGGTGTAGCCCTACGCACGTTTCCTGGGTTGTTTGGGCCACTACTTGTTATTTGTGGGTCATCACCTGTTTTTTGGGCTAGCTATAGAGATTGAGATGCTAGACTTGTTTATCCAAATATTAATTGGGTCAAACCAGTTTCACTTGTGGGGACATGTTAGAATACTTTCTCTCATAGAAATTGGCTATAAAACTAGGCTAAGTCGGTGGCACTTACAGGGGCATGTCAGAATACCTTTCCACATAGAAATTTTCCAAGGGAAGAAAGAAGGGGAAAGCAGAAAATCAAATGTTAATTCGGTTCGCAACAAAAAGGATAGAGCTATTTAAGGGTACCAAAGCAATGACATGACACGATCATTGTTCCGAGAGCGGATTTGAGCGGAAGTATCAGAACTTTCGAGCGCAACTGAGAGCAGAATGAGGGAGAAACGTAAATTCAAATGTTAATTCGCAACCAAAAGGACAGGGCTGCTATATGAGGAATTTTTTCGAACATAGGTTTGTATATTTTTTATTTCTCAAAACAGGCTTTGTAAAAAAAGTATTTCCAGATATAGGCAAGCTTTCGAGGTTAGGAGTAAAATCGTCATTTTAGACAATACTTTGCTTGGCCACAAATTTTTTTATTGATCACTGAATCACCGATTCAAACCGGCCAATAACTAACTAGATGAGCTTTAAACAATATTTCAGTGAGGATAAATAAATCGAGATCTCATTCGTTAAACTCTTTTGAGTTGAATATACAAAGGAAAGTTAAATCCTACAGTGAGCAAAGCATCGTTTCCAGTTTTCTAACAAAAAAATTTTGGAAACAAGTCAAAAGAAAATAATTGAATTGAATTCGAAAGCTAAATTGTTATCACTATCTTTTTAGCGGTTTGGAAGATCATATCCACAGCAGCTTCATCAAATCCCTTTCTAGTCAAATAAAAAAGGCCAATGTACGTATATATCTCTGCATCTGGAATCTTCTTCATGTTTCCTTGAGCAATCACTGTAATGTTTTCGAAATTAGCATTCAGTGGTTGATGCGAAAGCAAGTGTGTAAAAAGAGCTAGAGAACGATAGATTTACTTCCGATTGCCTTCATTGTTGGAGAAAAACCCTCGAGAGAAGAATTGGAGAAAATTGTGAATTAGCTGGATCACAATAGTGATTATAGTCTTATTGCACTAGGCGGGAAAGCCTTTCTTTATATACAAGTAGATGACAAGCGATAGAAATTGAGAAAAAAGTATGCTATTTTAAATGCAAATAATGATTTTCTTAAAAAGTGTGATAAAAGCTAAAACGACTTATATTTTCGAACGGAGGGAGTATCTAACCTACATGTAAATTTGTATTTTTTTACATTCAAGCTTTGAATTTAAAGCATTCAATTGTCTCCTATAGACTTAATGTCATACATATCTTACATACTCTATCTTAGCGTCTTGACATTCCACATATAATATTTACTTAATATTATACATCAATCATAAATTAATTATTTAGAAAACTTATATTTTTATAGGTTATCTAAATAAGTGAATGTCAATTGTAAATGCATGTGATAACTTATATGTAAAAAGGATATACAACTTCAAAAACTTCATTGATGATATATAATATTTGAAAAAACTAAATACGTAAACATATAAAAAAGAATTTAAATAGAATTATTAACTCGTGCCCGTGCATTTGCACGGGCGTAAACTTGCTTAACAAAACACAATGAAGCAATTGGAGAGCCATCATATGCTTACCCTTGTCCTTCATGACGAAACAACGAAGCTCGATAGCATTCTGGACTTCATAATGATACACTACTTAAGAAAGAAAAAAAACAATAAAGCAACAGAGGCCAAAATGTGGGACTATATATTCAATGTCAAGAATATACAAAGGTGCTAGAACAACATCACCAATCGCTAAAAAATTATGTGTAGTCTGTTGTAATCAACACTTTAACTAAATACAAAGAGAGTTCCTATAGATAATACTCCTTCCATTTAGTTCTACTTGTCATTGGAGCCTAATGCACATATATTAAGACATGTTATATTCTTACCAAATACTCTTATTAAATACATATTCATCTCTTCTTTTTTTAGCAGACTTTTCAAAGTCTTGATTAATTGCAACCGTTGGGTTCAATCTTTACAACTCTAAAATTTCTCCCTCAAGAGATAAATAAATGCACTACAATCCCTATACAATCCATTTATTCAATCAATTTTTCTTAGATTAAAATATTCACTAACAAATTAAGGTAAGGTTACAATAATGCAGTTCTACGTTTCATCACATGAATCGATTAATTAAAGTGACTCATGAATTCACTAATTTAATCTACACAAGATGTTATATAATCCATATTAGATTAAAGTTAATAACAACATTTTAGCACTACAATATATAACCTAAACTGAAATTACCAAAATATAAAATTCAATTGCAAATTAATTGGAAAAAAACAAATCAAACAAAAAAAAACTTATAACAAGTTTAGGTGCCTAAATAACCATATCCCGATTGTCTTAAACCTAAATACAAAAACAATTACATAATATAACTCATCTTTATTTTCATGTGTCATTCACAATTTTTTTACACAATTACTAATGAATTAAATATTGAAAAATATTACTTCTCTTAATAACACTCCTTTCTTACATCTACAGTGCATAACCAAATAATCTCATATTTATCATGGTACATCAATCATCAAATTGAATTCAAATTATAACCTTATTAAACTTGAAAAAGTTTATATAGCCAAATATATGAAAACGCCACAATTAAACATATAGCACGAAACATCAAAACTAAAATACACACCATAACAATACAAATAAGATAAAAAAAATATAACATTAAATCAATTATTATAATCATACAACTATATACCCATATATATATGCTTAACCAATCATAAACAAATACTGAAGACTATAATATATTATCCCTCCACAAAACAAACCATTCAAAATTAACAGTTAAATCTAATTTTCCTTCATTATTTAATTTCATCAATTCACACATACAATTATCATTTCTATTCTAATTCAAATAATATATACATTCACCTATATCCACTTAGAAAATAAATAAAAATAGACACGAAATCATATCTCATCCATCGGGCGGGCCAAACCTTCTAATTTATAAAAACAAATAGGAGACTAGGGTTTCTTTTAACGATTATTGGGGTTTTAATATACCTAGGTGCATTAAACAGATTTGCTTAATTACTTTATTTGTTTTACTAAATTCGTACAGAATCAAAAAATAAATATAACAAATTGCTCCTCGAACGTCATAGCTTTTCGCATAAAAGCTTTAGCATTCGACTATTTGTTGCCCAACGTTAGGGTTTGTCCATGTCTTTTTTGCGATTTGATTCGTATGTTATCGACACAGAAGGAAAAAATGAGGGAAATAATAAATTTGTGGGGCCGTCCGTTCATAGATTCGCAAATGGCCCGTCGTTCGTAAGGCATGCAGTGCCGCTCATTTATATATTTGTATATTGTCCGACGTTTGTAAGGATTGCATGGCCGCTCATTCATATATTTGTAAATGACTCAATATTCGTAAAGATTTTGGGGCCACTCGTTCATATATTCTTATATGGCCCGACGTTCATAAATATTGCAAGGTCTTAAAAGTATTTCAGTTAAAAAATCCTTGATCGGCCACAAAACATGGACCGCTAACCACCAATTAAAAAAAGTTTCTTTCTACAAAATTATCGAATTTATATTAACACACACTAATTACCAATCTAGACAAAGTTGATATGTTAATCGATCAATCTAATGGCCAATATTTTCCAGCTAGAGAAACGCGAATTACCCTCCTTTGCTTGTTAATTGTGTCACTGGGCATCCTCGGTATGTCGGAGGGCAAATCAACCATTCAATCGGCATCGACCGTTGTACAAGGCAACTCTCTGGTGAAACGGTCACCAGAGGTAGCACAAGGCAGCCCTCCGGTAAAAAAAATCTTGCACAAAATATAGGAAAGAGTTTGTCACTTGTGAGTTTTTTCTTCCCATCGTACCCGTATCAGTAGATGAGCTTGAGAGTTTTTCTCTTCTCTCTTACTTTTGATTAACATTGAGAAAAATATAAAATTTATGAATGTGGAAGAGGATTTTTTTCTTGCATTCATGTAGTTGCATTAGTTTTAGACATGTTTTATATTTATTTTGCACTGACTAAAACCAAGAAAAGAAAAAAAATTAGAAAACTTAAAAATGAAAAAAAAATATGCATTTAGGATTCTTGTTTTCCCCAAGGTGAAAAACTATTTGACGTGCTCGTCATTGCTTTCCATTTTTTTCTTGGCGGGTCGATGAACGGAGAGCTAAAGAAGTCAATGTCCCTCCCCGTCATCGACGTCGGAGTAACTTGGTTGCCAGAGGCGATGACACCTTTTCCTCCTCTGATGTTTCTATCTTCATTTCCACCGACGACACTCACAATGGAGGAGGTCGCCGCTGCTGGGGGTGGGTGGTTTGACATTGCAAGTTTTTGAGATATTGATTTGGGCAAGTGGAGTGGATGATCGCCGCTCGAGCTCTTTTATAGGCATGTAGGGGCTATCCTTAGGGGGGAAAATTAGGTCATTTTTAAGACCAAACACATTTAAATTTGATACATATTATTATTTTTGATTTTTTTAAAAAACTTTGTATGTTTTTTCGTAAAAAAAAGTATTCCTCTATGCATATATTGATATGATATATGAAAAATCTGAAAAGAAAATGAACAATAATACCCTATAATCCATCAGTTAGAGGTGGCATCCGGATCACCATCTTTGAGGAGGTGGATATAGCTCTCCGTCTCAGTGGTCTCTCTGGTGTAGGTTGAGAGCAACTTAGGGTCAACCTCTGTCTCTGAATCGTCTTCCTTGATATCGCCGATGGGAGCTTCGGCATCAGCGACGGCGGTGGGAGTTGCTCGTTTGGGCGGCAGCTGAGCGGAAGTGCTGGCCCCGTCCTTCCGCTTCTTTAGGATCACCGGATTCACCGCCGAGCAGGCGGTGCTCTAAAGCGACGCCGTCGGATAAAAGATGGTGTCGTCCTCTACTAAGGAGTCAAGCGAGGTAAGGTCGTCGGCGTTGTCAGAGAGTGTAAGGTCGTCGCCGAAAGGTGGAAGCTTCGGTGGAGATGGAGGAGGCTGTTGATCCATCGACAACTTGTTTGACTAGGGCCTTGTGGAGTGTATTGAAATTTGTGAGTGATGTGACTAACCATTAATGGTTTATATATAGGGGGCATAAATTCTAGAACCATCGATTGACATATTTACCCCTCGGTTTTCTTGCAGAGGAAGACGCATATTGTGGGTGGCTACACACCAGTCGCCAGCTAGCCGGTGAAAAAATATCTCGTGTTCATCCAAAAATGGGGTGATACATATTCCGTACGGGTGCCCCCCTCCACGCCCCACATTTTTTGTTAATCAAACTCGTCATTACATGTCTCCAATCCATTTTGTCATTGAGATTCTGTTAGTAATCTTTATTTGTATGATGTTTAGTAAACTATTTAATTTGATTAATGGAAGTCGGTTTTCAAAAAAAAAATAAAGTTTTGAAATACTTATCGATATGTATTGAAGTGGATATACATCACTCAAAAATTCAAAATTTTACATTAAATAATTTCTTCCTCGACTGCCTTGTTTTTTAGGACTTATAAATTTTATAGGAAATGAAAAATCCTAACAAATGAATCAATAGAATATGTGAAAAATATTATTATTATGATGATGATAGAAATATTAACTAATGTAGTGGTTAGGAATTCGGATTCGGAAGATATAAATGGGGTAGACAAGAATTAAGAGTATGTATGAAGAACATCATTAAACAACTTTAAAAATGATTACGACCTTCTTGACATCTTCGCCTATGGAAATAAGTTCATGTGGAGAAAATCTAAAATACATAATGAAAACGGGGCACAAAAGAATTGAAAATGTGTATAAAATAGACAACAATCACCGGAGGTAGCACAAGGCAGCCCTCCGATGAAAAAACCTCTATCGCCAAATATAGGAAATGTGCCTCTTGGCTACCACTATCATATTTAATTTGCCTCTACATGCTCGTCTCACCCCAATATCCAATCAAATCATGTACTCCACAAATTTGAAGACCAAGAGGCACATAGTAGTATCATCCTTTGATGACCGTATGAATTGAAATTGGAGTATTTCAGTAAAAAAAATGCAGGCAAAACTAACTAATCCAAATTTTATCAAAAATATGATAATACAATTGGAGCCAAATTTAAATTTCACACAACAATTCATGGAGTACATAAATTATATATTGCTGAAGCACGATTAATGTTTGTTTATACGTATATGTGTTCGTGTTCTCAACGTCAATTAGTAAAATCGTATTTGATGAAGAGGTTCCCACAGACGGCGTCAGTGATGAAACCCGAAATAAACCAGCGCTAGAAGACAAGAAATGAGATTACTTTTATTCAACTGTGCAAACACTTGCTTTTTATTTATATCTTTAGCACGAGATTACAGATTGCGAGGTTACAAATAATGAGATTACAATTAACGAGATTACGCCCTAGACCTCTCAGAGTATTTGAGATCTCGATTTAACAAGGTTCGAGATCTCCTAGTTACAACGAGGTTCTATCACCAACAGGCTATGTAGCGAGCTCTACTAGCGAGGTCGGGGAGCTGATTTAGCGCGCAGTGATTGTGGCATGCGATGTGATATAGCGAGGTCTTTGGCCAAGGCGGGGATTCTTTGGGTGACTTGAAGTCTTTTTGTAGACCTTCACTTGGCTGTAGCGCAGTCTTTAACGATGTTTCAACACATCGATCTTCAACGAGCAAGATAGTTCTTGAGTTCAAGATGTTTTTCGACCCCTTGCTACCTACGAGGTTCTCTTCTATTTATAGAGGTTTGAGGAATCGGGTTTTGATGTTTGCTCGATGTGGGACGCCCAAGATCAAGCTCTTTGATTGGTCAAGAGTGAGGCAGTTGATTATTGGTCGGTAGAGCGACGGTCGCCGAGTGGTTAGATGGGGCGGGGTCTCAGCTTTTGAGCAACGAGGTTTTAGACCTCGTTGCCGATATCTTGAGGCCTCGCAAAGGTATGGATTTTTCGTTTTTTGAGATGGGTACGACAATGGGCCATGGGCTTAACCTCGGGAACCTCGCCGAGCCCCGTTATTCCCCGTACCCCGGTCCCACTTCCTATTCCACTATTTTGCGCACCATCACAACCTCATGGCCTGGGGTCTCGTCTCGAGGACTGCAGGTATTATATGCGCGACGTCCGATTCCCTGCACCCATGGTGCAAGGTCTTAGTTTCAAGATTACGGGTGGCGAGGTTAGAGGTTTGGTGATTTCTTTTGCGGGGTTCTCTTTTGCGAGGATCTCTTTTGCGAGGTTATCTTTTGCGAGGATCTTTTTTGCGAGGCCGATCACTTGGGTTTTTCTCCTGTTATGCGTTTTGACGATTCCTGGGCCTGCTCCCTTATTTCATTAATGGGCTTCCTGAAAGATATTAAGTCCATTAAGCTTTTTCCGATCCGGGTAAGGCCCAGGTTCACGCTCTATAAAGCGCCCTTTCACGTTCCTTCCTTCTTCATTTCTCATCTTCTTCTCCGGGCGTTTTTCACTCTCTCTCTATTTCGTTCTTGCAATTTCCGACGAGAAGATGAAGCGTCTTCAACGGTTTTCAGGCCTACAACCGCCCACTTCACTCCGACTTCCGACGAGTAAGTGCCCGATTCTCTCTTTTGTGTGTTTTCGACGTTTTTTTTTCTTTCATCGTTCAGTGCCCTAGTGGGCGGCGGTAGTTCTCTGGCGTTTTGCGCCGGTGTCACGGAGGCGAAACGGAGGGGGCCAGGGCGGCATTGGTGGTTTGGCGATGTTCTCGAGTCTTTCGGCGCGTCAGCCGACGGTTGAGTTCCTTCATTGCCCTCATTTTCGAATTTCGAATTTCTGGGAAAGTCAAACGTCTCGTCGTTTGATTGATGGGACGTCTGGCCTTCCAACCACTGTCTTCCATTCTTCGTATTCTATTATTGGCGCTTCACATTCCCCTTAGGATGTCCCATCTGTCAGAGTAGCCCTAGGAGGCTAAGCACTGTCTCCCTGTACTATCATCACACGCTTTCTTTTATTGTGGCTTTGTTCGACGTCTCAAAAATCTCTTCTTTTCCAGGTGTTCGCCTTTCGTGACCTGGACGTCGCTCTTTCATGCCTAGAGGGACTTCTCCGCCCCCCCCCCCCCCCCAACAGGCTTCATTTTCAAGTTTCAGGAGAGGTTTTACGAAGAATCTTCTGGGACCGTAGGAACTGTCGAGACCAGCGATTCTCAAAACCCGAGGCCCCCCTCCCTAGTCTTTAGCGACCCTTATTCTAGTGACTCCGATATCACTGTTAGTTCATGCTTCCCCCGACTACGCACCCCTTCTGGGGTTGAAATGGCTTCGTCTTCGATTTCTGATGAGAAGGTTGCCGGATCTGCTGCGAGGTTGTCTGACTCCAACGACTAGGCGAGCTTTTTCGCGGAGCACATTACCGATTCCGTGTCAAGTATCCCCCAATTCTCGAGGAGCGGATAACCATAAACCCGAACCCCTCGATAGGGATTTTTTTGCCCGAGGGGGCTCCAACAATCCTGAAGCGGGAGCACCTCGAGAAGATTGTGAAGGATTTCCCATGGTCGGAGGGGGTTGAGTTGGCACTTCCCGAAGGAGATGGCTGCTCCTTGCCGGCTTCAGGTTGCCGCTAGCCCGACACATAGTGGATTTCTTGTGGGCGATGCACATCTGCCCTCCGCAACTGTTCCCCAATGCATGGAGGCTTCTATGCGCGTACACCATCCGAATCCATGAGCTTGGGGAGGGATCGGACCTGGACGTCATATCGAGTTTGTTCATGGTGAGGCGAGAACATGAATCCTGTCTCGTCAACCTAAGGTTAAAGATCACCACTACCCCGTCAAACGTCGTTCAGTGGAAAGAGAAATGGTTCTTGGTCCGGGACCCCACTGGGAAGTATATTAACTTCCTCTCGGCCCAAACAACTTTGTTCGTCCCAATGAGATGCAGAACGTCGCCGAGCTCAAGGCTCGGTTCACACCGGTGCGTCAAGCACCGTACTGGGACTACCTGGCTCGGGGCAGGCTTGAGCGGGCCGGTCTGAGTCTCACCCCTCCACCCCGCGAGGGCGAAGAGGGTACTTATCTTTTCCCTTGTTCTTGCGTTGCTTATTATTTTGTTTCTGATTTGGGCTACGCATAGCAGCCCCGAACCTCACTTAGGTAGTGATGATCACGAGCCTCGCTCGGATCACACAACTTTGATTGTTTTGCGATGATCATGAGCCTCGCTCAAATCACGCACTCTTTGATTGTTTGCGATGATCACGAGCCTCGCTCGGATCACGCACTCTCTGATTGTTTTCGATCATCTCCCTTCTATTCTTTTTATCTAACTTGCTTTTTATTTTCTTGCAGTGGATCTCTTCAACGCTCTGGCCTCGAGGGCGCAGGGAAAGAAACCATGTGGCCCCCACCGCGCAGACCTCTTGGACCCCGAAGGGCCCTGTGGTAAAGGCGTCGACCTCTTCTTCCAAGCCGCTAACCTCGCTTCCGAAGGCGGCGGCCCCTGCGAAGGTCGCAGGGGTTAAGATTGTTGAGGGGGGGAATCCAAGGGAGACACTACCAGAGCGTCCTCCCATGCTCCCCGAGGATCCGGCGACGGGACCGGGTCCAAACGAAAGGATGCGGAGGCGTCGCCCCGCAAAGAAAAGAGGAAGAAGCACAAGGGGGACGGCCAACGCGGTTCCTCAGGAAAGGAGACCGTCGCGAGCCCCAACCTCGCTAGTCGGGCTCTTTCCACCACCGATCCTCCTGTCGAGAAGTTCCATTGCCCCGGGCCGTCCCGAGGCACACTCAGGAACTGGAACAAGGACGACTGGAAAGAGGAGATCTCGTGGGCGATCAACCTCTCCGAGGCAGCCCTCAATGACAAGGCCCTTCGCTACTCCGCGATGGTAGGTCTTTCTTCTTTTTTGCAAGCTTTTCTCGCTAGTTTCATGCTTGTTCCCCCTGATGTATTTTGTTTTTTCAGCACAATTTCTTCGAGAACTACAACTGTAGTCGCATCAACCTCCTCCATAAGAATATGAATAAGATGGAGGCGGTGCTCAAGGCTCGCACAGAGGAGTGTGAGAAGAAGGAGAAGGAGCTTGCAGAGGTCGTGAGGCGGACTCGGGCCGCGGAGATCGCGGCGGCGGATGAGGTCAAGGCAGCAACCAAGACCAAGGATGGGGAGGCAAAGGCAAAGGAGGGGGAGTCGAAGGCCAAGGAGGAGGAGGTGAAGGAAAAGGCCTTGGTTGGGGACCTTCGGGCCGAGATCAAGGAGCTCCGGACCAAACTTCCCGCGGAGTATAACTTTTATAGGGAGAAGGAGTCGGATATCCGGAAAGTCGAGGAGGAGAACAGCAGCCTCCACCACCGCATCAAAGAGCTTAATGAAGAGGTGGAGGTTGCGGGGCCCAAGTATGTGAACTCCGCCGAGTACAGGGAATAGTTGTTGAGCAGTGTTGACGGGATGTACCGGCGGGCCATTCGCATTGGGGTAAAGCAGGCGGTGGCGAAATACGGGCACATCGACCCTCGCATCTCCATCTTTATCCCCAACTATGGGCTAACCATGGGGGAAGAAACCGGGGAAGAGCCCGAGGGAGAATGCGAGTTCTTCCTCGACAACGAGGGCGGGGACGCACCAAGTGAAAGCACCGAGGCGCCCGCCGCAGGCCCTGCGGTCTAGGGAGATTTGGGCCTCGCCCTTGGTGATCCCAACCCCGTGCAGAATGCGCCGACCTCCTACCTCGAAGTGATCATCGCCTCGCCCATTCGCCAAGTCTCCATGGACCCTACCGCCGACACGCAGAAGGAGTGAACGAAGGTTGCTCATCCTTGTAATTTTTGTTTTTTGTTTTAAGTACTTGGTGGCCCCGCTGGGGTCTATAATTATGATAATTTGGCATTCGCTGCCTTATTTTATGCAATTTTCTTTCCTTTTTCTTGTGGTTGTGTTGCGTGTTTTCCAAGGGCTCATCATATCCCGATCCAACCCCATGGCCCGAGCGCCACAAGACTTGCGGACTGCTCGGGTTACATCGGATAAATTATTGTGTATCTGTGCCGCGATCTTGAGCCTCGCTCGGATCACGCATGACGAATTCTATGTAGTGATCCCGAGCTTCGCTCGGATCACGCATGATGGATTCCATGCAGTGATCCCAAGCCTCGCTCGGATCACGTATGATGGATTTTATGTAGTGATCCCAAGCTCGCTCGGATCATGCATGATGGATTCTATGTAGTGATCCCAAGCCTCGCTCGGATCACGCATGATGAATTCTATGCAGTGATCCATAGCTTCGCTCGGATCACACATGATGGATTCAGTGCAATGATCCCGAGCCTTGCTCGGATCACGCATGATGGATTCTATGCAGTGATCTTGAGTTTCGCTCGGATCACGCATGATGGATTCCATGCAGTGATCCCGAACTTCGCTGGGATCACGCATGATGGATTCTATGTGGTGATCCCGATCCTCGCTCGGATCACGCGTGATGGATTCTATGCGATGATCCTGAGCCTCGCTCGGATCACGCATGATGGATTCTATGTTGTGATATCGAGCTTCGCTCGGATCACGCATGATGGATTCGATTATCTCTGACCCCAAGCGGGAAGCGAGGGGTGGATTTGAACACTTTAAGAATCAAGAATCTGCAACCCCAAGCGGGAAGCGAGGGGTAGAATTGAACACTTTAAGAATCGAGAATCTCCAACCCTAAGCGGGAAGCGAGGGGTGGAATTGAACACTTAAAATCGAGAATCTCCAACCCCAAGCGGGAAGCGAGGGGTGGAATTGTTCATAAAATCGAGAATCTCCAACCCCAAGCGGGAAGCAAGGGGTGGAATTGTTCACTTGAAATCGAGAATCTCCAACCCCAAGCGGGAAGCGAGGGGTGGAATTTTGCAAATTGCGCCCTTGCAACAAGGTTTTCATATTTGAGACGATATTTGGAAATCATTGCGTAACCTTTAGGAAATGGCGAGAGTTCAGAGATTTTACATGCAATATCTTTTGAGCCGAGTTATATTCCATGTTTTGCTTAGAGTGCGCCCCTCGCTATCTTTGAGTTTGAAAGTCCTGGGTGCGACTTCTTCTCCGAGCAGGTATGGACCCTCCCAATTCGGATCTAGTTTGCCACCCTCGGTCCGCCTTAAAACAAGACAACCCGTGACCAAAACCCGGGGCCTAACCTTCTTGTCATGATACACCGCCACTCGTCGTTTGTATTCTTTGGAGCGTAGGGCTACAATCTCATGAAGTTCATCTCGGAATAGTAATTCTACCTTGAGATTGGCCTCGTTCTCTTTCTCATCGAAGTCGAAGACCCTCGCCGAAGGGACCAAGGTTTCTACGGGAACCAACGCGTCTGCCTCATAGGTTAAAACGAAATGTGTTTCCCCTATAGCGCGACATGCCGTTGTTCAGTATGTCCAAAGGAGAAGCGGGAGAAGCTTCGCTAAGCGACCTTGTGCTATGCCCAGACGCCTCTTAAGATCGGACAGGATACGGGCGTTGATATTTTCTACCTGGTCGTTGGATTGGGGGTGGGCCACCGAGGAGAATTTGAGGGTTATACCAAGCTCGGAGCAAAAAGTCCGAGTCTCCTCGCAGTCGAAATGAGGACCATGATCAGTCATGATGGTCATAGGGACCCCAAAGCGACACCCGAGGTTTTTCCATAGGAAGTTGCAAACCTTTGCCCTTGTGATCTTTGCCATTGCCTCTGCCTCGACCCACTTTGTGAAGTAGTCGACGATGACCAATATGTACTGCACTTGGCCAACGGCCTTGGGGAATGGTCCCAAGATGTCCATCCCCCATATCGCAAAGGGGCAGGCTGCGTGGATCGAGCGCAGGCGTGTCGTAGGGGCGTGCTGGATGTTACCGTGCTTTTGACACCCGTCACACTTCTCGACGAAGGCCCTCGCGTCCTACCTGAGGGTGGGCCAAAAATACCCCAAATGGGCGATCTTATGTGACAAGGCGCGCCACCCGGGGTGGCCACCACAGACACCCTCATGTGCCTCAAACAGGATATGCTCTGTGCCCTCGTTTGGCACACATAGCAAGTTGGGTTCTGCGAAGCCTCGACGATAGACTCGGCCCACGACAACGCATTAGCGGGCTGCCTACATTTTGAGCTTTCTAGCCTCTGCGGGGTCCTTAGGGAGGACGCCGCTTTCCACATATCGCGTGATGGGCACCCTCCAGTTCTCGAGTGTGACGGAGAGAATCTCGCTGGTTACACTCCGCGAGAGCTTTCATTCCACCATAACGCGATTTCCTACTTCCAAGGGAAGTACCAACCCCAACCTCGCGAGCGCATCTGCTTAGGTGTTCACAGCGCATGGGACGGACTCTACCGCGAAGGTTTCTAAGCAAGACAACAAGGCTTTAACCTTCTCTCGGTACACGGGCAGGAACCCCGTTCTAGTTTCGTATTGTCCGTTTAATTGCCTTGCCACCAATTTGGAATCAGTGTACACCTTGATCTTGCGAGCCCCACTGAGGAGCGCCATCTCTATCCCAGCGATCATGGCCTCATATTCGGCCTCGTTATTGGTGGCGTCGAAGGCGAAGTTAAGGGCATACTCCGTCTTGATTGAGGGACCGGCGAGAAATACGTCAGCCCCACCTTCGGCGTCACACCGTGAGCCATCAACAAAGACCTTCCATTCCTCCGAGCTCACATCAGTTTCGGGGAAGGTAACTTCCACCATGAAGTCGGCGAGGGCTTGTCCCTTCATTGTAGTCCTGGGTAGGTAGTTGATGTCGAACTCAGAGAGCTCGACCGCCCACTTCGTCATCCGCCCTGAGAGGGCGCGCTGATGGAGGATTTGCCGAAGTGGGAGGTCTGAGAGGACCTGAATAGGGTGCGCGTGGAAGTAAGGGCGCAGGCGCCTTGCGGCGGTCACTACGGCCAGGGCCATTTTTTCAGCCAATGAGTATCGTTGCTCCGCAGGTTGGAGCACGCGGCTTATAAAATAGACGGGGTGCATGGCTTTTCTTTTTAACACCGCGTTGGCTGTCTCTGAGATTACGGCCATGTACAGCTGCAAGTCCTCGCCCGCCATTGCAGGTGACAACGCGGGGAGTTTTGATAAGAATGCCTTCAATCCGGAGAAGGCGAGCTCTAGCTCCTCGTCCCAAACAAACTTGTCATTTTTCTTTAGGGCCGCGAAGAACGGTAGAGACTTATCCGCCAAACGGGAGCAGAACCTCCCCAGGTAGTTTACGGCGCCATTGAGTTGATGTAACTCAGTTCGAGATCGCGGCGACCTCATCGAAAGAATTGATTCAATCATGGTGGGGTTCACATCGATCCCGCGCTCGCTGATCATCAAGCCCAGGAACTTTTCCGATGATACGCCGAATACACACTTCTCGGGGTTAAGGCTAAGACGGTTGTGCTTGAGTGTTGCAAAGACCTCAGCGAGGTCGACCAGATGCTCCTCGGGGGTTTTGCTTCGGACCATAATATCGTCGACGTAGGTCGACACGTTCCTCCCCAGATGATTTTTAAAGATTCGGTCTTTGAGGCGCTGGAAGGTTGCCCCGGTATTCTTCAAACCAAACGACATGACCTTGTAACAGTAGGTCCCTCGCTGCGTGATGAAGGATGTCTCCTCCTCGTCGCGCAGGCTCATCAAAACCTGATTGTATCTTGAGTATGCATCGAGGAAGCTCAAAACCCCGTGACCCGCAATTGAATCGACCAGCTCGTCGATCGAGGGCAGGGGGTAGCTGTCTTTGGGGAAGGCCTTGTTGAGATCCTTGAAGTACACGCACATTCGCCATTTTCCGCTGGCCTTTTTTACTAGCACAACGTTGGATAACCATCTAGGGTATTGGAACTCGCGGATAAACCTTGCGGCCAACAGCTTTCCCACCTCGGCATTTCGGCATTTGCCCTCTCCTCATTCATCTTCTTTTGTTGTTGTACCACAGGACGGGTGGTAATATCAACATTCAAGGAATGTTGGGCCACGGTTCGCGGGATGTCGGGGAGGTCCTTCGCGGTCCATGCAAACACGTCGCGGGATCTAGCAAGTAAGGCCTCTAGCGATGATGCTGATTTCCCGGAGAGACACTCTCCCAGGTGGTAACAACCCTTCTCTTTGTCTGTGGGATGCGGACCGTGAAGTCCCGGACTTCGAGATCGGCCTCACCGAGAGACTTCACCATGAACATCGGGCACTTCTGTTTTACAAAGGTCGCGTCTGCCTCTTGGTTGCCCTTCACTTCCCCGACCCTGCCGTCGACGGGGAACTTCATCTTTAGGTGGTAGATAGACACCACCGCTTGAAACTTCATCAAGGATACTCTCCCGATGATTGCATTATACACCGAGGGCAAGTGTACCACGGTGAATTTCACCATCTCGGTTCGCCTCATCGAACCGGTGCCCAGTGTCATCTAGAGGTCTATCAGACCCGCAACGTCGACCTCGTCCCCTGAGGAGGAAGTGAGTTTCCCAACGAAGGGCTTCAGGGACGTCTCGGAGATGCCTAACTACTCGAAGGCGTCGTAGTTCATGATGTCCACGGAGGACCCCGTGTCCACCAGCACTCGTTTCACCATCTTCGAGCCCATCTGAGCATGCACCACCAAAGGGACAAAGTGTGGCATGTGCAGACCCTCGACATCTTCATAGGTGAAGGCCAGCCCTACATGGGACCGCGAGGTCTGTGCGACGCTGAATACCGAGGGCTCATGATGGCTTGCCCTCGCGTACCTCTTCCTTTCTGCCTGGCTTGATCCAACCAACGAAGGTCCACCGAGATGGTATGAATATACCCGTCGGGCGTCATTGTCTATCCGGACCGCGCCTACTTTGCGGGGGCCTGTTGTTCGACGTTTTTGGCCCTGGCCTGGCTCGGACCTTGTGGCACGATGTTTGCTCCCGAGGCGGGGTTGGCATGCCCCTTCTCGTTTGGGTTATATAAAGGGCCACCCTTTCCTCTATAACCTCGTTGCTTCCCGCCGAAGTAGTTCCAACTCCCACCGTTGTTACCTCGGTTGTTATTACGGTTGTTGTTGTTGTTGTTGTTTCTGTTGTTGTTGTTATTCCCGTTGTTGTTTTTATTGTTGTTGTTGTTTACGGGGTTTTGGGCCTGCATTACATACGCATCCCTTGCAGCCGACGCGCCCAACTTTGCCTTTCCTTTAGCCTCGGTAGCGATTTCCTTGTCGGTCTCCGGTCGAGAGCTTTGGTTGGTGGCATCCTCGGCATATACTTGGGCCATGATCCAGGCACATAGGTTGTCGTACGTCACTGGGCTTTTCAGGAAAATGTAATTATTGAAATCCCCTTGGCATAGGTTGCCCATGAGGGTGTCGCCAACCGACGATTCGTCGATATGCACGATCTCTGCCACCGCGGTTGTGAACCTCGTGAAAAAGGTGCCCAGCGACTCGCCCTCTCCCTGCTCGATACCGCGGAGATTCCGCATGTTGTTCTTGCGCTTCCTCGAACCAATAAAGTGTGCGATAAAGGACTCGCACAATTGAGCAAACGAGGCCACATACCCGATCTTGAGACTTATAAACCACATCACCGCGGCCCTCTCCAGGGTGGTTGGAAAGACATAGAAGAAGATGGCATCGTTGTAGGAATTGACGTTCATTTGGACGTCGAAATGCTTCACATGCTCCTCCGGGTCTGCCGTGCCGTCGTAGAGCCCCATTGCTCCTCCGGGTCTGCCATGTTTCACATGCTTCACTTGCATCCTCGAGCGCCGCGGGCGAGACTTCGAGATCTGCATGGGGTCTTGGGGAGGCCGCTCTATTGACGAGCCGTTGGTTGACGCCTCTTGCCTAAGCACATTCCCGAGGACGTACGCGGGTACGTATTCGGAGTGGGGTTGGCCAGGGTCGGGAATGGGGACGTATGAAGGGGTGAAGCCTTATTGGTATTGTCCATAGCCCGGGTAGGGATATGGGTTCGGGGGAGCATTTCTCGGTTCGTACCCTTGGAATGGGTAAGGGTTTTATGGCGCGTTGTACGCCTACCCCGGAGGGACCCCGAACGGGCAACCCGGTGGTGGTCCCCCGTTCATCCATTGTGAAGTTTCGGGCATGTTATCGGGGTGTTGGGGGAAGAAATTGTTTGGACATGCCATTTTGAGGGGTTCAAAAGCCAATGTTTGCGCGAGTCGGGAAACTGCTTAGGGTGAAGAGGTTCCCACAGACGGCGTCAGTGATGAAACCCGAAATAAACCAGCGCTAGAAGACAAGAAATGAGATTACTTTTATTCAACTATGCAAACACTTGCTTTTTATTTATATCTTTAGCCTGAGATTACAGATTGCGAGGTTACAAATAACGAGATTACAATCAACGAGATTACGCCCTAGATCTCTCAGAGTATTCGAGATCTCGATTTAACAAGGTTCGAGATCTCCTAGTTACAACGAGGTTCTATCACCAACAGGCTATGTAGCGAGCTCTAGTAGCGAGGTCGAGGAGCTGATTTAGCGCGCAGTGATTGTGGCCTGTGAGGTGATATAGCGAGGTCTTTGGCCGAGGCGAGGATTCTTTGGGTGACTTGAAGTCTTTTTGTAGAACTTCACTTGGCTGTAGCGCGGTCTTTAACGATGTTTCAACACGTCGATCTTCAACGAGCAAGATAGTTCTTGAGTTCAAGATGTTTTTCGACCCCTTGCTACCTACGAGGTTCTCCTCTACTTATAGAGGTTTGAGGAATCGGGTTTTGATGTTTGCTCGAAGTAGGACACCCGAGATCATGCTCTTTGATTGGTCAAGAGTGAGACAGTTGATTATTGGTCGGTAGAGTGGCGGTCGCCGAGTGGTTAGATGCGGCAGGGGTCTCAGCTTTTGAGCAACGAGGTTTTAGACCTCGTTGCCGAGATCCGGAGGCCTCGCAGAGGTATGGATTTGTCGTTTTTTGAGATGGGTACGGCAATGGGCCATGGGCTTAACCTTGGGAACCTCGTTGAGTCCCGTTATTCCTCGTACCCCGGTCCCACTTCCTATTCCGCTATTTTGCGCACCATCAGTGTTATCTATCAAATTCGACATCTAGATTTCAACAAATTTGAGTGTGTTGTCAATGGAGCCTCCTAACCCTAAATTTGGAGCACATATCGGTATTGATTGCTTGTTTTTAATGGAAGAATGTTTCTATTCCATTCGATTTTAAAATACTCCCTTCGTTTCATAATACTAGTCTTTTTACCTATTTGCACACTTATTAAGAAAGCTATCAAAAATACTATTATACCCTTAATTATTACTTCACATTTTTACTTTATTGAAAACCATTACTAACAACCTATTAATAATTATAAGGGTAAATATGTAAAGTAAAGAACAAAATAGCAAAAAAGGCATATATTTTGAAACACAAATTGGAGGCTAAGAAGACATGTATTGTGAAACGGAGGGAGTAGCTTTTTTATTTATTACTGATGTGTGTCATTTTTTACAGGTGCATGTTGAGGGTTTATGGTGCTAGTGGAACTCACTTTACGAGCAACAAGTTTATATCTGAAGTGTTGCATACAAATGCATCACGCTCCTCCTACGTCAACGTGATGAACGACTTACAACAGTTCTCACGGTCTTGTGAGGCGCGAGAGCTCACTAGAATTGCCCCCTATATAAATAGGTTTATAAAAGCTATAAAAAAATCTATATACTTTGAACAATTGAAAAATGTGAACAAATCTAGAGCGTTGGATTTAGAGAATCAAGAGTCAGAAAGAGGCGCGTTTCCTTTTCAAAAATTTAATATGCAGGGGTATTTTCATACTTACACCAGCCACAATATATAAAATTTTTACTTAAACCCATTTTCAAGCTCATACATACGCAGACTTTCAACTCTTTTTCAATCTATTTTTCTACTTTTCGTTTGCATCTTCCTTTTATATTACATCGATTTTGTTGTTGATTTTGTCCTTAATTTTTGTTCTTTCTTCATAGATGTTGGTATAAGTTGCTTTTAAATAGAATCTACATCACATTTAGGGGTTTTTCAAAGTTGGGAGGTTGGCTCTTCAAATTACATGCATGTAGTCATAGTTTTGTGTTCTTTACACCAATTTTTGTTGATTTTGCTCAAATCTATGAAGATCGTGTTGCTTTCCATTGTGATGTGAAGTTTTGGATTAAAAATAAAGGTTAATGATTAATATTTTTCTAATTGTCCACCATGTGTTCGATAAAATGCCCAAACGGTAAACTTTAGAATTTTGCCCTCTTTTTGCTTTCATTAATTTTATGTAATTTGACTACTTCTTCTTTAATAAAATAGCATGAACCATAATGACATTCAATGTGTTTAAATTGCAATTAAAGTCATGACACTAACTCCTACGAGTAAGAAATTCATGAACGATAAGAACACTTATTATGAACTTTAACATTCAAATTTATGAACTCACAAAATATCGTTTATGAACTAGAATATAAGACAGTGAATTAAATTTCATGAACCTTTATGGTAGTTGTTATGAACCTAACCGTATAATGACATGAGCCCACAAAATATTATTTGTGAAATAGGATACATCAAGGATTATGAATTAAATTTCATGAACCTTATCGACAATTGTTGTGAACCTAATCCTATAAAGACGAGAACCAATAAATCATTTTTTATGAACTAAAAAGATATGAATTGTAATACGAAACAATATGAACCTATGCTTATAAAAACATGAACCAAAAGAACAAATGTCATGAACCAAAATATATGAACCAAAAGACATGAACCAGAATAACTAGTATGACTTAAAAGACATGAACCGTAAGATAAACTATTATGAACTCGAGCTTATAAAATCATGAACCAAAAGATATAAATCGTATATAGAATTAACTCATGTTGGATTTGAACCCACATCTATGTTCATATGTACATTGTTATACTATTTGATAATAGGCTACCAAATAAGTTTCTAAACCAACAATTAGCAATTAGCATATGCATTGTTATTGGTTCCCATTGATGATAAAAAAAATATACGACTTTGATTCTCAGAAAGCTCAATATTAGATTCTAAGTTCATTGCATTGAGTTGACAATGTCAGGGAATAAGCCTCAAGAGAAAAAGGATGAGCTTAGAGAAATTTAAAGTAGTAAAAAAGAAAAAAAGAAAAAATAGGAGTGTAGAACTGGAAAGGGACAAATCAAATCAGATAGGAAGCACAACTCAAAAAAAAAAAGAGATAAAGAGAGAGACTCGTTCATTGCTCTATGCTTTAAAGCTGTAGTTTTGTAGGTTGCAAAGACTAGCTAGTGATTTGTTTAAAAGAAGGAATAAGAGATGTGACATTTTTTATTTTTAATACTTGAGCTACAATAAAGAAAAAGCCAATATAAATATGATTTGACATTGTATCGGCAAAAGCAACAAAAACAGTAGAATAAACATGAAATAAATAAATAAAGATTTGGGGGATTTTGGGTGTGTTTGGGATAGAAGGGTATTTTCGTATTTAAAATTAAAAAGTACATATATTTACCCGCGTCTGCCATCATTAATGAACCCGTGTTTTTTTTTTAATTTTCTACCAACCCCATTTCTTTTAATCTACACCATGTATTCCTTTAATTCAATTGCCTAACTTTGCTCACATTTTACATCTTTAAGGGATTTATGCATCCGAGCCCCACTCTTATAACTTAATAACTCGCCCCATATGATGCTTTAGGTTTATGTGATGATAATGACGACGAAGATGATAAAAATGATGATAATAACTCAATTTTTTTTTTTGGTCGAAATGATAATAACACAATTTAAATAATATATTTGTAACTGATTCGAATAATAAGTTAAAAGCTGAAATAGATTTGGAAAACAAGGATCTGAGCCGGATCTTTTATGAGTTGGTTGGGTGGGGTATATTGTATATATAGTCTATTTCTTCTTCTTTAGTAAAAGTGTAAAACTAACAAAGACTAGGATGAAGAAAATAGAGTGGTGGGAGAAGATGGTGTTTCCCCTTCAAAGGGTTTGGACTGCTCTCAATTCCCGTTTCCGATTTCGTAAGAGCGGTATATATATATTTTCCTTTTTTTTTTCTCTATTATTCATATGAAATAATCGAATTAATTAGAGTACTACATTTTAAACCCTTGTAGTTGGTGTTCTTCATCTTCTTTGTATTTTTTCCGTTTAACTTACATTGATTTTCGAGGTATTCAATCCATCATCTCCAAAATCTGCTAGATAGTATTTTTGATCGAGGAAGTGATTCTAAAAATCCTGACAAAGCCAAGGAGAACAAACTAGTCCAAAGTGTACCTTATTTAATTTGATGAATTGATTATATATTATGATTTTTATTAAGTGGTTTTCAGTGTCTCTTCTAATTCGATCGGTCGAAGCCACTCTACGTTTGGACCGATATTGTAGAGACTTTTCAGTATTTTTATATACTCGCCAAGGAAATTTGAACATAAATTCCTCACAAACCCTTAAAAAATTAACCCCTTATCTTACTAGATCAACTTGAGCGATTGTTTTTTTTTATTATTGTGATTTTATTATCAGTTTGTGTGAATCAATTTTTATCTATGATAATTATGATACAAATATTTCAGATTTTACAAAAAAATAAAAGGTAGGTAGGTCAGGTACGTTTTTGTAAGTTGACAGGTCTATGTTACCTCATTTAAGGGGTTTTCTTTGGCTTGCGACACCACATATATTCCAAATAGCCAATCCCATCTATCATCTATGTTGTTTAGCTGATATCTTTTTATTTTATTTTATTTTTTTGCTCTCCGTGGTTAAATATTAATGTAGAAGCATCTCATGCTTTGTTACATACATTCTTAGAGCATATTTCATTTGTGGTCAATTATCATCACCATCAAGCATATAGCATATTATACCGTTGATCATTAATTATATAACATGAGTTGCTTGTCTTACAAAAACCGTGATCTTATCGTATCATACTATATATTTGAATAAATTAAACTTTAGGAATGCAAATGCTACACCAAGAAGTGAAGGCATGCGAGTACAAAGACGTGCACGTGATGTGGGGGGAGATGCTGCAGAGATCAGAGTCGAAATTGGGCCGAGCTAAGCCCATCATGGGAAACACCCTTCGGAGAATTTTCACGCCATGTCTAGGGCACATTCCTCCTGATAGCAATCACTAAAATATTCCGTCACACATATTCT